>OX411883.1:22526068-23126068 GCA_948293265.1 Cheilosia impressa | reverse complement strand
TCACACTCAACGAAAACCAGCATCTTGTACTTGCACCATCCATCGACCTGTTGCTGGCCTCTGAAAGAGTCACTTACACTTTCATTAAAAATGTGGTCGGTGGTAGGTGCAAAACGATGCCAACGTTGAACGACCGATGGCATTGCGTGATTACTATTCCACAAGCAACTACCGAGAGAGTTCGTTACACTATCCCACATTGGGATTGGAGTTTTAGTTTGTACCTATTACGTTAACGCTTTCATTAAAGTAATTGCTATTGAATTGCTCCCATAATGGTATTCTGACTTCTGTCGGAGCGGCGCATCATATGGCATGTCCGATTGATTTATGACGTGCGAATTAATATATAATATGTATAGGTGCGCTTCCTTTTAAGAATCTGTTGAACATTTCTCATACATCTGTGTGGTTTTGTTAGTAATTTTGTAGATTTACGGTGATGATATCACACATCAACTTAATTAACCCGGTGGCCTTTTAATATTTTTCCTCTTTTCCTTTCTTCTCGTTTTCTGTTTTCTTTGTTTTGACAGAAACTTTGACGGTCAACCGTTTTATATGTCGGTTATGCGTGAAACAGTTGTTGTAGCTTTATATGCCACCGTAGTTAACGACTATGGTGAATATCAGTGTTTTATTTTTAGGTTATGATGGTGGCCGGTGGGCTTAAGTCTTTAATGTCGCCCTCGAGGTCTTGTGACTTAAGGCTCTCAGTGAAAACGAAACATTAACGGCTTTTATATTAAATTTCTTTGTAAATGGGAAGTATTTTTCGCATTCCATTGTGACCGCACGATGAGTATTTGAACAGATAAATAGAAATGTTATTCACAAGAAATCACTCACAAAAATCTGCTGTGAATTAAATTCTTCAATCGATGAACATATTGAAATGTTTTCAATAACAACCTTGGGGCCATATGATGGAAGATACGTGCTAACCATAAAATTCCATCATCGCTGTCGTATATAAATGTCAAATGTCAGTTGTGTTTTTGGTATTTAAATTACCGTTAGAGATGTCAGGTGCCAGAATGTATCAGTGAATTTCGTCTGTAGAACAGGTTAATTCCGTATTGACTTCGATTTATCACAGCAATTCAGTTACGTCTGGTGATAATTTTCGTATACTAATAGTTGTTATTGTTGATAATTATTAATACTTATGACATTGGTCAGAAGCGGATTTTGCTGAAGTTCTCACTTGGTATGTGCTTCAATTTCTGGATATAATAACCAAGCTTCAGTGAAATTTCAAAGGCTTCTTTTTGACATACAGATTTTTAAGGTGTACATTTATGCCAGGCAGAGCAATTTTGTAATATGCATTAGCATTAGTGCGCTATAATCTGAACAGAAAAAAAAAGAACACAGATTTAAAGCTCTGAAAAAAAATAAACACGAAGTTTTTTATGACAGTTCAAGCTCTGCTCGTAACTAAAAAACACGGCTTATGGCAAATACGGAGTAGTGTGTATACGGTTCAATGCTAAAGCTGTATATCTCAAATGAAACTCTTCTTCACTCTGACCTTCCTCTCTTCGTGTATAAGATAAATGTTATATGAGCTTGATATGAGGAAAAAAAAACCGCAACTTTAAACCAAAATTACACCTTAAACGGCTTGGAAACAATTTACAGCAAATTGCTGCCATACACTTACCAGTGACTCAACAGGCAATATCTAAGCAATTGCGTTATCAATGGCACTATCCAAGGCTTGTTCGTTTAACATAAACTACTTGCCGTATCCGTCAATCATTATCGTGCTGGAATGTGACATAAACGTCGCACATCAAAACCAGTTAACCGAAAAGGTCAAAACACCCGTAAACACTGCCCAAACATTTAGGCCAAACTATAAGCACTCAACCAAACCAAACTCAGTCGCACTCCACACTGCACGCTGCACAATTTGAATTAATTTGCCCGAGCGATTAGTCAACACCTAATGTGTGAGATCACTCAATTACGCCGAGAATCGAGGTAACTGGATTACCAGCGCTTAGAATTGTAAATTACACCACGAATTTGTAATTACGGATCTTGCATTGCGCTCTGCCTCTAACTCTCTCTGGGCTTTGATTGGTATAGAAATGCAAATCGAATGCCAAAGGGAATTTAAGCAAGTTCTACAGCAGGTTTGCCGTGTGCAGTCAGTCCCTTTTGATGACAACCAGTGCAATCCAATTAGGCTGGTCTTGACACCAAAAGATACAAAGCGCTTAAGCGCGATCAAGCCAAGTTCGATTACATCGTGCTTTTGCTTTGTGCCTTTTTGTAAGAATACCTTTTGGTCAAGTACGATATAGCTGTGGGCTGTCGTTGAGTCAGTTGCATGTCTGTTATGTATTTAGATTTCGTGGCTCCGATTTTAAACGGTAGCCTGATGTTTATTTGCGCGAACAAGTCACCACGGCGCGTATGGCATGGCATTGCTTTTCGCCTGTCTGTTGTGTAGAAATATCGACCGAGCTGTGCATATCAATTGATCTTGAAATTTCGGCTTGGAAATTTATTGGTTTTGAGAGTTGAGTTAATAAATTCAGGGCACACGCGCACGCACATGTACGTCATCCTAATCGTCGCGGCCCTTCTGTTGCTGCTGGTCACCTTCTATTCGGTTACTGCGATTGGAAGTCAGTCAAAAAATGTATGTCAAGTGAAGGAAATTTATTTTAGGTATTACTAATTACAGAGACGTGTGACAGAACACTGTCCACTGAGGTACACGCAAAAAATAGGCCATCTAATTGTCAGCGTTGTGGTTTGTCGTGACGGACGTGAAAACTTCGTATTCGTAAAACATGGGCGGGATGTTTTCATTTTAAACACTTATTCGTTCCTCGTCTTTTCAGTGCTCCAAATAGTGTCACGTTCTAGTATATAAACATGTCGGGGGAAAACGAGTTGGCATCACTTTTGTGACGAATAAGGAAAGACACCTACTCATGGGCGTTAAAAAAGTCAAAGAGATGTAACCAAGTTCATTGGCCCAAATTTGGCTAAATGTAGTTAAATCGGAGTGTGGGTGCCGTTGCAAACAAGATCGGTTTGTTCTTATTTTGCGATTACATTTTCGGTAGACATTCGATATATCCAATTGTTATGTTTTTATAATTAATGACCTAGATTTGTTTGGTTTTCTTTGTGCTTAATCCGCTTGTCATGAAATTTAAGTTTAAGTACTCAGGCATTGGTTTCTCTGTTAATTTAAATATGTGTAAGCGGTTGAAGTTGATTCAACATACCTGAATACCTAAATGCAAACAAACAGTCCTGAAGCATTAAGCTAAGTGGGAGCTTTAAAGTAACAGTACATCCCTCACACTTTCCCCAGTTTATTCGACTCTTTCTTCAACCATTTGCATCATGACTTTTTTGGGACAAATGAATTGGAGCTAAACCTTGAATCCGAACGGCTAAATTAACAAACTTCCCAAAACATTTAGGAAGGTTATCTTTTAGCGCTCTTGAGTTTACATCTTGCAAGGGACTTAAATTTACATGTTGGTGATGTATTCTCCAAGGACTAATAGTGTTGTCTCGTAGCTAATTCGAATATGCAAAAATTTCTCTTATTTCTGAACTCGCCCTTTTTCGGGAAAAAAAAAATCCCACGATGTATTAACACTGTCCAACCATGAAAGTATTTTATGTGTGAATAAATCGTTAAGTAAAACACAGAAATCAGGAATCGAATATTGAAAATACAAAAAACATAAATAAACTAAAACTGTAGAATTTACAGAAAAGAACAATTAGATTCGATAAATAAATACCTCTTGGATGTTCAGATATTCGCGGACATGCAAATGTCATTTTAAAAATCTTATAATTCACGACTTTGTTTACTGACTAACCAAAAAATTATTTTACTAGAAAAAATAGCTTATATTAGAAACTGTAAAAATTTAACCATCAAAAGCCGTTATTCGAATCAAAATTCCAAAAACTTGGATAGGGAAGATAAGTGTGACTGGGTACTTAGTAAAGAAATTATTGAATAGATTTATCAGTTGCTAGGTCTCTAGGTCAAAAAATATCATCTATCGGAATTTGTAATCTATGTGTGTATTTTGAAGGTACGCCATTTTAACATTTTATAAATCAAAATACTTAGTTTGCGGGAGTTTTAAAATTTTAATAATAAACTTATCATCCCCACTAAACAAACAAAAACCAATTACTGCTAAAAACAAGCTTAAAACAGAAATCCTTTCAGCCGGTAGCTTAAAGCAAATACCTTCAACCGTATACATATTATTCAATTGTGCAACACAAATGAGTGATCTCCTTAACTGCCTTATGTACCTCAGAAATACAGAAATAACTTACCCACGATTAATAGCTTTTAAAGACCTCTAAAATCTATTACAGTTCTGATTTCCTACAAAGCATTTGATTTTGTAATTTGTACACTTGTACAATTTAATTGCCTACACCTGGGTTTAATTTCGCAATCACTTAATGCCAGCTAATTAATGGCTACTAACAAACAGAAACAGCACAAAGGTTCCATGCTCTCTTAGCGCCCGCTGTACGGTATTGATTTTGAATTTGAATTTGATTTGCAATCAAGAAAAATGGCGGCACAGTAAATCACTACTGTCTGGCGAATGCATTGCGAAAGAATAGAAGTCCGTACACACTTTGGTTTCTCACGTGAGGAAATGGAATGTGAGAATGAAAAACTAGCCCATTTGATTGATTCGAACAGTTTTCCATGGAAACGATTTAGTATTCCATTGGCCGATGAATTGGTAAATTCATTCATAGGTTTCTCACAAGCAGCGTTGTTATGTGATCGTATTTATCGTAAATCTTACGATTTCCGAAGGTTGATCCGACGCTCCGATTTTTGCTCTTTTCAACCCTATTTCTACGATTTCGTAAATATTTTTCCGATTTTTTCCGATATTATACAAACTTAGATACGATGCGTAAACCGAAATATGTCTTGATAAATTAATAAAATACCACTTCAGAAACAGAATCTTAAAAAGTGAAGGAATGCATTTAATATGACTTTACCTTACCAACACATCCCATTGCAATTAGCCGGCATCGATTACCCAACATATACTCTTTTGTTTTTTGCGTTATTATATTATTATTCTAACTTGTATTATGTTATTTAATTGCTTATCAAATAGAGCTAAAATACTAATATAAAATAAATAATCATGTTTTTTTGGTTTGTATTGTTTTTTCATGATTCTTAAAAACACGGTACCTTTGGTTGCATTAATTTTAAGCATGCAATGCTTGGTTAATAAATAAAAATGGTTAAAATGGGTAAAATCTCAAAACATATATTGTTCTTAAGGGATATGAGTTCTTAGTCGTTTACCATAGGGATGTGCAGTTTTACATGGTGATAGAATTACTATATAATGTGGTATTCATTCGGGCAATCTAAGTCACTTTTTATGTTCCATTAGTACGAAAAAAAAACGTTTTTTTCCGATTTCAGAGCACTTTTGGGAGTCTGGATTTTTTCTCAGAGTTGCTTTAGATTTACCAATACAAGTGCGTTTGAGTTAGATAGCTACTGAAGTTTGTTTACATTTTAGTGAAATTTATGAACTGCAAACAAAAGCATTGCATCCATCAGGTCGGATCTATTTTTGTTAATTATTTATGTACCTACAAATATGTATTTAGAAATCCATCATATTCCAATTTCACGAATATAAAAAAAAGTCCAAGTGAAGTTTTTATGTTCGATTAGATACGCTTAATCTGAAATCTAAGAGCGAATCTGAAGAAGTCCAATCGAATACCACATAAAAAAGCCATATTTCAATAGACTTCGGGCTTAGCCCAATAACTTGTTTAAGAGTGCAGACCCCTAAGAGGGTATAAATATTATTGGTATGAAAGTAAATACCAACTTCTTAAGTTAAATTTGCTTGAAACGTAGATAGTTACAATACTAATAATGAAAAAAGTATCTTAAAACTGTCCGACCTCTCACTAGCATTACAAAATAACATTTAATTTAAGTACAAAATGACCTTCCTCTTAAACGCATTGTTTGTGCTCGTTCAATTAGAAAATACGACAAATACGATTTTGAACCGAGAAAATATACGATTCTCAAACAATATCCATAACAATACTGCTCACAAGTCACAAGTTTGTACCTTGCGTATACCTACATAATATACTGGAGGAAGGTAGTGTCAGTTTATGTTGGAGTGAAAATACAATGCGTTGAAATTCAACGCACGGCCTTTTTGTTGAATAATTTTGCACTACAAGCAATGCATTAGTTATTTATTAGCCAAATATGTAGTTGAGTTTGGTATTTCGCCGTAATATACCTAGTTCCCATACATGCCTGAAACTTGGGAATTCCAATTCGGTCTGGCTTGTCTGGGGAAATATATATTTTTAAGACACACATCGATGCAACGAAGTTTAAAAGTTGTATAGGTATATCTGGTATCTCTTATGCAAAAGCCAGTTAACTTTGATGAGGGTGTGGCTAACTCGGTTGAAGATTGATTTATTTTACTAATAAAATGTAACAGAATTTAGATGTTCGCTTTCTAAGGTTAGGAGTAAGGACGTGCATTGCGAAGATTAGCGGCCGTTGATTAGGGATTGATTAAATGCCAAATTGGAAATGATCATAGGCTGTGCCCAAACCTTTGGATCTAGAAACTTTAAATTTCGGACCCAGTTCTTTAATTGAAACACGGAAATGGCGCAATTTTCTATGATTTTCAGAGTTATAATGAGGATTGAAGATTTTGTGCCAGAAACATTTTCTTTTTAGATCCCTTCTCTATTATATAAATTGCTCTGCAAGGTGCCAATTCTATATTTCGATGTCTGAAAACGTAGCATAGTTTGATGTTAAGGGCATGGCGACATTTTCCAACCGCTTTTAATTAGTTTTTAGTGGACTTAATCGATTTTGGGGATTCTTGACTGTCAACGATGATAGTTATATCCGACCGAGAATGGTGACTCTCTATTATTGTCAGGACTTAAGTGTGGAATACACTCCAGACTAAAAGATTCCTGTTTCTGCAACGCCTCCAAGTAGAAAGCTGCTTTCGTATCAAACTTAATTTTAAAGCCATCCGTTTAGATAAAATTCCCAGCCCGGTTTGGATGCATGGCACAATATTGTATTCATTTTTGCGACAATTGTCTATTTAATTACGTTACAAATAAAATCCTTAAACGATTGCTTTCGTTCAACATCATTCTTCTTAAAGAAAACATTAAAATCCACTGATCTATACTTCATTGAACTGTATCTACTGTCTTCCTCGATCGTGTTAATTGTAGCACACTATAACCTCCATCGTACATAACCTCTTGTCATATGATGGGCAATAAAGATTCCACAGCTGCACTCTCATTTAAGTATAAATAAAATAAATTAGATACTTTGGCTGACATTTCGCGTTTCAAATGGCGACTTTCTTTTCCATGTCATGCCGTCACAACATTTAGCTCATCTCATAGTAACTACCCACTTCCAAAGCATACTCCCAAAGTCTTTGCTTCTACTTGTTTGAAGAGTTTCTCCACCGCTCGCTTATATAATATTCGCATCATATTCCTTCTCCTTAGTATGCGCATCACAAACCTCAGTTTTAAATGCATCACATCGTCCGGTTGTTCTCCTTATTTATACTGCAAATAAAACTTAACTATCAATCATCGCATTCAACTTAATCTACATTCATCGTAAACCCAACATAAATTAGCCTGTTATTTAATCTTATGCTCGTAGCTAGTACATTCGGACTTTCTCTATATTTGTTAGGAGAAATGTATGCATAACTACTGTCAAACACTGATACTTGAAATGTCACGTTTACATGAGCATTGTAAATAAAACGACAAAGAAGCACTAGTTTATAAAGCAGTAGCTGTGTTCGAAGTTAGATGTAATGGAGAACCAAAGTAACAGATGGCTGTTCCTACCAAATTTCAAAAAGACCCACATCAAAGTTTCAAAATATGTAACCTTTAAGGCGTCGTACATTAGTTTGTACTAGATTTTTCTTAAACGTAGAAATAAGATTTGTCGTAAAATGTTAATTCTATTATATTATCATAATCAAAATTTCAACTTGGTTCTCTGTCGATAAATTCTTTACCACATTTATCCCTCTATAACACCGCATCTACAATCTACATGTCAATTTTCATAGAAATAAAAAACGATAGTATGCACTATGCAATAAAATGTAGGGTGGGCTGTGGAAATTTCATAGCTTACTATTTTATTCGTTCAAATGTCGCTGAAAAGACCATGTCGTTGCATTCTCGCATTAGCTGCCTTTATATTTCGTCCATTATATTATCATAATCAAGCATCGCGAAAAAAAAATCCAAGTGTCAAAATTCACAGAAATGACAGCCCATAACGTACTATCGATAGCATGCTATGAGCTGGGCAATTATATAGAATGAAATTTTTTATAGCATACTATTTGCAATTTTCAGAGTATGATATTATAGCATGCTATAAAATATTACTCGCGGAAAAAAAGAGTAAACGTCCACTGAAAAATCTGTTCGCGTATAGTCAATCAGGGCTAATCAAAATTAAGACACATGACCGCTGCCTGCTGCGAAACTTAATGAACTAGAGTTTTGAACGTCACCATCTTCCTTAGCTTGATTGTCATAAAGTAATGGCGTTTTTCATTGAAGATCTGAGAGAATTGCCCAGAAATTCGGAATTGCTCTTTTCAATAAAATTCGTTTAAGCACTCTTTTAATAGTGGTGGACACCATAATGTAATTCAATTTCAGTTTACATTTTGCACGCATAACTGTATATTTTCGGGTCACAAGCGAAAAATTTGTTTCTAGTAACACAACAAACATTTCAATCTGGCATTTTATTAGAATGTGTTGGCGAGTTAAGGGCAATTCTCTAATAATACTCCGGACACTTCTGTCGTGTTAAGAATTGAATTGGAAGTACACTTTTTTTTCAATGAAACATAGAATACGTCGAAAGAGCACTTCTAGATTTCCTATTTTCATAGAAAGAGCCATAAGAGAAAACACGGTCTTTGCACTACAATTTCAAATAAAATCATAAACAAGTAACAGTTATGTATTTAAATGGCGATCACTTTAGGTTTACAATCTAATATTTTTCTATGAACTGAAACTGAGCGACCATTCTTGCGCACGAATGAATTACTTCTGCAACTTCAAAAAGCAAATCATTCGTGTACATGAAAACGTTTCAACGTTTTCGCCCTACAAATTCTAACCCCCGCCTTACGAGTAGTAAACAGAGAATATTTTCAGCAGTTAATTATGAATTCAAACAAAAATTGATTAATTTCTTGAACACCTTATATTGCTGTCAAACACCAATAAATTACAGCAAAAGACAGATGTCTGACTAAATCGTCAGGGTCAGCATAGGGCCCACCTAGGATGCTCTTAGATATACCAGGGCAAATTCTGACCTCCAACACGTTAGAGCGAAACCACAGCACCCTACGGTTACCCAGGGTAAATATCGAGCATACATTCTCCCATCCACTTACAAAGTCGGCGGAACTAACAATTTCCTACAGTGAATGACTTTCGATAAAGTGGCCCAACAGTTATAACAAACCAATTCAAGTTCATTGGGCATTATGTACACTACAACAGAAGGCGTTACTCGCCGTCAGCTTCCTATACCCATACCCACCTAATTTAAATGACATGCCAACCCACACCTGTGTTGAGCTATTGTTTTCCAATTCTTCCCGTCACGGATCTAAATGCTCAATTCGTAATAAATTGGCCAAAACGGAATGTCTTATTATTAGCTCGTAAATTTTTCTAATTTAGCTCTTAGTTACTGCTGTCAGTGGTATGTACCTGAATACAAGTACCTGCATATAAATGTTTTTGTTTTGTGTAAAACAAGTCTAAACAGAGAAAAAATCCAAAGCAATAACCATAAAAAAAAAAAACGTCAAACAAGACGACCTTCAAGCGAAGCAAATAATAACTCTCTGACATTCTTTTTTTTATTCATCAAGACCGCCGCCATGGCAGTTAGCCAGCAACAGTGGCAGCAGGGCAGTTGAAGTTGATTGCGTTGAGTGTGGGGAATGGCATTAAAATAAAATTACACCACGTGGCATAGTACACCATTGTACAGGTTGAAATCTGATAGCCAACAGCCAGGCTGCAGCTAGTAAGCCATCTTTATCGGATATTGAATGATATGATTATGACATACGGCTCTCAAGTATCTTTAAGATTATTTTAATTACCCGCCCTGACTAAGACACAATAAGAGTGACGGTTATGTGTGTGCAATACCAATAAACTCTTTAGCTTTAATTTTATTATATTTCACTAGGTACAAGATTTGTGCTCATGCTGTACGATTACTAAAGAATCTATTTTTGTATCAATTTCAGTTGCAGACGAGTTAGATTACTAACCGCGTGTGTGTGTTTGCGAGGGACCTTAGAACGCACAATAACTTTGATTGAAAGACTGAATCATCAGCGAAGCGTTGAAAAATGATTTCGCGAAGGAAAATTATATCGCGGTCTTTGGACAATCTAGATGCGATTGGACCGAATGAGGACGAGGAGGACATGTGGTATGACAAGGATAAATTGTGCAAGGTAAGTGTAACGAAGTGTTGAGGGAGAAATTAAATTTAAACGAAGCCAGTTACTGATGACAGCAATTAATGAGATTAAAAAGCGAAAAGGTCGTACTTCTGGTAAATTAATTGACAGCTAACTTGACAGACGGTTGCTTGGAAGAAGCTTGAGGTGCGATAAAGAAAAACCCTTGTAGCATGTTCTAAGCTGATCGGTGGGACTTGACGCTGTACGAATAATTAATCTGATAAACACGTGTGATTAAACTACGTTTCCTATCTTATCTGCGATTCAGAGGACTAGATTTACGAGTGTTAAGTTAGCTGCAGAACGAGGAGGGTTTCGTATTCATTGCAAACATTAGAGCTAATTAATTCCAAGTAGCAACGAGGGAAATAGATCACTGATTGTCATCTTCTGGCCATGCAACTGGCGCCGCCAGATGCTATAGAAATTTTATAGTTTTGAAAATTATGTATGTCGACTTATTGGACATACCCGTCAAGCCTTTTCATAGGTTATATTTATTATAGATTAAGTCGGTTTGAACTATTTGCACTACTTAAGTTTTGTCAAATGTAGGTATGGCACAAATCGTAAGGTGGACACTTTATTTTTAATAAAATCCTACAATGGCTTGAGTTGGATTGCAATCCTTTTACTTTTTCTTGTTCTACATATTTACATATTTCGGGTTGCAGCTAAGTCGAAATCAATATGGCCCAGTTTTCTGAAAACATTGCTTATTTCGTGGGCTTAAGTTACTGTCAAAAATGAGCGAAAATGCATTTATGCAACTGCTGTTTTTAACAATTTCAATTCTATTTTTACTTTGAAGGCCGCGAAGATATTAAATTGTATCTGCTTTTGACAAGCTTCCACTTAAAGATCCTTCTCCAATCCTGCAGCTATTGGCCATTCTCTAGGTTAAGACTATTGCTTGGCAGCACAAATTTTCATTCATCCCAAATATAACAGCTCATACAAACTAATGGTTGCGAGTCTAGTCCAATGCAGTCATC
This sequence comes from Cheilosia impressa, assembly GCA_948293265.1. Taxonomy (NCBI): domain Eukaryota; kingdom Metazoa; phylum Arthropoda; class Insecta; order Diptera; family Syrphidae; genus Cheilosia; species Cheilosia impressa. The sequence continues at coordinate 23,114,430 of OX411883.1, read as the reverse complement.
GAAATTTTGGAATTTGTAATAGTTTAACAGTAAGCAGGAATAGAATTTTATTAGCACTATCTTTGGGTTAGCATTCACCCTTTGTAGAAATTACGAAGCGCTTTCCTGTCATAATTGTACATCGCTCTAGCCTCACCTTTCCATGCTCCGCAGGCCAATTCGTTCACTTCGAGTTCATCAATGGGATATGTAGTTCGCTGGCAAGTTTATCTCAGAATCCCTGGCGATACACGTTTCGTGTGAAATTATTGGCGTCGCTTCGAATGCCAAGGAGAATGTGAACATCTCAAAGAAGCTCTTGTGAATGTGTAATTTGTATTGTTGGAACGGATTTGTCTTAATAAATCAATCTCTGGTAAAATTCCAGCCAGCATAATGGTAAAATTAAAGATTCTCTGCTATTTTCATGTAAGCGATACATGTGTATGTGTTCATCGCGTTCGCCCAGGTAGGTTTCACGGTTGTTGGTTTGTATACCCGGTAATCAGTACCTAATTCTATTTTGCTGGATCAAAATAAAGATTGTCATGTAGATTTAAATGAGGGAAATATAAATTTCGTATGGCCCCTACTATGACATAATCAATACTCTTGTGGTCTTAGTCATTTGCAAATCCAAGTGACCAAATATAACTGGACACACCTTATTTCCAGACGAATTAATGAAATTAGTAACTAAGTGTTCACATAAAAAAACACAAAATGGGTTTTAAAATTTTATTTTTCTAAACAAATTTTCTCACAAGTCTCTATTTGGTATACATTTTGTCCAAAAGCAACCGTGTCTTGAATTGCAAACGAACATAAATCAAAGTTAGAATCGCTTCGCATATTAGCAAAGAAATAGAAAACGAAAATAATATCTATAGCCTTTGTTTATTTATAGTCTTTTTTTCTTGTGACGGTCTTGTGGGAAAAACCCACATATCCAATAACTTGTCACTGGCCGAATCGATTCAGAATTCAGACCGCCAGTGATATCATTTCTGTGGGAAGATGTATGCGCGACAGTAGTTATAAAGAATTAAATTTTTCTTACAAATTAGTATCACGTTTAGTGTTAAATTCCAAGTGTAGAACGTCACAGTTAATCCAACTCTACAGCCGGTGCACTAATCAAATCGTTCAACTTTTAATTCGTTTGACATTGACAAACGTGTATTGGACATCATATTTTGCAAATAAAATACTAATATGTTTTGCAAGTGTGTGTGGCTACCTGCAAGTCGCACGCATACAGTTTATTTGTTATTATTTATTTATAATTGGTAAACCATCAATAGGTGTTGTAATACACACATAAGCAACTGTTTAAGAGCTTGGATTGGGGAACGTTGTAGGACTATTACCTTTCTTGCCAAACACGCTTTACATAAAAAAAGAGCTCAAAATAAACGTCTGCTTGTGCATGGATTTTGCGAATATAATTAAAATTATATACATAAAATTGGGTGTACCCTTTTGTAAGAGCACTTGTTTAAATCTGCCCTCGTAACCGTTCAGGTTCAACCAATTTCAACTGCTTCTGTTGCTTTACTCCCGAAACACGTTTAGTTGCCATTTTCCGTATAAAGAGCATTTTTAGGCTTCATTTACTTAGCATGTTGATCAGCCAGATCAGTTTTTGATAAGCTTCGAACCCAATTTTGACCTAGAACGGTCCTTTATCGTTATTATTATTTAGATTTTACCACTATTGAATATTTCATACTTTACAAATGTCCACGCTTTTGTAGTTAAGTCAAAACTCATCAAGTTGTTGTAGGTGAGAGTTCATCGTATATAATGTGACAATGACTACAAATTCTGTCAGATTTTCTTCCGATCCATCCTTTGTAACGCGTTCCACAAGCCCGCAAAATAAAAAAAAAATCGCCCAAAGTTGTCCTTAAAAACACAGATTTCAAAATCGTATTCAAATCGATAGTTGGCGGCTATTTCTCTCTCTCTTATTAATTGCAACGATTGTGTTCACCTTGTTTATTATTATTTGTTGATACCTATATTTAGCAGCCAACAGAAATAATGTAGGTTAACAATGCTCGTATCACTTGCTTAAAAATACATAATTTAATTTAAAGTGATAAATCGAAATCGAAATGGACGCTATAGTTCCCCTCCAGCAATGCACTGTCATTGATTGTAATAATTAATTCGATTTAAAAAATGATTTGATCTGATGGTAGCAAAATTATCATATTGCATCTGGACGACAAAGATGTGTAGACCGGTTAACGACATTTTTCATTCAACTTTCATATCAACTTATTGTTTGACTCATTGTATTGACAAAAATATAAATAAATCATATCGACGAATACATGATTTTGCATTTCCAGATGACAATAGTCTGTCTCGTTGACAATCTAAATCGATCATCATAAAAATGTTCATTGAAAACAAGACGATCAACACTAAGCGATCTACATATCAAAATTTGTCAATTTTTCATTTTTACGAAATTGCATAATTGCATAGTAAAACAGTAAACCTTTGGGATATTTAACACTTTTAAGTGTGTCCAACTTCGGAACTTCGTATAATCAAAGAAGTTCAACGATAGATAAAGACGTAAGGATTCTTTTTATTTATGATTTTGCTGTCAATTTAAACAGTACAATGGTAATTTTATATATCTTACCTATAAGTATTAATTTCATATCCCTTCCATATCGTGCATGTAGAAATGGCTTCTTTGTGAATCTTTTGCATGGTTTTTAAAAACGTACTTACCTACTTAACCCTCAGAATGTTTCATGACTGAATTTTAATACTTCGTACAGTCGTTCGACAAAAGCTTGACATCCAACTTTCCAGAAAAGATTTCGAAGAAGTACGGCCGTTGTGCATACCAAAACACTGACAGCTCTTGTAAATTGACTAAAATCATTCCGAAAAGTATGGGTACTTCCAAAATCCACACCCCTAAATTTCTACATCTTCTATTTTCAAATTACGCACTGGGTTCTTACTCTTGCATATAAATAGTTCTTCCTTCTTCCTTATCTTCGTATAAAGTTCTTTGGATTTTGGTGGATCGTCAGTGATTTTTTCATCAACATTTGCCACAACGTCTGACATTACATACGAAACATGTTTCGCCACTGAAGCTCTATTGAACAAGGTAGCAGATCACTGCTTTAGTTTAGACTAGATTACTTGTCTTCTCCAGTCCTATAACTAAATTTTTACGCTGAACCTTTTTATTATCAATTGCAGGACCACATAGATGAAGTGTTATCCAAGTGGGAACAAATAGACGATGAGATCTGGGCAAAGGTCATTGTTTTTGAGAAAAATCGACGCGTAGCCAAGGCCTACGCCCGATCATCTGTTATATCTATCAATGGCTCAAAGCACGGATTCGACGGAGTCAGGTAAGTTTATCCGGAACCCTTCAAGTGAGCCTCGAACTAAAACATTGTCCTAACAGAATCGGGCTGAATGGGTTTCAAAATCCAATGCGTGATACACAAACAAAAGAAGTCAAGAAAGCTATAGGCGATGGTTTCAAACTAAAAATGGATGAAACGGGAAACATACTCATTAAACGTTATGGCAAAGCAAATGTTTATGTGCACAGCACGTCCAAATTGTCAAATGAAGAGACCGTCATTGGGGCGGATATCTTACAATTGCCTCAGCAAGCCATCAATATTGGAACGTCTTCAAAGGTAAAATTAAAAATAATTCCATACGTTTATATTATCTGTTGCTAATTCAAAACTACTGCCTTTAGCTCTTTGATATGCGAAAGTTCACCATGAACATCAGCCGAGAATTCGCTCGCACCGCACCCGAATGCAGCCGCTTGGAGCGTCAATGTTTATCTGCCATTTCTCTAGTGAAATCCAGCAATAACCTTATTCACAGCCCTCTCTGGATTCTGGTAATTAATGTTGTTGCCATTGATATGCTAAGGAGTCGAATGTCCACAACAGGAAAGAATATCGACAACGTAAGTAGAACTTCGCCGACAACCTCGGGAAGTGAAGATCCATACTCTACAATTGAAAGTCAAGCTGAGCTTATTATTAGCGATGAGACAAGCCTTAAGGGCAAACGTAGTAATGGAAGCTCAACTTATGGTGATAACCCATACGTTCCAAAGGTAATATCACGCACTAATAGTAGGTTTTAGAGATACTACAAAGTTTTTGTTTTTTGTAATAGCCCGATTATGAAATCTACAATCAAGCCATTCCCCCTACGGTCAATCCGAAGAAGTCCAAATCAGCGCAACGCAAGAAACAAGATGATCCCTACTACTGTGGGCTATTAGCACGCATTCCGAATTTTATAAAATCCTCAAAGTCATCCAACAAGAAGAAGGATCAAAAAATCGCCCGTAAGATATCTGCTCAACATATGCCTCATCCGGCGCATCCGGTTCCAATTGCTGCGTTTCATCAATATCCTCCGGCATCTTATTATCCATTTAAGCTGCATCCGCAGCATCATAGAATATCACAATCGCAATTGTCCTTGTGGGATGCACGCAGTTTAGTCAGTGGATTTGGTAAGTTGCATTATTTGACAGACGTCAGAGTGTATTTTTTTTAATAAATCCTTTCTTTTCAGAATAAGTTCAAACCATTTGTGAATTACGTAGAATTAAGGCAAACTTTAGTTAGAATCTTAAATGAAAAGAGAGATGAGGTAACCATGAAAGGAATTCGTATCGCATCGTGAGGTCCTTTGCCATAAAACCGCTTAAGACTGAAAAACGTCCTATAAAAAAAGAAGAATGTTTTTTTTTTTGTGTAGGCCAATGGTCGAATTTGTTCAGACCTTTTTTGAGAATTTTAGTCGCGCGACAAAACTATTTTTTTTTTTAAATATACAAAATGATTATTTAAACTGCCTTGTTTTGTTGATTGTACTTTTTTATAATATCACCAAACGTATGCTTGTGTTTCTTGTGTACATATATATAAATTGTATATACATAGTTTATAGCAAACTTATTCAGACATTATTGTTTTTTTAAATATAACTATTTAAAATATAATATTAAATAAAATAAAATAAATATACTTAAGATTAAAAGATGTTGCGTTTTTTATTTGCGATCTAACAAACAGGGACGTGTGCGTATATATGCAACTTTTTATGGTAAACTTTTTAAACTGGTGAAATACATACGCATTCGGAATGGAAGCGAAAAAAATAGCTCGAAAACGCTTTAACCAAGTTTGAAAGCAAATTTAACCTCTATCCACATGTCCAAGGTCCATTATTGATAGACTTGTATGGGGTACTCTTTTGAGAGGTAACTTCAAAATGCTAAGTGTGCTACAATTATTGTTATATTGTAAGTCTCAGCAGCCCACTCGCACCTTATATATGCCACTTCGGCTGTAGGCAAAGTTGCTGGCAGCGTTCATAAAGTGTTATCCGTTACGTGTGGAAAGAAATCTTGTTTGAAAAATTACTACTTACTTACTTAACGGGCTCTCTGCCTGAGACACTGCAGCCTTCCATCCTATGCGATCCCGGGCACGCTGCTTCCAGTTATCCAGACCAAGTGCTCTGGCATCCGCGATGGCTTGGTCTTTGAAACGGAGGTTCGGTCTTCCTTGTCGTCTCGAACCTGGCGGCTGGGATTCGAAGATCCTCTTAGCTGGAGCATTATTGTCCATTCGCTCGATGTGGCCGAGCCAATGTAGTCGACGTATCTTGGCCTTTTGGACTACATCCACATCTTGGTACAGCTCATAGAGTTCGCGGTTGTATCTTCTCCTCCATTCGCCCTCCTCGCACACAGGACCAAAAATCCGCCGAAGAATTTTTCTTTCGAAGGAGCCCAGTATCAGCTCTCCCTTCCTGCTTATCGTCCAGCACTCGGCGCCATAAAGCAGAACTGGCAGGATAAGGGTTCTGTAAAGCATACATTTTGTCCTTCGAGTTAGGAGTTTTGAACCCAATTGCTTTGCCAAACCGAAGTAGCAGCGGTTTCCTAGGGTAATTCTTCGCCGGATCTCCACTAGGATGTCATTTGTGGAGTTCATGTTTACTCCGAGGTAGATAAACTCCTTAACTAACTCGAAATTGTTGCTATCAATAGTGACGTTCTGTCCTAGGCGGTGGACAGATGCTTGTTTGTTTGTTGATAGCATGTACTTAGTCTTGTCCTCATTTACTACAAGACCAACGAATTTCGCCAGTTCTTCAATCGCCGTAAAAGCCTCTATCACGGTACGCTGGGAGCGACCGATTATGTCAATATCGTCTGCATACCCCAGTAGCTGGACGGATCTGTTGAAAATAGTGCCTTCTGTGTTGACACCTGCCCTGCGCACTGTCTGCTCTAGCACGAGATTGAAGAAGTCACATGATAATGCGTCTCCTTGCCGAAACCCGGTGCATGTTTGGAATAGCTCGGAGGAACTACATCCAAATTGCACATTGCAGCGTGTGTTCTCCAGCGTCACGTTACATAGCTGGATCAGTTTTGCCGGGATCCCGAATTCGGCCATCGCCACATAAAGCTCCTGACGATGAATGCTATCATATGCGGCTTTGAAGTCGATGAATAGGTGGTGAGTCTCGACTTGAAATTCATTGGTCTTTTCCAGGATTTGCCTCAGTGTGAAAATTTGGTCTATAGTCGATCTGCCGGGCCGGAAGCCACACTGGTACGTGCCGATTAGTGTGTTGGTTTGAGACGTTCATACAGTACGTTGGATAGGATCTTGTATGCGACATTAAGCAGGAATATGCCTCGATAGTTCTTGCAAGACATAGGATCACCTTTTTTGTAGATGGGGCATATGGAGCTGATAGTCCAGTCATCGGGCATACTTTCTTCCACCCATACTTGGTTGATGATTTGGTGCATGCGCCCTACTAAAACATCACCACCGTATTTGAAGAGCTCCGCTGGTAAACCATCAGAGCCGGCGGCCTTGTTGTTCTTTAGCTTTTTGAAAAATTAACAATGTTAATTAGTTGAAAAAAACTAAAACCTTTTGTGCAATTTTTTTTCAGTTATTTAAGAAAAAAATTACACATGAAATAAAAGTTAATGACATCCAAAAGCGGAAAATACACAACAATGCTTGTCCTAATATGTTTCTACTATATAAAACATGGTTAGGTTAGGTTAGGTTGAGTGGGGTTGTGAGATCGTCACAAAAGACCAAGCACCAATACGGGCCCATCGCCATCCCCTGGGAACCATTACGGTTAAAAACCTGATTTGTCAGTCAATTTCCCTACAGAATTTAATTATTGTCCCTATATAGCTTGAGGAACCAACCTCCTCTAAGTTGTTAAAGAAGTACCTGCCTAGGGGCTTCAATATTATGTTAATAAAGTAAAATTGAGAATTTATCCAACCTTTTTGGCATCTATTGGTTTTCAGCCGTACGCAACGCCCTCTTGAGATTGCATCTAGTACAATTTTTTAAATTTCGTTTCGTTGGCACTCGTATGCCATAAATCCAACCATTTCAATTATTCAGTATGTCACGAAATTCGTTTATCGTTTCTATACATTATCTAGTTCATTTGATCGCCTGTGATTTCGAAACCCACGCATCACCTGTTTGTGCCTACCTAATGGCAGTACCTACTTTCGTACTTTTGTGCTGAAATGAGTACCTTTTGGTATTGTGTTTGGAATTCAGCCATCTGTCAAAAATATTTAATACACCTCGCGAACACACCCTTCGTGAAAATTCAAAATAAATTGTTCTATTCCGTTGGTTATGGGTGGGAATCGCTTATCATTTTCTTAAGTAGTGATTTCCACAGATTATTGAGTTTTAATATTATTAAAAATAGTTTTAAGTTACAACTGGCCATCAGAAGCATAATTTAAGAAAAATGGATCGTTTCGTAACGCGCGCACCAACATGGAAAACCCTCGAAATGTCTTCATTTTCGCGGAGCTTTGCAAATGTTTCCCTCACTGGCAAGAAGTCAACTCCAAAGCAGGCCACATCCAACCAACAGACAAACAAAAGACTGAGTATTCGTGATGAGAATCTAATGAAAATTTTCTCCAGCCAGCCGGACGAGCCACTAATGATTGCTCCAATGAAAGAAGCATCACAATTTGGGAAGAATTTTAACGACAGCTTTGGTGGCAGTGAATTTGTCAGCCGCGACAAGAACTCGCAACACTCGCGCCGTCTCGTTCCGAGCGATGAGAATACTCCGCCCCCGAATTCGCGAATCACCTGTGAGTATTGTCAAAATGACACTAGCAGAAAATTTAACAATAGTATATAAGTAAATTTCTTTATTATTTATTTCGAAAATTACTTGGCCTTTGTTTATCTGTACATAATATTCGTGAAGGCGCCTTGGTGAAAATTTCTTTCTTTTTTTATTGAAGCTACTAGCAATGAGCCTGCGGTGGACATAATGTGCAGTAGTGGTGAAAGCAATTCACGTCCTTCAACCCCAATCAGCAATATGATACCGTCGAATTTAGGCTCGTGCGGACCTAAAGACCATCCGTATCTAGCGCGAATCCAAAGGGATCTTAATAGTCCATCGGCAGCTACCCGCGTTCGTGCTATCAAAGCATTAAGGTAAGAGAATCAGTGACCGACCTTAGCTGGGCCAAGTTGTTGACACGTAAGCATTTGATGTGATTTTGCAGAAGTCCCACTAAATCATCGTATGCGAACTTTGATATACCACATGAGGAGCAGGACATCATCACCGACGAGGAGCGAAAATCACCCGTTCAAATCGAGAGCGTTGAAGAATTGATGAAAGATGTCGTCGTCTATGTGGAAGTGAGAACAGGTGAAGACAATCGCTCGTCGGGAGTGAAGAAGGTGATCTCAGCGCTGGGAGCAAAAGTGAACGATAAATTGTTGAGGTAAAAGTTTCAATTAATCGATTGGTAGGCACGAAATCAACTTGTTTTGCTTCTCCAACAGGGATACAACTCATGTCGTATTCAAAGATGGCCTATTATCCACATACAACAAGGCTAAGAAGTGGAATATTCCAATTGTGTCTATTCTATGGATCGAAGCGTGTAAGAATCATAAGAGACTGATGTCCCCAAAGGATTACCCCATTTCAAATGCAGATCGGTATGAAAATCCGGAGCTATACGAAAGGATGAAGGTAACAAGAGTGTTACGAATTTGTTAGAACGTAAAGTGAGGTTAAATTATATTTTTTGTGTGCGCATTAGTTTTGCTTTTTGCCTTGGCAAAGTATTGCAAATTTATACACGAATGATGAGATCGTAGCTACCTAATACAGATATTTAAAACTTAAATCGACGAATTCGGCATACAATGTTGCTTTAAAAATGGGGTCAACCCGCTAAAAAGTTTCTTTTCGATTTGTAAATGAAGGACTTGTTTTCGAAGGTCATAGATTTATTGGCTTATCTTAATGAGTTCCCCTTTTAAAACATAACTTTGGCGGCAAGTGGTTCAATTCGTTTACTTGTACCAGGCTAACTGGAGCGGCTTCTTAGCTGAACCCCTGGCTGGCTCTAAACAGAAGCCTACCCAAAAAGAAGGAACATTAGATCAAATTTGTCATAGAACAAGCTTTATAAAAATTTAATCTAAGATTTATGACCCATAGTTTCCATGTAACTTCTGCCTTTGCGGGTGTGCAAAAGAAAGTATTCCAAGAAGTTCAACTTAAATGCTCTGAACTGGCTGCGAAATGTCCAGCAAGCAAAGAGCTGCAGTGTTTTTTTTAAATTGTGATTATCCATTTGGGAATATAACTATGGTCTGGAGAAAGCGCAGAGCGGTGTTTTGCATAAGGGGGAGGTGGTTCTTTTAATGAGAAAAAGATAGACACCGATGCCTATTGGATTAGGAACACACTTCTTTTGCACTTCTTTGGGTGTTGGCAAAATGGCTGCCTTCATGAAATTGCAATTTAAATTATGGTCAGCAACTGCTGAATAGATACAAATTGATAATACTTACAGTTAACAATGCGGCTACAGATGGAATTTCCACACGCGTAAGATATAAAACTTCAATTTAGACTTCTTAGCTCTGGCTTTTCGTTCTTTCACTCTTATTCGGCTTAGTCATCGATTGAATGTCGTACAAGACATGTTCTTCCCTCTATCGGTGAGTGGACGTAACTTGACCTAATTCGACGGTAACATTTTCGGTTTTGGTGCTTGGTATCCCAAACGGATTATTTTGAAACTACACTGTCACTGTTTGTTTCTCATACATACTTCTCCTAGGAACCGCTTTGAAAGCAAATCGCGTGCTATCCAACTCGAATGCTCTTGCCTTTTTTTAGTTTTTCCTTTTGGGGAAACTGTTAAATGGACCTCAAAAATGATGGGACTGTGGTAATATCATTTACCTCTGAATTGAGTAGGCTAGCAGCAGTAGATATGGTTGTCTGCAACGTGGCTGAAGTCCAGCACTTGTATATGTTTGGCGAAAGTAAAGTGGCCAGTCCGAAAGCTGCAGATTCCTTACAGTTATACGTACATAATTTCTTGGCTTGTCTAGTATGTCGTGCCACCAACGGCTGTTTTTACGAAGAGGGAAAACCGACGAATAAGGAAAATGTGAAGATGGCTTAGGCGTGCAAAGGGGCCAGGGTCAAGCGAATTTAAAAATTCTAAATCACCTAACGTGAGACCGGTCTCTCGCTTTTTTTTCTTCCTGTTGCGAGGACAAATGGGTTAAGTTGCATGCCCACAAACGGAGGGCACAGACAGAACTAGAATGCCAGCACCGACACAAGACAACTGCAATCTCCTTACCCAGAACACGTCAACTACACGTAGGTAAAGTTTATTATTAGGCAATGCATATAACCCCCCAGAGAGTTGACCTTTTTTATTTCTTGGAATTTTCGTTTCATTCAACTTTCGGACGTATATTAACCTAACCTGAATTTTGTTAAATTCGCGAATTTTCTAACCCCCTTACCGAAGATGTTAAGGAATATGCTTTTTTTTGCGCAAACTCAGATCCGCATTCGTAACGTTGACGTGCGTTCTTAACAGAACACTTATTTTCGTAGGTGTGCTACAAACGTGCCAAGGAGGAGCCAATTCCTCATATACTGTGCACATGTCCAGTACCTCACTCAGCAAGAATCCAATTGTTGCTCACAAACGTGAGTGAAGTCTGGTAAGCTTTCCTACCAAAATTTTCCAACTGAACCTGTGGAGAGGGTGGGGTAACATCCCCTGGATACATATAATTGTTAGTTTCCCATATTAATACCATTTTAATACAATAAAAAAAAACTACATTTATGGCAGTTAAATGCTTTCCAACTGCTTCACAGGAGCTCCATGGAAATTTAATATTTTATATAACGTGTGTTTACTGAACTCGCATGTGGCAACTTTTTCATAATTTTATTTGTCCTTTCAGCGTTACAAGTCAATGCAGCCGGATGCTGAAGAAAATCGACGCCAAAGAGCAAAGGCTCCGACGAAAGAGAATGGAGTAAAGCCAAAACCAATACCGGCCACAACTTCCAATGTGAATTCGTCAAAGAAAAAGGTAATTCAAATATTATTTTCTAAGAAATACAAGAAAAATAACCATTGCCCTGTCAAAACTGATTTTAATATCCTAAAACATCGATCCAGTTCGATAAATACTTACACATAATTGAAACACAAGGATACAGTTGACTGCAATACAAATTTTTCAAATGTCTCGTGTTTCTCTCCTTTCAGACTGATATAACTCGTTTCTTTACACAACTGGAAAAAGTCAAAAGCACACCAAGTAATAGCAGCACTACAGCATCTCCTTCTACGCAAATGTTACAAAGGTAAGTTGGCTTTATTAATTTTTTTCTATCCACCAGTAACTTGAATCTCCTTCAATTTGCAGAATAAATGAAGACTTCTGCACGCCTGAGACAGCGAACCCCAGCAGCTCTCTCAGGAAACTGGCATACCTTGACACAGTATCAAGCCTGTCTGATACCAACGAACTGACTCCTAAACTGGATGATGCTAAAAAGTCTCTCGACTTTACTGAAGCAGCTCCTTCTCCGTCAACTAAAAAGACTTCAAGCCGTCGACGTAACTCGATTCAAATAACACAAACCTCACAAAAAGCTAACGCCAACAACAATATCGCCGAATCCCATAGCAGCAACATAATACCAATCACACCCGGCATCCGAACTCGCAGGAGAAGTTCCATTCACATTCCAACTAAAATGAGCATCACTGCAAAATCTGAAGACGACGAGTCTTCCAAAACGCCATATGCCACAATTAGAGAGGAACTCTCTGAAGATCAGGAGCCACAAACAGAAAAGCGACAAACCACATTTACAGAGAAATCTGTGGACATTACAAAGAGTACTCCCATGGCGAAGATTCACAGCACACGTAGGCGTACACTGTACACGCCGAAGCCGATGGAGGAGTCAAAGCCACAGTCAACCAAAAGAGAAGCGTCATCTGTCAATAGACGACGAACCCTTTTTACCACAACTTCCAAACCGTCTGCTGACTATTCAATGGAGACGTCTAGCATTGCCCCAATTACCCCAATCCCTGGTGGCGTTCCATGTTCGACCCTTATCGGTGAGGATTCTGTTAAGACACCGGTGCAATTCGGCTCGCTACTGGAGGAGCATGCCTCAGCAACGGTCTTCAATTCGACCAGAACGCCTGCCAACCCACGGCGTCGAACCCTATTCGATGTTTCCATGGACATTATTAGCCAACGTTTACAAAACATCAACCAATCAGCTAAGTCAGTTCGTGTTGCTAAGCCAAATGATCTTCAGGACGACGATCGTCGAAGCTCTGTTGACGATGCCGAGTCAATCGCTGCACTTCTAACCCCCAGTGACAACAACAATAAAACAATTCGCAAGGAACTCTTTGTTGGAATTGATGATGCGGGTCATAAACAAGTGCCTGGTGCTGCTACTCCTTGCCAGCCAACAGGGACTGCTACAATCGCACCCGGCGAGGCCATACAAAAGAAGAAGCGCAAACTCTTTGTGCCCAACGATATTATGCTGACGCCAACACCTCAACCGGCACCTGCTGAATCTGAAGACAGTGCTATTCCAAAGAGATCACGCAACCCTGAAACGCCTACCCTATCAACGCCAGCGAAGACAAAACGCCGCAAAACAATTATGCCAACGCTGACGCAACCAAAAACCGAACAAAAAAAACCTCCGCCCAGGATCAACGGTGCCAGCGCCCGATCATCACGGCGCAGCACAATGGACTTTGAGGCAATAAAAAAGGCAAAGTCTGTGATCAAAAAGCCTCCAGCAACAGCAATACCGACACAAGGTGAACTCGACAACACCAAACCGAAACCATATCCTTTTCTTGTCTACACGAATATGCACACTGAACAAATTAAGTTCGTCAAAGAGGTTCGTACGTTTAGATAGTTGATCCATCTAATTTACCTTGTTTCATTTTTATTTTATTTTATTTTAATAACTGCACATTTGTGCAGGAATTTGCTCCCATGTATATTATTGTAAACACACATGATTATGATTGTTGTACTCCTTGAAATATCATTGGATTAAAGATAAAATTGTTTCACCCACAAACTCAGCATGGTGTTTGCTATTTACATTTGCTTGCCAATTGTGTATGTGTGTTATAATACTTCAAGTGTATGGACGGGGGCTTTGGTACCCAAAACAGCTGCATCAATCGAGGTTGAAGGAACGTATGCCTCTGTAGATAGTCAAGTTCCATGGCTGTCCAAGACCCCTTTTGTAACAGGACAAGCAAACTTTGGAATTCGCTTAATGGGAGATGTTTTTCAACGGGCTACAACTTTTTAAGTGCAGAACTTTGACAGATGAGTTGCTTCATGTTCATCTTTTCCATTTTTGCCAAGCTCAGCTATTTGGCCATCAGAACTTACTTAATGTTGTCCTGCACATGACTCGTTCTTGGTCGTCAACGCCAGCGACACACTAAGATAAGATATATAGATCCATCGCGATACATACGATGGAAGAGGTGGCTGGCTGTAAGACTTAATCAACTAAACTGTAGCTCCCAGTATTTTTTAATCATTTTCTTCAGTATAATCCTCTACACTTTAAAGTTATTGGCGAGATCGTCAGATGTCTGTGATACGCCATCAAGTGAGTAATTCAGTATCTTCACGCTGTACTGTTATTTTAGGTTCGTTCCCTCCCATGCATCTTTAGCAGTACATCATTCTTATTCTGTTATGCTGTTTCAGCTCCCTTCGCAAGTATTTATTCAGCGTTCACAACGTGCGCCATCCATCTATTTACAATCTAATGCATTGAACTGGTAGTGACAGTCGTGACGACTAACTTGGCAATTGTGACCTATTGTGCCTACCTTTGTAAGAGACTAGGCTTTTAATTTTTAGAACCACCCAATTCAATATAAATACAGGAGCTCTTCTGAGCAATTTATTTTTTCATTCGCATCCTCTAGTAGATGTAAAGGACTTTCAAATTTCAATCTGCTATTCTAGAGGGCTGATCAGTCGCATTGTAGGTGACAGTAAGATTTTGTCTTCAACGATTTACGAATTTGGCTACCTAAATATAGTATGAATCAGTCAGCGTATAAATTACTGCGATCATCAATATTTTTTTACCATCGGGTGTAGGTATCTCGTATGCTTTCATGTTTCACCATCTGTGCTACTCATACCATTACTGTCATCTTCTGTACAAGAGTACTCAGCAATGAAACGTTGAAAATCGCCATATACAGTTGCACACTCTCCCTTCCCATTTATTAATAAATATGGTCCTCCGATGACGCTGACGCTCTCTGCAAGTTCACCCAAAATTCTTTCTTTCTTCTCAGGCAGTAGCTACACTCCAAGGCTTCCAACTAGAAGACAACGTTAGCGAAAACACAACTCACATTGTCAGTCTGGAGCCTCGGCGCACAATGAATCTGCTTCGAGGACTAGTGCGCGGCTTGTGGATAGTAAGCTTCAATTGGATTGTGGACTCGCTAAAAGCGGGTCACTGGTTAAATGAGGAGCAATATGAACTAAGGGATTTTTCCAGAGCTGTCGAGGTAAGTCATTCAAATTCAAAATTTATCAATATATGATTTATTTTAAATATCAAACATTGTTTAGATTTGTCGCTCCGAGAGGCAGGCCTTTGGAAAAGGCTATAAAATGGATTTATTCAGTGATCTTGGTTGGATATACATCTCATCAAAAAGTTGTATCCCAAGAGGAGATCTCAAAGAGCTGGTGACACTGTGCGCCGGTCGAGTGACCGATCGACGTTTGAAGGCGAAATATATTATCGGTGATTCTAGTCCTGTAACATTACCGGATAAGATTTATCTAGATCCACAATGGGTATTGGATAGTATTAGCAATAATCAGATACAAAAACTGACGAAATATGTTGTTGCTGCAACTACTACTACTACTACGAAGACGACGACTGAAAACACCTAGAGAAACGGTGATAGGCTTAAATTCGGCACTGAATTTGTTGTAAATTTTCTATCATCTGTCCTATATTTATTATTAATATAATAAGAGTAGCAAACAAAATGAAATTATGTTTTATATGTGGCCAGGATTTTGGGGAAATAATCTCTCAACGGAAGATTTAGGTTCTTCATTATCGACCATAATGAGTAAGGTAAAGTAATCTTGACTTGAGTTTTGCAAAATCAGCCAATGTAGCACTAAAAATGTCCATTTTATGTTTCATAGAAAATAAAGGGCAATGCCATGTCAATTCTTAACATGACCTAAGTGTCTGGGTAATTTTAATGAAGTGCCCTTGAATAATCTAACAGCAATAATTCATCTTTCTCAGATAAGGAATTTCAGTGTCAAAACCCAGATATTGAGAAAACCTTAAGCAGGAAAAAGTTGTGTTTCGTATTATATTTAACGCATTTTCTAGAACAATTCAGCAACTGTACTACAAGTCAATTTATCATATATCCAACACCACAACGTTAAAGTTACCCGCCTAGATCAAAGAAATGTTTCAGCCCGAAGCAACTCCACAGGTTGAAACGCTGCGTCTGCAACTATGATGCATACGTAACTGTTTGAATACAGAATGTTTGATCAAGTTGACTTCCATATCATAGAGATACGCCAAGAAAGAAATGTGTGTGTATCATGCATTTCTGTTTAAGAACTTTTGGAAAAAAACAAAAGGTTCTGTGAACAACGTATTTAAAGATGTTTTCCAATCCAATTCATTTTACGAGGCGCATGTTAAATAAAAGGGGGCCAACAAAAATTCGAAGTAAATAGTTATATTGATCCATTCCATTCGTAAAAAAACATACAAACGACAGGTTTTGAGGAGATACACCTAGGATCTTGAATGGACTTATTGCCCCAACTATTTATTTCGTTTACTTTTATCAATCGAACGATATGACCTAAATGAGGACCACGTGCTTAAGGTACTGAACATACAAAATATCCAACAAAATGAAAATCTACAAACAAAACTCTATTAGCTAGAAAATTACACTAGCAGCAGTTGCAGTTAAGACTTTACCCGCTTTTGACAGGTGCCATTTGATAGAAGCAACGGAAGCAATGGAAGCAACATTTTTAGAGAAAGCAACGGGGTCATTGCACTGAAAATTGTACACTGCTTAAAAAGTGAATGTGCGACATCTATCGTAGAAGGTATAAAAAAAGGTGGTAACTGATAAGAAACTACTTCTGCAAATGTTAGCCTAAGGGCAACTGACTTATAACATATTTATGTACTACTGGATCTGAAATACTTGGGAGTTTACATTCATCACAAATGCACCCTGGAATAGATCGAATCGGAATACGTTAACCTATTCCCATATAAAACTCAATTTGCAGGATTTTTACAACAACCAGTGTTTTCTTAAGGCTCTCAGGGCCATTTGCTGTTTCAACTCAAAGCGATTTAAGTTCCACTGTTCTTAAGTATTTATACCATAAAAAAAGTTAGATCATTATGAGTCATATCAACAAATGGGCGTCTGAATTTGAACTGATTGATTAATTAAGTTAGTTTTATTACATCTAGATCTTTGTAAAACAAGTAGCCGGATATCGAGGCGCTATTGAAAGTCGTGGCGCTTGAATGCACGCAGGGGTGTTAGCACGTAACTTGGTACAATCGAGTTCAGTCGATACAATCGAGCTCTGGCACCACCTAATTTGTCTCAATCGATTATCCTCCATCTAATATCCTCGATTGAGACAAATTAGGTGCTGCCAGAGCTCGATTGTATCGACTGAACTCGATTGTATCAAGTTACGTGCTGACACCCCAGTAAAAGAGTCTCTACCTGAGGCAATGCAGCCTTTCTCCCCTCATGGATACAATTTGTTCTTTATTTAGACGTCCGCAGATTTATTTCATCATTGGTCATAACAAAATGTTGGATTTCATCATATTGGCTAATAGTAACACTAGACCTCAACGGAAATGCCGTCGGTAGCTCATGTTTAGGTTACATTGCACAATAAGCGCCGTCATAGAAATTCCTTTTTCAACGAAGAGTTATTTTTGTATCTATTCCTTCTTTAAATTTGATTTGAGGTCCATGAACTCCCACATGTCATTTTGTGTGTGTATGCTATTTTGAGACTGCAGCCATGTCATATCCGATTCCAAGTCAATTTTGTTTGTGTTGCTCACCCACATAATCTAGTTGAAGTGAATACCATTTTCTCATTGGCATGCGCACCCCCTCTCACTGAGAGCAAGTGCAAGACTAGACAAATAGTTTTCGACTAAAAGTACGCACGCCCTTTGCTGATTAACAGTCAAGTTTAAATATGCGTGTGTACAACAAGCCCCCTTGGCAACATTCACAAGACAGAAGTGCATTCACGTGGCACTTTGCCAAACGGAATGTGCATCTAAACAGTGCAAGTGCACCCCTCTAGCATTCAGCTGTGCTAACGAACCTTGATTACCTTCACCTTACATAAATGATCAAGGTCGTGCGACGAACCGAAAAACAAGGGAGAAACCACCACCAAACAGCTGCAACCACCTACATAACTAGGACATAGAAAATGAATAAACCAACATAATTATTTTAAAGCTTCCAAATCGCATGTATTTTTACTTTTGTTTCTTTGTTTTGTTGAACTACAATAATTCTTCTTCATTTATAAAATAAGAGTTTTGGCCAAACATTCTTTGCGCTTTTGCTTGTGTCATAAGAGACGAGTTTTGTGCTTTTACTTTTGTTCCCGATGAATGCCGACTCAAACCAAAAAATGCAGTTTTGTCCACCCCACACTCGTGTTGTTGTCAGTTTGTACGAAAAGGAATATTTTTTGTTTAAATCAACAGTAGAAAACTATGACATACATGTAAATATATACTTTTAAATATCCATCATTATATAAACTATATAATTGTTATTTATATAAATGCTTGAGTAGTGTGTGTGGGTAATGTTGTATTTTTTCATTAAAAAAAAATAAACGAATAAAAATAGTTTTAAATAGTTATTTTTAAATGTAGTAGTAGATGGAATGAATACGGAGACCAGTCTCCTCCTTTCCTGCGAAACTCTTTACGATGGAAGCAATGATATTTTTTATCAAATGTTTTTGTTATAGTGTTGTTGTTGCTGCTGCTGCTGTTGTTGTTGATGGTGTTGCTGCTGCCGTTGCTGTTGTTGGTTTTATTGTTGCTGCTGGTGCATTGCTGCTGCTGCTGAACGATATTCATTGGTTGCAGCTATTTCTTGCCCTTGGTTGCCTTTTCGGCGGCCTTGGTGACCTTGCCACCGCTGGCATCCTTGAAGTTGACGGACTTGATGACTCCGACAGCGACAGTTTGTCTCATATCACGGACAGCGAAACGTCCCAATGGGGGGAACTCAGAGAATGACTCAACGCACAATGGCTTGCTTGGCACCAAGTTGACAATGGCGGCATCACCAGACTTGATGGCCTTTGGATTGGATTCGGTACTCTTGCCGGAACGACGATCGACCTTCTCCTTAATTTCGGCGAATTTGCAAGCGATATGAGCGGTGTGACAATCCAACACTGGAGTGTAACCATTCGAGATCTGGCCAGGGTGGTTCAACACGATGACCTGAGCGGTGAAATCAGCAGCACCCCTGGGTGGGCTGGCCTTTGAGTCACCGGCAACATAACCACGACGCAATTCCTTGACGGACACGTTCTTAACGTTGAAACCAACGTTGTCTCCGGGAACGGCTTCAGTCAAAGCTTCGTGATGCATTTCAACGGACTTAACTTCAGTGGTGATGTTGGCTGGGGCGAAGACAACAACGCAACCTGGCTTCAAGACACCGGTTTCAACACGACCGACTGGTACTGTTCCAATACCGCCGATTTTGTAGACATCCTGAAGTGGCAGACGGAGAGCCTTGTCGGTTGGGCGGGAAGGTGGGAGGATGGCATCCAAAGCTTCAATCAAAGTTTTACCTATACAAGGAAAGAAAAAACAAAATTGTTTCAATTAGTGGCAAAGCAGATGTAGGCGGTCCATGGTGTATAGTCATGCGCACTAAGTCACCAATCTATGACTAATCTTATCTCGAATCAAAGTCAAATGACTCAGGCATAATAGAATGTGCAACACATACAATAATTGTATGTAAACGAACTTACCTTCAGCATTGGCTTCCTTGCGTTCAACCTTCCATCCCTTGAACCATGGCATGTTGCTGGATGGTTCCAGCATGTTGTCTCCGTGCCAGCCAGAAATTGGCACGAAAGGAACGGCAACTGGATTGTAACCAATCTTCTTGATGTATGAAGAGACTTCCTTCTTGATTTCCTCGTAGCGGGCCTCGCTGTATGGTGGTTCGGAGGAATCCATCTTGTTGACACCGACAATCAATTGCTTGACTCCCAAAGTGAAGGCGAGCAGAGCATGTTCACGGGTCTGACCGTTCTTCGAGATACCGGCTTCGAATTCACCAGTACCAGCAGCAACAATCAACACAGCGCAATCAGCTTGAGATGTACCAGTGATCATGTTCTTGATGAAATCACGATGGCCAGGGGCATCAATGATGGTCACGTAGTACCTTGCGGTCTCGAATTTCCAGAGAGCAATATCAATGGTGATACCACGCTCACGTTCAGCCTTCAATTTGTCCAACACCCATGCGTACTTGAAGGAACCCTTTCCCATTTCCTGGGCTTCCTTCTCGAACTTCTCAATGGTACGCTTGTCGATACCACCGCACTTGTAGATCAAGTGACCGGTGGTGGTAGATTTACCGGAATCGACGTGTCCAATGACGACGATGTTAATATGAACCTTTTCTTTTCCCATTTTAGTGTTCTACAAAAAAGATAACAAAAGTTTCAATAAATTATGTGTCCAATTACGCACACTACAAAAATTATTTCACATGGGGTGTGTGAAATTAATTTTCAGTGATTTTGGTATTTTTGCTATCGTCATCGATTTGATTCAGTAGCAGAACTGTTTGGATCATCATTGAATTTCACTTAGCTTAAACTGCAAACAACATTTAATATATTTTAATTTTATTTGTGAAGAAAAAAAAAAGTTGGCGTGGCTGATTTAATACCGGTGTGGCTACGACGCCATATTGCTAAAATGGCCATTTTGAAACGGCAATGGGAGGCTTGGCGAAATGCCAATGAACGCCGCCATCTTGTTTTTTTAAGTAAAATGTGCAATTAACAACCAATTTTCACGGAGAAAATTCAGGAAAAGTATACAAAATTGTGCAGTTATTACTAGCCCCCTTAATTCAAACTATGCCGCAAAGGCAAAAGAAACGATTAAATGAACGCATGGAACTTGATATTGACCTGAAATCACCAAATATGGCTTCCGACTTTTCACCAATTACAAAGAACAGGAAGAGCAGATATGCATACATATGATACACGAAACGTGTTCTAGAACTTTCCAATACTAGAACAGTTATATACATTATATTGCAAGATTTTCTCCACCAATTAAACAAGCACATTATTGAATTACAGCAGAGAAAACGCATTTGGAAGCAGCGCTGGTAAACTTATCCACATCTTAATCCAATTCCCAAAGAAGGTGCCACGTGCCAAATTATACCGCAGCAGGCCACATTGTCGAATTGTATTAAGAGAACTTCACAAAGTATATCACAAATTTTGAAGAAACTTCACAATGCAAAATTTAAAATGTTTATTTTGCCACATATTGATCAATAAAACAATTTTGTTTGGAATTAAGCTATATACTACCAGATTTCAAGTAAAAAAAAAAAAAATGGTGAAAATGTAAAATAAAAATCACTCCACTTACTTATTGGAATTAGAAAAAACTGAACCGAGAGATCACAAGCCTATGCTATTCCGGCGACAGACCCGAACAAAGTGAACGAGAAATCAGTTGTCGAACAGCGATATACCTATCGGCGATGCTCTGGCGGATGCCACGTTTTCATCATGTTCGCAGTACTGTTTCCGGTTGTTATCGATGAAAATTTTTGATGTTATTGAATTTTTCCTAAAATTCTCTCAGCAAACAGGTCGCAAAAATTTCATGTGGTTGTGAAAATGTGACGCACCTAATCTATGTTCTATATCAAGAAAGTTACCTACCTAATTGAAAATTATGGATATTGCGAAATAAGAACTTCGTCTAAAGTGTTTGTCGTTTTAATCATACATTACTAAACAGTCATTAGACATGTAGTATTCCCGAATTTGAGTAAAAATACTATTCGAGAGTTCGAATTGAAAACATTATTTTCATTTCGTATCGCAACAGCAAGACAGGTTGTTTGTGTAAAAAGTGACATTTCCAGACAAAATGCAACAAAAAACAAACATCTGTCAAATTCATGTCAGACATCCATGTCAAGAAATAATCGAAGAGAGCGATCGCTGTAATACGGTGTAATTTTATTAAATTGCAGCAATTTTTTCTTTTTCTTAAAGCTAAATTCATACTATTAGTATTTATATGTCGGCACAGTGGCTTAGTGGTTAGTATGTTGAGAAAATCCAAATTCCAACTTAAGGTTTTGTTTCACTGCGCCACCTCTCGCGAACGTCTGACAAACATCCGAGAGTAAAACTGTCATTAATGAAGGAGCTCCTCAATTAGCCGTTTGAACTCGACATAAAACTGTAGCTCTCTTCTAAAGAACTATGCCCAGGGTCCCTATGGACCTGTAGCGCCAACTATTTATTTCTTTATTTATTTATTAGGAGTATTTATATGATCCAATGCAACTGGTTTAGTATCATTGCGAAAGTGAAACTTTTTTTTGGCCTCTTAAGCGTAGTACGCTGCTCGAGCTAAACTAAATTTTAACAGCTGTTCTTTGGAAAAATTTCCTTCAAAAATTGTATTCTCTCTTATTTCAACTATTTCTGATTCTAGGTACTTCTCGTCCATGTAATAATTAAAAAAGCTCATCCTTGCATACTTTTCCGCAACAAAACAACAAATACACAACGATCTGTCGCTATTTAGCTTGAGAAAATGTGCCTACCCATTAAATGGGCACGCTAAATTTTGACAGACGCAGGAAGTACATTCTGAAACAAAAGTTTGATTATTTAGCTCGAGCTGCGTACCACTCAGCTAAATGGGTTCGCTTAAATTTAGCTCAGCTAAATTTTGGAGTGAGTTTTGTATGGGAGCGAAAATTTAGCTCGAGCAGCGTACTAAGCTTAACACCACGCCGTGACGTGATACCTACTATTATGTAGTTTTCGATTGGGCTTCTTTAAATTCTCTCTCAGGTTTCAGCCTTAGATTTCGCGTGGCCTACGACACTTTTCTGCGTTTTTGATTCAATGTTTAATTTTTAAAACATTCAAATTTCCCACGATTCGAGCATTAGGGTCCACTCCGAGTTGAACTTTATTGTCCGAAATACATTGAGTTATCGAAGTGGAAGCACACCTTCTATCAAAAGCTAACATACCTTTTCTGTTTTTTTGCTGACAGCGCCATATACCTATATATATTTTTTTTTTTACTTTATTCATTTTACAATTTTTAATATTATTACGGCTTCAATAGCCAATTAAAATAAGCATCTAACCAGAATTTCAAACATTCGTTTCCTTGAAATGTCAGTCATGTATGTTATGACTAGGTACCTACCTACATACATTCGCATTCTTTCAGCAACAAACCACCTGGGTTGTAACCAGCCAGTGTAACCTACCTCATAAGCAAAAAAAAAATCTGAATCAGCCAATAAAAATACTAGTCTATCCGTTCAACCATTTATTAACATAACCATTAAAGTACTAAATTTAGAAAATTAACTCGCCCACTTCATTGCCAAATAAAAGTTTCCATGAAACCGGAACAGTTAACTTTAAACCTTGCCCCGACTTCATAAGTAAATCGCTTTCACAGAGTTCATCAAGTTCTCTCACTAAGTGTGAGGCATCTTGGGAATTATCACCTTCGAGGACATACTTGAAGAGTAAAAGCGTAGGAACATTACTAGCACTTAGAGCCTTGTATAACTTTACAGCATTGCCTCCTCCATGAACCACATCGCCACTAAACTCTGTCCACTTCAGATTTCCAATCTTGTCCACATGCTCCTTTTTGAACTCTTCATTTGCGATGTATTCAAAGAAATTGCCTTCCACTGTGTGTTTTTCGTAACCAAAGCTGCTGGTAAGGATTATAACTTTGGAACATTTCTCCAGGATTCCGACTAACTTTGTCTGAAAGTCGTTGAGATGAAGCGATATGATTGGCGATCTAATTTGGATTACCAACACTTTTTTGGTATCATCAATGTACACCTCGCATGATGCAGCTTTACTTTGAGGATCATGTTGGAATGCGGAGGGTCCAATAATGGGAATTAAGGCCGAGTGCCAGATGTTTCCAACTCGTTTCAACTTTAAAGTGGATATGATCAAATCACATGCCAGCTGGCCAGCATTTCCGACACTGATACTCGGCACAATTGCAGTGTATCCTTCCAAATTAAGGGGATGACCTTCGTCTTTTAGTAGAAGCATTCTATGCTCTTCCTTTTTAACTAAATCTTGTAGTATGTGTATAATTAAATTATTGCCGGATCAAAGTTAACCAAAAATCTAGTCTACATAAACAATTTTTCTGTTTCACAAAACTACAAGTAATGGGGTTTGTTCGCTTTAAAATTTATGGTGCGCGCTTCATTCATTTTGGGGAGGTTTCATTTGCCTTACAGGAAATGGTCGTTTAAACCAGAGAGGCAACCGGCACTTTTTTGCAGCAAGATTGGTATTCAATAGTTAAATCTGTTAAGATGCCTCATTCTTTATCAATGGCTATTTTAGAGTACTTACCCTATCAAAGGTGTTTGTTTCGTTAAATTTTAACCAGAATCTATAGTTAAGTTATCTCTTATCGATATCTCCAAATGAAATACACACAAAACAATGGAGAAGTTCAACGGTTAAAGAATCTATTAAGCCTAAGTCTGACAGCTGCTTAATTTCATGCGTGTCAGTTTTAGTGGCCTGGAGTGGTCACGTGAACAGTGTTTTTATGTTTTAAGTTGACGTTTATGGATGGGTAGCCGACAAATCTTGTCAAGAACTTCATGTCGTTTTTGATTTGGCAGAAAGGTTCATTTTTTTTAAAGATTTTTTAATGTTTCGAAATGCGTTATTATAAATGTGAATATCAACTGGAATGGACTTCCAGTGCAAAAAAATTGTTTGCGGCCCACTCATTACAAACAAGAACCAACAAAATTCGAATTTCATGTTCTATTTGGCAGCAGAAATCTGAAACCTCAGATCAAAATCTGAAAAGCCCAATAGAGTGTTTCCTTTCACAGATGGGCTATCTTTTTTGCTCAAACGTCAAAAAAAAACTTGTAGGATTGCAAAGCTGATTTATAATGGCCAGAGTAGTGTTTTGTTCAAATATTGTTGAAAAGCGCACAAATGCCTCTACTTTAACTTCTCAGTTGTTACCAAATACGTTTGATAAACATAATTTTTTAATTCAACAATGCTTTTATCTTGCTTTTTGCACTTTTCAGTAATCTTTTCACATAATTAGACTACATCCATACAAAACCCGTTTTGTTTTCCTACAAGTTTTTTAGCTGTCACTTGGATATTTCTTCTTCTCATTTGACACTGACGTTGTCGCGAACTACCCTATCAAAAATGACATAAGTTGACATTTCGACGTAAACGTTAGCCCCCAATATACTTTTGCGTTCAGGGAACATAAAGAAGGTATTGAATTTAATTTTTAGTTGATGATCAACAATTTTGAAATCGCCCAGGTGTCTTAGGATGAGGACAGAGAAACTTGAGAAGCTAAACAAAAATATAGAGAACTTAGGATTAGCGAAAAGCAATGCGAATTTCGTCCATTATGATGGAAATGAATTCGTTTCGCTTCAAAATATTATACTAGCATTTAATGGTCACAAATCAGACTGTGATCCGTCAATTTGCGTAGCTGATAAGTGGTAACCAGAGACAATACTATGGACAATACAATAGTATGGTTTTTCTATGGTGGTAACATTAAATGCTAACATCATACTTTTTGTGTGTTTCTATTTGTTAGAGTAACGGCCATTTGTATCTTTGAGTCGTGTAATGGTAACAAAAATGTCAAATAGTTACCATCTTATTGGAATGCTTTTATCGACCCAAAATTGAGTCAAATACACCGTGTGGCGACTATAGCCCTGTTTTTTTGAGCTTCGATCTCAGCAAAGCAAAGTAAAGTAGGATTTTCAGCACGCATTTACAACAACTATGCTCTACTTGACACTTCGAGACTCGCATTAGTTGTTGTAAAATGTATGCTGAAAATCCTACTTTACTTTGCTTTGCTGAGATCGAAGCTCAAAAAAACAGGCCTTATAATTTAAATTAAATTTGGATTAATAGTCACAAATTTCTACTTGGGAGCCCAAGAAACAACTTAAAAAAAATCTATGCCCCAAAACGAATAAAATTTGATAATATATAAGTACTAAAAATATTTCCCAAACCTGGCATCACAGACATAAAACTAATCTTCGAAAATTCGAATATTCTATAAATTCCAACCAATCAAAATTGGCCAACACAAAAATGTCGTAGACTGGAAATCTAGAAGAAGACGTGGTGTACCGTGTACTGAGGAAATACCTACCACTGAAATAGGAGCTCACGGGTTTTTTAGCCGGTTAAATTTGTCCAAGTGGGTGAGCTCAGTTGCATCAAAAAGATAAATAACATTTATCAAGTCTTATTATTTCTATAAAATCCACAAATTACTTTGTGCTGGAGTAGTTTTTATATAGAAAAAGTGGACATAAATTAAAATCTCAAAAATGTTGCTGAGAGTAGGTGCCTTGGCACTCCTTTGCTTTGTTGCATCGATAAACTGCGCCGAAGAAGATGTTCTGGAATTGACTGATGATAACTTTGCATCTACATTGGCACAACATGAGACAACATTGGTTATGTTCTACGCTCCATGGTAAGTTAAATTTTCATTTAAAAATATAATAATTTCTAGTAAAGTAGGTACCGATACCGAGTAGAGGAATTTTTTTTCGAAGATGGTGACTTGGCCACGTATGACGTCGACTTTCCCATCCATTTTTTTTAGTTTATCTGTCAATTGTTTTTCATTTCCGATTGTTTTTTTTTTCAACAAACTTGTAATTGAAGTAGGAAAATCGATAAGAGCTGTACAAAACTTTAACAGAAAACAAATAATTATCTTTGTGGCTAACAAGCCTTTCCGTGATGATATCGTATCGTACCTACTTACTGTAGCTTTATTGCCGGTGTTTGATATTTGATACAAACTTCTACGCATTTGCTCTTGAAAACGACAACGTCATTGACCTTTAGTCAGCAATCAACTTGTTTTGTGAAAGCAGATATATGTATTTTGCAGGAACAGATTTGTGACAGCATTTTTTGTGGCGATTTGTTATTCCATAAAAAGAATATTTAGGTAATCATAGCTGAAAAATTAACAACGCGTCGTAGAAATGAGGAGTGATGACTCGGTACTTGCTCTTTTATGGTGCTCAATTGAGTATAGAGCCATAGTCTAATAGCAGAAGCTTAGTAGTTTTCGGATGTATGCTTTGAATATAGGTATACCTACACTTTTTGTTTTTTTTTTACACCAAGAAAACTGTTAATCAGCGCAGAATTATCAACGATGTACCTAATATATTTTTGTACGTGTACCTAATAACTAGCTAGTAGTTATGAAAACTCATAGTTGCGATATACTAGTTACTTTTTTGGTATTCGATTCGGTCTCAGATTCAGATTCGTATGTCTAATCGAACATAAGATAAAAACGTCACTTGCTTTCTGATATTCGTGAGATTGGTAGCCTGTGCCCTGTGGCACTTTTCTAAGCATTTTCCATGTTTATTCAATTATTTGACATATGCTCCCACGTGTTTTCAAATCATTTGCACATAAATAATTTACAAAAACAGATCCATCCGATGCGTTGCTTTTCTTTTTAGTTGAAAATTTTCATGAAAACGTAAACAAACTCCAACAGTTGTCAAACTCAAGCGCACTAGTATTGGTAAATCTGAAGCAACTCTGAGAAAAAAAAAATCTGATTCGCAAACGTTCTCTGAAATCGAAAAAAAGACTGCTTCTTTTCGTACCAAACGAGCACAAAAAATTTTCATTTTCTTTGTGCAGGTAGCGTTGTTTAGTTAGCCCCGTGATGGGTGTCAAAGAGTGCTTAATGTTTATGTTGCATGTGGAAGATACAGGTCTCCCAATGACAAACCAAAGTAATGTTTAAAACTATATAAAATAATCTTAACCGATCTTCCTTATACTTTGTTTAAAGGTGCGGCCACTGCAAAAGACTGAAACCCGAATATGCCAAAGCTGCTGAACTTGTTCGCGACGATGATCCACCAATTGCTTTGGCCAAAATCGATTGTACCGAAGTTGGTAAGGAGTCTTGCAACAAATTCTCTGTCAGCGGGTACCCCACCCTAAAGATCTTCCGCAACGGGGAAGTATCTCAGGACTACAATGGACCGCGTGAGGCCAGTGGCATAGCCAAGTACATGCGTGCTCAAGTCGGCCCGTCATCAAAGGATATCAAAACTGTCGAAGAGTTGGACAAGTTCTTGAGCGCAAAGGAAACTTCAATTGTTGGTTTCTTCGAAAAGGACTCGAATCTGAAGAACATTTTCACTAAATACGCCGACAAACAGAGGGAGAAATACCGTTTCGGTCATTCCAGTGCCAAACCGGTTTTGGAGAAACAAGGCGAAACGTAAGTATACCGAATATCCTTGTTTTGATGACAGCAATATGACTAAGTTGTCTTATAGCGATGCCATCATCCTGTTCCGTGCCCCACATCTGGCAAACAAATTTGAACCATCCACTGTGAAGTTCGAGGGCTCAACAGAACTGGATATAACTAACTTCATCAAGGAGAACTTGTAAGTTTCAATTGGCCTCCTTGGCGAGTTAATAGATAACATTAAAATATAATTTATTTTTAGCCACGGATTGGTTGGTCACAAGACCCAGGATGTTGCCAATGATTTCAAGAATCCGATTCTGACAGCTTACTATGCCGTTGACTACACGAAGAACGCTAAGGGCACAAATTACTGGAGAAATCGTGTTCTCAAAGTTGCCAAGGAGTTTGCTGGCAAGCTTAACTTTGCCATCGCCGCTAAGGATGAATTCCAACACGAGTTGAACGAGTACGGCTACGATTTCGTTGGTGACAAACCAGTAGTCCTAGCTCGCGACGAGAAAGGTTTGAAATACACCTTGAAGGAGGATTTCTCGGTTGAGAACTTGAAAGAATTCGCTGAGAAACTGCTGGAAGGCGAATTGGAACCCTATATCAAGTCCGAACCAATTCCCGATAGCAACGATGCCCCTGTCAAGGTTGCCGTAGCCAAGAACTTTGACGATCTCGTCATTAACAACGACAAGGACACCCTAATCGAATTCTACGCACCATGGTGTGGGCATTGCAAGAAGCTTACTCCAATATACGAAGAACTCGCCGAGAAGTTGCAAGACGAAGATGTTGCAATTGTAAAGATGGACGCCACTGCCAACGATGTTCCTCCAACATTCAACGTTCGTGGTTTCCCCACTTTGTTCTGGCTGCCAAAGGATAGCAAAGACAAACCCGTCTCGTACAGCGAAGGCCGCGAGGTCGATGACTTCCTGAAATACATCGCCAAGCACGCCACCAAAGAGCTAAAGGGCTACGATCGCAGCGGCAAGGCAAAGAAGACCGAGTTGTAAGATGACTGCGGTGCTCGAAAACAACTCTCACCAACTCTAAAAGTATCTTGCAATTTGATTTCATAAATTAAGTTCCACAAATCGAGTGAAAAAACAAACAGCTACATTCATACATACATTCTTGGACACATCATCGTCGTTGCACACACTTAACAAAGCGTCGGAGAATAGGTACCACTTTTCATTTAATTTCAGGCGATCTAAGTTCTTCAAATCTTGTATTCAGTTTCTCTTGGAAGAAAATTTTGGTCGATGTATGTGTAATAATTTTGTTGTACCTCTCTATCCGCATATCTCGAGCCAGATTTAAGAGCACATTTCCACACTGTTATTATAAAAATGTTAAATTATTTTTAACACATTTTCCATTGTATGAATTATTTTCCACTTTCATTATAGTGAATAGTGATAAAAAAATGAGAATATATAGAATAAAATAATTCTTTTATAATAAAAAAAAAAACATTCGCCTTTAGTTACTTCTTTCTCTATTTATACGATGGGTGATTGATAAGTACCCGTGTTTCAACTTTCAAGACACAAATAACGGCATTGATGTAAAATCTCTATGTCCTGTTTAGTGTAATCTGTCAAACAACGACTGTCAAAATTTTAGATATATTTTGTTGTAGTCGTTTTCGATTTGGCTTTTCAGATTTCTGCTGCCAAATCGAACATAAAATCCGAATTTTATTGGTTCTTGTGTGTATTGAGTTGGCCGCTAAAAATGGATAACAATTTCAATTGATTGTTATATATTTATAATAATTCATTTCGAAATTATTTAATATAAAAAATCGTTTCCGTACTCGAAAAAATAATAATTCAGTTAAAAAAACAATCCTTCCAACGATAAACAATTCGTAACCGTCAGCTGAGTGTCATACACATTGGTATTAGTGAAAGTATCTGTGAAATCTGAGGAAAAAATCTAAATTTCTCAAAAGAGAGTCAGATCAAAAAAAAAGAGAAGATTTTTTGGCAAATCGAACATGAAAAGCAATCTCGATATTTGCCAAATCGAAAACGTCACAAGTAGCTGTTGGAAGTCAGTAAGTTTTTCTAATTATGGAAGAAGTGCAGTACCGATCGGTCATTCTGTATTTCACGAATTGTTCTGACAAAATTACAGGCGCAAATTAAGAGTACAGTTCTCTACCTGTATGAATGTTTTTCTAATTTGTTTTTGTACTCAATTAAAATTTCCTCAGTTGTCAGGCGAAAATTATCTTTGATGTGAACATGCCATTAGTTTTTTTCCACATTTCAATTTCGAAACTTTGAAATTTCGAGTGTGGCACTGTTTTGAAGTCATTGTAAATTTTCGAGATTTGGCATCACTTACCTATACATAGTTGTCATTTTTCAGTTTTTCGACTTTGCATTACATCGCGGAAATACTAAATCAGTTCTTCACGTAAATCAAGAAATAAGTAAAAATATTCGCCAATAATGAATATGCACGGAATGCCTCAGCCCGGCATGGGTGGACCAATGCTACCCGCTGGAGTTTCTCCCGTTATGATGCAGCAAGCTTCTCCACAGCAGGCCCAGCAAATGCAAGGCGTGATGGCCCCACAGCAAATGCAGCAACCGCCGCCTCAGCAGCAACAGCAGCAGCAGCAACAACAACAACAGCAGCACCAGGCTGAAAAAATCGACAACATCTCCAAAGTTAAGAGCCTCTTTGGTCCGCTGAGGGAATCGTTGTCTCTCACTTTTAAGTACGGCGCTTTCTCCCTTCAGCAGAACAACTTGGCAGACAACCTAAAGCGCGATAACAACAATCCGACAAGATTCGAGAAACACCTGGAGGACTTCTATTCGTATTGTGACCAAATCGAATTACACCTTAAAACAGCTATTCAATGTGTTCAGCAATTATCATCCGCTCAGCATTATCTTCCTGGTGCAGTGACCGCTGTTCGAGTGGACCCATGTATGCCACCAGACGGCACAAATGGGCCAATGTCTTATCCACAGTATTTAACCACCGTCCGTGGGCATGTTCAATCAGCCAAGGACATACACGATACCCTGATAAGTGCTGCACAGAATATCTCACCGAGTGA
The DNA here is from genome assembly GCA_948293265.1 of Cheilosia impressa. NCBI lineage: Eukaryota > Metazoa > Arthropoda > Insecta > Diptera > Syrphidae > Cheilosia > Cheilosia impressa. The sequence continues at coordinate 23,083,163 of OX411883.1, read as the reverse complement.
CTGATAGACGGGGATTGTCTAAACAATTTTAGGCATTATTTAAGTTTTTAAGTTTATTTGAATTTATATAGAGGGCAAAATTAATAAATATAATAGAACGCAATGGAATCAATTGCCTTCTTCGTTTCTACGTTGCAGCTTCATTCTGAAAACGGGATCTTCAACGAGATGCGCTTTCTTTAGGAATTCATTATTTCCACACCCAGCCACTGGGCACCGAAGCCTGGGGTTGACTTGAATGCATTCGAAGATCGTCGACTTCTCATAGTAATGGCCGCAGATGGTATTTTTTATGGGATGAGTCATTCTGCGTTTAGTTAGGGGATCTAGATCGGATATCTCGATTTCCATAAGAAAGTCTTCCCCTTCTACAACGCTGGTATTCGCCACTGATTCTATGTTCATTGAAAGGAGTGTTCTTGTTTCGGTCATGAAACGTTTATATTCATCTGTGTTCTTTGGCTTGCACTTCGATGGTTTGTTCCACGCACGTGTGTACGCCTGAAAAGTGTACGCCGTTAGCAAGATAAACTATAATGAAATTATGTACATACAGAATCGTATTCTGCAATGGATTGTTTATCTTTAGCAGCTTCGGCTGCTTGATCAGCTCTCTTTGCATTATTCCTCACATCGAGAAGGCCTTCAACTATTTTTCCGAAGGCTTCAGGGTTTTTTAGATCTGTTTTAAAAACACATGAAAGTTTACTATAATTATATAAAAATGTGCAAAATTGCATACGTACCATCATCGCCATATTGGGCAGTTAGTTCAGCTGTTTTAATCAAGCTCTGGATGGCTTCTTCTATTTTGGAATTAATTAATTGCGACATTGCAAGTGGCAGCTTAAACGTGTGTAAACAAATTGAAATTTGTTTGAAAACAAGAAGCAATTTGCAAATGTGACTGTGACTGAAAATTTGAGAATGTTATGTGTGGTTTGCATGGGCCCATCTTATGTTATGATAGATAAGTTTGATAACGTAGGTTCCGATAAGGTAGGTTTCTTAGAAGAAATATTTAAGAAAACAAACGGCGTCAAAAATGTAACAATTTTCGATCTGGTGCATAAGTACATACTTAAGAAAATGAAAATTTTTGTGAGTGGATTATAAACCTTATATTTTCATTAAATGAAATCCTGTCCCGACAAAACGTACAAATTGTTGAAAGAATTTTATAATGAGAGTAGTGATTATTAGATTGACTGAATAATAAAAACTTAAAATACGAGTTACCCAAAAGCAAATCAAAAATTATCGTCTTCTCAGCATTTACAGAAACCATTTCGTTATATAGGCAAACGAAATTTCATGAACCACCATTATGAGACTGTTGAAAAGCGAATGTTTCTTTTACTTTGTAACTTGGCACCACTTTTCTGTTTTGCTCGTGTCATTATCCATCGTAAGCTGCGTAATTAGGTCTAAAATAAATAAAATAGCTTTAAGAATATTCGCTTAGAGAAAAACTAAAAAATTATGAATCATAAAAAAAAATTATTTTTATAGGTTGTTAACTTGGGCTAATAATTAATTACCGAATAAACTTTAGATGAAACTACCTCGTTTTGCATTGTATGAGTGCTGGCATCACTGCACTACTTACGAAAATATGTCACTTTGATGGCAACTGTAGGTTGATGTAATTTTGAGGTTTATTGCATTTTTAAATGATAGATAGACACGTTTTTCCTGCGATCTGTTCACTATTTAAAGTGAAAATACCAATTAAACCAATGAATCACTATTAATTAAAGTATGCTTCTGTTTTGTCCAACATGTGGTAATATTTTGATGGTTGAAGAAGACACTAACGGCCACCGTTTTTCGTGCAACACATGTCCGTATATTTGTAACATAAATAAGAAAATCTCAACGAGAACATATCCACGCTTAAAGGTTAGTACAATATTATGAACTAACATTGCAAAAGTCATGTGAAATATTTAATGAATTCTAGGAGGTAGATCATGTTATGGGTGGAGCTGCAGCTTGGGAAAACGTAGACTCCACAGACGCTGAGTGTCCGACCTGCTATCATAAGCGCGCCTATTTTATGCAAATGCAGACACGTTCTGCCGATGAGCCCATGACTACATTTTATAAATGCTGTAATCAGTTGTGTTCTCACACTTGGAGGGATTAGACTATTTGTCAACTACAAATGCATTCTCTACGAAGCCAAATACACAAATTCTCTTGTTCAGTTAAGCAAACTCATAACTACGCTGGAAAGATGGTGGAAAAAATCTTCGACACAAACTCTGCCAGTGGAGTCGACGCCGCAAGACGATGTTTGGAATCGGGTGACGTGATAGCTCTTCCGACGGACACTGTTTACGGGCTTGCGTGTAGTGCGAATTGCGAGCTTGCCATTCAGAAACTGTATGCTATCAAGGGAAGAGATTTTCACAAACCGGTTGCGATCTGCCATTTCCATTGTATGAATTATTTTCCACTTTCGGTATAGTGAATAGTGATAAAAAAATGAGAATATATAGAATAAAATAATTCTTTTATAATAAAAAAAAAAACATTCGCCTTTAGTTACTTCTTTCTCTATTTATACGATGGGTGATTGATAAGTACCCGTGTTTCAACTTTCAAGACACAAATAACGGCATTGATGTAAAATCTCTATGTCCTGTTTAGTGTAATCTGTCAAACAACGACTGTCAAAATTTTAGATATATTTTGTTGTAGTCGTTTTCGATTTGGCTTTTCAGATTTCTGCTGCCAAATCGAACATAAAATCCGAATTTTATTGGTTCTTGTGTGTATTGAGTTGGCCGCTAAAAATGGATAACAATTTCAATTGATTGTTATATATTTATAATAATTCATTTCGAAATTATTTAATATAAAAAATCGTTTCCGTACTCGAAAAAATAATAATTCAGTTAAAAAAACAATCCTTCCAACGATAAACAATTCGTAACCGTCAGCTGAGTGTCATACACATTGGTATTAGTGAAAGTATCTGTGAAATCTGAGGAAAAAATCTAAATTTCTCAAAAGAGAGTCAGATCAAAAAAAAAGAGAAGATTTTTTGGCAAATCGAACATGAAAAGCAATCTCGATATTTGCCAAATCGAAAACGTCACAAGTAGCTGTTGGAAGTCAGTAAGTTTTTCTAATTATGGAAGAAGTGCAGTACCGATCGGTCATTCTGTATTTCACGAATTGTTCTGACAAAATTACAGGCGCAAATTAAGAGTACAGTTCTCTACCTGTATGAATGTTTTTCTAATTTGTTTTTGTACTCAATTAAAATTTCCTCAGTTGTCAGGCGAAAATTATCTTTGATGTGAACATGCCATTAGTTTTTTTCCACATTTCAATTTCGAAACTTTGAAATTTCGAGTGTGGCACTGTTTTGAAGTCATTGTAAATTTTCGAGATTTGGCATCACTTACCTATACATAGTTGTCATTTTTCAGTTTTTCGACTTTGCATTACATCGCGGAAATACTAAATCAGTTCTTCACGTAAATCAAGAAATAAGTAAAAATATTCGCCAATAATGAATATGCACGGAATGCCTCAGCCCGGCATGGGTGGACCAATGCTACCCGCTGGAGTTTCTCCCGTTATGATGCAGCAAGCTTCTCCACAGCAGGCCCAGCAAATGCAAGGCGTGATGGCCCCACAGCAAATGCAGCAACCGCCGCCTCAGCAGCAACAGCAGCAGCAGCAACAACAACAACAGCAGCACCAGGCTGAAAAAATCGACAACATCTCCAAAGTTAAGAGCCTCTTTGGTCCGCTGAGGGAATCGTTGTCTCTCACTTTTAAGTACGGCGCTTTCTCCCTTCAGCAGAACAACTTGGCAGACAACCTAAAGCGCGATAACAACAATCCGACAAGATTCGAGAAACACCTGGAGGACTTCTATTCGTATTGTGACCAAATCGAATTACACCTTAAAACAGCTATTCAATGTGTTCAGCAATTATCATCCGCTCAGCATTATCTTCCTGGTGCAGTGACCGCTGTTCGAGTGGACCCATGTATGCCACCAGACGGCACAAATGGGCCAATGTCTTATCCACAGTATTTAACCACCGTCCGTGGGCATGTTCAATCAGCCAAGGACATACACGATACCCTGATAAGTGCTGCACAGAATATCTCACCGAGTGACTGATAGACGGGGATTGTCTAAACAATTTTAGGCATTATTTAAGTTTTTAAGTTTATTTGAATTTATATAGAGGGCAAAATTAATAAATATAATAGAACGCAATGGAATCAATTGCCTTCTTCGTTTCTACGTTGCAGCTTCATTCTGAAAACGGGATCTTCAACGAGATGCGCTTTCTTTAGGAATTCATTATTTCCACACCCAGCCACTGGGCACCGAAGCCTGGGGTTGACTTGAATGCATTCGAAGATCGTCGACTTCTCATAGTAATGGCCGCAGATGGTATTTTTTATGGGATGAGTCATTCTGCGTTTAGTTAGGGGATCTAGATCGGATATCTCGATTTCCATAAGAAAGTCTTCCCCTTCTACAACGCTGGTATTCGCCACTGATTCTATGTTCATTGAAAGGAGTGTTCTTGTTTCGGTCATGAAACGTTTATATTCATCTGTGTTCTTTGGCTTGCACTTCGATGGTTTGTTCCACGCACGTGTGTACGCCTGAAAAGTGTACGCCGTTAGCAAGATAAACTATAATGAAATTATGTACATACAGAATCGTATTCTGCAATGGATTGTTTATCTTTAGCAGCTTCGGCTGCTTGATCAGCTCTCTTTGCATTATTCCTCACATCGAGAAGGCCTTCAACTATTTTTCCGAAGGCTTCAGGGTTTTTTAGATCTGTTTTAAAAACACATGAAAGTTTACTATAATTATATAAAAATGTGCAAAATTGCATACGTACCATCATCGCCATATTGGGCAGTTAGTTCAGCTGTTTTAATCAAGCTCTGGATGGCTTCTTCTATTTTGGAATTAATTAATTGCGACATTGCAAGTGGCAGCTTAAACGTGTGTAAACAAATTGAAATTTGTTTGAAAACAAGAAGCAATTTGCAAATGTGACTGTGACTGAAAATTTGAGAATGTTATGTGTGGTTTGCATGGGCCCATCTTATGTTATGATAGATAAGTTTGATAACGTAGGTTCCGATAAGGTAGGTTTCTTAGAAGAAATATTTAAGAAAACAAACGGCGTCAAAAATGTAACAATTTTCGATCTGGTGCATAAGTACATACTTAAGAAAATGAAAATTTTTGTGAGTGGATTATAAACCTTATATTTTCATTAAATGAAATCCTGTCCCGACAAAACGTACAAATTGTTGAAAGAATTTTATAATGAGAGTAGTGATTATTAGATTGACTGAATAATAAAAACTTAAAATACGAGTTACCCAAAAGCAAATCAAAAATTATCGTCTTCTCAGCATTTACAGAAACCATTTCGTTATATAGGCAAACGAAATTTCATGAACCACCATTATGAGACTGTTGAAAAGCGAATGTTTCTTTTACTTTGTAACTTGGCACCACTTTTCTGTTTTGCTCGTGTCATTATCCATCGTAAGCTGCGTAATTAGGTCTAAAATAAATAAAATAGCTTTAAGAATATTCGCTTAGAGAAAAACTAAAAAATTATGAATCATAAAAAAAAATTATTTTTATAGGTTGTTAACTTGGGCTAATAATTAATTACCGAATAAACTTTAGATGAAACTACCTCGTTTTGCATTGTATGAGTGCTGGCATCACTGCACTACTTACGAAAATATGTCACTTTGATGGCAACTGTAGGTTGATGTAATTTTGAGGTTTATTGCATTTTTAAATGATAGATAGACACGTTTTTCCTGCGATCTGTTCACTATTTAAAGTGAAAATACCAATTAAACCAATGAATCACTATTAATTAAAGTATGCTTCTGTTTTGTCCAACATGTGGTAATATTTTGATGGTTGAAGAAGACACTAACGGCCACCGTTTTTCGTGCAACACATGTCCGTATATTTGTAACATAAATAAGAAAATCTCAACGAGAACATATCCACGCTTAAAGGTTAGTACAATATTATGAACTAACATTGCAAAAGTCATGTGAAATATTTAATGAATTCTAGGAGGTAGATCATGTTATGGGTGGAGCTGCAGCTTGGGAAAACGTAGACTCCACAGACGCTGAGTGTCCGACCTGCTATCATAAGCGCGCCTATTTTATGCAAATGCAGACACGTTCTGCCGATGAGCCCATGACTACATTTTATAAATGCTGTAATCAGTTGTGTTCTCACACTTGGAGGGATTAGACTATTTGTCAACTACAAATGCATTCTCTACGAAGCCAAATACACAAATTCTCTTGTTCAGTTAAGCAAACTCATAACTACGCTGGAAAGATGGTGGAAAAAATCTTCGACACAAACTCTGCCAGTGGAGTCGACGCCGCAAGACGATGTTTGGAATCGGGTGACGTGATAGCTCTTCCGACGGACACTGTTTACGGGCTTGCGTGTAGTGCGAATTGCGAGCTTGCCATTCAGAAACTGTATGCTATCAAGGGAAGAGATTTTCACAAACCGGTTGCGATCTGCCATTTCCATTGTATGAATTATTTTCCACTTTCGGTATAGTGAATAGTGATAAAAAAATGAGAATATATAGAATAAAATAATTCTTTTATAATAAAAAAAAAAACATTCGCCTTTAGTTACTTCTTTCTCTATTTATACGATGGGTGATTGATAAGTACCCGTGTTTCAACTTTCAAGACACAAATAACGGCATTGATGTAAAATCTCTATGTCCTGTTTAGTGTAATCTGTCAAACAACGACTGTCAAAATTTTAGATATATTTTGTTGTAGTCGTTTTCGATTTGGCTTTTCAGATTTCTGCTGCCAAATCGAACATAAAATCCGAATTTTATTGGTTCTTGTGTGTATTGAGTTGGCCGCTAAAAATGGATAACAATTTCAATTGATTGTTATATATTTATAATAATTCATTTCGAAATTATTTAATATAAAAAATCGTTTCCGTACTCGAAAAAATAATAATTCAGTTAAAAAAACAATCCTTCCAACGATAAACAATTCGTAACCGTCAGCTGAGTGTCATACACATTGGTATTAGTGAAAGTATCTGTGAAATCTGAGGAAAAAATCTAAATTTCTCAAAAGAGAGTCAGATCAAAAAAAAAGAGAAGATTTTTTGGCAAATCGAACATGAAAAGCAATCTCGATATTTGCCAAATCGAAAACGTCACAAGTAGCTGTTGGAAGTCAGTAAGTTTTTCTAATTATGGAAGAAGTGCAGTACCGATCGGTCATTCTGTATTTCACGAATTGTTCTGACAAAATTACAGGCGCAAATTAAGAGTACAGTTCTCTACCTGTATGAATGTTTTTCTAATTTGTTTTTGTACTCAATTAAAATTTCCTCAGTTGTCAGGCGAAAATTATCTTTGATGTGAACATGCCATTAGTTTTTTTCCACATTTCAATTTCGAAACTTTGAAATTTCGAGTGTGGCACTGTTTTGAAGTCATTGTAAATTTTCGAGATTTGGCATCACTTACCTATACATAGTTGTCATTTTTCAGTTTTTCGACTTTGCATTACATCGCGGAAATACTAAATCAGTTCTTCACGTAAATCAAGAAATAAGTAAAAATATTCGCCAATAATGAATATGCACGGAATGCCTCAGCCCGGCATGGGTGGACCAATGCTACCCGCTGGAGTTTCTCCCGTTATGATGCAGCAAGCTTCTCCACAGCAGGCCCAGCAAATGCAAGGCGTGATGGCCCCACAGCAAATGCAGCAACCGCCGCCTCAGCAGCAACAGCAGCAGCAGCAACAACAACAACAGCAGCACCAGGCTGAAAAAATCGACAACATCTCCAAAGTTAAGAGCCTCTTTGGTCCGCTGAGGGAATCGTTGTCTCTCACTTTTAAGTACGGCGCTTTCTCCCTTCAGCAGAACAACTTGGCAGACAACCTAAAGCGCGATAACAACAATCCGACAAGATTCGAGAAACACCTGGAGGACTTCTATTCGTATTGTGACCAAATCGAATTACACCTTAAAACAGCTATTCAATGTGTTCAGCAATTATCATCCGCTCAGCATTATCTTCCTGGTGCAGTGACCGCTGTTCGAGTGGACCCATGTATGCCACCAGACGGCACAAATGGGCCAATGTCTTATCCACAGTATTTAACCACCGTCCGTGGGCATGTTCAATCAGCCAAGGACATACACGATACCCTGATAAGTGCTGCACAGAATATCTCACCGAGTGACTGATAGACGGGGATTGTCTAAACAATTTTAGGCATTATTTAAGTTTTTAAGTTTATTTGAATTTATATAGAGGGCAAAATTAATAAATATAATAGAACGCAATGGAATCAATTGCCTTCTTCGTTTCTACGTTGCAGCTTCATTCTGAAAACGGGATCTTCAACGAGATGCGCTTTCTTTAGGAATTCATTATTTCCACACCCAGCCACTGGGCACCGAAGCCTGGGGTTGACTTGAATGCATTCGAAGATCGTCGACTTCTCATAGTAATGGCCGCAGATGGTATTTTTTATGGGATGAGTCATTCTGCGTTTAGTTAGGGGATCTAGATCGGATATCTCGATTTCCATAAGAAAGTCTTCCCCTTCTACAACGCTGGTATTCGCCACTGATTCTATGTTCATTGAAAGGAGTGTTCTTGTTTCGGTCATGAAACGTTTATATTCATCTGTGTTCTTTGGCTTGCACTTCGATGGTTTGTTCCACGCACGTGTGTACGCCTGAAAAGTGTACGCCGTTAGCAAGATAAACTATAATGAAATTATGTACATACAGAATCGTATTCTGCAATGGATTGTTTATCTTTAGCAGCTTCGGCTGCTTGATCAGCTCTCTTTGCATTATTCCTCACATCGAGAAGGCCTTCAACTATTTTTCCGAAGGCTTCAGGGTTTTTTAGATCTGTTTTAAAAACACATGAAAGTTTACTATAATTATATAAAAATGTGCAAAATTGCATACGTACCATCATCGCCATATTGGGCAGTTAGTTCAGCTGTTTTAATCAAGCTCTGGATGGCTTCTTCTATTTTGGAATTAATTAATTGCGACATTGCAAGTGGCAGCTTAAACGTGTGTAAACAAATTGAAATTTGTTTGAAAACAAGAAGCAATTTGCAAATGTGACTGTGACTGAAAATTTGAGAATGTTATGTGTGGTTTGCATGGGCCCATCTTATGTTATGATAGATAAGTTTGATAACGTAGGTTCCGATAAGGTAGGTTTCTTAGAAGAAATATTTAAGAAAACAAACGGCGTCAAAAATGTAACAATTTTCGATCTGGTGCATAAGTACATACTTAAGAAAATGAAAATTTTTGTGAGTGGATTATAAACCTTATATTTTCATTAAATGAAATCCTGTCCCGACAAAACGTACAAATTGTTGAAAGAATTTTATAATGAGAGTAGTGATTATTAGATTGACTGAATAATAAAAACTTAAAATACGAGTTACCCAAAAGCAAATCAAAAATTATCGTCTTCTCAGCATTTACAGAAACCATTTCGTTATATAGGCAAACGAAATTTCATGAACCACCATTATGAGACTGTTGAAAAGCGAATGTTTCTTTTACTTTGTAACTTGGCACCACTTTTCTGTTTTGCTCGTGTCATTATCCATCGTAAGCTGCGTAATTAGGTCTAAAATAAATAAAATAGCTTTAAGAATATTCGCTTAGAGAAAAACTAAAAAATTATGAATCATAAAAAAAAATTATTTTTATAGGTTGTTAACTTGGGCTAATAATTAATTACCGAATAAACTTTAGATGAAACTACCTCGTTTTGCATTGTATGAGTGCTGGCATCACTGCACTACTTACGAAAATATGTCACTTTGATGGCAACTGTAGGTTGATGTAATTTTGAGGTTTATTGCATTTTTAAATGATAGATAGACACGTTTTTCCTGCGATCTGTTCACTATTTAAAGTGAAAATACCAATTAAACCAATGAATCACTATTAATTAAAGTATGCTTCTGTTTTGTCCAACATGTGGTAATATTTTGATGGTTGAAGAAGACACTAACGGCCACCGTTTTTCGTGCAACACATGTCCGTATATTTGTAACATAAATAAGAAAATCTCAACGAGAACATATCCACGCTTAAAGGTTAGTACAATATTATGAACTAACATTGCAAAAGTCATGTGAAATATTTAATGAATTCTAGGAGGTAGATCATGTTATGGGTGGAGCTGCAGCTTGGGAAAACGTAGACTCCACAGACGCTGAGTGTCCGACCTGCTATCATAAGCGCGCCTATTTTATGCAAATGCAGACACGTTCTGCCGATGAGCCCATGACTACATTTTATAAATGCTGTAATCAGTTGTGTTCTCACACTTGGAGGGATTAGACTATTTGTCAACTACAAATGCATTCTCTACGAAGCCAAATACACAAATTCTCTTGTTCAGTTAAGCAAACTCATAACTACGCTGGAAAGATGGTGGAAAAAATCTTCGACACAAACTCTGCCAGTGGAGTCGACGCCGCAAGACGATGTTTGGAATCGGGTGACGTGATAGCTCTTCCGACGGACACTGTTTACGGGCTTGCGTGTAGTGCGAATTGCGAGCTTGCCATTCAGAAACTGTATGCTATCAAGGGAAGAGATTTTCACAAACCGGTTGCGATCTGCGTAAAGGATATTGAATCGCTACGGCATTGGGGACAAGCGCAACATCTCAGCGATGAGCTGCTTAATATGATGCTTCCGGGTCCCATAACAATAGTAATAGAACGTTCGAAGAACCTAAACAATCGTTTCCTCAATCCAAGTACATCGAAGATTGGCATACGAATCCCAGATTTTCCCTTCATTAGAAACTTGTGCGACAAGTTCAATCAGCCACTAGCCTTGACCAGTGCAAATAGATCGGCCGAGCAGAGTAGTTTGAACATTCAGGAATTTGAATGTCTTTGGTCGCATTTGGGCGGCATATTCGATGGTGGACAGATAGGTCTTACTGAGGAGTGTCGTTCAGCGTCCACAGTGATTGACCTTTCGGTTCCGGGGAAGTTTTCCGTTGTCCGGGAAGGGGTAGCATATAAGAAAACCCTTAGTATTATGGATTTTTATAACATTAAACCGTTCTTATAAAATAGAAACGTTTGTTTTTCCCAAGACTTCTTTAATTTTGTTTTACTCTAATGAACGAACAAACTGCTGCAACAATCATTGGCTACTAGCATGCTATGTTGATTTTGATAATACCCGGCGTCTTGATTTAGGTAACTCAGATGGTAAACGCTGCCACCGCGTTGGTGGCCAAACAATGTATGTAGCACGCGCCGTCATCAGTCCCAGCGATACAGGTCCAAAGGTGTTGCTATCTAGTGAATTTCCCGTGTGATCACCTTCAATCCAACAATGTCCATCCGGTATTCGTACAACCTCGTTTTTATAGCCCAATGTTGAGATTATGTCACCTTTAAGGCCAATAATGCGTTTGATAATTTTCTGATCGGGATCCTTCGGTGATATAAGTGAAATGATGTCTCCACGTTCGACTTCATAATTTCGCACGGCCCACCGTGATAAGAACACATAGTCCGTGTCGGTGGAATCTGGATTTAATGCCGGCTGCATGGAAATACCTAAAATGGGTAGAGATTTAAATTTTGCCCGGTAGTGTATGATTTTTTCATGTGTGTACCTTCAACCCTGGCCACATAACCAACACAGTCTAAAAATGTAACGCCAACCGGTATACCGACAAGAAGCGATTTTAAAAAGGTTGGAAATCTCATTTAAAATAGTGCTTAATTAAAAAATATATAAATTTTAAGATTTAAAAAATAAATAAGATTGTTTGACAGAAGGTATGTGTTTCAAATTTACTGCGTTCCGCAGTGTTATCTAAAAGTTCTGTTTGTTTTATTGAACGAGATACCCCAATAAAATTCATCAAAGATTTTCGGACCCATGATCCAAATTGGAGTGATAAGGAAATTATAAACGGTCTAATTGGTGAATTAAGTTCTGTTGTGATTAAATCATTCAAAGTTTATGACGAAGCAAATGTAAATAAATTTCCTGACTATTTCAAAGTTATATACATCTGTCTATTACGAGGACGTTCCGTTCAATTAGACTATTAGAGTATCTTGTGTTATATTAGGCGTATTCTTTTGAGCTTCGATCTCAGCAAAGCAAAGTAAACTACGATTTTCAACACGCAATCATAACAACTACTCTGAGCTCTCGAAGCTTCAAGTAGAACCGAATTGCATACAGAAAACCCTACTTTACTTTGCTTTGCTGAGATCGAAGCTAAAAAAAAACAAACCTATTGTATTCTAAGACAGCAATAAAGTCAAAAATTTGGTTTGCTCAGATCAAAATCTTTAAATTCCCTTCGAAAATAAAAAGTAAGTACCTAGGTAGTTAGTACGTACATAGCCATAGTACATACAACACTAGTGGATGTTCACTTAAATGCATAAATCGAACGGTCCTATTAATGTTTGTTTTTACTTGTGTTCTTGTGTTTTGTCTTGCAAATAACTAGGCGGCCACGCGAAGCTATCGAAGTAAATCAAATAAATAATAAAATCCAGTTTGCAATGGCACTAATGGATACCGGCCTTAGTGGCCGCCTTAATCCAGATGAAAATATACCATTTCCCAAAATGGAAAAACCCCAAATCCTTGGGTGTTTTAGTATCAATACAAATCGCGACTATGAGCCGTCCGCGGAAAATTTCCGCTATTTTCGCATGCCACAAAAGTTTCCACTGGACCTGAACGAAGGTTACGGCTTGGCGAAATCCAAGCAGGAGCTATTACAAGAAGAACGGTTAGACAATTTGCTGCAATTCATCTACCACCATCAAGATGAACTATTACCTAGAACAGATATTCCCAATCCGCGAGGCATTGGCGATTTCGATTTTATCTGTTTTCGTGGATTGCTGCGCCTAATCATGTGTACTCCCTACGAATCACGTGAAGACTGGTGTATTCACGCCACAAGATTCAAGGGTAATATCTATCTCAGTCAAAAGGAAACCGACCAAAAGCGACATGAACGTTGGAATCAAAATGAAAACCAGAAAAAGTTTTGTGCATACGGTTTTAAATTCGAACAATTCTGTATGACAACTAATCCCTCGATGGAACCGAACACTGGCGTTCCGGTTGATGAATGTGAAGAGTTCTGTTGTATGTATAAAACTAAGTTGCAGGGCATGGAGCTGCTATTTGGTGCTGAGGTGGATGGTGTGATGAGTAATACTGCCTGCCAAAATGTGGAGAGCAAGGAGGTGCTCAATACATTGAAATTGGTCGAGCTTAAGTGCTCCCTAAGGCCGAACAATGAACGGCAGCAGCAAAACTTTTACAGATTTAAATGCAGAAACTGGTGGTGTCAGAGCTTTCTCATTGGAATTCAAGATCTTATGGTAGGATATCGCAATGACAAGGGACTAGTGGATGAAATAAAACACATGGAAGTTCGGTCGCTACCAAAACTAGCAACGGTAGGATTAACTCATCTGGTCGATTTTTGATCTACATATTTTTTCCTCTCAGAACTACTGGACACCATCGCAATGTGCCGATTTTTTGGTAAGATTCCTGCAAATGGTTAAGAATATAATGAGGGATGTCAATTGTCCGCACACTGTTTACGAATTTTACTTTGATCCCCGATCTAAAGTGGTCAGCTATAGAGTGTATGTAGGTAAGTCACTACACACCATTTTACCTGATTGGTATGTCATAATGATACAGCAGCGGTTTGCCGGTTCGGTACTAACTAGAACCATTTCCAATATGTAAAATGAGGCAGTGGTGAAATTACAATTAATGAAATATTTTTCAGTTTAATAAAAAAACAACCAGTTTACTTTTCCTTTTTCAACAATAAATGACCCTTTGGTTTGAGTTTACTACCAATGATGCGCTTCTTTAAGTCGACTTTGTCTGCTTGCAGCTTAACAAAACGCTCCTTTGCGTAATTCAACTCTTTGATGGACGACACCATCTTTTTGGCTATTTCTTGTTGATAAATGATTCTTTTCTTTTGATTTGTCTGTCGGGGAGAAATACATTAATATGATGGTTTGCTAATAACAATCAATACTTACACCTAACGGAGTAGGACGTCCATCCATGTAAGAATAATCCGGAAGGTTCGTCAGTGGGCCAAACGAATTTGGGTTTCCGGGCAGACCATGGTCCTCACGCCAATGTTGATCGGACAATGAAGGGGTGGTCGATACACTTCTCGACAAAACTAAAGAAAAACAAACTGATTTGATGATATTCACCTGCAAAGTAGTAGCATAAGGTCTTACCTCCTCTGCTGGTGAATAATTTGTAGGTGTTAAGAACTAGTTTCGACATTTTAAGTTAATATAGTGTTGACTACGAGATGTATAGTTCACCCAAAAGAATGATAATCTCGCATAACCAAAAAACTTTTCTAAATTGACAATCAGCTGTTTGTGTAATTTTGGTGATGCCAAACTATGGTACTGAAAACAGCACTTTTGTGTCAGAATTAAATTTCTGGGCGATTGCATAGTGATTTTTAGATTTATATGTGAAGGGTCCATTCGCGGGTTGAATCGAACGCGATCGAAATATATCGTTCCCAAACCCACGAAGTCGGTATGCATTATCATAAAAAATTACGGGGGAAGAACATAAATTTTTTCCCAACTGGATATTAACGGGGATTCAAATGGGTGCGGTTTTCCTTTAGGACAAAAAAACCAAATACATACACACCTAGTTATCTATTTTTGTATTTTTAAAGCAGTTTTAAAAATTGTCTTTGTCGAAGATCTTTAAAATGTCTATCTGAATAAGAGTTTTATACAGAATACGTTAAGAGAAGCGCTGGCCTCACGTTTTTATAACTTTTAACTCCATTCAAATACACATAACTAAAATAAATAGCATCCAGTAAAAACGACATTTTACAGCTTAACAACGGAATTTCATTATTTATTTTTATAATTTAATCCTAAAGTTATTCAGACTTATCCCAAGCTTTAGCACACATTCATCATATGCGCTATTGAAAAACACTATTGTAAAATTCATAAATAATCCCACTAATGGTAGATCCTAATGGCCTACCAAGCGGCCCACAAGGAAGAGGCGCCAACAACTGCTTTGCTTCTTCGACCGTTTCACAAGCTTCGAACGCGCATAAAAGCGTTTTTGGTGTTGGATATTTCTCGACTATTGCCATCGCTCGCTCCATCGAGAGCGTTCGCAGCTGCAAAAGTTGTTTTATGAACAAGTCGCGTACTGTCAGGCCACTGTTACGCATTGAATCATCATAGAAATCCTTGAATTTCAACAAACCAACGGTAGAATCAAGCGGACTACATCGTCTTATATCCTCCTTGGCAGTACTCAACAATAACTTATCCTTGTAATGACGAATTAAAGTACTAGTCATTGCTTTCAAGTACAGAATGGATTCCCAGTGATTGTTTGTGAATTTAATTTGGAATCCACCATGCACTTGCGTATTGACAGCTGACTGCAACAACGTTGGTAATCGTAGTCCCACATGCTCATTGTTTCTATAGTTCTCAATCAAATAGATCAAGTTCTGAATTTTACTACTTTTCAGACGAAATTTTTGCTCATGAAAGCGCCCATCGCGAATGCTACTTGCAAAATCATCCATCCGTTTGCGTTCGACTATGTACGGCAGAACTAATTCCTTGCCACGCTCATCCCGGCAAATCCATGCGAAATCTCCTACAGTTAGGCGTCGGATCTCATGCGGTATACTCAGTTTATCAATATAATCGCGAGTCTTATCAAAGGTTTTCTTTGATTTGCCATTTGTCTCTTGCGTGTCAACAAGTAAAAGTATACGAAATGTGCCGGGACTCATTATGATTTGTTCGTTAGCTTCTTCGAGCGCAAGTTGTTTTGCTTTCTCCTTGGCGGTGGGTTCCTTTTTCTTTACTTCCTTCTTGGATTTCTGTACAGATTTTATCATTGATTGTACATCTTCAGAATATGCACTGGCTGTTGTGTTTATTATAGAATTTGGATCGTCTGTCCGAATTTGCTGGAGTTCTTGGTCGATTAAATTGCAAAGAGTCGGCCCAAATCCCCTTAGAATTGCACAATCTCTTCCACTAGATAGTGGGAGTGGAAATTTGCGCAGAGAATCAAGAGCTTCGCGAATCTTATACTGAGATTTGGTTCCTTTTCGCTCCGCTTCTTGCAACCACCTTTCTAGCCACTTTTCGAAAATCGGATTGGGTTTCTTTAGAATTATTTCTATTCGTTGTTGCTCGCACATATTTAAAAAGAAATAGAAATTTAAATCAAATTTGGTTTCAATCAACAAAACCAGAAAGGTATCAGAAAACGTCAAAAAAGACAACAGAGTTTACTGGGTTTACACGTTGCTATTCGCTGCAGGGCTTACAGGGTGGAGCACACACACCAAATAAATCGAAGGTTTTTATTTATTTGGAATTTGTCAATTGATTATGATATGATTTTGAATGTAATCAAATGAAAAACATTAACTAATTTTTTAATTTTTAATGCATTTTATAAGCATTATTTAAAGTGATTTTGAAGGCGTTTTTATTTTGTCCGCATGATATAAAACGATTATTGATTGTTATGATTTACAACAACTGTAAATAGATATACATAGGTACGTCTATTTGGTTCCTCTGAACTGCAAAGAAATTTGCAGAAGATAACGGTAAAAGCAAAACAATCGCCAAGACTTTAACAATTGGTTAAGGTTTATTCGTTTTTTTTTTTTTTGCTTATGTGAAGCAATATAATACGATATCGAATACAACATTTGAATTATTATTTTTTTATTATTTTTTTTTAGATAGATACTCATTTAATCAAAATACAATACAATAAGTCTTACGATGAGAGCGCAGTCGGCTATTGCACAGTATACCCGAAGAAGCTTCCTGCTAATAATAATCAAATGCGAAGCTTTCACAGCTTTCATTGGTATGTTTTAATAAACAAACAGCCGACACACAGACTCCTTGCCCGTAAACCACCCACTCACAGAACCAACCATACAGCTGATTTCGTTCCTTCGTGAGTTTTGCAACCCAGTATATGGGCCACACTCTTGCCGGCTGCTGTTAAACTTCGAGTTGTGTCTACCTCGTGTTCCAACAGAATGATAATAACAATACAACCTGCTGGCTAACGCTGGTATCGCACTCTACCACCCCCGTAACACATCCATACGAAATACAGCTGTCGACCTACCGCTACATCTACCATGCTGATACCACACTTAAATGATGATGACAAACCGTTGCTCTCTGTACGAAGTCTTTAGTTGTAGTCCTACGGTCGGCTCGCGTGCTTGTTCTATGCCCGCCTTATAGTCCTCGCAGTTAATTCCTTAATTTCAATAATTATAATTGTACCAAAAATTTCGTAATAGGTACCTGTGAATTCCCTTGTTCGATAATAATCAAATCAGTGTGTGAATTTAAATATAATTTACACTCCCTCAGTGGGTTGCTTATATTCGAGTTGAATTTACACAAACAATTTCGGGACTTTCGTTTGAAAAATATGCAACTAAAACGCTCGTCAAGACTTGACAGTTGACGTGCCGTTTGCATCACTTTGCCTAACGCGTTTATTTTTTTTCAAACGACTGTTCTCTGTTTGTAAAGTTAAGTGTGTACTTGGGTTAACTTACGCAAGTGTAGCCGGGTAAAGATGTGATGTTATGCAAGCGGGCTTGTTCGTTGAGTGAAATGCTAATTCTACGGAAAACCGGGTCAAGGGTCAGTTAAGTGACGAAACGAAAAATCCTGTGAAATTGTTACCGAAGACATACTACCAGGAGAAGAGAGGATTTAATTCTTATTATGCAAGAGTGAGGAATCTTTCGCGTCAAAGTTGTTTGGTGATTCAAATCTATGTGCTTTAAATAGTCGATGATAAGATTGACAGCGTTTTATTTTGCGGTTAAACAAGAAAGAAAAGGAAACGGAAGGAATATAGCATTCAATTAAGGATATAGGTAAGCGAGCATTATTTTTTTGTTGGAGAGTGACAAATTATACGGCCCATACTGAGTGGCAGTCTAGTTTTTTTGGCGCTTGATTGTGGTTAGAGTATTAAATATGTATAAAAAAAATCGATTTGCCTCGATCGACAGCCAGTTGTAAGGCCGCCATTAATTATTTGGCGGTAAATGCCATTTTAAAATGTAGGGCCATAAAAAATTAATTGCGTTGCTTTTTCATCACTTAACAGTTTCTGCTTTCCGTTTTTACATTGCAAGGAGTTTATTTTAATCTTAGAGTTAAACAGTAAATATCATGTTAAGTAAATAAACTCATTAATTGTGTTAGTATTGGGTTTAATTTGAATTTAATTTCTAAATGAACAGCTATTGGTTACAGTTAATAAGCCATAATGACTTGTACCGCACGTGTCAGTAATACACGACTTTACTACATTTTTAATGGATCGATCAATGAACTTAAGTAGAATATGTACTGAACCTATGAAACATGCCAGCTTAAGTATTTGAAACAGTGTTGTAACTTTGGGATATCAAAAGTGTGGCAAACAATTTTAAAGCTGGAAATATCTAGTGATAAAAGTGCTAAAAAATGGTAGTAGATTTCAATTATATCTACATCGCATTGTTGCTCTATAGAGGACAAAAAGTATTAATTTTTAGAAAAATTACAGACTTTTACAGAAAAAACGTCCTTGGGCTGCAAGTTTCCCAAATTTGGTTCAAGTATGGAACAAGTAAAAGTAGTAAAAAGTTGATTAAAAGTGTTTCTAAATTCAAGGTTTTGCTTAGGCCGTTACTGCCTTAATGTAGGAGTGAGCTTTCTCCATCGTCATTGGACACAGTCGGATGAAATTTTCTGAGGTTGCAAACAAAAATATGGCTCTACGGGTACGGACACTGGATTATTCTGACCTAAAAACGCACTAGTTTGGCAGATAGAATCTTGTTCGAAACTCAAAATGACTGCTGCTTCTGTAGTTGATGCGGTTAAGGACGTCTCTCTTTCTTATGCATAAGGAATGATATCATATATTAAAAAATAAATGTTTGTCATCCCATAATCAGTAGTAACTTATCCGCGCTAGACAGCCCCAGACACCGGCCATCTTGCTATTGACAAATCAGCCCCGGAAAATCTGCAATGTATCAGCCACTAGCCAACACTGCCTGAAAGTAGAGATTGAATTATATCAGTACTTCAACTTATATTACGGCGCACATATATGTACTTCTAAAGTGTTGAGCAGTATGCAGATCAATCACGCTTGTTCTTACTCATGATTGGTTTCTCCACCAATAAAGAAAAGATAAAAATCCAAATAATGTTGCGTATACGCCCCGATGTACGGGCAGTGAATATAATTATGTCTTCTTTGTCATAGCACGCATTGTAATAAATTTATAGAAAGTAAATGTAAGCTTTTTTTATACCTCATGTGTGCAAGTTACCAGAATACTACAAGCTTAATTTTTTTAATCAAATCAGTGTCTACGTGGATTCCAGATTCTTTGACTTACTTAAGCTTCTGCGCCTTACAATTGACAAAACGTCCTTAAATTAACGTTTACGTTTTTATATCTACTTCGATTGATAATAAATTAATTGTAATTCAGATTTTTGTCCACCGTCAAATAACTTTATTGTCCCCAATTCCTACACAGAAAAGGTAATTTCTATTCTAAGTAATCGAAAATTATCTCTACGAAGGACAACATCTAGGGTTGAAGTGGCTTTGGGTGTATTTTTACTTCCATTATTCGATGATTTGATCTTTTTTTCGTGTCATATGCAGGACATTCAGAATTTTATTCCTTTGCTCCTTGCATTTGCTTAATCAAATATGTGAACATAGGAGTGATAGTTTTCACACCCTTCAATTATACGTGTGTTTACACAATTGCTCAACATCGGTGGTGGAAAAAAAGGACACTGTCTATGTATGTGACGGTTCTTTGCGCACACTTTGAGAGATTACACCTACACGGCATCAGATAAGCAAATAATCGTGAAGTAGAAACAAATAAATCTGAAATTGGGATGAATTCTTTCATTGCATGCGAGAGTTTTTTTTTTAGCTGTTCCATTTAGATTTAGATATTATTTGTTCTTTGTTTCTCTCTTCGATTATGGACCTCTGAATTGGATTTCGAAGTCAATTCGTGTAAGGACTACAAACTGAACTGACGATTTATTCGCTTAAAACAGGTTCGCTTCGCTGAAAACGGGTTGGAGTGGTTTTACACCGCTTTGACGGGGTCTATAGTTTAACGTCATAATTTAGCTAACATGTTCACTTCCAAATATATTGAAATTCTACGGTCATTAGGACCCTAGGTCTATCTTCTTAAAAACATGTTGCTTCATTACAATTATTCCTTTTTCGTCGTTCCTTCCTAGTTGTGGCCACCCAGAGAAAGTGGGTACACAAGCTGTCAACCTGTTGTAATGATCGTAATCCACTCCAAATGCACTCTTGTGTTCTCCCCAATTCGGATTAACCCTGGCGCGGTATTGATTCGGAAAACTATCCGCTTTCCTATAATTATGTTCTGCAAGACACTTTCGGAGGCAGCAGCTTCCGTGCCACATCCTATGATCGACAAAATAGGGAAACAGCATTTTAAGAGGGCTATTATTTAAGGGCTCAGCTCACACGCAAAGTTCGCCATATCCTTTCTATCTCAGTTCCCATAATTTCCACGCAGTACGGATATCCCTGTCATCTTAATTGACTAATCACATCCTTCCAGCAAGATAAACTGATATTCCTTTATTCATCATAGGTAATCGCAAAATCCCTCATTTCAATTTCAAGCTATAATTCACATGGGTAGTCTTGCGCGATTCATCGTAAATTTCAATTTAATCAGTAGTTGTTGATGCCACTTTAATTCAAATTGAGAATGCTTTCGGCAAAACTTTGTCAACAAAGTGAAAATTCCCCTTCCCACCGACACGCGGAAGGCAATGTCCTTGCGTTGTCGGTGGGAAGGGGAATTTTTGTTGTTTATTTGACAATGAGTAATACAGTAAGCGGATTTCATCACAAATGTATACAAACGGCTTTATCGTCTTAACTTTGTGCAATTTATAAGAGCGGAAATTGTTGGAAAATTATACTTTTTTTAACTCAGAATTTGAAATCGCAGAGGTTGTGTTTTTTTTTAAGACATTTGCCACAAGAAAAACCACTGCTAGCAGCCTCAAAAGTACATTATCCCATACAAGCAAGAGGAATGCCGTAATAAGGGAGGGTATTGAAATTTACGGGATGTAAGAACAACAAACAATAAATGTCTTATATCAATCGATAAAGGAAGATATGATTCGAGGAAACAAAATACTTTCACCTCTGTTATGTTGCGCTATTTTTAGTTATGAGTACCTATACATGTTACTTCATTTTGAGGGTACTTTGGGGAGCAATACATTTTATTTGCATATAAAAACTTGGAGATTGTACGCAAAAAGCAATTCCAATCTGGCCGAGCGAAATGATTTCAGAAGCGAATTTGTATCTTTATCTCTCCATATGACAAGGTTGACGAAGCAGTACCATTTAGAGATGAACGCTTGTAAGGGTGCAAACGCATATGGTTGAACTTCGGAGGACACGCCAGAGTGTCTAAGTGGGTACCATTCTGGATCGATGGTTACCGCACAAAGTCTATATACGTTCTCATCCAAAATGACAGAAAACAAGAAAATTAGAAAAATATCGAGTAACGAGTAGTTCCTCTCTTGGCTCATAGCAGATGAGAGAATTTCAATCCGCAAATATGAATATGTCAAATGCATAAAGTTTACAAGAAACAAATTCGAAAATCCGCCTTCAAAATGAATTGCACTCAAAATAAAATCTTTAAATATAAAAAACATTCTATGCGGTGATCGAATGTTCTCTCAAAACTTTTTAAATGTTGCGAAAAGTTGATATGGATTAGTTGTCAAGGATGTCAAAGATGTAAGTGGCTCAAAGTAGCTCGAAGTCTAGCCTCAAACTATGGAATGGAGTATATTTTCAGCTCTCTGAGAATGTTTCGCTCAATTTTAAGAATTTTTGAGATTTTTAGAGCTTGACTCGGCAAAGTCGGCGAATAGATTTATTAAGTCTGTGGTTTGCAGGCAGCCCTTGATCCAAAGACGGAAAATCCAGGGATGGTATTGAAAACAAAAGCAGACTGCCGAAAAAGGTGTTGCAATAAGGACGTTCAAGTATCTAGTTCAGTAAGTCTGACAGCTGTCTGACTAGATGTATCTCGGTTTTGATTGGCTGTAATCGGTCATATGAGCAGCTGTTTCAGTTGACCTTTATGGAGGGGTAGCCTACGAATCTAGTCAAGAAATTCGTGACTGAGTACTATGTTTACAGTTTTCATATGCGGCTGACGTAGAAAAAGTGACGTTCCCTACCAATCTAGTTTTTGGGTTCAGGCTACATCTCATCCAGACCAATTTAGTCGACTAGATTCTTGAATGTGCCCAAGATGAACGGTGAACTATAACAAACAATGTAATAGATGTCCATTATGGATGTATTCAGCAAACAAAGGTTGGAATAACTTCGAGCATATTTAGAAAACATAGCACAGTAAGCTAGGTGTAAAACAGGTTAAACAATTTTTTTCAGTAAATAGAACATTTAGTAAGAATAAAATAAGACTCCTTGTGATGCGTCAGTCCCCAAACCCTGTGCAAATGCACAAGCAGTACTTATAGTTTGGTCGATTGAACTATTCACATTATTTATGCTTTTGCAAACAATAAACAATTGTCTTCACTGAATTAATTTGTTCATTTTTATTTCTTTGGTGTTAGTTTTAAGGGTCCTTTCGACTTGTTAACTATTTAGATATTATGAAGTGTACACTCTCCAGGAGTAGATATGAACAGTATTACAAAATGTTCGCACTTTGTTCGCCTCTACAAATACTGAAACACTGGCGATATTAACCTCCTTTTTCTATTTCCAGATGGATGTCGAGAGTTAAATCCGCTTAATAATAATAAAAAAATATATCCTTAGCATTCAAAGCTATAAATATAGAAGTTCGAAAAAGTGTTGCCATGCTCAAATTGTGCATAAATCTAGTGCTAGTTATATAAATAAATTTGAAAATATATGCAAAAAAAAATAATAATAATAGTGTTAAGTAAAAGTTTAAAAAATTTTCAATCTGTGGTCACGTATACGTTCGCCACGGCCCAATAGGGCTGGTGGCGGCTACTTCCTAACCGGTTCATCTAACTCGGATGCCGTGGAAACGTTAGGATCCGATGAAATAATTATAAACATCACCGATAAGGATTCTCTTAATGGACTATCTGCAACAACAAAAATGATTGCACCACGCTATCGTTTCCGTGATCTACTATTGGGGGATTTTTCTTTTAACGACGATGGAGAAAGGTGAGTTTCCATATGTATAGTGAAAATTCCAATTACTCAATATCGAGCGAGGTAGTCATACATAAGGGGTATTTCTTCAAGTGGCACTCTGAATTTTCAAACAAAAGATATCACATTAACGGGAATTTGTATAAATAAACCTTTGCGAATGGAATGGTCATATTTTTAGATAGAAATGGAAGCGCGTGCCAAAAGGGGTTAATAAGTTGAAACATTTTGTAAAGGATAATATTATATTCATGTGTTGTTATTTATTGTTCTTCTCTCTGACGTATCGTTTGTGTCTCCATGATGTTTAATGGAGACATGTGTAACAGCTTAAATCATGAGCGTGTAAAGAATTATTTGTATTCATGCGGTGTTGGTTTTCCGACCAACAACGTTACGAACTGTTGAACACGCTAGAATATGTTCCACCTGTGCTTTTTACCGAGGCATTTCCTTTTGTTCCATGAGGCAGCAAACGAATTCCCTAGATATAATTAACGGTATGGCGTTTACAAATGGCTTATTTAGTGTGGTATACTTATCCGTTGTAAAAGGAACTCAGGTCCTGTGTGGTGTGCTCATTCTGAGTCGTAGTATGGTGGTCTGATGAGCCAAATAACCGAAGTGTGTTGCTGCCACAGGTTGGTGGGAGAAACCTGTTACGTATAAGGTAACTGTAAATGATGGCGGACATGTACCTGTATCTGAAATGCATTGTGGGCTGCCATTAAGTAGGTTTCGAAGTCATTTCAAAGTAGATGACTAGCAGGTGATGTGGTGTTTGGTGACTGGCACATTTTTCTAATGAGTTTAAATGGTTGATTACAACCTCCAGGACATTTATTTATATTTTCAAATGCCATCTTCGGTAAGCCACGTGCTGTGTGTCCCGAGTTCTGTCTTCACAAGTGTAATACTCGTAATTACTTCTAATAATGGAATGAATATGAAAAACTGAATTTGCTTCCGTCACCGAAAGATTAGAAGTGCCAAACAAAGGGACATTTATAGCTTTTTAACATATCTAAGAGCAGGGATGTAAATCAGGAAACGTGTAACACGGGAACACATTACATTCGCTAAGAGAAGCGAAGATTTCCAGATTATAGAAGACGCCGTGTAATAAACTATTATGCGTTTTCGTTGAGTTTTCCAAAATTGTTTTGACAAGTTTTTGAAGCGTTTTAAAATTAATTTTCTACGTTTTTTCTAAAGTGTTTTGAATGGTTTTTTGCAAAATGTGGTTTATGAAGTGATTGTAACGGGCTTTTGGAAGCGGTTTTGAATTCGTTCAAAAATGCAATAAAAACACCTTTAAAAACCCATCAAAAACCTAGATCTACTTCAAAAGTCCGCCTGAAAGCCCATTAAAAAAAAATTTTCAAATAAGGAGTTCAAAAACGCATTTAAAACAAATCAACAAATGCGTCGAAAAAAAATGAGGAAACAATTAAAGTTTAGCCTGTTTAGGAGTTTGTGTTCGCAGCAACACATTGTCACCATAACACTTGACTGACTTATCTCACTGAAGTTAGTACTCGAGAGTCGAGACTGTACCAACGCTTTGCTAAGTGAGGCGGTACAAGAAAACTGCAAAAAACAGGCACCAAACAACACGATTTAAAAGTCACTTAATATGCAGATCATTTGAGGTTTGTTAAACTGTATCTTTTTCCGCCATTTAAGTTTAAAGGTAAATATTACTTCCGCTGAATACCTTTCAAATTGCTTACCTGAGTAAATAAATATACACAAAAGGGTAGCCAATTAAAAGTCCTCTAATGCAAATAAACCCGCAGACGTAAAAGCATTTAAAGACACCTTCCATAAAGCCAATAAGTCGGTGTTCTTATTTTCTGCCCAGAATTAGCATATTTTCCCATAACCAAATAAAACAGCGGCAGCTTATGGCATTTAACCCCTCCAACCAGAGTACACTAATTAACTGCATTAACACTTAAACGTCAGGCCTGTTCTAATAATACTCGTCCCTGAATATTCTCAGGACAAAATTAATCAATACAGTGCAGAAAAAAAATTACTATCTAGTACCCGCCTTTCAATTCAGACGTCATTGCCCTTGTTGATGGTACATTGGCTCATTGTCGTTCTCGTCATCATCCGGCTATTTCAAAGTAGGGGCCGGTTGAAGGATATAAATAAAGCCAGATTCATGTGCCGTCACTTGTGTGTCAGACTATTATTTATTCAATAGTAGAATGGTAATACCTTTCGGCGTTTCGTAAATACACAGTCATCGATTTATAATTTATTTGTGGTCTTGGACAATTCCCTGAATATTTATGTAGTTTGTACTGCCTCAGTGGATGCAATTAAACATTAACAGGCACGTGGAGTTGCAATTTCTGACTTCGCTCCTATTAAATATAAACAAACACAAAACTCACTCCTATATGAAGCACAATCAATCAAAAGCTCGTCAAGGAACTGCATCAACTTTTGAGAATTGAATAAAGTGGCATATCCTCGTTCAAATTTAAGTATCGCACTAAATTTCAACATTCATTATGAGCAATTATTATTAGAAACACGTCGGTTACGGTGAAATGACGGCTTGTTGACCTTTTACCTTTTCAAGTATTCGTTTGCTCAATTCGTGTACTATCCCTTTCCACAGTCGTATTTTTGTTCAAGTTATTCTTATTTTGCATTTCCCAACAAGGAGGGCGGATTTTAATTTGCATAAAGATAAAAAATGATGGATGTAGGTCTTTGTTTATTGAAAATTATGCTGACCTAAATTATATAAATGAGAGACCATTTTTTGGTTAAATGCAAGCTCAATGGATATTGATTTGACATTTTTGTCAAGGAAAAGCTCTCTTGCCAGGATATTCTCCTATACGTGTATCGAGTAATTTTCTGAACAAACAACGGAATAACAAGAAACCTGAGAGGTTATCAGTTCCTTTGTCGGCTGATTGGCTTGGTGGTTTAGGCGTTAATGCGGATGCCTCCACCGCGGTTTAAATGTTTAAATGTCAGGAAAATGGCTGAGCCCACCTCCTGGCTATCAAGTAAATAATACGGTGGAATAAATAATACGATTCTTTGGTTCGTTTAACGGGAGTAGAATAATAAACTTGCTAAACTGGATATTACAGAAATAGGTCCATTTTTTTTATTGGGCGAATGCGAAGAGGAATACTGTTTTTTGCTCACGTTGGGAGTGAACTACGCAACTAATTGACTAATTGAACATCAGGCACCAGCGTTGCCGCTGAACATTTTGAAAAAGGGGCCTCCACATAAAATACTAATAACAGCACAAACGAAAAAAAAAAACAGAAGAGCAAAGACACTAATTTGTAACAAATAAAAAAGAAATGTTCGTTACTTAAACTAAAAAGGGGCCATTTCGATAATTTTTAAAAAGTGGGGGCTAAGAGTATTGAGGCTCAGAAAGGGGCCAAACGGCAAAGCAGTCTATTTTTGGTAACTTTTTCTTACCGTCAAGTGCCTGTGACTAGCTCCATTTGGCTATTGAACCGAACAAAGAGGATGAACTGCCAGGTATTTCTGTTCATCTTTACAAATTTCTTTGTTGATATCTCTTGTTTTATATTGTTGGCTGCAGTAAGCGTAAAATTTATACACGCAGACAACTAAAATATGCAACGCTGCCGTATTTTCTATGGGTACTTATCTACTCAAAGAGTCTTTAAACAGATAATTTTCAAAATCAGGATACAAAATATCCTGAACTCCGAAAACCTGCATATCTACTCCGAAAGGGATCATTACGACTATCACTTTCGACAAAGCATATTTAAAATGTACACAGTGACAATGGCTTCACAATGTCAGTCTCTTTGCCCATCACTTTGACTTATGATTGTGCCAAAAGTTGGCTTAACCTTCAATCGAGAGATTTAGAAAGATCATGAAGTGATACACTCATGTACATTCTTTCCGCATTCGTTATCATAACAATTGATATACTATAATGGACACAACATACAACAAATATTAACAAAACCATTCCTAACCAATGCTTTTCAATTTTATGTCCTAACAGGAGTATACTACTTTCCTTGTTTCATTGTGTTCATTCCATTTGAGTGTCCACCACCCCAAATCCTGTATAATAAATCCTGTTGGAGTAACAGTTTATCTACTAATTTACGCATCGATTTATGTATTTCATTAATATTTCCACTCATTCCCAGTTACGTAGCAGATTTGGAATGTTTATTCACGTAACCAGAATTCTAGGACGAAAAGGTAGAAAGATGTTGAGATACTAACCAGGACAATGGTTTCGGATAGACATCTTAATCGGCATGTAAATTGATTAACTTTCCTATTTAATCTTTGGAGATTTCACTTTGCGGGTGAACAATGAAACCACAATACGATAATGCAATCAAGTGGAGAATATTTCTGATTTAGGATCTGGTGAAGAGAGTCTTTGTTAACTTTGAGGTTCAAAGGGTGGACCTTTTTTGTGAGTGTGCTCAAAGGGTTTATTACTCTGAATTGGTGTAATTATATACACTGCTTATCTGTGTGTGAGATGTGGAAATAACTCGGTAGTAGTATTTTAAAGAAACTTTATATTCGAATGGGATTGGAAGGGGACTATGACTCTAGAACTTTAATATCCCTATGAGGGGTTGTTGTCACCATTCATGGAAACAATTGATGCAAGTAGCAGCTAGTTTTTACTCTAAGTGAGCGGGTGGTTTTTATGATTTTTACTCCTGCCTTCAAATGGTTTTAATAAAATATAATATTTAAAAAAAAATATACCTAATATTTTTTTTTGTGAAAATGAAAAAAGAAATTCCTATAGGTATTTTTAATCTTTTTGTAATTATAAATATTTACCTTTTTCAATCAAACATTTTTTAAGTGGATAATCTTAAAAAGTCTGATGTATTTCAAGTATGGGATGGGTGGCTCGCTTCGCTCGGTAACAGGATTTTAACATTTTTCTTTGCAGGGTTAAGCGGCTTTGTCGCTCCGTTAAGGGTGTATCAACAACTGTCAGGCTGAAGCCTGTAGCTAAGCTAAATCTTAAGTTAAATTAACTCGTGAGTGTAGCAGCAAAATATTTTCGAACAGTAAAAACAGTAAAAAATGTTAAAATGTGGTATTTCCGAACTCTATCAGATTCCCTCACGGCTGGTAAAATTTTTTAATTATTTTTTTTTGTATGTTCTTAGATGTACCACGTGTTAAACTACATTAACCACACAACAATATTTATTGATAAATGACGCGGTCGCGAACTCTGGTAGATGCCCTTGTCGGCCAGCTGCATAAAGAGAACTCAACTCAATATCACTGACCCACCCACCGAGCTGTGTTTGCAGTCCTGCACTAACACTAACTAATAGGCAGGAGGGATTTCCCTGTCTATATTCATTGTAGTTGCCTTTGTATTTGTAAAGAAGTGTTGCCGCTTTACACACAGATTCTAATTGACACTTCACCGGTAGGAAAACAAAACGGCAGAATTTGAAATATAACGGACGGGGCCAGCCGCAAGAGGATTGAAGTTGTTGGTCTCAGTGTGGCTTGTCTATGACAAGAACTGTTGATTTTGCCAATTGCTGTAAAAATTAAATGAGCTACATTCGAAAATCTAGCTTTCTTAAATCGACAAAAACAATAACCGTTAATGCTATTTTTCCTATGTCAGCCAAATATATACCAACTCCTTCTCCATAAATGTTAACTGAAAAATAAGCTATTTATGTGACAGATCTAGACCAATCAAAACTGAAACACACCAAGTCAGCCAAC
Organism: Cheilosia impressa; assembly: GCA_948293265.1. NCBI lineage: Eukaryota > Metazoa > Arthropoda > Insecta > Diptera > Syrphidae > Cheilosia > Cheilosia impressa. The sequence goes on along the minus strand of OX411883.1, from coordinate 23,053,885 downwards.
TGCCAGACTTACAAAATGATATTCTTGGACGTCCCCATTTAGATTTGCCGTGCAAATGTCAGTTGACAGCAAAATGTCATTTAAAAGAGACTCAGTGATACCAAGTTTCGTTACCTATTTAACAATCACAAAGAAAAATTATTTTCTACTATCAACAATAAGTTAATCGGACCATATATAACTTTACTCCCCCGACTTGAGGAAGAAGGAGGAACAGCTCGATGGGTACCTTTTATTTAAAAATAATGTCATTAAATATGAAATATATCAATACAGCATACATTACTGTTGAATGGAGAATGGAAACTCATAACTTTTTAATTGGCCTGGAAGTGACGTCAATAAGCCGGTAAAGACAGCTATGGTTTATTTTCTGATTGGGAAATAATGGATATGAACATGGTACACTTGACGTGGAGTCGATTCGCTTCCGGGAATATTTCCTCCTCGGTTGATATGCTTTTAAAAGCGACATATTTTTATTTGTACGTTGGACAATACACAGGAGAGATGCTGTCATATGCTGCCAACGTTACTTATTGGCAGGATATTTCTAAGAAAATTATAGTAGTATCGAATTGAGGGCATGTCCACTATGGGCAAACGATATAAAATCTGTTTGGAAAATTCAGCACAAGCTACAAATTTTAACAATATAATCGCATCATTCTAAAGAAGAAGAAGAAAGACTAAAATTACCGGCTGTCATCGTTACATCATTTAAATCATCATAAATCGAGTTGAAATTTTATCCCAAAAACAAAATTCCCCCTAAAGATGAGCTGGTATCAACAATATGTTTTGCACTTTTTAGTGTGTGGGTTTTATATGAAAGGTCAACGACTTTCTTTCCGCCTAGAGCACAGCATGAAATTCCAACCAAAATGATCAAGCTTATAGTCCCACGTGTCAGTAATTGCGATTTGCATTTGATTTACAAGGCATACGGACGAATGGTATTAATCCCACACAAAACTTTGGGTTGATAGGACCTCAAGTTTGCCCTGCAGCGTCAAAGTGGCAAGTTAAGCAGAAAAAAACGAAACCTTGTATTTGTCCTTGGGTAACAACAGTACCGCAAAACAATGCCTTCCTCTTTCTCGTTAAAATTCAACCATAAGCACCTAGGTGGTTATTCAATTCGTAAGCGGTAGATCCTTGGCTTAATTCCTTCCAACACTCATTGAAAATGCAAATTACCCCAGACATACAATTGTAATGGATACACAACTATATGGAATACAAATGCTTTCAGAGCTCACTTCCGCATGAGAAATATGTATGTCCTTCCATCCAAAAAAAAAGTTAAATAATCTTCGAATAGAATTTTCGGTTGACAGTCAGTACTGAATTGCTAATTGCATTCAGTTGACAAGTTCAGAACTTTTGTCACACTCCGACTCATTCACAATAAAATGCAAATCTTGTCATATTTCTTGAATAGCTTCCACATCGTTGCGATCGCATATTCAAATATTCTATTCCGTTTCTTTTCCTGTCCAACTTAGCGACTTCTGTGAAGAGTGTGGCTGCAATTTGATTTTCAAATCAGCTGCATACTCGTAGCTATGTCAGCAAGTAGGAATTGCTTGTGTGTGTCCGCAGAACAAGGACAAATATACCTATTCTCTAGTGGGTGTTGGTACAAATTGCAGCAATTAGAATAAAACCGCATGGGTAGGTTCAGAAATTCTAAGGAAAATAAACAAAGGTCTGTGAGAGTGAGTAGAAGGATCAAGATCAGGTATTGGATGGAAAAGAAGAGGACCTTCATTAAATATTCAACGAGTTCCCAGCTGTTAATAACGTAAGCTAGATTCAATGTCAGTACGGGTACCTAAAAAAAGGAGCATTTTAATTCGACGCCATTAGGTTTTGCAATCGATACCGGCAGTCCGCTTATGAAGTCAATTAACATTTAATGACTTCTCCTCGAAGTAAACTCAGGATATGATGGCCATTTTGTGTGCGAGAATATTTTCCAATCATCTGCACCTGCCATCAAATTTTTGCAAAACAAATTGTCTTTATTTTTCTGCTTTAAATTCTTGCTGGACAGCCAACGTGGAGGACTCTGAAGGTAATTTTCTCTTGACATGAGGATGGCATTTTGAGTGTTATCCCACTTCGCTGTAATTAACAAAGGATTACAGTTGTCCATTATGAATTTTGGCTTCGTCGAGGCATGGCCAATATGAAATTAAAGATACAGTTTTAATGCTTTAGGGAAATTTATGACGACCATTAAAAAATGCTACCCTGCCGCTGTCTGCGTTAATAGTCGCGCCCTTTAGTCAAGGGATAAACGAAATTGCCTAAGCTAGCGAAATGTGTTTTGCAAAGGATGTGATAAAAATAAGCAGAATTGTTAATTCAAATAACCTGTTTTCTTTGGATCAAGGAATATTCGTATATGTGTAAGGATATACTCGCAGGCTGCAAATTTATATCCATCCTGTGTGTAGACAAATGATGAATATGTTATTCCTTATTATTTCGGTAGTTTGGTGCATGCTTATTTGAATCCACTAAATCTGTAAAAAAGAATGTCGAACGAAACTTTTTTCTGAGTAGAAAAGTGACGTGTTGTATTTGCTCCTTAATAAATAAACACGAGAAGATAAAGTTGCATCACTGGGCAATGCCAGTTAATATCTTTCATATTTCTACAAATTACAAGCACATCATATTATATCTAAATTGTAGCCGCATGGGAATGTCTGACAATTTTTCTAGTTCAGCCAAACATGCGGTGAACGAAATAGTTTCGTGGTACCCACTTGTGCACATTTTTGTCTATCTTAAATGCAATACACTAGCAGTTCGAAAAAATTAACACATTGCTTTAAGACCGAGTCATATCCTTAAAAATGTTAAGGACCGCGAAACGGCAGGACAAACTTCATAAAAATAGTATCTATCGCATTTACATTTTTTTTTAGGGAAAAAATTTAATAAGCTGCAAATAAAATTCGATTTAAAGTGAATTGAAGTTATAAATTAAAGGTCTGTTCCTTTATTTTTAAATCTTAAACAGCCTTATTCATAACATCTAATTAAAGCTGAGCCAGAGCTGATTTCGGTTTAAATGCAGAAAGCCTTATTCATAAAGTTTTTTTGAAGATAACTCACACTTAATCAACTGTCAAAAAATTAAATGCCTAATTTTGCATTTAGCGGTGAATTAACTTTCGTTTTCCCTGCTGTTCCCAAAAATAAATAAGATGGCGGATACTTTTCGAATTTTTTTTAGATAATTTTAATATTTTAAGTTATCAAATAAGTAACCAAAGGTGATTAGAAATTATAGACCACGTTTTAACCCTTTTCATCTTCCGGAAAGTGAATCTAGAAATAAATATAGATTCAGCAAGGAAAATATGATGAAAATAATTGAAATCGTTCGTGATGATCCCGAATAGTGGGCATATCGAAGTTGACCTTTAGGTAATGGCAGCTATTCGCTATTGGGGTCGGAATAAAGTAAACCAAGTGTACATATTTTCCGCTCAAAATGTAATTTATGTGAGCTATCAAAACTCTAAAGTGACACGAAATACGCTAGTGCTGCCAGTTTTTTGGGGATAGTTTTGCTTAATTAACTGATTAGTTACTACATGGCAAAATTATTTTTATGAATATACATTTTCGACAAGAAGATTAAAGTCAAATTAACTCTTTTGACTTGAGTTATTGGAGACACTGTTAATCTCTTGATTAAGGAAATCTAATGAATAAGGCTGAACATTTTTTAATAATTCCTACGAATTTTTAATTAATGCTGTTCTTTAACTCGAAAAATTCGTAAAAAAGAGCAGCATCGAGCGAGCAAGATATTACCCCTCCACTGAGAATCTTACGAATTTTAACTTGGTGTTAGAATTGAAAAAGCTGTCAGTCACCTTACAATTACCAGCTGATTTGAAATTTGTTGTCTTATTTGACATATGCATTTGTTTTGATTTTTGCGTATTAAAACAGTCGGAAAAATAAAATTAGAAGTGACGATGAAATTCTTCCTCGCTGTAAGGAGTAAGAAATGACAATCTCCTCCATGTACATTTTTTGAATGCCGTGCCACTTTTTCCTCTCCTCGAATGCTTGCAGTTCAATCAGTACAAACTCTTCCACATACTCGGATTCATGACGAAGAAGTTAGATTCTATTGCGAATCACTTTGATCGCTAGGTAGATGAATCGACTAATTTTGTTCGCAAATTCTTCTTTTTTGAATTTTTGAATTATGTATCTGTCATTTTCATAGATTACTACAAAAGCATAGATTTCGTTAGTGTCTCTCTCTGTGAGAGAATTTATCCCTACCACTGCCATTTTGACAGTCTTTTCCATTTCCATTCTTACTACAAAAGTAAAGGAACAGACGTTTTGTTATTCAGGTTGATATGGCTAGCGGCATGTCAAAAAGAACAAGAAAGAGGAACAGAAACAGAAAATAAATTTCAAGTAGCAGAATTTAGCGGCAGAAAAATGGGTGTTTGACGACACCGAATTGAAATCATCTGCGAACTGCCGCTCTGCTTGATTATAGGCCGCATTCGACAATTAGCATCATGTAAATCGTCCAAAATCTGCTCCATTTTTTCGTTGAAGTCAAAGCTAAAATGTAATTAAACGAAACACGATTTGACAGAATAGGCGGCAGGCATGTTTTTATGGATCTATTTCCTTTTCAGTTTTGTGTAAGCGAGCAACGTAAACAGAACCAGAATTTACTACAGAACGAAAAAACTTTCTGTTCTGTTTCAGTTTCTGTTCCTGTTTCTGTTCTTTGTCACTTGGTGCCTTTAGAGGGAAATTATCTGTCAATTGAATTCGATTAAAACAAGTTAAACAAATATATAATTATCTTTTTCATCCAAAATTGACTATAACACTCGCCAAAACACGAAAATGTCTTTCCTGAAAAATAGTATTTATGATAACTTGTATCGAGGTAATTAGATTGTTTCTAATACGTTATGAAATGCATTTATTGATTAGGTAAAGTTAAACCCTGCTGAGTTTGAAAAGAACCCAGCAACAATTAACTTGAGGTGCTGGAAATTTTTTATTTGTGTTGCGACAGGATAATGTGACGAGGCGCAAATTTCTAAAACAATGCAACCATTTAGGTGAAATCACTTCTCATTCAGTCATTCATTTTCACTGTCCCATACTTAGGACTTTTCCATACAAAAGGTTAGTGGGTGTAGGAATTTTCACTAATCAAATAATTTAAATAATAATCATGCAATCATTTGATTAACTTTCTGTTCTCTTTCCAACTGTCACTAATCTTTTGAATTTTTCTTCCTCTTCTTGTCAATCATTACCAAACATTTGCTTTTTTTCCTAGTCATCACCAATCATCTGCATTCCTTTTCCGATCATAATAATCTATTTACAACCGTTTGAATTCTTCATCCGACTTTCCAAGCACTTACCTTTCAATGCATCTAAAATCGATATGTGAATAAAAACTTACACGTGGTATTATTGAATGACGCATATCCTCGCTAAATCATATATCCTTCTTCTATTATTTTCCAACCTAAGTGAAAAATAATTACATGGTCTCTACCTATACACGTGCATTTAACTTACCTCAATTAATGAATTTATGAATAAGAGCAAATGTGGAACAGTGCCTTGTGTATTTTTTTGGCGTCGAATAAGAGCCATTCAAAATGTGCCTTTAAGAAAAGGCGAAAGTGCAATCTACAACATTTTAACAAAAAATTCCAAATAAAAAATTACACTCAACAACCTTTCTTCTGTAAATTACCGGTGGCTGTGTTAGTGTGTACCCTTGTCAAAACTTTCTTTCTGTCAGTCCCTGTCGCATTTATTCCGACATTTTTCCACACTTTTTTGAATAAATATTAAGCCGGGAAGATTAATTATCTTGCCAACAAAGAAAAAAGGTGCGATCTTGAATTCTCTGTTATAAATATCAAGTCTGCAGAAACGGTTCGACGTTTACACAAAGAAAATAGAAAATTCCAATAAATATGATTTTCCACTTCACCGCATTAGGTAAACCGAACGGGTTACGGACAAATTGGCTTTATTTGAAAATTCCCATACAATGGTTGGATGAATGGATTTTGCGGCTCATAAATAGTAAGCGAGGACTCCCATCATTACATATTACTTGACATAATATCGACCACTAGTAACGTCGGCAAATGAATTCTTAACGATTACTTTTTTCCGGTGACGTATTTTATTTGCATGGAAATCAAATCACCTTTAAGTAGGGCGCCAAATTGACCGATAGCGTTTATTCGTACAGTCAATTAGCTCTTTTAGGGATATGTTTCACCTTCATACGTGGGCAGGAGATATGTTCTCATTTTCTGTTACAATATTCATGGAGTAGTGTTCCCAGAAGACCTGTTGAAGGTCAAGGTACCTACTAATGATGTTTAACGAGGACGGCACTATTAGGAAAGGAATTAGGGCGAGTGATTTATGATACTTCATTCGCAGGTTATTGTCTAGGAAAGAAAAATGAATCTCTTTAAGTACACCATGAATAGCTAAGGACGGTCACCGTAACTCCAGTTTGAGAAACAAATTCCACAAGTCTATATTTGTAAGAAATGTATAAATAAGAATATGCTTTTCAACTTAAACGAAACCTGCACTTTTTAGACCTCTAACAGAATGGGTGTGAACGAAAATGTCATTACTACTAAGAAAATGAACAAGTACATTAACTCGTTAGGAAGATTCACATTGTAAGCCAAAAAGCGTTCTGGTACGCACCAAGCAAATCGAGCGATACGCATTTTATTTGCCTTTGTGTTTCACAGAAGAATATTTCGTTCGCCGGTGAGTTAATCTGAAAATCTCAGGCGATACATGTTTCGTACTAAATGGTAAAATTCGCTACGAATTCCAATGGAAGAATCTAATGCCTTTTGCGAAATCCCATGCGGGTGAATTAAATCCCATTATTAATAAAAGAAATTTGCGAACTCATGTGGGAAGTGCATTCTTACTTTAAGGGGAACGGTTACATTTGCTTTTATTGAACTTTTTGTGTATACAATACAAACCACTGGGCGAACGCGTTCTTTTTTTATGAAAGTTATAACATATTATTTGACCATATTGTGTATCAGTCAAATATTTAAAATAAATGTTTCCTTACATCATTGAAAACTGTGGCGTGTATTCCACGTAATACTTCTCTTAGGAGCTCGGATAATCTCCCCCCGCAAATTCCTGTGCGTTAAAATCAAAGAGCATACCCTTTTTTGGGCTTATCCCCAGAAGACATTGACTGCACCTGGCGACGACTTAATTAAAATGCCAACAAAGTAATTCCCTAAAAAAGTTATTAGGTAACTCTGATTTTAATTAAAAAAAAACGCTTTTCTAGAAAACATATATTTAACATCTCAACGTCTATGACATTTTCACATTAACAAGCATAAACATAATTAAAAGACTCCCAGCAAATGTCAAAAGAAAGTCGAAAACTTTTCACGAAATTTACCGAACGAACATTTTACAAAAGTTCTTCCATGCACACTCACTGACCCAGTAAAAGTTGTCATTAACAAAGTTAACCAATAGAATCATTTTCAATTTCGCCTCATATTGATTTTTATCGGCGGTGTTTCAGGTAAATAACAAATAACTACCACCTTTACGAAATAATGGGGTAAACTTTCTCAGCAAGAAAATAACAAAAACTTTGTGCTTGTCCTTCATTCTCACCCTGAAATCTATGTTCATCCACACCTATTTCGCTTGTCAATAAAGTGAGCTGCACTCGACCATAGCCGAGTGAAGTGAGGTATACGAGAGGAGTCTTATGATAGCAATAGTACAGCCATTTACGAGTACACAACAATTTGAGGCAAATGAAAGTTTGGTTTTTAGTGTTTATCTGTCAAAAGATTTTATTTGTCTTTACGCATCGCCGCACGTGAATTATAGGACAAAGCAAATGATCGAAACCATTAAAGGGAAAAGTAAATCTTGGTTTGGCCATTTGGTTTGATAAGCTCGTAAATATTTCATGCGATCAAGAGCCGTTTTACGGCACAACTTTTCATTACGGCAAGTGGTACCTACTAATACAACTAGCTGTGTTTATGAGTTTGTTCTCCATTTGTATGAACATGCTTGCTCAACAAAATCAAATTGAGTTGTAGTGGTTAAAGATGGGGCGAATAAAGTAGTGCCGATGAAAAGACGCTCGACTGAGCAACTCATGAGACATGACACTCAACGGGTGTTTAAGAATGACAAATCATTTTATTTAGTTTAACGTTGCCAATCATAACATTGCTTACCTGTAATAACTAATGTTAGCTGAATGTCAGTCAATTTACTAACGTTACTCAAAGCTTTTCTCAATGCCGTTTGTTTTCGAACTTGTTTCCAGTACCGTGAAATCATCAAAGGGGTAGCTGGAAGCACTGTATTCCATCTGTCATTTCGAAGAAAGAGAAAAAAAAATGGCAGAAGTTGCACATGTTAAGTCGCAACGTGAAACAAGTACAGCAGGAGGCAGGAGAATTTCTTTATACAAAAAAAAGGGATAAGAACACCTACCGTGGAAGAGCAAATGTTCCGGCACGAAGAGGTACGAGATTCTTAACATCTAATAGATTAAAGATCGGAATAAAAAATCTATAAAGTAGCTACAGGAACCAAGAAGCACGGGTTAGAATATCTAAGAATTCTTGCCTAGTTTATCAACGAACACTGGGCGACAAAGCAGGAAGGGAGAGCTGGAAAGTCAAAACTCTTTGATAGACTTTGGGTAAAAGAAGCCTCAACTGGAGACTGTAGAGCTACACCAAAATGTGACTGACATCCAAAAGACGCCGACTTCATTGGTGAATGTTGAATTCAGGTCTCTAGTTTCGACACGACAATGAGGACCGAATCTCCTTTTGCAAAAGCCAGCAAAATGGCACAGCGTTTGGGAAGTCAACATCTATAAGAAAACCAAAGGTGACCCTCAACTCGCAACGCACATTTCCAGATTTTTCATTTGGTGCTCTGTGTAGTGTTATTACCCTTGCATAATTGAAAGGCCAACATAACCACAAAATGTTACTCATACGCCACCGAAAATGTTCCACGCACATCTCGTTTAATTTAGCGAACTGAATTGCACAGTGAAACAACGCTAATTTTGGATAAATTTTTAATAAACAAATCATTTTCACACACGCAACTGACGGTCTTTACATAAATTATTAACCACACTTATACAACAAGGTAGTTTGTTTGTTTGTTTTTAGTAACAGGATGTTCGTGGATGCAGCTGGTTATTCCGTTTGTTATTACGGAGTTATGCTGATGCGATTTTACTTCAAACAATTCCAAACAACAATGGGCCACTTAAGTGTAAAGTAATCTGACCTTGAAACTGAATGGAACTTGAGAGAGAACATTCATCAACAGCCATTTGCAATCTTTAAAGGCGCTACATAGAAACGTTCTCAATGCCTCAGAGAATAGCAGTACTTTTATTGTTGTCTTTCACAGTGAAAGTAAATACATGTTCATGGCGGAGGAAGAGAAGTCTTTTCTCAATAAAAGAAAACGCTGATTACCCGAGGATAATCGCTTATAGCGAAAAGGATTCCAACCAATTGGAAACAAAAACAAAGCTGTCTAGCGAAATGCCCTTATTTTCATACGCACCCACGGTTGACATTCAACATCACAAAGAAGGGTCAACCCAAGTATCCCTCTAAAAGGGCTCTCATCATAAACCATCACTTAAATGAAAGACATTTTGTCTTCAGTTCGACTTCACCAATATTCAGACGATCTATAATGTATATGGCAGAAAATCTTCTTCTAATTTGCAGACTGTTAGACGGCAGACGTATCTCACAAGTGCACTGGACTATCGCCATTAGCTAATTAACCAGATTGTTATACTTGCAGATGAAATGAGTATCATGGCTCCAGTCAAATATTTATTGTGAAAAGATGCTCGTATTTTGTGAGTCTAATGACGGCGGAAAATCGATATGCATTTGCAATTCACATTACGTAAATGGACAGCTTTAAATAAATCGACGGTGATGATGATGAAGATGAAGTGATACGACTGGGGGTACCTAAACAGGAGGCTGGTGTATGGTTTAGTTTTGTTCAGTTAGAGACGCTGACGGATTTTGTTTGTTTATGCCGAAAACACCCAGGGGGTGCTGGATGAATTAGTTTTGACCGTTAATGGTCCTCAGTCTTAGGCTGCGTCCACACAGTGAACGGCGATCAGAGATGATGCCAAGCGACACCATGCAATCAAATCTGTTTTAATTTTTAGAGTGTCGCTGAGCCGCGAAGTGTTTGAATGTAGAAAATAAGCGCGGATGATCTGATTTCAGATGATTTGGATAAAACATAGATTAGGGGCGAGTTTAAAAATATTATTTCAACAAAATTACAAAATAAAAATAAAGAATCTATATCTATCTATACATATAATAAAACTGTAGCTGTTTTCATGTGTACGCGGTTGGCGTGAAAACTACTGCACAGATTTCGATGAAATTTTTTTTGAAATGTCCCTTAAGATCTGGAGAAGGACATAGGCTATTCATTTCATTGCTATGTCTATTTTTTTGGAGCGTTTTTGACCAAAATGTGTTTTTTTTCTGACTTTACTGCCTTTTTATCGCTTTTACTCAAACAATTCTTAACCAATGCAACAAAACAAAATACCAACAAGAGCCAAAACTTCCGTAATTAAAGGGTGATTTTTTAAGAGGTTTAGAACTTTTTTTAAAAAAAAAACACAAAAAATTCAAAAAAATGAATGAAATATTTATTTGAATCGATAGTTTGAACCTTGCAATTTAATGTTTAAAGATAATTTCATGCAAATGTTGACCGCGGCTGCGTCTCAGGTAGCCCATCCGCTGAGTCCAATTTTGGCATACTCTTTCACACATATCGGCCGGTATCTCACGAATGAATGCATGGATGTTGGCTTCCAGTGCGTCAATCGAAGCGGGCTTGTCCCTATACACATTAGCCTTGGCATACCCCCACAAAAAATAATCTAATGGTGTCAAATCGCACGATCTAGGCGGCCAATTGACCGGCCCGAAACGTGAAATTAACTGTTCACCAAACTCGCCTCGCAATTGCGCCATTGTTTCGCGTGCTGTGTGGCATGTGGCACCGTCTTGTTGAAACCACATATCATGCAAGTCAAGAACTTCCATTTCGGGCAAAAAAAAGTTTGTTATCATCGCTCGGTAGCGTTCACCATTGACAGTAACGCTGCGATTCGCATCATCTTTGAAGAAATATGGCCCAATAATGCCGCCGGCCCATAAACCGCACCAAACAGTGGCTTTTTCTGGATGCATTGGTAGCTGTTGCAATGCTTCTGGCTGATCTTCACTCCAAATGCGGCAATTTTGCTTATTTACGTACCCATTCAACCAAAAATGAGCCTCATCGCTGAACACAATTTTTCGATAAAAAAGCGGATCCTCGGCCAGCTTTCCAAGAGCCCATTCACCAAAAATCTGGCGTTGTGGTAGGTCGGCTGGCTTTAGTTCTTGCTCCAGCTGTATCTTAAAAGGCTTTACGCCCAAATCCTTCCGCAAAATTTTCCACGTAGTGCTGTAACAAAGGCCTAACTGCTGGGAACGGCGCCGAATCGACATTTCGCGGTCTTCTGTCACACTAGCTGATACGGCCGCAATATTTTCTTCACTACGCACAGTACGTAAACGTGTTGGTGGTTTAATGTCCAACAAAGTAAATTTGGTGCGAAATTTGGTCACAATCTTCCGAATAGACTGCTCAGAAGGTCGAGAATGCCGATCATAAAATGGAAGCAGCGCGCGATGAACATTTCGAACCGAGCACGAATTTTGATAGTAAAATTCAATAATTTGCAAGCGTTGTTCATTTGTAAGACGATCCATGGTTAAATTGCAAACCAAACTGAAGCTGTTTGACAGTGACACAAGGTACTAAACACACGTCAGCTGTCAAAACCAGTGTTGCCAAAACCAAACCAGCTAAAAAATCACCCTTTATTTTAAGCCATCAATAAGCTTTCTGTGTCATCTAGAAACTGAGCTACAACCCAAAATCTTACATGAAAAAACTTAATTTATTTTCTCAAATCGATAATTATCAGCAACCGTTGTTCTTGATCGCTATTCTGCTTTGGGGTGGGTGGGTGGCGCACATCGCACAAGCACATACATGTCAAGAAAAACTGCGTGAAGTTTTCTCCGATCAAGTGAAACGAAAGAGAAGTAGGCGAGGTGAGTGTGGATGTAATCAACAGCGACAATGTTTTTCTGAGGAAATGCGCAGATGGCCAATGACGTGCGATGATGGGCGTATGGTGGTGTAAATATGTATATTGAGTTTAATGTTTTTGTTTTTGGGGGTTGTGATACTACCTACATTGATATCTACAGTAAAGAATTGAAGAATTCAAGAACTGAAGACGATATAGGTGAATAAATTTGTTTGAATTATTGTTGGTGTAAATATTTACAATGCACTCTATATTATTTCTGTAGTTTCTATAGTAGTATATTTACCTCTTGCGATTCACACGCTCAACCAAATTTAACAAATGAAGTGTCAAAAAAAAGAGATTTTCTTTCTTCTTATTTTTGCATTTTTAGTTTTTTTCAAATATTTATTAACAACTGAAAAAGTTGCACATTTAGTACTTTACATTTCAACTACGCAGTTGTGTAAAAACTATAGGTACTTTTCTTTCATTCATCATGCCCGTACAAGCGACTCCGACACAGACTGTGTGACCGTTGCAGCATTCTGAAAAGTCGTATGAAAAAGGGCCAATGAGAAAAAAAAGGTGTAATTTCTGAAGCAGAATAGCTTATTTCAAATTCGTGAATGATATTTAACAAGTATTGGTTCTTTAAACACTATAATAGTGTTGTGATAGGCAACTGCGTTACATTTGAAATGTTTTTATCTATATATATAAAAATTGAGCCTTAAAATTGTGTTGGTTTGTCGCCGATTCACGCCTTAATGAATCTACCGATTTTAACCAAACTTTCACACATCACTGGTATTGGTCCATATACCATTTTTGTGAAGTTTGGTTGAAATTGGAAAACGTATGCGCGTGTTGTGCGTGCTTGGAAAAACACATGAATTTCAGTACATTTTGATTTTTGAATAATTTTTTTAGTGATTTGACATCTCAAGATGTCGTTCGAGAAGCTAAAGACTACTAATTGGAAGATTATGACAATTTTTTTACCAAAACCGGAGCAAAAAAATGTGGTTGTACTGTAAATAAGATTTTTGTTTTTATGAGAAATCAATTTTTATTTTGCCAAAATACTTTTTCAAATTTTCAATCTGGGGTCGAATCGCGTCGTCCGTGAACGAGCTATACGTTCACGGAATTATGTCGATTTTGCATGTGAAACAAAAACAAATTCCGTCACGTAATGCTCGACCACGGACGACGCGATTCGACCCCAGGTTTTTCATGTTTTCCCAACATTTTGAAAAAGTTTAGTCCTGCGGTTCCTGCGCTGGTACCTTTAACTTATTGAAGATTGATTTCTTATAATTTAATTTTTTCTTTTAGTTTGTATCAAAAATGCCACGTCAGCGGAGAAGTGATATTGGTACTCGGTCATGTAGAATGCAAAATAGATCAAATGAAAGGCAAAATCAATCACAAGAAGAGCGAGAAAATCAAAATCGAATTCAAAGAGAACGTATGGCCAGATCATGTTCAGGTCATTTTTAACTTTAACTTAATTTTTACTCAATTCATTCATCAAGTTCAGGTCATTCATCTGAACAACGTGAACATAGTAATGAGCAAGAAAGGTTGAGAATGCAATCGCATCGCACAACAAGAACTGTTAATGAAAATGCTGAACGAATCAATGTTAATGTTGTTTTAAATGGTGCTGGATTTCGATATAATAGTGCCATTGATTATAGTTTGCATATGAAACTTTTGGAATGTGTTGTGCTTCTGGGAAAGTTCGATTACCAGAATTACAATATCCACCTATACCAATACGATCATTACTTTCTGGCACAACACCAGAATCAAAACATTTTTTGGATAACATTGAAATGTACAATTCATACCTCCAAATGACATCTTTTGGAGCAACGAATATAATACGAGATAATTATGTCGACATTTATAGTAAATTCGGCATCAGGCATTTCAAATTAAACATTGAATTGAACGAATTACATGAAGCAGTATGTCGGCGCAGTGGCTTAGTGGTTAGTGTGTTGGACTACTAAGCGAAGTGCCCCAGGTTCGAATTTCGAAAAAACAAAATTCCAAATTAACATTTTTTTTCTACTGCTTCACATCTCGCAAATGTCTGACAAACATCCGAGAGTATAATTGTCGTGAAAGAGCTTCTCAATTGGCCGTTTGGACTCGGCATAAAATTGTCCTTCCCTTCCATCCTTCCCAAAAATCAAAAAAACGCACAAAACTAATAGTTGTGAGAAACTGGGACTTAGGTCCCTACGGATCTGTTGCGCCAACTATTTATTTATAGTATGTGCATTCTCGGAATTATTTTATGCTTATTTTGAGATTCGATTCTTTCGAAAGTGGGTCAAATTTGAAGAATCTTTATTTTGACTTTCGAACAGATAGGAAGTTCATTCTATCAATCAAAAGTTAATTTTTCATTCCAATGTTGAGTGTATTTTCACTTTCTAATCGTTAGCAACAAATGTAATTTTTTTATTCGTCTGTATTTTCCTAACGCTAAACAGTGATAATTGTTGTTTTTCCATATTTTCTTGAGGGATTTTTTTTCGGAAATGGATTTGAGGCATCCTCCTGTATGAAATTTTTTTCTTCTTTCATCAATAAACAAAACAATTGCCATGTCTGCTGGTATTTGTCACCAATTGTTTACAGAAAAACTGAGGTTCAATATAACATAATACCTTCTTTTTGCATTCTTTACTTCAACAATATGGGTTCGCAGTTTTATAGCAAAACTTGAAAACCTATTGTAGATAAGCTCATATTTAAATTTCAGACTTTAGCATATCAAAATATTACTAATAACACATTTTAATATTCTTAAGCCTGGTCCCATTTGAGATAAGACTTCTACTTCACATTTTTGTAGATCTTAGCATATACATATTTCTCAATAAGTAGGTAGTTAATATTCATTTAAATTCATTTTCTGACATTCTCGATAGTGAATTGTAACGAATGTCTCTATTCGTTCGAATGAACTTTGTATATTTTGAGATTCGAACGAATAGAGACATTCGTTACAATTGACTATTCGTTCGAATCTGAAAATAAGCATGATTATATTCATTTCATTAACGAATTTGGGCGGAACGAAGTTCGCCGGGTCAGCTAGTTTGAATATAAGAGCTTTTGAAATACTTTTAAAGCGCCTTCTCCAACTAAAAAAGGGCTTAAATAGCAAAAAGTTGTGCCAGGCTCTCGAAAAAAGTTTCAAATCGCAACTTTAGTCGCTTAATGGTCACGCTGAATTGCAATTCACAGCAGAGATAGAAAAACTAAGAGAGAATTTTTTTTTAAAAATTAGCGGGGGAATTGGATAGGAACGCTAAAGCTGACGGGCCTTTAATACTTAGTTTATAAATAAAACATTTGGGATCCACTTAACTGCGAAAGTAAGATTGTTACCTTTGAAATGTTACCTTTTAACGACCGCAAAACCAATTTTTATCAATATTGGTATAGATGGGACCTCTGAGAATGACATTCGCTACTTTTTGTCGTGAAAACAAAACGTGAAGGGGATGAAGAATTGGATGCAAGTTCTATATTTTTGGTATAATACCAATGAATTTAAATGTGTAGGCTGTAGGGCTGATAGGTTGGCTTAAAAGATAGGATAGTTTTGGACCCGATAAGTGGCGTTGTTGTTAATATAAATATTTTAATTGAGTTACTCAAAGTACTAATTGTACGCAGACGAAGTCGCGGGTACCAGCTAGTAATCAATAAAAATAAAACCAGCCGCTTTCTTGATTAATAGGGTATTATACGAAATTTTTGTTTTCTCGATCGCATAAGTTTATAGATACGAATACGACTTTCGAGGAAAAAGCTAGGACGAACAGCACTTGAATGGCCACCCAGTCCTCAATATCAGACTCGTCGCTCTGTCGCTCGTCGCTTTGTCGAATTCGAAAACGTTCCGCTTGTTCGTGTTTATTTCTCTTGCACAACAAAGTTGAGCAAGTATCTGCCTCGTATTAGGTTCTGCTTAGGATTGGGTACTTAACTGCTTGTAACTATGACCACAGTAATAAGCAACCGGCTTAAAAGCAAAAGTACCCACATTACGATTACATTTCCAGAACAATTACAACACTTATATAGAGGCAAACATCTCGAGTCTGATTAGGCACAGCACTTATAACAAGCAACAAGTATTCACTTGCTTTCTTTGGGAAATACGAATACTTAGCCCCCGAGCTATATTCTGTCTCATATATCCACCTCCAATCGCGTAATTTATCCTTTGAGTTGATATAACAACCACGTGATTATATGGAACTCCACGGAAACGACTGCCTCCTCATTAATTAGAAAATGAATTTCCCAGCGGAACACGAACTTTAGTCGTGTGCTCATTTTTGCCCCACACTGCCACTGACCTTTTGTGCTTCGACTCTACTAAAAAGCTTTCCTTCCAACTCATTCTGTTGATAAATTATTAATATCTCGAATGAATAGCACAATTTTCCACAGACAAATGCCTCTGTCGTCTCTAAAGATTAGCCGATTTGAATGTGTCCCCAAGAAAACCGCTCTGTCCGCAACGCAATGAGAGATGAAAATCCCAAACCTTATGGAAAGTGCTAGGTTTGAGCATCAAATTACATTAATTTCTGATATTTACATGAGTCCTTAGATATACTCCGGGGCACATTGTAAACTGTGGCGCTGTTCTCAGAATAATATATTCCCACATATACGAGTATAGGGGAAAGCCCCAAGAATCGACAACATAAAATGAACGCCTACGGGACAATACAGATTTGTCTCTTTTTTATTTATTTGACACAAGAGGAAGAATGAGCTCTGTAAAGGGATGGGATCATAGGATATCCTACCGCCGCCGTACAAAGGAATCGTACAAAAAAAAACATGTAAAAATGAAGCCAAACGATAAGCGTATCTGTGCACTGATGTCTTGTTCCTGCACCTGCGACACACTTAATTTTGGTTCTTTCGATCCCAAGATGATGCCTCGATTTTGATTTAAGCAATTTTATTGTGGGTCTGTCGGTTATTTGCGTAGGTAAATGTTTACCTAACTTATGAGATTGACTTGTTAAGTAAGCAATTTGAATTCACTCCTCAAGGTATGGGGAGAGTGGTTTCGCTCTTTCGATTTTAATTTGCTTTGTAAGAATTTATTTATTTTTTTTGCCTGCATATTATGTATGCAGCTTTGTTGCGGGCATATAGGAGTGTAGGTGGGATTATGAACGTTTTTCGTAAAGGAAAGCGAAATTTCGTAAGCCAGCGCTATAAAAATATCAACATGCGTAGCTTTCCCATGATTCCTACCACGTAAACAAGATGGCCAACCAAAAAAAGTGTCACGTTTTTTAGCGTGTTAGGTAATCCCGCCCCTTTCAGTCACACGGCTATTTAGTATTTAGCATCCCTTTAATCTTCCGTGTTAAGAATGTGTGACGGTGTAAATTCAGCATAAGTGATCTGTGTTTTTTATGAATTGAACCTGAGATGCTAAGTAGTGCAGCACACTCACAACTGAACCACTTTCGATAAACTATGAACCTTTTGTTTGGCCCAACAGGCAAAGTGCTGACAAAACGTCAGAGCTCAGACCCAACAAAACTCACAAAGGATGTACACGATCAAACTTAAAAAAGTAGTTAAGTTCACTGTCATGTCTCGCCCATAAGAGAAAATGACTCAAAGTATCACAAGAAATCCTCTTATTTCCTACTCCCAGTAAATGCACCCATTTCCGAAATATGTTTTTGAATAATAATAGCAATAGGCTTCACCTGAAAACCCCTGTTTGAAGAGAAGGCACATTTTTCTTAAATATGTACACATTTTTTCGAATTCTTATTTTAAATATCAATATAAAGCTTATTACAAACTTATTCAATAAGACGTTCATGCAAATAATTAGGAAAACGTGTAACAAGTTCGTATGTAGCCCAGTTAATGGTTGTAAGTTCATAATCTCTAGTAGCTATTCTCGAATATAACTTGAGAAAGCCATTAGCAGCAAGGCAAGCAATGCTTTAGAAACGTAAACATCATGAGCAATGCGTCTTATTTGCGAATAGGGACTGTGTTTTGTACCTATATACGAGTTTATGTCTGCAACCAACTCCGAAAATAATTATGAAATCAAAAAATATGTCCGGATATAAGTCTAAGGAACTGTTTTCATATTCATATCAAGAGCTGGAGGGCAAAGCCGTATGTGATAATTAATTTTAAGACCATGTTTGTTGTTTAACGACTAACAGCGTCCTTGCCATAGCAAGTTTTGTTATAGACGTTAGTTTATATCGTAAACTATCATAATGGGTATTTAACGGGGATGTCCTTTTGCGATAGGGGATTGTCATAATTGTGCGTTTATTTCGGACGTAGGAACATTTTTTTCGGGTTCCTATGCATGGTCGTCAAGAGGAAGAAATTGTGCAAAAGTGGACAACACAACAAGTAATTCAGCAGAGCATAAAACAAATCAGGGACACAATTAAATTGTCCTAATCAAGACACAAATCTTTGCTGCGTCAAGTTTGCAGAAAGAGGTATACTTACTAGCAGATATACAAGGTGGTCCAAAAGAGATCACCCTATTGGAAGACGCTCTTATTTTTACAAATGGCCGCCAAGTGACATTTGTGGACTAGACAGATGTAAAATGCAAGTGAACAAGCCATGGAGCGATACACTCTCCAAGAACGCGGAATAATCGTGCCTATTTTTTGCGTAACAATTCGTCTGTAGTGTTGGCGCAGCGCGAATTCTGTCGCCGATTCCACGGCCATCCGACACCGACTGCGCAAACACTGCGCCGTTTGGCCACCAACATTAAAGAGTATAAGACCACACGAGACGTTGCCAATAGTAGCCGGCCGCGGAGCACCCGTTGTGCCGAGAATATCGCCGCTGTTGACGGGGATGTCGAGCTGTCGCCGGAAACATCGACCAGACGCCGTGCCTCGCAATTAGCCATCAGCCGATCGTCCCTAAGGCGAATTTTGGTCAAAGACTTGCGCATGTTCCCATACAAATTCCAGTCCGTGCATCAGCTGCTGCCTGTCTACCGCCAAACGCATGTAACCTACACCCAAGTCATCCTCAATCTCGAGGACGAAGTGGACGATTTTTCGACCAAAATCATAATGAGCGATGAGGCTCATTTCCACCGCAGCGGGTACGTGAACAAGAAAAACTATCGCTTCAGGGGCACCGAAAATCCACGAGTAATGCACGAGGAGCCATTACACCCGCTCAAAGTTACTGCATGCGCATGGTGCACTGTTCACGCTGGAGGAGTCATCGGTCCTTTTTTTTTCGAGAACGCCGCTGGTCATCTCTCGTTTTGGCGATTTGCACTGACCCGCAAGATCGCCCGATTTAACCGTTCCAGACTTTTTTTTGCGGGGTTTTTTGAAGTCCCGTGTTTACGTGATGAAAAATGCCATGAAACGACCCGTATGGCAATCAATTATCACGGCGCACATTTGGCCGATGTCATCTTCTCGACTTGACCAATAAAATTCTAAAGGTTCAAATAAACGTAATCAAAAATCAGAATCGAAGTTTTTCATTTAGAAAAAAATGAGAGCCAAAAAACATCGGCTGACTTAACACTATTATGTAAATTGTTGAACCAAAATAAATAAATGAATAGATGGCGCAACAGGAACCCTAGGCCTAGCTTCTCACAGCCATTCGTTTTGAATAAGTTCTTAATTTTTTGCACAAATGGAACTGATCTACAAAAGGCTAAATGAGCAGTGAGGACCTCTTTCATGACTGTTATACTCTCAGATATTTGTCAGACGTTCGCGAGAGGTGGCGCAGTGGATGATACCTTAATTTTGAATTTTATTTTTTTCCGGGTCTCGAACCTTGGACCCTGACCACTAAACCACTGCTTCTACAAATTAAACTGGTTCAAGTTAAAATGATTTCATATAAGTGAACTAAAATACTTAAAACCCAAACAATTGGTCCTTCAAGCGCGAAAAACCAATTGTTCGTTAGTCAATCGGCTGACTTCCAAACGCCTTAAATATTTTTTTTAATAACTTAGTTTAAGTTCCAAATACTCGTATGCTTGTAAGAAAATTTGAGCAGTCTCTGGCGAAATCAATTCCGCGAACATGATTTATGGAAAACCTACAAAAATCATTATAACGAGCAAACAGGGTCGCATAAAATATTTTGAATGGGGAAACACTGAATGAAATGAAAGATTATTTGTAGGTATATCCTCGAATGTGTAACAGTTTCACTTTTGCTTTCAACTTCGACGTACACAAAAACCGGATTAAATGGGTTTCACAAAACATTTTCAGTCGTCACTGTGACTGTTTCCATTTTCCCCAGGCAACGATTCGCAGTAAAAATCGAATTAAAATCAATTATTTTCTTTTATGTTATTTCCTTCGGTTTTCAATTATATTTTCACGCTCCAGTTGGAAGTGGGCGACATAAAAGCAAAGTGTAAACCTGGACAAATATAAACTCAAAGAGAATCAGCTCAGACGAGTACTTCTTATTTAATATTTCCTTGAGGTCTACTTCCAGTAAAGTGATTAACTTGCGGCCACTTGAACTGCTGGGAGTCCTTTAAATTGTCCCCTCGTTTATTTTTGTTCCAAACCGACTTGTTGTCTAGATGCAGACCAGGATGGCTATGATTGGATGGTGACAATAAAAAAGCTGGACCTCCTTAACGATTCCCGCAAATAGGGACACATAGACATACCTGGGGCATTCATCAGTTAATTGAATATCGCCAGGGAGTAGGGGAACCGAGGATGAGTTGGTAATTATGAAACAACGATTCATTATGCTCCACCCAAATGATGAATCGACAATTCAGGGATAAAATTAGAAAAGCTTGTTGTTAGAATGGATGGAAAGGCCTTAACCAACGTGACCCTGATGTTAATTTAGTGGCCTTAAAATACAATGGCGCACAGGTGAAGAAGAAGGCAGAGGGATTAACATCAAGTTTTATGGTTATTCCCTTGAGAAAGGATGTATTTGAAAAATGTTGCACGATATTGTTTTACTTTGAGGGTAATATTTTTAAGATATGAGAAATCGTTAAGATTTCGGCAGTAAAAAGTGAACAGCATTAAATTCGGCTTGGAGTGTTGCCTTAAGGAGAGAGTACATGTAAACAAGAGCTTTCGGAGTGAACGTGGAGTCAGTAAATATAATGCGGATGCTAAAAGGTAAGTATCCACTACATACTGTTATGTTTCAGGTACGTGTGGATGACTTTAAAGCGGAAGCTACTATCAATAACAAGTTTTGAGAGAAATAGCTATAAGCCTATAACAGGATTCGATCTATAAATGATAAGTTTATTATTTCTCTCGAATCTTGTTATTGGTAGTAGAATGTCTTTAACAAAAAGCATTGAAAAAGGTGTCACAATACGTGACAACAGATGCGTTGAAAAACGCTTCTAAAACCCATAAAAAAATGCATCAAAACGTTCGTTGAAGAAAGCTTCAAAAAATCCTTCAAAAATAGAAACCTTCGAATAAAAACGAGTTTTTATTATTATAATGTCCTGCCAAAAAGACATTAAAAAAGCTCCGCAAAGAGGTTTTAAAAAAACGTTTAAGTACTCGTGAAAAAATGATTCAAAAATGAGCAGAAAAATGCGTCGAAAGTGGTTTAACCGAGTTGAAAGGAAATACAAAAATTCGTCATATACGCATAGAAAAGCGAAATCAGTTTAGAATATAATTTGAAATGCCGTCAAAATAGTGTTTAAAAAAGGTGCAAAAAACACCATTTAACTTTTGTGTAAAAAGTGTCAGAAAACGCGTCAAAAAGAAGTTTAAAAAACTGCGTCAGAAAAGGATAGAAAATGGATTCCATAAAGTGTCAAAAACGAGCCGCAAACGCTTAATAAACAGTTCAAAATGCTTTAAAAATCTCACCAAAAAAAGTGTAGAAAATGTGTCCAAAACTGACTCAAAAATGCGTCAAAAATAGTGGAAAACTTGCCAAAAAACGCATCGATCTATGCGTTGAAAAACGAGTTAGAAAGCGTGGTAAAAGACGTCCAAAAACATATTCAAAAGGCTTCATAAAAGCTTCGAATGTGCGCTGAAGAACGCTTTAAAAAGCGGGTTGAAAACGTTCAAAAAATAATTCTAAATGAAGTCGAAAAAGCTTCAACAAATGCTTTCAAAAATAGGTCGAAACACGCGTTGAAGAAATAACAGTTTTGATGAAAACATATTTCTTAATAAAAAAATTAAATATTCATCAGAGCATCGGCACCACAATTTGAGACAGCGCCACACCTTTTACGAAGCGCTAACCCTAAACATTCTGACCTTTAAGATGCTAAGCTTTTAGTCACGACCACGGTTTATGTGCGTTTACAATGCACATATTTACATAAACGCCATCAGGCAGACACTGCTTACCAATTCTGTTTGATCCAAGCAAAAGTAATATTCCCATAAAATTATAAATTCCGCACGTTAGGTTATAAACCCACTGGCGTCAAATCAAGGACAGCCAGATCTGAAGAACGCCTCACTAAGCACGGTTAACTATAAAATATTAAACTCACCGAATAAAAGTGCGCGCAGCCATGCAAGTCTCGCACGTGTGTTCATGTTCATGATTTATTTGCAGGAAATATCCTTATTCAGTGGAAATGTAATATCCGAACGGTGGAAGGAATTTCTGTGTGCACTGTGCCAAAGCCTTAGATGAACATTTTATTTTTTTCCTTTTTTGTCTGCGATGCTATCAAAAATCAATTTCGCTTTCAGTTTCAATTCAATTTCTCCTCGTGCTATCTCTATTTGTGTATGGATGGAAATTAGCTGTTATCCTTCTTTGCGTGGCATGATTCCGAGTGCTTATACTGAGAGAAATTACATTAGGTACTCCGCACCGTTCGCATATTTAGATATGCAAAATAGGAAAACATTTTCCTTTATTGATGGCGACAATCGCACTGAGAACGCTCTGTCTGGCTCGTCTTTGTTTAAGACGCTGTTTAGTCAGATATTTGGTTTTTGTTTGTTATACGTTTTGCCTATCCTGATCCGGAAAGAAGTTGGCTTCGGGGATTTGGTGGGAACGCAATCTGCGAGATGGTATTTTGAACTTAATTTGCTTACAGAGCGTTTACGTGAGATTAAAATGTTTGCAGTTGGTTTGGAAGAGGAAGCATATGTGCTGCTCTTTGGAAGGGCGTTGCTATTTATGTGAATAGCGTGTTATTTGGGTGTTGTGCTGAAATTAAAATTTTAATGAAAAACTGAACAATAGATCGTAATGCTAACGGTGATGGGACGATGGTGGATTCTTTTGTTTTGATAATGGAAAATATTTCAAATGCGACTATAAAATCAGCAACAGACAGAAATAACTTCAAATTGTGTTCTTTTTGCTAGCTTTATTGTTGTATTGGTATGCCCCATTGTAAATTAATGGTTAAGTTAGATTAGATTGGGTTTGGTTAAAGGTTAGGTTGAAGTGGCTTCTAGCAGGCGCCGATGGACTTGGGTGCATTGTGGTACCACTTGAATCCTGAAATAGAATTCTAGTCTGTTTTGAAAGATCAAACACTTTCAGATGCAGCTTTTACCAAATTTTAAATAAATAGTTTTCGCAACAGGCCATATACGACCCTAGGTCAGCTTCCCGTAACTATTCATTTGTCCAGTTTGCGTTAGTAAGAGTCGATAAGTGGAGCTTCGTAGTTCCAAGTTCTAAGTAGAGATCGCAGTATCTCTGATCTATATACACTCGGTAAGCTTCAGAGGGCTTCACAGGCATCCCTGTTTGAAGGAGGTCCAGGGTTGTTTCTCATAAAGCGCAATAGTAATAAAAAGACAGCTTGAAGTTGATCATCTACCAACAGATAAAAGAGATCTTGCCATCGATGTCGCCTCAGTAGATTTTTTTGATCATGATTTTGTTTTCGACTCTTGGGTCCCTTTGACATGTGACATTGCAAGGCAGCTAAAAATTGCTGGAATTTAGCACACCACGTCTTTTTGAGATTGACAATTTGGAAATAAGCTGAAAATAATCTGCGAATAAAGTTGAGCAAAGGTGCGATTAAATAAAACGGAAAAGCAACAGGAAATGGATAGCGCGCTTAGTGAGTTACTTGGACGGAATGAGGCACGATCGGTAAAGGGGCGTCATGGGCGAGTAAAAAACGCATTCGCGTCAAACCGACGTGGTAATTTCGAGTCCAAACAATAGACCCGACTATGAGCACATAGAGTCGTGGCTGACTTCGCCTGAGGATAACGAGTTACAACGAAATTTAACATTTGAATTAGGTTTGCAGTAGAGCAAGTGTCATCATATGTACAGAGTTTATTCACTGTTTACCTTTATAACCCTATTGCCTATTTCGCCTCCTCCCTAAGCTGCTTCATCTGGATTTGGTTACGCCTTTCAATGCCTTGTAGTGGCTTAGCATCAACCTCACCTAGTGTAGCTCAGATGCGCTGTGGACCTGTTACAAATTTCTATGACTGTGTACGATACCCGAGACGATATCCAATGGGCACCGATTCTCGGATCCCCAACTGATTACTTGAAAAGACTAATTACATCATTTTTTTAGCAAAAAAGATATTTTTGCCTTCCTATTCAACTTGTATCCACTTTACTTTTTATTGCACCAAGAGACGTGTTGCTCTTTTTAATACAGAAGCGTATTTCTCAGTTATGAACAATCTGCTAAACGAACGATAGACTCCTTCTCGGTATTTACGTTGCCTCCTCGTTAAGATGAATTGTAAAATGCGAAGCAACGTGCTTGAGCTTTACTTTTTCCCCCCTTAAGGATAAACCCAATTAAGTCATTGACATCACTCCCTGGAGGGTATTCTCTCTTTTGTTTCCTTTTGTAAGGAACGCGTAATTCATAGCACATTCCTGATCTAACTTACCGGAGGAGCTCGATAGCATGGGAGTACAGCTAAAGTGGCATTACGTGTTCTTTTCGATTGCAAATTGCGACACAAGTATGCTGGGAGCTACTGCAACAGTGAAGTGTTTCGGCTGGCATTGTGCTCCATTGATATTTGTGACCAAAGTGGGTTGGGTTGGGTAGTAGAACGGCTACCATCACAACTTTGCAAGCTAAACGAGTAATTGAATAAAAAAAAATGTTGGCTGACGTCCTTATTTATTGCAAGGATATTGCAAAAGTTGTGCGTCTACACTTTCAAAGGAACACCGTTCAAAGTTTTTAAGGTGGAAAAGTGCTTCTCCTTTGCGACCATGCAACAGAGTTCTTTTTTCGCAACACAAGGAACAAATATAAAGACTGTTCATTAGAAGAGCGATTGCCTGCACAAATTTGTCGCACACGTTATAGAACCTATGGCTTGTTGTGGCGGCGGTCATTCATGGTACGAATTTATTTGCTTTGCCTCAGGGTGGTTGTGTGCAAACGTGATATCAGTATTTTATTTTGTATATTGATTGAATCGGTATACCCTTCTTTTTCTGATGTGTTCGATGAGTTAGAGGACACTTTTCAGTAAGTGAAGCATTCAGGTACATACCTCCATCCCCAACTGGAGCACAAAATATTTTTAAACTGTGTTATGAGCTATAAAAAGAATTGATTTTCACAATAATTGGGTGTCATTCGACTTTAATAATCCAAGCGGGGATTTAAGCTGAAAAGGTCCGAGAGGTTGATGACGTTGGCCAAATAAAAGCAGTCATGTGAATGGTGGAATGCGATGAACAAGAGTGTTCCTCACAAAACGGAATCTAGTTTTTTTTTGTAAACAAACATGTTGGTTGAAAATTCATGGATTTTCAATATTACCACCTGAACTAATAAACCGTTCATTTTAACATTCCGCCAGTCAATTCTCCGATATTATCATACCCACAGTGGTATCTATTGTTACGTGCTATTTTAACAAAAAAAGGAGAGTTATTCTGCCTAATCGTGTTGCGTATGATTTTTGCGATATTAATGCCATGCAATGAACCATCAGCACGCACAAAGTGCCTGCATCTATATTAAATATTCTTCCTGCTTAAATATAAATCCAAACATCATTCGTGTATACCACGTTCAGTTGTAGTGCCGCATCATTGTCACTCTCAGGCATCTAAAACCAATCACTGTCAATGTCACTTTGCGCTGATTTCCTCATCGTATATCGCCTAACCATGACCAATGCTTTGGCTTATTATATCAAAAAGTTAAAGTTCAATTCCAAGGACACAATTCAATTCATATCGTTCCAGTTCAGTATCCAGGAACACAACCATAACGAACACGTAAAAGTCAGATAACGCTCTGTTCTCTGTGGCTGTGACTGTGCCTGTGCCGGTTTCGATTTCAAAAACTCTTCTGTCATCTAGCAAGCTATCAAGTTGCTGAGAATTGTGTGCTGATTTAAGCGCAAACAGGATGGTGCGAGTGAGTCGTGTAAAAGGTTTGGTTGGCCCACATAATACCATTTGGCAAATGGACGATAACCAATTCCGACCTGTAAGTGATTTCAAAGTGTAATTTTCTATCCAACTTGCTTAAAGTGCAAACACACTGTGCGTTCTGAATTATACATGAGCAGTTCGGTTCGGTTACTTTATATATGATTCGTCCTGGTGGGCAATGGAATTTTCCTTTTTTCTACTGATCTATTGATTTTTGTATACTCTGGGGTATTTTTAGTCGTCCATCCGCCGTCAAATTCTGCGGTAATAAATTAAAAATTAACCTGATGTCATTTGGTTTCGCCCTCTTTTCTACGTAGGGTATGACGTATGATGCAGCACGTGTGGCATGTGTAAATCTGAATTGAGTTTGCGTGTAGAGACAGACCCAGAGTGATATGTAAAGGTCATGATGTAAGTTTTGTAATATTTCTATAGTCGAGTGTCTGTATACCTCTCGTTTACTTATGGTTAGGCAAAATATTTCTTCATAGTGACTTGTCGATTACTTCGGATGAGTGATTGGTAATGAAAGCGAAAACATTTTGTTGCATAATGCCGAAAACCGAATTTGTACTTACAAATCAGACTGATTGATTATTTACATTATCGGTAAATTACAGAAAATGCGTATGAAGACAGCAAGCACCTTAGGCAGACTTGTTTTGCAGAACTTTGCGAAATTGGCTTGTACCTATTTATAGATGCAATGCTATGGAGTGAGGGGACAGGGTGAAGGAATTATGGTGCCTTTTTTAAATATTTAAGTTAACGTGTAAGCAAAGATTAAGCTGCCGGTTTTTATCGCATGGCCTTAATTTGTCCAAAGACTTGCCGACGGGCCATATATTTTAAACAATTTAGAAAGCTTCCTGTTTCCGCTGCTTGTTTCTATAAATGTCAAATTAGTTATTCGTCGTGAAAGTTTTATAAACCCCTTACAGAGACCGGTTGACGTGATGCTGGGAACATTAGAGATTAGAATGACAGTCGGCTCTAAGAATTAAATTAAAATACTTCTGAAGATGTTATTATGTTCTTCTGTTTAAGTCCGACAAAACTTCGTAAAAAGTAGGAAACAGACACATTTAGCCCACGGGTTTTTTTTTTTTCCGACAAACGTGCCGAAGAACTGCATCTCAAAGCTCAAACCAGTTTATTTCCCAGATTTTCTATACATCAACTTAAT
Source organism: Cheilosia impressa (assembly GCA_948293265.1). NCBI lineage: Eukaryota > Metazoa > Arthropoda > Insecta > Diptera > Syrphidae > Cheilosia > Cheilosia impressa. The sequence goes on along the minus strand of OX411883.1, from coordinate 23,025,989 downwards.
TGCGGCATTACGGTAAGTAAATGCATTGATTTTGCCGAGCTTGTCCGAAAATGAAGGTATTGAAGTGTAAAAACAGTTGATTTTTGAAACATCTCAAATTAGCACTATTCTTTTCAACATGGCAACAAAATTAAATTCTTAACGGGCGTTCAAAACGTCTCACTCCATCGTGTAAGAAGTTACCTATAATGTAGGTAAAAGATATTGTTGTCGTTCAAAATTTGGAGTGTGAGGTATCAACCAACTCTAAATTTATCACCTTTGACTTCAGCCTAAACAGCACTATGAAATAGTTTCGTATCGTTTCTCGTGTATTTAAAAATTCACTGAATCTCATCTTATCTACTTATATTTAGGTATACAGGTTTGTTTTTATTTAACTAGCCTACCCTTAGCTATTTTAAGTTGCCTTACATTTCTTAGTGTTATTTATAAAAATTCGAAAAAGTTCTCAAATTGGTTATATTTTTAGCAAAGTAATAATAAAAAATATATATTCTTGACAGAGAACAAATCCCTGTGCGTAAGCCTTACCGTTTGGCCCCTTTTTGAGCCTAAAGACCCTCGGCCCCCATTTTTTTTTAAATGATCGAAATATCCCCCTTTTCAGTTTTAGTAAGATTATATTCTTTATTTATAATTATTTGTTTGACAATTGACTTTATCCATCCATTGTATTGTAAAAAAGGTTCTCAAAGTTCTTAGATTTGGAGCCTATTCGATTTTTATTGCATAAAAAAAACGACGGAACAGTAATCCGAATAAAAGTTCAACAATAACATTATCATGGCTAAGGGCTGTTTTTTGTCGTACCGATTACGTCATGGTTTTGAAAGTTTTTTTTTTTATATTTTAAACCAAATGAAAAGCGAAGTTTCCTTCAAAAGCAAGATAGCGTCTTTTTTTTTTTCAAAAATGCAGTCAGCTATTCGGTGGAAGTTAAACTTCACATTCCTATTCATAATCCTATTTTTACAGAAAGAATCTATTTGGAGTTCAATCGATTGCCTACAATAATCCTGAGATATTTCAGTTTGTCTCTACTTTCAATTATTTTATTTACAATACCTTGAATTATTTTTTTTGTGTGTCTCCGATGACAAGGGTTCGGAGCTTTTAAAAGAAGACCTACTTACATTTTTGGAGAGAAAATCAAACTTTAGAAACGAAGCGCATTTTTGGATGAATGGCTTTGTTAACAAGCAAAATTACAGTATGGGACGGCGACAACCCATACACGGGGTTTTCCAGATGGCAAAACATCCTCAAAAAGTTACTGTTTGGTGCGGCCTTGGCCCGTTAGTAAGGACATCACCAACAACGGCGAGCGCTACAGAACGGTCCTAACATATCTTTTTGGCCAAATTTGGAAGATATGGAAGTAGATGACATGTGCTTCCAACAGGATGAGGCTAAACGCAACACAACAGACGGCAGGATAGACATTTCGCATGAACGATTTGAGGATATCGTTATTTCTTGCAGCGGTGACGTGAATGAGCCATTATCGTGCGATTTCATCCCGCTTGACTTTTTCTTGGGAGAATTCAAAAGCCGCAGGCCAAAATCGAACACTGCCCTTAAAGCCAACATTTCAAATTCCTTCGCGTTAGCTCAGCTGGATCTATGTGGCGGAGTCATTCAAAGTTTTGACCACTCGGAGGATCCGTAAACCACCGTGAGAAGCCACAAGACATTGAAACATAGGCCTTTCAAACAAAAGAATTTCTTCAATACCTCTCAAAGAGCTCACTTTATTTAATTCCTACATCGACCCGTCGTTATTGAAATACCTTAAATATTAAAAAAAATCTTTTCTGTTCGTATGGCTATACCGATTCCAATGAATTCGCTTTGATTGAATTTACCATTTTGTAACAAAGACTTCAAGGCCTACATTCTTTTAATGTGTTGCCTTGAAGCTGAAAAACCGACTGAGACCCATTGGTCTGTTAACCATTTGGCGGTGAACTTGTTGCCTATTTGCAGCTGTGTCTTTCACACTTGTGTGCTGAGTAAATCGTGATTAGTTTCTGTGCTTTATTTTTGTATGGTCTGGCAATAAACACCGGGTAAGTATTGTACATCTTATTGCTGAAATGAATTTTATAAAAATTTTATAAACTCCGAAACAACAACGAAATGCATGATCTTAAGAACTAACAGATGCACTGAGCACGTCAGGTAAATATATATCGCCCCAAAAAATTGTATGGCCAGACTTGGCAGCACTTCATATTTCTATATATGGAGTGCCTAGTGTTGTCTTTTTCTCTAAGAAGTAAGTCGGGTTTTTCTTTTGTCTTAATGGCCGCGCTCTACACCAGAGTTTCCGGAGGCAAGCCATAGCAAAGACAGATAAAAAAAAAATACAAAAAAACTTATCCAGCATTAAACGTAAGACTTTTTACTTTTATAAAATAAGTTACTGCTTTTGTAATGAATTTTTATGTAGTAAAATTTAGCCTAGTTTATTGAAGCAAATAAAAAACCCAAATTTGTTGGGAAAAAGGACGAGTTTATTATCAGTCGCTATTGGGTAGCGACAAGTTGAACAACCCAAAAATATACCAAATCGGATGACTTGTACATTTTACCATGTTCGATACAGCCAACCATGTTCTTCTTCGTTTTTTGTGCAGAGAATTATTCGGAATAAAAAACCTTCTTAAATCCATAAACACGTAATTGTTTAGAACTAAATATCTGGTAATTGCAGAATAAAAAAAAAAAAACACACTTCCAAGCTTGGCAACATTATCCGCAGACTTGTTCTATTTATACATTTAAATAACGCCCGTAGCACCTAAAATAAACTGCGTTCGTGAATTTGACATCAACACCCGAGGTTATAATATCAATTTGATACGGATCGATAAAGTCAAATACCATCCTGTGTCCTTTAGGCGCTTGGCTTTTTTTTTGGGTTATTTCAATAATTTTTTTTATTATTTTACGCGCGTTAACCATAAGTCGACTCAAGCCAGCGAGTAATGGGTGTCGAATTGGTATTTTGGTATAGACGTTTATTTACAGAAAACCGGCCTTAATTGGAGTATATCGTGCGAAGTGGCACTACCAACCATGTGGTAGATATCGTGGTCTGGGAGTGGAAAGAGCGATTATGCTAATAAATTGCCATTATCGGAAGTCTTTTACTTTCCGTTTACTAATGAAATTATACAACAGGGTTGTTATCGTTGACATCAGATCTTTTGGCGATTGATTTCATTAGGGTTTGCAATATCTTCTTATTGCCGGTCATCTAAAGTTGAGAGGTATTTCATGTTACATTGGTTTTAACAAAATCCCATTGATTGATCAATAATAACAGCGGTTATTATGTTTGAGGCTATTTCCCAAGAAATTGTAGAACCACTTAAAAAAAACATCTACTTGAATGCGCTTATGACTGACGATGGGTAGCCTGGGGTGGAATCGGCTAAGGTGATAGTTGATTGTCGCTTTTTCGATAGTCGTTTTTGATTATCAACTCTTCTTTGCTCTGCGTAAAGCGATCACAAAAAAATGATTGATTATTGGCAGCACTTAGATTTTTGAACGTCACTTACTTGCCGACGCTGCCATTCCGAGCAGCTGATAGGTGCAATTATATGCGAAGTGTTTCTGTTGTGAAAAATGTAAGTGAATTTCGAATACTAAAATGTTAACAAATTGCAATAAATTTGTTTCTTTTTTTACTCAAGCTATTTGCTTGAGAGCAAATACGGATCCTTTAAACGTTTATGCAACAAAATACGAATACGAAAGTTCCAATGAAGTAAACATTGAAATTCACGAATTTTCAAATTGCACTTAAATTCTTTTTGGTTTAATTTATTTAATATATACCTACCTATTTTTTTCACTAAAATATTCCATTTATTTGGAGTTGAAGCCGATGTGCATATCTATCAAAATGACACAAATGTATGAAAGCGACACCTAAATAGGTGTCGCATGAAATTGATGCAAAAAAAGCGATTGTCAATTTGATAATCACCTTACGTGGACGTAAAGCGATGATTTTGATTGTCAACTATCAACTATCACCTTAGCCGATTCCACCCCTGCATTTAAAAGCGGATTATTTTATTGGGTCACTTTGTTTAATGTTTATGAATTTATCTGTTACTTGGGTAGATTTCCAAGTCCTTCGAATGAAAGGGAAATATTGGAGTAGCTCCCCAATACCACTCATCCACTTATTGTTTTCCTTACAGAGATACCCCGACGATTCATTTCTTTTGAAGTGAGTTATTTATCTGAACTAGTTCACTGTTCAATCCAAAGCTTGATATCTAAATCTCTGGCAGCTAATATGGGCTTATGGTCGTATTGGTTAGTAAAGGGTGATTTTTTAGCTGGTTTGGTTTTGGCAACACTGGTTTTGACAGCTGACGTGTGTTTAGTACCTTGTGTCACTGTCAAACAGCTTCAGTTTGGTTTGCAATTTAACCATGGATCGTCTTACAAATGAACAACGCTTGCAAATTATTGAATTTTACTATCAAAATTCGTGCTCGGTTCGAAATGTTCATCGCGCGCTTTTTTATCGAAAAATTGTGTTCAGCGATGAGGCTCATTTTTGGTTGAATGGGTACGTAAATAAGCAAAATTGCCGCATTTGGAGTGAAGATCAGGAACAGCTACCAATGCACCCCGAAAAAGCCACTGTTTGGTACGGTTTATGGGCCGGCGGCATTATTGGGCCATATTTCTTCAAAGATGATGCGAATCGCAGCGTTACTGTCAATGGTGAACGCTACCGAGCGATGATAACAAACTTTTTTTTGCCCGAAATGGAATTTCTTGACTTGCATGATATGTGGTTTCAACAAGACGGTGCCACATGCCACACAGCACGCGAAACAATGGCGCAATTGCGAGGCGAGTTTGGTGAACAGTTAATTTCACGTTTCGGGCCGGTCAATTGGCCGCCTAGATCGTGCGATTTGACACCATTAGATTATTTTTTGTGGGGGTATGCCAAGGCTAATGTGTATAGGGACAAGCCCGCTTCGATTGACGCACTGGAAGCCAACATCCATGCATTCATTCGTGAGATACCGGCCGATATGTGTGAAAGAGTATGCCAAAATTGGACTCAGCGGATGGGCTACCTGAGACGCAGCCGCGGTCAACATTTGCATGAAATTATCTTTAAACATTAAATTGCAAGGTTCAAACTATCGATTCAAATAAATATTTCATTAATTTTTTCGATTTTTTTGTGTTTTTTTTTTTTAAAAAGTTCTAAGCCTCTTAAAAAATCTCCCTTTAAATTGCTGACGATATTGGTCGTTTTGGAGGTCATCTTTTCAATAAAAATCTTGCATATTGCCTCTGCTTTTTAAGATTCCAATTCCGAAAAAAACCCAAATTCCAACTTCATTTTTTTTTCACTGTGCCATCTCTCGCGAATATCTCACCAACACCCAAAAGTATAACTGCCATGAAATAGCTTCTCAAATTGGCCGTTTGGACTCGGCATAAAATTGTTGATCCCGTCTATTGGTCCCAAAAATTAAAAAAAAAAAAACTGAGAAGCTAGGGACCCTACCCTACGGAAAGAATGCGCGGTTGACTGAACATTTAAGACCAACGGATTTTTAGTCGAAACTCATCACATCGTCAGGAACTCAACATGGAGGCGGCCTGAAAAACTGACTCAACTTCTGAAGCTGCAAAAAAAGCTACGCAATTGAAAAGTAGTAAAACTTGTCTGAGTGGGACCTGGTTAAGTGGAATACCTCTAGTGAGACTGAAGTGAATGGCCCATTAGATTCCAGTTACCAAAGTTCGACTATGTTTCCCAACATGCAGTCCTCAAACACACCATACTATTGGTAGCAGCAACTTAAAGGTAGCTAACGAACGAGTTTACTTCTCTAGCGAAATCCATTGAAAACATTCTGTTTGGCAAATCAGATAAAGTGTCAAAACTCCTGATTCGACTAAGTGTGTTCTGAGAAACCCTTATGCTGTTAGTTCAACTCTGTGGTTACGCGAAGATAAACAGGATGGGAGATCAGGTACTGAGCTCTTTTAAATAAATATTTCTGAGGGCGAGCAGGGTTAATGGAACGACGAAAAAAGTGAGAACTCGTTCTCGTACTCGTTTTCGTTGCTTTAAATGAAGCCAAATATGAAAATCTTTGATTTAAGAAAACTTGTTCTTGTTTACAAAAATAATATTTGAGCCGACATATTTTTTTTAATATTCTTAACCTCATGGAATAGGATATAGGAAATGCGAATCAAGTTCTTTCTTTGAAGCTGTTGAAAGTCCTCAATTTAGGGCATTCTTTATATACATATTTGCAATTGTCATTAAAAACGTACATGAAACAAAATCAGTCTGTCAAAGAAAGAAAATTCAAAACTTTGTAAATTGTAATATCTCGAAAAATATCTCGAGTTTGAAATTAAAACCAATCACTGCCATATGGGAACACGTCGGAAAAATAACCAGTGATAATTAGAAGACACCTCATAGGTGTAATTTATTCCCTAGCAGTTCATTTCTGACAGTGAAGGTCAAAGCAGTGAAAAGCTATAGCCAAACAAGCTATAATAGCTGCCTAACAACCGTCATAGAAAACACGGAATGTGCCCCCATCTTGTGAAACCATCCAATAATTCACCCCTCAAGGGCAACAATATTCCATGAATGGTAACGCAATTATAGAGAAGTACACAATCCTACACACATTTGGAAACGCGCTATATAGACTCACAAACAGACGTCAAAGGACACTCAGTGGGACAGACAAATTGAGTGTAAATACACCACGTTACGTTATTTCACCCCAACACTCCAATCAAATGAAGGTGTTGTCCATTCGCAATTACATGTCGCTCGCCAGATTAAAGAACTCGAACTGTTTGCTAGGAGATTGTGAGCACATAAAGGACATGCCGTAGTGTCCGTATATCAGCACTTAGCAAACACTAATGCTGACAGAACCACGCCACACATGAAACAGGGACACAATTCCCTGCTGTTATACCCTTAAAAATAGCACAGCAAATACAGAGATGGCATATACATGCGATATCGCTTCCTACATAATCATCGACATCTTCATCAACACAATCGGAAGGCAATCGAAATTACTGCCTCGGTCGATGTAATCTCTGCCATCTCGTACGAGGTACGAGTCTCTTTCACACACTCGTGTATTCATTTTGAATTTGCTGTGCTTGGAAATGTCCTGTCGATGGCAGAATACAAGTGAGCTACGTTTGCAATTTGGCCAAGCTTATTACTGTGATTGACTTGAAAACGAAAAACATCAATTGATAGATATCGCCCATGTGCAGCAGTATTAGTATTTCGTACATGTGCACGATTTTTGGCGGGCATTTCAAATTAATGAAGCGTCGTCTTCGGTTGGAAATAAAATTAAACTAAGCAAATCAACACAAATTGTTAAGTACACTCAGATGAACGTGAGATACATGCAAAGTGAATGAATCTCTCGGGGCATATTGTAAACACGCTTTGGATGACGTCTAGGGCTTGTGCTTCTTGATTGTGAATTGTGGTGTGTGTGCGCAGTGTGTCCTGAAAGCAGGCGACATTACAAATGAGCGGCAGGGTTTTTCTTGTGGTGTGACGGTAAGTTGAAAAGGATGTGCCACGCTCCTATTGTTTTCTAAACATTTTTCGATCTCGACCGTGAACAGTGGCAATGAAAATTAAAAATATATCCATTAACATAACTCTGGCGAGGAGGTATTTTTTTTTTCACTGAAATAGATTTTAAGAGGTGGTTAAACTAGGGACATGAAATAGAGATATACACTGTTAAACCGCGCTTCCGCACCATTCTCTCCGTAGGACAGCAGTTGGGTATTACTACCGCTACTTACTAATTGTAAGTTGAGCTTGACCAATCTTCTACTTCGCCCTATTTTGAAAACAGCTGCTTCCATCTGTGATGTCTTCTCGGCATCGTACATGATGCGCATTTTGAGGCAAAGCCTATTGTGTTTCTATGCCTCCAGAGACCAGATAATTTCATTCCCAACCTGGTAGTTTAAATATTCCCAAGCCTTTCGTCTGACCAGTGGTTATAAGGAGAGCCTCTGTCTTGTGGTCATTACGGCAGACTTTGGTCAATAACCCTGGCGACTGCTTTATTTATGGTGGACTCTATCTTGTGGACATGTATCTAGCCAGACTAACCGTGGTGATACATCGTCAGTAAATTTGGTAACCATAACTTTTTGTGGCAGTTTAAGTCACAATCCCGCTTTTTTCATTATACTTTTCAGGGGTGGGGTCACAGAAACTTTCTGGCATTCCATAACGACTCATCATCTAAGAACACAATAAAAAACCTGTTTACGAGCTCATTTATTCAAACGCCGCTATATGTCGGGGAAGCATTGACTTTAATACTATCGAAGAAAATGTCCGTCGTCGCAAAGTTGTTTGAGTAACTTTCGAGCTCTTCAGTGTTGACAGGCTTTAGATTAGGAGACCTTACGACACTGTATACGGACGTGAAATGCACACATCTATCAAGACGTCCACGTTAGTGCCAGTAGCCAGAGATGTCTGGAACATTATACAGCTGGAAATCAACGTACCGCCCCAAAGATTCTTCGATTGCAACAAGCAAAGCTGCAGACTTAAACCACTGCTTAGCAGAACTGAAGGTGACTTCAACAAGCTTGAAGTGAACATTTGCTCATAGGTCCACCTCAGTCCTACTAAGTTAGTAAGGAACTTCATCGTGTGCTTCTCATTCTTCTGCCTGTTTTTTTTTGTATTTTGAGGAAACAATTTTATTCCGGCAATTTTAACTTTGACTACACATCTACCCTTCTCTGTTGATACATAGCCTTCCGAGAGCCCTGATGTTACAATTCAGGTCTACACATTGCCCGCACCGAGCACCCTATCTGATGTAGTAAGTCTACAAACAAACTTCCACATTAAGCTTAAAAACTTTGTATGCCGACATGGTCTTCTGCAGGCCCTTCTTGTGGTCCACACTGTTGATAGAGCAGTATGAATTTTTAAACAGCCAATTCATATATTTACCCAAATGAGGTGCGAGTAGACATCGGTGGCAATGGCAACCATATGCCTATGGGGTAGTTTACTGTTGATTGGTCGACAATATACGAAGTTTGAAGTTATTTGAATTGATGACAAACGACACCGGAATACCAAGTGATAGGCGTTTCCTTACTGAGTATTTATTGGATATGTTTTTACGCGCAGCCCGTTGCACATCAGACCGATAGTTTCATGTTCCTTTATTGCACAAATAAACCCCAAAACGTTGGTGGTCTTTTTAATCACCCAAAGGCGGTTAACCCCCTTTTTGTAATTTATAAATTGCTCTGCTTAAATTTGAATATTAAATGTAGCTGTTATTAAACTGGCATTCGATGCATTTTAATATGCAATTTAAAAGCAATTATTTTTGTTTATCACATCAATAGTTAACTAATTGAGTTATCCGACGGTTAATTTGTGAATCATTTAAACCACTGTAAGGCCATTCATTTATATATATTTAATGCTTTATTGTAAATGGTATCAGTTTAAATTAATTAAAAAAAAATGTATCATACAGAAAGTGATATATCGCAGTTTGGCATTTGATAGGATTAAATGCATGGCGGAGAGAAACTTTGAAATCTTGTTTTACAAGTTGACATCATTGTTCACGGTCAACAATACTGTCTGGTGAAGCACTCCTGACAAAGGTACCATCAAGTGCTGTTCACACATCTTAATTAAAACTTTGACGAAGCTACGAGAAATAATGAGAGCAACGCTGTTGTGATTGTGATTCTCTTAATGAGAAGAAAGTTTCTTAAAATGGATGTACGGTTTGATGATATCTTTTAGGGTGAAAAACATTTCGTCAAAATTGCAGTCGTACGTATTGTGCGAGAGCTCTGCACTCAACTTTGACTGAAGCCAGCCTTCTGACGACACCAGTTTGATCAAGTTTTTCCTATGCATTTGTTTTTATCTTCGTTTAAAATAATTTCTTTGACACATTTTGCAGATTGTTTTGTATGTTATGCAGCACTTACGACTCTTTAAAACTACAGAAGAGAAAGAACATTTCGTCAGGAACAAATGCGATTATGCGTATTTATAATGAAAGCTTATACTTCAAGGACAAGCTATTCCATAGTCTCGAAATAAAGGCGTTAATTTTGCAAAAAGTTGTAGTCTTCTGGGCAAACTGGCAGTCATTACGGCTCACTATTCGACGAAGTCTACATTCAAGCTTGTTGTGGGCTGCAGGGAGACACTGGCCACAGCGCGTTATCGTCGTCGTCATCGGTTTGAAAGTATCTACTTTCGTCTGTGTTTTTGGCTATAGGAACGCAGGGGGAATAAGAGAGCCGATCAGTTTGAGTATTTTCTGCAAAGGAAGTCTGCTCTACGCTAGGGGCTGGGATACGTAAAGAGAGAAATTCTCCTGCACTTTAATTTAAAGACAGGAACTGACTGAGCGAATCTGATGAACTGCGTCGTTTCAAGGACGATTTGTGTTTCTAGATTACGGACGGGCCATTTGCCTTAAGAAACTCACTCAGTCAAGCTTTGCATTCCCCATTACCAGTGATGCCAACCAGGATCACTGTAAGCCTTTTTTAAAAAACATGCCTTTTTGGTACAAAAATGTAAAAATTAAATATTTTAAGAAGGAAGTGCAACGGTCCTAGAAATTAATTAAGAAATACTGGTCGATCGATAGGTAATTAAACCTTTTCTGATCTTTGTAATCATAGGTTTGTGTTTTGTGAGCAAGTCAAGTATAGAATTTGAAAATAATCATGAAATGAATACTAGTGATGCGACTTTATTCAAAGAATGTACCAAAATTACCAATTTAAAAATTTATTTCTACGAATTGAAAGTGTGAGTTGTAAAAAATACTATTCACAAAAAAATATGCATTTTTTTTTAAAATTATTCGTCAATCCCTCAAGCATTGGAATTATGCCTAAAAGGCCCCAGGTGGCATCACTGCCCATAACACTCACTGAACTGTGCTAATACAAGTGAGTATGAAACAGCGTTGAACTTTCTTTGCGAGTTTACAACTCTTTAGCCAATCCAGATGCATTCTATGACGACCTCTCGGCGACCCAAGGTATCCATTTTAATAACATCATCAAATTTCGTAACTCCGCAGGCTGGTTTTGAGCTTCCATAACATACATCTTCCCAGATTGAGGGGAAAAGCGTCAATTTTGGCGCTTTTTCAATGAAAAAGAATGAATGGGAAAATAATCAAAACCCTCTTTGAAACTTAAATTGCTTAGAAGTAAAATTTAAACGCATTTCTATTACAAATAAATTTCAAAGTTCACTCAGAATGATATGTTCACGCTAAATATGAAAGAAAACAGCCCATCGAACGTCTACATAAGATTTTTTGTGTATCTGAATGCATTTCAAATTCACAGCCTTTGCTGATAAAAAAAGGGGAAAACAAATTTCACAGTCTGGGACCACTGCCTCTCCCTCTTTATCTACATATCCCGTTAGTTGTGGTCTCATAACGACGCTCAAGAGCTCTTTGTATGTTTCCCTCGTCAGGTAACCAGGAAAACCGTCACCTAAACCAACCGACTAACCAACCAACCGACCGACCAACTACGAAAACAGGTAACTAATATAAAAAGTAAGGGCTGACAGTCTTTAGATGGCTATAGACATAATAAAATTTATACAAGCAATACTAGCGGCTAGTTAAGAATACTCTCCATGAAGCTTGTCGACTGTTATAGTCAAACCTTGATGGGCATAAGGTGTCTAAGTATATGAAAATATAATGAAAATGACATTTCACTATAGCAGTCCATATTTAGTATGTCTATACCCTCGGCCACATTTTGACAGCAAAATCTCTAGTGAAATTCTTAAACTAAACAAAAATCGAATCGGCATATTAATTGGAATATTTTGGGAAAACTGTCTTCTGCGAGGGGATACTTAAAGACTCTAGATGGGTCTGCCCATACCTCGCTTAACATCCATTATAGCCTTTGCTGGAATACTAAAATGTTAACCATAAAACGATAAAGTCAGTGCCAAAATGTAAATATCAACCCCACTAAAAAAGTAGTCATAAACATTTATCCACACATCTGCTTAAGCTGGGTTAATCCCTTATAATCCTGTTACGGTTCTCCTTCTCCTTTCTATAATATGTTGACTGCCTTATCACAGATAAATTCCCTTATTTTCTCTTTTAATTAAATAAGCTTCTTTAAAGTTGCATTAATGAAAAATAAGTGTCCTGCTGAAATGATTTACATATACTTGACGTATCATAAACTTCTCATTGTCACCAACTTTTGTCAACGGTAATAGATTTCAACGCTAATGTTGGTAGTTACACTCAAACCAGTACCATAAGACAAAGCAAAGTATATGGATCAACTTTCAACTAAAACGACTGAGAATGATGGATTGTCCTCGATAACAAACAAATAAACAATTCACTCGGATAGAGAGAATTCGTAACTTTCGTCATGACAATGGGTCCTTTTTACTAGAACAATAGGATGTTTTGTAGTTGTAGCAAAGACAATATAATCACCTAGAAAAAGCAGTGCAATAGGAACTGTCGTCATATGAAACCAGAATGTGAAATTATATTATCTTTGGTTGAGGGATGCGGGAGTCCATGACGTGCCGTTGCATGATCTTAATAAATGTATTGCTTATTAGGTTAATATTTTGTAGAAACGCCTTCGAAATTGCGGCTGTCCCCTAAAAGGTCAAAGCAGGTCCAGCTAATATTAATTTTCAGACTTTCCTTCTTTTTCTTCAAAGACGACAACAATTGTGGCCATTTGTTAATTGCATTCTCAATAATTTATGTCTTCATGGAAGAGAATAAAAAAAGAAACCGGAATATGAAATACATAAACTACTCCTTTCCTTCACTTACAAGAACAATTATGAAACAGTACCTAGCAGTGCATGTACCTGTTCAAAGTAATTAATTTTGCAGCTGATTTTATTATGGCTTTGCAGCTGTATGAAAGGAAGCGGAAGTGGGAAGTATTTCGTCTTGGAATATGATTAAATGGAAAATGAGCTGAGAGGTGAGGTTTCGCGGTACCATGCTGCATATACGAAACGAACATTGTAAAATGTTGGTTATCGACCTTAATTGAAGATACTTACAGGTTATGCGTGGAAACCCAAAATAAATAGAATTCATGGGATAGCAAAAGTGAAGTTATTTAAGTTCTCTTGCCATCGGCTCTACTACCGACGCCAATAGACTACTTGAAATTCTTGACAAAGTTTAAAATTGCACAAGTTACTGAAGCTGAGTGAATTTGGCTGGAAGGCATCGGAGGCGTGTACGTAATTGCGGGGAAAAAAATTAAAACACCTTCGAAGAGGAGGGGAAAAGTCCTTCTTTCAGTGAAGGATTACGAAATTGTGCAGAACCATTGAAAAGAAGTACAGTACTTTAAACGCAAGTTTGTTCAACTGTTCAGAGCAGGGAAAGATTCTTTTTCCCAGCAGCGCAGAACCAATGGACATTGTCGTAAAGACCATAGGTGGTAGCAAGATGATATCTCTAGGCAATGATGCAGACAAACTAGAGGCACCACAAAAGAGTTTGCTCAAACTGTCTTCACCGACTTCGATTCAAAAGACTCCACCTATCATCTGTCGCTGCCATTATTTTGTTCTGGATTTCTTGTCTGACACTACAGGGGAAGTCAACACTGTGGTATCGGCCTGGTTCAAATGAAAACAAGTAAAAGTGTTATCATCGGCCTGGCCGATGCTTTGATACCCTCCACTGCATACAAGTCATGCAAAATTGGTTTTGTGAGGGAGGCACCAGAACTACTTGACCGACATAGCCCATTTTTAATACTAACTTGACGACAATAAAAATAAGTTTCCTCACAAAATTTCACTTGTCTAGGTAGATTCTTTTCGATGCTATCGTGTTTTTAACATAATATGTTTTCTAATATTGGTTTTGTATGAGAGGTACCAGAACTACTTGACCGACACACCCCATTTTTAATACCAACCTGACGCCGATAAAAAGAAGTCCTTTCACCAAATTTCGTTCACCTACGTCAATTACTTTGAGCGCTATCGTGCTTTCAACAGACAGAAAGACAAATGGGTCCAATATTGGTTTTGTATGGGAGGTACCAGAACTACTTGACCGACATAGCCCATTTTCAATGCCAACCTGACGCCGATAAAAAGAAGTCCTTTCACCAAATTTCGTTCACCTACGTCAATTACTTTGAGCGCTATCGTGCTTTCAACAGACAGAAAGACAAATGGGTCCAATATTGGTTTTGTATGGGAGGTACCAGAACTACTTGACCGACATAGCCCATTTTCAATACCAACCTGACGCCGATAAAAAGAAGTCCTTTCACCAAATTTCGCTCACTTACGTCAATTACTTTGGGCGCTATCGTGCTTTCAACAGACAGACAGACAGACAGACGGATATGGCTAAATCGATTCAGAATGTGATCCTGATTCAGAATATATATACTTTATGAGGTCTCCGGTGACTCCTTCTTTGCGTTACAAATGTATTGGCAAAGTGAATATACCTTCCTCTGGAGGGTATAAAAATTAAATCGTTAGATCCGTTTTCGAAGAAATTAAACTGGAATGAACATTTTATATGGGTCGTACGGACACAATTTTGCGACCCACTTGTTTGAGTTCCTCTATCATTGTAATGTCAGAATCGATTAACATCTCGATTTGAAAGTTTTGAACGAATACAATGTCTTTCTCTTACTATAGAAAAAGTTAAAAATACGAGTAGTATTGGAGATCATATTGACCCTTAAGTCTCCATGCATTAAAATCGGACTCAGTGTACCATTACATTTGGTTTGTTCTAAGAAAAATACCTTCGGGGGATTTTAAAAGGTTAATACTTAAAATAGGAGAAGAGACGAACACCGGCTTCTAAGGAGAAAAAAGAAAGAGCATGAGAAGCGCGCGATCGAGGAAATAGAGAGATGTTACAACAGGAATGAGGTTCGGAAGTTCTACCAGAGGGTAAAAAGGACTTCACAAGGCTACAGAACCCGAACCGAAGCCTGCAAGGACGAACAAGGGAACATCGTAGTAGAATCGCAGTCGATGCTGAGGATATGGAAGAACTACTTCTGCAGACTGTTTAACGGCGATGACGACTTACATTCCGCTGTCAGGCAGAATGAACCGTTCAACCTGGACGATGAGGATCAACAATACCGTCCACCCGACTTGGACGAGGTTAAGATAGCTATATCTAAACTGAAGTCCAACAAAGCCGCTGGAGCAGATGGCCTAGCCGCCGAGCTGTTCAAAGCGGCAGGCGATGACTTGGTTAGGAGCATGCACCAACTCATCTGTAAAATATGGTCGGAGGAAAGTATGCCCGATGAATGGAACCTCAGCATTGTTTGCCCGATCCTCAAGAAAGGAGACCCTCTGAACTGCGCCAATTACAGAGGTATCAG
Source organism: Cheilosia impressa (assembly GCA_948293265.1). Classification (NCBI taxonomy): domain Eukaryota; kingdom Metazoa; phylum Arthropoda; class Insecta; order Diptera; family Syrphidae; genus Cheilosia; species Cheilosia impressa. The sequence continues at coordinate 23,010,473 of OX411883.1, read as the reverse complement.
TCTTCTAAACATTGCCTACAAGATCTTATCTGCCGTTTTGTGTGAACGCCTGAAGCCTTTCGTAAACAACCTGATTGGTCCATATCAGTGTGGCTTCAGGCCAGGAAAGTCCACCATAGACCAAATATTCACACTGCGGCAGATCTTGGAGAAAACCCAGGAACTTCAAATCGATACCCACCACCTTTTCATCGACTTTAAGGCCGCCTATGACAGCATTTATAGGGACGAACTATACAGAGCAATGTCTAGTTTTGGCATCCCTGCCAAACTCGTCCGTTTGTGCAGGATGACGATGGAGAATGCACGCTGCTCCATCAAGGTCGGTAAAGAACTTACCGAGACCTTCGATGTCAAAAAAGGATTTAGACAAGGCGATGCGCTGTCATGTGACTTCTTCAACATCGTTCTTGAAAGAATAGTGCAAAACTCAAACGCCAACACCAGAGGCACTATCTTTCAAAAGTCCGTCCAATTACTCGCATACGCCGATGACATTGACATAATTGGCAGAACGCAGCGTGATGTTAATGGCGCGTTTGTGAGTATTGAGACTGAGGCGGCGAAGATGGGTTTGGCGGTTAATGAAGGCAAGACGAAGTATATGCTGTCAACTAAAAAGGACACCCAACACCGACGGCTCGGACAGAACGTCGCAATAGACAGATATAACTTTGAGGTGGTTAAGGACTTTGTCTACCTAGGCTCCGCTATGAACTCAGACAACGACACCAGCGCTGAGGTTAAACGTAGAATTACTCTTGCCAATCGCTGTTTCTTTGGGCTAAGAAGGCAATTGAGTAGCAAAGCCCTCTCCCGAACAACTAGAGTGACCCTTTATAAGACCCTTATCATCCCAGTTCTGCTATATGGCGCAGAGGCATGGACGCTATCAAAAGCGGATGAGGTAAATCTCGGTTGTTTCGAGAGAAAAATTCTTCGTGTTATTTTTGGTCCCGTCTGCATTGACGGTGAATGGAGAAGGAGATTTAACGACGAACTGTACGGGCTGTACAGCGACATCGACCTAGTCAGAAGAGTGAAGGTCCAACGACTGAGGTGGCTGGGTCATGTAGAGCGAATGGACACGAATGCTCCGGCCCGGAAGATCTTCGAATCCATACCCGAGGGAAGGCGCAGTAGAGGAAGACCGCGACTCAGGTGGCGCACGCAAGTGGAAGGGGACCTTAACCAACTTAGCGTGCGAAACTGGAGACAGCTAGCTAAAGATCGCGCTAGCTGGAGACGCTTGTTGGTTGAGGCCCAGGTCCACCCCGGACTGTAGCGCCACCTTAAGTAAGTAAGTAAGTAAGTAATACTTAAAATAGATTGTACTTAAAACTTGAAAATTAAATAAAAAACTGGCCTGGCCTATGCTTTCATACCCTCCACTGCATAAAAATCATGCAAAATTGGTTTTGTATTTGAGGTACCAGAACTACTTGACCGACATAACCCATTTTCAATGCCAACCTGACGATAATAAAAATAAGTCCTTTCACCAAATTTCATTCGCCTATGTCAATTCATTTGGGCGCTATCGTACTTTCAACAGACAGACAGACAGACAGACAGACAGACAGACAGACAGACGGACATGGCTAAATCGATTCAGAATTTGATCCGGTGACTCCTACTTGGCGTTACAAATGTAATGGCAAAGTGAATATACCTTCCTGTGGAGGGTATAATAATCTGGTCCACCTTTCTGTGCGTATTAAATTAAAAATAATGTTCTCTCTATCTCTGTTGTACAAAATTCTGCAAACAATAAAAAAAGATTTGAAAAATGTTCATTTTAATATTTTCCAAACTCTTTTTATTGATTGCAAAATCTTGTAAAGCGGTAATTTGAAAAAGAGCATTGAAAAACAAAATTTTCAAAGGCAAAATTTTTTAAAAAGAACTTTGACTCAACTAGAAATTTGACAACAAACCCTAAAAAAACATCAACATTGTCGTTTTAATGACTCGTCAATACATTACAAGGGTAGCGGGTGTAGTATCTTCATTTAAACCTTTCATAACTCTATCCATCTACCCTCATCGAATGTGAACCATCAAGGTTGTTAAATTTAACCATGGTACCTTTGCTTGATGTCACTGTTTCCGTGGCTAGCCTTAGAATCTTTGTCTTTAATCATGTGTTTAATGTGACCGACTTACCGAAGAAATTGCCGCTCTATTGGATGTAACTACTCGTCGTTGAGTACATTCTGCTGTTCCTTATAAAATTTCTGAGCGCCATTCCAGCAATACAAGTAAAGGAACCTTACTTCGGTAAATTGCATTCGCAATTTATTCTCTTTGCTACTGCACAAAGACTGGGAACAAACACAGAATTTAAAGACAGATTACCTTTATTTAGCACCAAGTTCGGTACTCCTTATAATAGATTTAAAATATACACAAGCTGACCTAATCTCAAGCCTGAAATACATAAACTTTCCCAACTGCTTTTATAGTCAACCCCCAGCCACATTCAAAGAAAGTGAACAGACCTTCTGGAGACGACCATCACTTCTATGATGTGCTCAAGTTTAATAATATCCCAGCTTCAAGGCAGACGGCTGCAAACTTTTTGAGTGCGCGTTAATATTCAGTCTGGGAGGACGGATGACCAGAGATGACAAAAATGAATGATGTGATTTATGACTTCATCTCATCGATTTTACGAAGTTCGTTTGTTTGGAGAAATTCTTTTAAAGGAGAGAACTTTGGCCGAAAATTCTATTAAAGGCGGATTTGCTTTCAAATGGTAATTTGTTTATTAGTATTTACGTTTTAAATAAATAATACCAGTTGTTTATTTTCCAATAACTGGTTCGAGTCGTGTTTTATTTTTCACTACGCTTAACTTAGTTCGTTATCCGTAGGCGATAAGCTGATAAAAGTTATAAATACTGTACCAGCCATTCTTATTACACCAAAACCTTATGAAGTAGGTAATTATTTCTCCAACTTGCCATCCATCGGTAGCAAACCGAATTTGAATATTCATTTAGCCTATCCCACTTACTACACTACATGGTTGATTCATCAGCTGTCCCATTCGCGTTACTTGATAGAAGGAAGGGAACTTATACCCGATGTGGCTAGAAACCAAGAGTCAATTTGCTGATTGATTCATGGCAACATTTTTCTAGCACCTTTTAAGCTTTTACGACTACCACAAAATGAATGTGCTGAGTCGAAATAATAATAATAATCGCCATCGAAGAACAAACACGGAGATTGATAGCAACATTTGCACGGTCCAATGGGAATTTGCCGAGTTTATTGAATTGAAATCAATTGGGGCACTAAAGGTTGAGTATATCTCGTTGCCGTTGGAGCTTATATTGATGTTGGAAACGGATGTGCAGCTGATTTCAGTTGAAATTTGGGCTGTTTTGCCTGCAAAAAAAAATCCACAGGGCGGTTGAGTATTTTAGGTACTCCGTTCTGAACATGAAACCTAATTAATTAAACCTCAATGTACTTTACTTTCTACATAAGATACAAAAAGAAGGTTTGACTCTTCCTTTTAATTTGCATCAATCAGCGATTCCGAGTATAAACATGATTTGTATTTTTGCTTGTGTGCACACCACCTACCGAAATAAGTTGGATCAGTGGATTTGGATTTGATTCGCAATGGGAAAATTAAATTGGAAGGTTTTGACTCCATAGTACTACCAGCAACAATGTTCGCAACTGTGATTGAGTTTCTCTTAAAGGTTGATCCAAAGGTTAGGTTAAAGATTCCCTGTGATACCAAATGAATCGAGGAGAACGTTGTTCACCCCGTTCGTTCAACCAGTTTGAGCTTCATGAAAGACATCAGAAGAGTCTTTCATGAAGCTCAAACTGGTTCCGTCTTGTTAAATTGTTTAAATCTTTATAGTACAAATATTTACGGTGGAGCTTTCGATCTAGAAGGAGAGCCGGGCCAATATAGAGAAAGTGGAGTGGGATTCTCCTTCCGCCCGTTTACACAGCAGGTATACAAAAATTCTTATAATATACGAAAATCCTTGTTATCTGCTAGAAAGACAGTCTCCACTAATGCATTCTGTCGAGAGAGATCAAACTTTTGGAGTGTTCCAGAACCAGATTTTACCAGACCTGCTGTACTCGTACCAATTGTCCACCTATGTCAGCTTTTACACAAGTTTGTAAGCAGTGATCGGTATACCTATGGTTCCTTTGTCAGTTAAATGCATCAGCCTCTTCATTTGCTGAAGTGTCCTCATGCCTCGCCATCCAGCAAAGGTGTATTTTGAACTGCTCCGCCATATTCTTAATGCATTTATATGAAGTGTTTCCAAAGAATTTTCCATGGCCGACCGACATCTGCCTTCTTTCCAAATATTTTGTAAATTTAAATATCATTGCCGTCAGATTGCGATGGAAGAAAAATTCAATTTTGCTTAATAAATTTTTTTATTATATTATATGCAGAGACGTGGTCTAGAAGGTCGTTATGAAGCCATTTCCATGATAAAAATTATAAGATCACAGTACATTCAAAATGTCACAACAAAGGTCTAAAATTTCTTCCTATTTTCAGGAGAACAACAATTAGATAACTTCAATTTTGCTCGTGAATTACACTTTATTTCTAATTTTCGACAAATTCTTTGGCGGACATTTTCAGATTGTTGAATTAATTAATTCGTTTTCCCTCTGTTTAGAAATTCCCTACCCAACTGAATTTTACCAGATTTTAGAGCTATTTATCAAAATTTAATATCACCAGGCAAATGCAAATCAAGCTTCCGGTGAAAAGGTGAATAAATTTGAGTGGAAATTCCACACAAATGTGCTATTAGAGGGAAATCCAAATTCCGCGATGTGGTGTTAATTACCAAATTCAATGTTGTTCATCTGTGATGCGAACTAATTCCCACAGTCCAATCTGAAACGCGTTGAGATATCAGTTTGGGCATCTGCCGACCTCATCAGGTGGTACAGCTGCGGTGTTTTTCATTAATCAGAAAAGCTCCGGCACTCCAATCACATTTAGATGATTTAGTTACCAAATGCGAAAATTTATTGATGGTAGGTATGTTCGTGGTGAAAATATTTGTAAGCAGTGGGAGGCTTGCTCCATTGGGGGTATGAATAAATTGCAAATATCTCTCTGACAAGTGTATCAGATGTACATACATACCTCTTAAAATAGTACCCATTATATCCTGAGGAATCAAAGTGCTGCTTTGGTATTTGAATTTAAAAGTATTTACACTTGTTTGCATCAAAGTGATTTAATTTGTTTTTTTTTTCTCAATTTCTATTTCAGGTAAGTGCCCTAAAGAATGTGGACTACCCTATGATTGGTACGTATACTTTGGATGATCTAAATCGCTGCACCTCTTTTGTGGTACATTTTCCAGCGTATCGGTCCCAAACTCTTTTGATTCCGAGAAAAGATAAGATTGACCTTTTACATCCGCTGACGTCAATATTTTATTTGGATTCTGTTGCTGCTTTAAGTTTTTTTTTGGTACGATTTTTGAGAAACTTTAAGCTCATTTATTGGAATATTTTTCTGGGATATTTTTGGAATATTATTTGGGTTGGTTGGTTGGTTGGTTTAAGTGGCTGTATTCCTATCCACTGACAGGAAAACACAAATAACGCATTGAGCGCCGGTTTGAGACCACAACTAACGGAACCTGAAATAGAAGAGGGAGAAAGGAAGTTAAGGGAGCTCAAAACCAGCCCGTGGAGTTGGGAAGTTTGACGATTTTGTTGAAATGGATGCTTTGGATGGCGGAAAGGTCATCATAGAAGGGATGACCTAGTACACTGAGTCTGGTTTTAGCTAGTGCCGGACATTCACAGAGAAGATTATTTGGGTTGTTTGAAGCATTTTTTTTAAAGGGGCTCTTAAGTATTTCAAAAGCGTTCATCGAAGTGTTTTTAAAGCTGTTCGATTCGTTTTTGTGGATGGTTTTGTTAAGTGTTTTTAAATGCGATTTTTGAAGCTATTCTTGAGGCTTTTTAGTTCTTTCGATACGTTTTCTAAAAGCCAAATCCCTATATATTCTAAATTAAAAAAAAAATTTTAACTTTAAAAAATGCTTTGAAGGAAACTAAAAAAATGCTTCAATTTCTGATCAAAATTACATAAGAAATATTCTTAAATTAAACTCGTTAAGAATCACACCTCAAGACTGCTTTAAAACGAGTAAAAACCGCATTAAAAACACCTTTAAAACTCTTCGAAAACGCATATTGAATGCGCCAAGAAACACATAAAAATTCTTTAGAACGCGATGCAAACATCGCATGTAAAATGCGTTAAAAAATGTATTAAAAGTATAAAAAGCCGCGGCGGAAAGAATCATCAAAAAACTCTAACAAATGCTTCAAAACAAACATCTTAAACTCTAACAAAAAAACATCGAAAACATTGGAAAAACTCTTCGTAATGACTTTAGTCAGTCACCCGGAAAGGCGAACACAATTACGGAAGCCACTTGTTTCCTTCACCTTGATCGTAATACCAGAACTACCTTAAGCTCTTTACTTTAAGAAAGAAAACATTTCAGTATTACGAGTATCAGGATAGTCCTTAAGATCTATTGATGTAGTAGCTCTTGCATCGTTGCAGCATGTTAAAGACGACGAATAAAAAATATTCCCGCTGTCTCGAAAATCCATAAAAATTGTTGCTTTAACACAGAGTTTACATAGTTTTCTAATTGAAAAGTGACACCATTCCAACCGCGACTTTATCTTAATGAGTTCCCTTGTTTTTGATTAACGGCCGCATTTAAAAATTATTTAAAAAAAAAGTCTTAACCCGACTGATAAAAATAAGCATAGCATCCCCTTTCAATGTGGTTTCAAATTTAAACGGCTGATACCCGATTTATATTTGAAATCATGTACAAAATGTCTTTGCTATATGGACAAACTCATTCCCACAGATGTCAGCACAAGGAGTTGTGCCATTTCATTGAAACATAACAAGACTTCCGAAAGCTTTAGTCCAAATGAAAATATCCTTTTCGTGAAATCCACATCCACTTGTATTCCTTTGCCATGTCATATCAACTAACGACACAGTGACAGCCAAACAAAAAAAAAAAAACCCAAAGAAACACTTTCCATATAACCGGAATAGCAAAAATGGATTGGGGCGGAAAAAGCTCGAGCCGGCCAAGTTCCCGCCAAAAATTCCAACCACGCTTTTACGCATTCACTGTTTTTGGGTCACTAGTTCAAAGCATCTCTGCACACACCATGTGCTTCGTGGTATTCTTTCGTTTTCTCTTTTATCGCTGGTATCCCCATTACGTAATCCCAAAAGGAACACGAAGACGTACTGTGCCAAACAAACAGGAGTAAAAGTGAAATTTCTATCGGATTTCTGTTTTGCAGATGAGATAACTTCCTGGCAGCAGGTGCGAGAGCTTTGCACAAGAGTTTCCCCCATTCAGTCGGACTGATGTGAATGGGGGCCAGAGAGGTGGGTGGTGGTGTATGCTTTCTTTGTATTTGTGTTGAGAGATATACGAAAGAGGAAAACGTTTTTTTTTTGCGGCTCTCAATAAAAGAACCATTAACCGCAGGATGGACTTTCTTTAGTTACCAGCAGTGCCTACTGTATTTAAACATGTGTACAGCATCAAAGGATTTAAATGACAGCAACAGCACGCCCGCGTATTTATGTATGGGTGTTAAAATGGGATCATGCAAAATACGTGTAGGAGAATCATAGGAGAAAATAACTTTTTGCGAAAAGGATACAGTGAATAGCTGCCGATGGGTGACAATGGGGGAGAAAAGCTCCATCTGCAAACCCCATTCTTTTTCGTCGTCGACCCACTGCTGGTCGAAAAAATCGCTCCGGTCTTGGTGGCACACAGTTGATGGTTAGAAAACGCGCTATTCGCATACCGCTGTGTCGTCGTTTGTTTGGTTCTTCGTTCGCACTGTGGAAAAGTGTAGCGTGTCGAAGCAAGGAGTGTTCGTCAATGAATTTCAAATTTCATCCTTTTCGAACGGGGTTCTCGCTACTCTCCAGACCATAAAATGACAAGTGGGACGGATTTGTGTGAACGATTTGCGTGACCGAAACAATCGCGGTTGGCATTGTGAAAGTGCATTTTAAGTGCATTGTCCTTGGTGGATACAAAAATAAATTAATTCGTTTGTCCCCATATCGTAAAATCGTGTGTATGTGCAAAGTGGAAAAGATGTAGAAAATTACGCTATTTCATAAGATTTCAGTTTCTTGTTCTTATTTTTTGAAAAGATAATACGCGTGTCCTCGCTAGAATGTTTCGAAGTGAAATATAAGCGAAATTGTGTCAAGAAGTCTGCAAGTGTATTTGTGTATATATTTTTTTTTGCAATTTTCTTTCTGTGTAAACATTGATTCAGGATTATTCAAGGATATGAGCGAGTTTTTGGAATACCAGTGGATTGTAGGAGTTGGTAAGTGTTTGTCTGTTTGTCGTCAAGCGCAGGACATCTTGAAGAAATTGTAGAATTATGCGACATTAACGACGATCAGTGTGTATGCCCTTTGACCTACTATATATCCTTTGAAAGTGTTAAACTGTCCTTGGAAATTACAAAGCGACGAGGAAACCACATGCTAATGTGAGAAGGAAAATCGATTTAAAATAAAAAGAAAATATAAAACAAAAACGTTCGCCGCACCAATTTCGCCATCCTGTGGGGTATTTTGTTAGGGTAGCATGTGCTAATGCTAAACTCTTCTTTTGTAAAAACAGAAACAGAACGACTCGAAATTACCCACGTCCATTGTTATGTAATATTTCGAGGCAATAAAAGTGACAGGACACAGAACAAAACGCATATGGCACGATAACGACAGTGGGCGATCCCACTTCCTGTTACCGCGTACCTTACATGTAGTCGCCGAAATTGTGGCCATTCCTCTGTGTTAGTACGAAATTGCCATAAAACTTCGTTTTCATTCTGACATTTGTTTTGAATGTTCTTTTCCTCCCTAACCCTAGCTATACAAGTCAGCAGGTACTCGGGTTGTGCACATCGTTTGGTCGGGTATATGGAATTTGATGAACATGGGTGTGGAATGATTTTTGCGGTAGAGTCCAACCCTGTGGTATAGGTATGGTTATATATCCCACATGCAGTTGATAAGTTGATTGCTTTTGGCCCGACTGAAGAGTTAAGTCTAATCAAGTTTGCCGCTTAACTCAGTTTGTATGCTGAAAAAAGGAGTAGGTTGGTTTCCTACTTGTCCTACTTGGACCCCAGGCCTAGCTTCTCGCAACTTTTCCTTTTGTGTGCGATCTACAATTTTATTCCGAGTCCAAATAGCTAATTGAGAAGCACTTTCATTTCGTTCGCGAGAGACAGATTTACTTCTGTGGTATTCGATTGGGCTTCTCCTCATTCGCCCTGAGTCGAACATTAAAACGTCACTTGCTCTTCTTTTTTGTTGATATTCGTGCGATTGCAATATGTGTAGCCGTCGAAACTTTTCGAGGCGTTTTTTATTCACTGGTTTAACTTTAAATTAAATCACTCGAGTGAAAATTTAGCTGAAAAAAATAGCATCTACGTTTTAATCTTTGATGTTCAATAATAGTCAATGTAACGAACTTTCTTTGCTGTAGGTACATGCTTAAAAGGCTTTAGTTCTTGTGTTAATATTGAACTTTGGGAGCATGGCGACACAGATCTTTTGTGTGCTTCTCAAAATTTAGAATCCTTGTCCGCGACGGCGAATGGTGGTAGACAAACTTTTATTGTTTTTGAAATAGCGCAGCAATGGAAACACGTTGTTCTTTCGCGATCCACTTTTACTAATTCTAAATAAGCTGTCAGCTGTCCAACTATTTTTTTTACTTGGCAACGCCTACGCCTACCACAAATGGCCACAAACTTAAATGATGCGTGAATTTTGGTTCGCTCTTTACGTAGGATTTGAATGCCTGTACGCTGTACATTGTAAAAAGGGGAAGGATACGTGTTGGGCTCGGGAAAGAATTTCGATATTTTACAAGAGGTAATAGCTGCGTATAAGGGTTAAATGGCAGGCATTTCTGGCATGACGTATGCCGAGTATTCCGGTTGAATTGTTAAATATATAGGAGAGCGTTGAAGTCTGTGAAGTTCAAGTCGCATGTGAGTAGCTCATTCCTTCTAAAGAATGTGTTGCTTTGTTTGCTGGAAATGTTTCCTTTAAATAAAAAAATCCAAACCAACGAATGGTGTATTAAATGGCATACCAGTGAAGGCATGTCTAAAACACGCATATATTTAATGGTAGAACTGTCATGGCGGGAGTTGTAAGAAATATATTCAGTTGATTAAATGGAAATCGCCCTGCATTCTTATTTACCTATATTGCGCCTGCATTTGTCAAAAAGTGCAGTTCTTTTCACGAGATGAAGTGGCTTGAACCTTAACCTGTCATTTATGTTTTTTTGTTATTGAATCTTGATCAGTCCATCGCACTGAGACAGTTTGCACACGACGTTTAACATTGTTCAAGGCTGTTCTTTCTAGATCCGATTCACATGTTCATCAATGCATGCTTCTGTGCTAGCTATCCATTGTGAATATCGTTTCCCGCCCTGTAAAATTTCGGAACATCGCCCAAGCATCCGTGGATCAATTCGACCGCCAGAAGTCGACTTTCGCTCTTTTTATCATTACGTTTGAATTGAAAAAATCGGCACTTACAGCATTTTAAATAAAGACTATGTTTATACAATGCTTATACTTATTTGCGTCCTCGACTCTAAAAGTGGTGTCAAACAAATCGAAATTTCGGACCACATGCGAAGAGGCTCAGTTCGGGCTTCATTTCTTTTCTCTTTTCTTTTGTCAACTTTTATCTGAAGCACCAGTACTTTTGTGTAAAGGGAGAAATATAAGCGTGAAAGTCCTTATTCTTCATTGCCTTAATGTTTTAACACATCAATTGTTTTTTCCCTCGGCTTAGGTCCTAGCGCAACCATATATACACCCGTAAAAAAAAACCATAAACGAATGTTATCGCTACCTTGTCTTCGAATCCCATCCAACTAATGGCTTTTAAGGGTAGAAAGTAGGTACACATCCCATTCCATTAGGTGTTTGTACCGAAATTGCACATACCTACACATGTGTGTTATCTTCGGCCGTTAATGAAAGTCGCTATGGAATCTGGAATCAATGTCGGAATAGCTTTTTCTCCCAGTCCACAATGTATCCAAAATACACAAGCGAAAACGAGCGCATTGCCATCCAGTTACAAGAATCGTCGTTTGCATAAATTAGCTACGTTCAAATTGAATTACTGATCTGACGCATAAAAAATTCGGTAATAAAACAGATTCATTGCTCTTATGATGCGCGAATTGGCCATTTAACAGCTGAACACGTTTCTAGGAAAATTAAATTACCGCAAAATTAAATTAATCTTAAGCTTCTTAGACACGAACAACGAACCAACCTACCTCCAGACTTACACTCCATTTAGCACCTAACCAATTGTTACTGTTCAAGTTAAACCTGAAATAGGATTCGCTACACGAGCGTATGTTTCAATCCTGTTTGGAATTTGGTGACAGGGCTGTGTAAGTGTGTATGTGGCAAGTGGTGGTTAAATTTTAAATCCAAAAAAGCATTCAAATCGAAGCAACAGACAACGCAATGAGGCGAGCATTAATTTAAGGACTGCTGTAGTCCTTAGTCCACCCTCCAGTGGATATAGGCAAATAACCCCTTGACACGTGTAACAAGAGATGGCATAATTACTGCCGCTATTATTAAACCCCCAGTACCACAAGTCGTTACGCTACTAAGTACTAACCATAAACTTTCAATCGGAACATTCGATTATCCTTATTTACATAAATAGGCAGTATAAATGAAATTTAACTCTGTAACTGGAAATACAATCCAGCGATAGCATCACCTTTCGAACTTTTCCAAAGCCATAAACCAATATTCGAAATAATCGTAATGGGCTTGGGATAACTTTCATCTGATAACCTTTGCGATAGCAAAATGAACTTTATACCTTTGAGTACGACTGGCATTAGTGCTAGATATTGTATCTGTTCAAGGGGCTGTGCAAAATCTATTCAATGGAAAAAAATATGTATGTACATAGTAACCGCGTTTTCTAGTATTCGTTACTAATGATGGGCATACGTTACCACTGCTATTACGCTTCTAATGGGTGGTCTGCTACGAGTAGTGAATTTTAATGCGATATCCTGCGGGTGGAGTGTTACCAATTAAAGAGAATATTCTGATATTTCAGATGCGCATTCGCATCGGTTTGGAGAGACTTATACAAGTCGTTGAAGATAAATGTGGGCCCTTTTCGGGCATCATGTCATGTCCTACGGTAATAGGTCGGTGAAGACGGTGAGTGAATGTGGTGATGGGGAAACAGATGCGAATATGTGTAGACGCCGGCTGTCAGTATGGCAAAGTACTATGAGATGCCAAATGAAGTGCGACTAATAAGTTGTTATGGTCGTTGGAGTGATTCATTCCTTGACCATTAAGCTAAACATTCGTCGACAGACAAATATCAGCTCTGGTATACATGAATCTCGAATATTAATATGTTATGTAGGATGAAGGACTGACTTTCTTTTGGCACATGTGTATACTGAATAGGCACGTTAACACTGGCTTTTTGAACAGTAATCTACTCCTCTATAGTGAAGGTTGCTTTCTATAGATATGAAGTCGTAGGCGTTCCCAATATTATCTTCAATATATATAAATACTAGCTGACCGGGCGAACTTCGTACCGCCTAAAATTGATTAAATTATTAACATCCCTTTTGATAGTTGAACCTCTCTATTGAACGAATGGAACTTCCTTGGAATTAAATTAAGTTCAAAGCATAGAAACGACTGTAGAATTATATTTCCGGGTCAGCTTCTTGATCATCTTTTTCCGCGCTAATGATTGATTCTAGTTCTTCCGGTCAGATTTTCTCAATCAACCAAATCAACCAGAGCAGAATGTGGGCAATAGGCAATCCTCGCTTCTGCCATTTGACAGAGTACATCCATACGCGATTGTCCAAAATCACTGTGCGTAACGATAAAGTCCACGATCGTTTTGAGGCTTTGTTTAAAAAATCGTGCGTGATGTCATTACCGTGTGTATGATATCAGCACAGAGTAAACATACAGCACACGCTCATAGGCGCCTAGGTTTTTTTATATGGATAAAATCCGATGTTGACATTACTCACGAACGCCTTGACCAATTTCGTTCAAACTGTAGATAAACCAACTACACGACCATGCAAACAAACCCTAAAAATTTGATCGAATTCGGTTTGACCGTTCGTTAGTTATAAAGTCACAACGCTTTTGCAACTCTCTTTTATATACTCGTATATAGAAATGGATCGTGGTGTGTTCGGATGCTTAAAACTTGAAAACGACTGGACCAAATCGGATACTTCCTTCTGCGGGTTGGTTCTACGCGAAGGAAAAGATGTTAGTTATTTTTTTGATTTTTAGTTCCTTTGTAAAATATGCATTTTTTGTCGTTCTTACCAAACAGGCACAATTTTTTCGGATTTATGCATCAACACTTCGATTCGGGTTAGCATCACTGACAAGAGCACATTTAATTTTTGCGCTGCCATATGTGATGCAGCTTACTTCGCTTTTGCGCATTTTAACAGTTTTAGAGATGTTACATAAGATGCGTATTTTTTGGGAAATATTTGCGCATGGACTGGTGGCGATCGTATATATTGCGTTCGTTTGTTCTTTACTCCCTTTTGTGGAATTTAGAGAGTTAGAAGTAAAATAAAAAATGCCGTCGGTGCATATTTCAGTTAGCCTGCACAGATAGTGCTGAATAATGAAAGGAAACAGTAGACTCGATTGATGTGGATTGTTTGCAAGTAATCCACGCTGAACTTTTTGTTTTAACCTGCCGGCATTGACAATTGAACGAATTCACTGGCACTCGTTCATCTTCCTTATCAAATATTCTTCCCATACCACAAAGTTTGTATATGACTAATTTTATTCTGGCAATATCCTACTAAATGTGGTTTATCTAATATAAACATTTTCAACTGGAATTTCAAAATCATGCCTTCACTATTAAATCACTTAACCCAATTGGCAATTACTACGTTCAGAGGACAAAGTTACGCAAATCCATCAAAACACTCACTGAAATAAATGTGGTGTGGTAATGGACACCTCAACTGAGCACAAACAAAGGACTTCCCCTTCAGAACAATTTGTGTGTCAGAGTTTTCTATTCTAAATTCAAACCAAATTGGTTTTTGGTCTACTATTTCGTCCAACCCATACGGACAAATGGAATTTCTCTGCAGCACTTTGTGTATATTTCCGTCACAACGGATATTCTCATTTTGTTGTCTCCAAACGACAAATATTTCGTATAAATTTATCAAAAAACTTAGTCAGAATATGCCTGGTGTTTCATTTTACAAATTCCACTACCACCCAACCACACACAGGACACAGACTGAGCCTCCATTACACTGGAAGTATTTGAAAATTGCGAAATTTATTTCCCTCTGTGGTACCCACCTACATTGCCCACTTTTATCTGCTTTGTGGGACTACAAAATATACCCTGCAGATATTGCATCCTTCAAGTTGAACAATTTCAAATTATACCAGGTCTTCTACTGTATAACCAAATGACCTAGTTAATGGAAGCATGTAATGCTGTATATGTAGATAAACAAGGTCGACAAAGCGTTCACAACTTGGGAAGGAGACTTTTTCAATTTAAAGTTGAAAGGATTTTACATTATTTTCCACACGCTTTCGAAATTCTAAGAGGGAATCTTGACAGTCTGCTGTTCGCATTCGGAGAGGGATGATGATAACGCTATTCAACTGTGGTGTGTGTAGAGAATATTAAAATACTGCGCACGAGGATGCATTTTACCACTCTCCAGGTGGTGATAACTGATAATGTGATAAATGACGTTGCACTCCATTAAAGTTCGACTGAACCTATGTGGGACATGAATTTCTGTTTTGTTTGAGAAAATGCGACAGGAAATTGAAAGTTATGTTGTTTTGATTCTGATTTTTATGGCTCAGAAAACTTTTCAACCGACAAGCACCTTTAACGATTTTATCTGTGCATCGAGTATCATTGAATTTTAGTTTTTTGTAGTTTGCTCCAACAAATCAAATATTTGCTAAGCACCTTTTCTGTCCTCTTTGTAAAGAGTGATTTTTTGTACGGGGATCTGATATAAGATATTCGCTAAGACAGTCGTTTATACGGTGCGGAACTGGCTGGGTGAAGACATTTTTTCCTGACTTCGGTTTATTTATTTTTAAACAATGTGATTCGATGGGTTGTTGTCCCTTCGAAGACTGATTTCGTATCCCCTGCGGCACCCTCATGCTTCGCTTTTTTCTCTACCAGATTGCAGAATCGAGTCGTGAGTTTTGACTTCGAATAGGATACGTAGCACACCTCCGATGTCACATAGTCATCTTTTGCCATTTAAAATGCGCAGCATATTTACACTAAGCGAAATAAGTCGAAGGACGGATTTCTTTTTTCTCGCACAGGACTTAACTGCCTCTATGATGGACTGCATCAGAACTCTTTATTTTCGCCAAATGCAAGCTGAGGGCATCAACTCCCTACTCGATTAACTTTAGTTTATGTAATCCTTCCCTTGTGAATATTGTTGCGTGACTCCTGCTTAACTCTTTAGTGCCTCGCTCTTCTTCTTCTGTATCTCTTGCATAAGAGGCTCTATTAAATTGCGTCTATAACTATGGAATTGTAATCCTTTCGAAATGTAGGCCTTACTTGTCATCTATACCAGAGGTTCCCAACCGGTGGGGCACGGCTCCCAGGGAAAGCATGGGGATTGTTACGGGGAGGAGTGGACACAATTTCAAATTTGAAACGTGAATTAAAAACAGGCATAGAAACAAACATGACGCTTCAGCTGCCATGAGAATTGCACTGACGAAAATTGCACTCACAGGATCTCAGAGCTGGTGAAGAGAATGCAACACCAGGAGTCGCATTGAATAGGTATCTTACATTTCTAATAACTAATAAATAAAAATAGGTAGGTTTTTCAAAATCAATTTAAAAAAAATGTATAAACAAGCAAACATATTTAAAATTCTCGCTGCGTTAAATATATTTTTCAGTGAACATTTAAAATTTTTATTTGACTGGCATGCAAATTTCCAATTAGCCATGAGGAAGGAATGCTGTTGAAAACGTTGGAAACCACTCCTTTATACCGTTCTCTGGTGAAGATGTACAGATGTTCCCCACGATCTGTCATCACTTCCATCTACTCAGAAAATTATGCATTTAGTTAGGACCCATGTTATGTCCGAAGAAAGTTAAAATTACAGTCGGATCGGAGTCAAAGCCGGTTCTGGAATTTGAGTCGGTGCGTAATCTCCCATTCAATTATCAATTAGGAAATCACTCCCATCTACGTATTCAAAAATAAGTAGGTACTCTCTATCATTTATGAAGGACAGCTTTCGAAATCCAGTTTTGCTTAAACTATGCGTCCATAACTAAATCGCACCTGACGACAATCTGATAAATGTGGAATTGAACCTCAATAAATTTAAATCGGAATCAGTATCGGCTACGAACAAAACTCGTAACATCTATTGCTTTCGATCAATCGTCTGCTCCTTTACTGATTTTGATGGCAATTCCATGGCCTTATCCTCACACATCCCATACGTATGTAAACATACAATTATTGATGGCCCTGCTATGAAAAAGTTCCATCTTCGACTGAGTCGTCTGAACATTTCCCTAAGGTCCTGTTTTTTTTTTTACGTATTGGCCACTTCGTTATTTCTGACCCATAAATATTTCCATCTGCCATACCATATACACGTCCTAGTCACGAGTGTATAGGCTCTCGCTCTCTACGCGAAAATCCCATTCGGTAATCGATCGTAAATATTTCATTGCTCAACCATACGAAGCCGAAGCCCAGAATAATTTCCCCAGAAGCAAAGGATACACTTTGTTCTTGCCACCGACACTATATCAATCTCAACAAGGACGAACGGCGGAACCTATTCCCCTCTCATGGATCTCATCCAAAGGCTACAATAACTTTTCATTTCCTGGAGGATGACAAAGTCATGGCATTGGATTTATTGTAAATTCCTCAGATTGCTGGGCTCCTCTGCTGTTCAAGCTGAACTAATTGATATGAAAAGGGAGAACAACTGGAATTGAAAAATAGAGTGGATTGTGGATACAAACTATACCTCAATCTAAATGGGTTATCTTGAGCTGTACAAGAAATAACTTTTGGGTTCATTTCTTATCAGAATAACCGAACAGGGAATCCTCTTTTCGAGCAGCACAGGCAATTTATTCTTTCCACGTCCCACGTGTTGGAACATTGTTTAGGATTCTGGTGGGTGCATGTGGGTTTTGTGGAAAGTGCTACAAACCAAATGGAACGATAATGCGATGTGAAAGATTAACCTCTAACTTTTTGATTAATTCCCAGTAAGAAATGTCGAATTAGGTGTGGACGAAGATTTGATAACTTTAACCAAGTAGTCGGCGTCGGGAAGACAAATTGCACGTAGATACAAGAAAAAGAGATAGACAGTGTGGGAAAGTTGATGATGGTTTATAAGGGTTGAGAAAAAAGAATTTGTCTTCTAAGAAGATTGCTTATGCAACCAAAAATTTCCAAATAATGAACAATAGGAAAAGACAAAAATTTCAAAACAATTTTCATTTAATAAAAAACTTGAATCGAATACATTTTTTAGTACTAGATTACTTGTTTGCTCGGTTAGCAAATTGTGGTACTTTAGTGTAACCATTTTTTCCATTGAATTTTGGTTGTTTTAATGTTAACGTTATTGTTTTTAAAAATTGAAATGAATTACAGGACAAATAATAAACAACTTGTGGCCCACACCGACATTTTTGTAGAGTTCCTAGGAATCGTAAGTGTATTACCTTCTCCATTATGGGGAAGAACTTTTTTTTAGAGCTCCGCAGTCCGAAGTGTTCTCAGGTTTCCCCTTCTTATCTTTCAGCCCTAGACGCCACAAAGAAGAACTGACTTGGGAACTGTAGGACATTCATCCCTTCCATGGAGTTAATTTGAATCCACCTAAGGTAGTAGCGGTTGTTTTGCTAGGGTATCTTACTCAGATTTCATTTGTGGAGTAATTGATGTTAACTTTGAAGTAGAGGATCTTTTTAAATATTTCTAAGGGACCCACAATTTTACATACGCTCGGCTGCTTGTCAGACGAGAGGTGGAGCTGTTTATAAAAGATGTAATTTGTGTGTTTTTTCCCTCACTAGTGCAGCACACTAAATATTTCCATCCCATTGGGCCACTGTGCTGCTTCGCACTGGGTTTGCTCTCTGTAAGCCATTTTAAAAAGACCCAAAGACTAAATTCAATAAAATACGAAACAAACATAGGAAGATCTCAAGAAAAATGCAATGATTTATGTTGAGCTCTCAATTTTGAACCGCGAGCACATTAGGAACAGTTTCAGTTTCACCCGAGAATGAATTTCCTGAATGGGACTGCTAAAATATGAAATATTGTTTCTCTGCTTTGGGTAGAGCTATGCCCGACATTCAGCTAAAAGAACTCTTTCAGGAAATAATTTACACAATCATTTTCCTGCCATTTATCATTTTAATAAAACGCATTATCCTCCAACTATGTTTTGTTTCTATACAAATTTTAAGGCAAACCCCCAGAAGAACTTCGTCAATGGTAAAGGAAAACCCAAAGATAACATAAAATGTCACTTTCGTTCCTCCATCTATACAGCACAGTAGAAGTCGTTAGAATATGGCCAACCAACACTTCTGATGGTTTCATTGCACCCAAGCTACCCAGAGTCCATGTAAATAGCACTGCGGGGGTTTGAGTACACAAAACATGATCTATGTGGTCGAATTGAAAAGCTAAATGCGATGGAATATCCTGTTGGTGTCGCATTCGGAGGGACTCTCATACTAATGAGAAATCTGGTGATTAAGTGCTTTAAATGCTAAAAATTGAAGCTAGCTGTCTGGTATTTGATAAGCGATTGTTGTTTGTGGTCGAGGATGCATGATATAAATACAAATCATTTGCAATTTGAATTTATGCTTGTCCCTAATCACAGCGTTTTTGCAACTTTATTCCGAATTTCTATCTAAGCAGAAATTATAAAGTTTAATTGAATGTTAAGCACTTAATCTGCATGCAAATGACTTTCTCTATGAAAACGATATAATTCGGAGCCATGCACAGGCACACACTGGTGTCGTTCAACAGTGTACTTAGTTTCAAGGGATAAGCATTTTCGAACCGCAAATTAAAACAAATTATCTGTTTAATGGATGTAGGGCGGCGGCTAAGAGCTGGATTAAAACATCACTTGGGCATGGTTTTAGATATTGTGTGTCCCCTGTTAGCAGTACTCTATTCGATGAGAAATAAATTGGAGCGCATTAGACGTAGGAAGCTGAAATTTCAAATACAGTACGTTCCTTATTGACACCAACAGAAATGTCATTTTATGAACATCTTTTGAAAGTGGGTGCACTGGTCATGCATATAAGAAATTTGAATGCCAACAAAATACGCATCAAAGTTATAAGGAGGTTTTTTATTTGTGAAGCTGGGAGTATAAGTGAATATTTTTCTTGTAGGTAACTTACGAAAGCGGGGTGTTTTTCGTTGTTAAGGCATTTTTGCTGTATATTTGACGCGTTTTTTCGAAGCGTTTTTGCACCTTCTTTTGACAGGTTTCTTGAAGCTTTTTTGATGCGTATCTTGAAGCATTTCCGACGCTTAATTTTTGACACATTTTTTAAATTTTTTCAAAACCGTTCCTGAAATAATTTCTAACGTTCTTGACACTTCTTTTTGCGCAATTTTTTTGAAGCGTTTCTTGGCTCATTTATTAAAAAAAAATTTCGAAGACCATTTTAAACTCGTAATTTTTGACGCATTTCCATTTTTTTAACCTTTTTTTTAGGAGTGTTTTAAAGCATTTTGCGACGCTTGCTTTTTGACGCATTTTCCCATTTGTTTGAACCTTTTTCTGAAACATTTTCTGACGTTTTTGACCCGTTTTCTGACAACTTGTTTTAGCCATTGTTTTTAAGCGTTTCCTGGCTCGTTTCGTGAAGAATTTGTCGAAAAGAATTTTGAACCATTTTTCGATGCGTATCTTGTAGCATTTTTTGACGAGTAGATACCTTGAAACATTTTTTGCCATGTTTTTGGACGGCTTTTTGTAAGCCCGTTTTTTAACGCGATTGCAAAAATGGCCTATTGGTCGTCTGTAGCATTCTATCACAAAGTGCCACAATAGACAGATCAGATTAGAAGCCATAGTTGGCCTCACAATGTTTTCAAGGAGCTCATCATATCTTCAATTTTTTAGCGTCCTCAACTGTATGACCATAAAAGCCATCACCACAACGGTATTTCGATATATAATGCCATTCCAAATTTGATTTGTCGAACAAACAATCCTCGGAATTTTACGAGCGAAAGGAATGCAATGCATTCGAAATTCTTTAAGCCAAGTTAAAGTACTATGGCTGTAAAATTAGACGGTTATTCACTTTAATCTTGGGATTTTACGACGAAACAAGAAAACCACTAAAATGCGTCCTCGCATAAAGACGGTCGTAAAGGGATTCATCGCATCGCTGATGCACGGCAGCCACAACAGACGAGCAACGACTTTGAATGGCTCTCATAGAGAGGCACTTTGGGTGTTCTTATTTTAAATGCAATTTACTCTTAACCAACAAATAAATCCGAAATCAGATATACCGGGATAAGGACATTAAGAGGAGGTGAACACAAGAGGGCATTAAATAATCAGTTTCAACTCAAACCGCCAGCGTCTGATCGAGATTTTTTTGTTTTGTTTTTCTTCGAGACTGGGGTAACTTAATATTTTCTTCTCTCTAAGTAACGCGGTGCAATTAGCTAATGGAGTTTCATCAATAAGCTGCAGAGTATAAATTAATGAGGTTTAATTACCGGTGGCAGAGACGAGGATTTTGTATGCTTTTGAAATTTAAGTAATGAATTTTAACTGACGGATTAATTACGTATTTGAAGAGAATGGCTTCTAGAAAAGGAGGCCCATAACGGGGATAATATCTGTCATCTTAACCATTGGCCACAGAACTGATTCAGCCCAGTGTATTTATGTCTTTTTTTTTGAGAGGCCCATGAAAGGCTTTAAAGATTTTCATTCTCGCACTTATCGATTAAGCAAGTCAAACTCCGGTGGAGAAGGCTAGTTTCAGGTGGCTACTAAAACGAACACAATTGTTGTGTATGAGACAGGTCCGCAGACTGATGTCAGTCAGATTCTACCCTCATGCAACACACAACCACCCACCGCCGTCTGTGACTCCAATCCAGAGGTAACAACTCAGTAGAGGACGACCTATTTTTAGCGACCTAAACCAACTATGAGGCATTTAACGAAAAATCGCTCTAACTGAAAAGGCGTATTTGTTGAGGTCCAAGTCCGCACGGGACAGCGATTCCACCTAAGTGAAGAAGACTTTTCAAGTCACACATAAGGCTCAAGAAGCTTAAATTTTCTTTATTGCCATTAAGAAACTATTGCTAAGTCTATAGAAACTCAAATTTGAAAAAGATTCAAAAAATGTATGAATCATGCAGGCTTTCCTCCCATTCTTAGTGCGGAGCTTCGGACCTACACGTATGGTCCCCTTTTCAATAGTAACTAGAAAGTAAAGTTTAGGGAGTGTGACTACACACGTCGTCTAGCTAAAAACTCGAATCAGCTTGAAAAAAATTAGTCCAGTCTTTAAAAAATTTAAGAAGTCTTCTTGACAAGGCCTACAAAAGAATATAACTTCAACGTTAGATTAAGACCTTCTCTCGACCAACAGGGTGTATGCAACTTAATGCAGTTCGCCAAGAGTTTCAGGTCATGAATGGACCCGCCTAGCATTGTAAAAATGAAGTATGTAATCTTGTTAGACCATATCCTTAGGGTCAGGAGTCTCATGTTTACCCTCCTGTAGACATATAAAATTATATCTAAAGATCTACATTTGTTCTCGTGATAAACATTCCAGAGTAAGACTCTCTTTATTCGCAGTCGGTTCCAAAAAGAAGAACGAAATTCACAGAAAGGAATTTTTTTTATGCCAAGCTAGGCCTTGGGTGTCATACCTTCATTATAGGTTTAACCCAGTATACGTCCTTAAAACGCGACAATTAAACTTGCGCCCCTAACTGAAAGCTTCGGTTGCCTTCCAGTATTCTGCTTTGTAAATCACTTTCCAAAAGAAGTCTCCGTCAGCCATAATCAATAAACATCACTCCGAAACGTGTGTTGAAAAGTCAAATGACTTTTATTACGGCACCGCCTGTGTGGGTAAACTTTCCAGACAAAGGCAAAATGAATAAACAAAACTTTCAGAAGGCTGTTAACGCCTTCGGCTTTATTTTCATAAACCTTTTACATTATGTACGTTTTAGCATTTTCTATCTTTCCCTACCGTTCACATGAAATGTCTGCTATATGGCAAATCGATGAAAAGGCATTCATTAAATAGGCTAACGTATATGGATAAGGGTTTCTTAAGACCTCGTAAATAGTCTGCCATAAAACTCTATTAGTAGTCGAAACCGAACATCACACGCCCGAAACTTTTACTTTGTGTAATCCAATGTGAATGTTACGAGTGACATTTTGGCTTAACAACCTATATATGATCGCATGTTTTCATTCAGTATTGTCCTCGAAATATGGGTCATATTTGTGCCAAAAAAAAAGAAAAGAAAATGAGGCATAGATATTTATTTTTAAGACTGGAAATAGTGTTTTGTTTGGCGACATAATTGCAAGTGACAACTGGATTGTGAAAGAATGAAAAGTGTCACAAACTGCTACTGGTTTCATTTGTTAGATTGTCTCATTAGTCGCTGGAGGTGGTTTGATGGAAGATGAACCGCTGTACTTGCGAGTTACGAGTATTTAAAGGCTTCTTCATTAGCGACTGGACAACTTCAAACTTTCAGTGTGAACGCACATGTGCTTCATGAAACAGCACTTCACCCGCAATAAGTCACTGTTTGGTACGGTTTTCATGCCGGTGGCGTCATTGGGCCGTTTTTTTTTAGCCGATAAAAATGACAGTCACGTTACGGTAAATGGTATTCGCTACAGAGACATGTTGGAACGTTATTTCTTTGAGGAATTGCCCGAATTGACATCAGTGACTCGACTTTACGCCTCTAGACTTATTTATGGGGCTAGATTAAAATTTTGGTCTATGCCCACAAGCCGGCGACGTTAAAGGAGCTCAGAGCGATTGAACGAGAGATAGTGGCCGTATCGGTTGAAATGTGCGGCCGATTCATCGAAAATTGAGTTCAACGTATCGATCGAGTTATTCAAGACAATATAATTTTTTGGAGATATCTCAAGTAGTTTGCATATCGTCACCTGAATGCAAGAAGAAGCTAACTTGGTTTTCGTAGTTTTGAGAAAATTGCAAAAAACTTATTTACCTGTAGGTCAGACCCTTTTTTTTCTTTAAAATACTGACAGAACAACACTATATTTTTTTCAGCGCTACTGGCTTAAGTAAAGTATAGAAATTTGAAATCCATTGATTTTTTCATTAAGTTAATTTTGAGAAAAAAATTGTTTTATAAAAAATTATGCAGTTATCCACTTCTTGCACTAACTATTTTTAATGGATAAAATCTTAAAAATTCATTTAACTACTTATTCGTAGTGATATTATTTTGTTTGTTTGCTTCATTATTTTCATTATTAATAGAAAACAATTTAATTTTGATGTTTATTTGGAACCTGTACCTAAATTTTTGAAAAATGTTAACTAAAAATCAAATTTTGTTGGATAGAATTCGTTTTTATTTAAATTTAAAAGTTACAGAAAGTTGTTCATTCTCAAATTTACTGCTTTTAGTCGTTTTCCTCAGCTTTACCATTCGGTAAATTGCTGTAAAAGTCAAAATAGTCAAGACTCATTGCTGGAGGCTTCATTAAAAAAAGAGACATCAGGTCTTTGTACTTAGCACTTGTAATAGGGTGCCCTTCCGGGTAACACATGTGGAGCTTTATGTTGGCAACCAATTGACTTCTTGAGACCCTCTTTGAGCAATCAACAGTTCTAAAAGTTTCATTATTGAACGATTTCTTGCATTCATATCTATATGGGCTTTCTTTTTTGAACTTAAACCAACACATTTTCTGCATAAGCACGGTTTCTTTGGATGTGTCTGCTTTCCTGATAGTGAGGTATTCGTTAACAAACCTTTTCCAATCAATTATATTTTCAGGGCTTATATCGTGGACGATATAGGGCTTATGTCCGTTTTTTCTTGACCGACGAGCTATGGTTTTCCAGTCTCCTGGCCAAAAAGCCTTTCCAACGCGCCTTGATTCCGTCCCGATCGCTGAGTGCATAGAATCGCATTCCATTTCACTGTGCCCCGACACCATAAATTTTATGTGTATTGTTTTTAAATTTGCAATTGCTTGCACTGCGTACATACACATAGCGAACACATATTGGTTTAAATTTTGCCCACCACATCGATCGCTAAAGCACCTTACTTCTTCAACTTCTTCTGGGAGAGATTTGAAATAATGAAAGAGGAGACTCGCCACCTCGCAGCTTCCTCTTCCACCTTGTCCCTCGTGCCAGATATAGCAGTTTCCTTGCTTTGATGTTACATCATAAACTGTGAAATTGTACGTTGCTAGTCTACGCTTATAAAAAAGTGCATTGTTTGTCGGGTCACAAGGGCAAAGCAAAACCTGCTGCAAATCAAAGTTGCAGCTGACAATCTTGTTTCCACTTTTTGCTGCTTCTTCCTTATCTTTTTTCTTATCA
Organism: Cheilosia impressa; assembly: GCA_948293265.1. NCBI lineage: Eukaryota > Metazoa > Arthropoda > Insecta > Diptera > Syrphidae > Cheilosia > Cheilosia impressa. Next base: position 22,985,584 of record OX411883.1, on the reverse strand, counting down.
TTTCGAGCCTCCTCTTTTTTTTTGATATGGACCTCATGCTCATTTACGTCGATTTCCGTCTTATAAGAGTTGTTTTCAAATGCAACACACAGTCTACATTGATCTTTCTTTGGACTGTGAAATCCTAAATTGAAGTTGTCATTAAAAAGCTTTCTATACATTGAGAGTTTTGCGGATGGCAGGTTTTCTTCTTCACAATGTTGCTGGTACATCCTGTACATTGTAGCAAGATTTAAAGAAGAGTCCAAATACTTTCGGGCAGTCCCTTCTCGACAGTAATGTGACGGTACGCAAGGAAAGCTCATGATATGCTTCTTAATTCTTTCAATTAAAAGCGGATTGAGTGTCGCACTTCTTCCTTTTCCTCTTCCATCGGACGGTGCTAAATTTTCACTCGACCTCTTTTGCCTAGCGTATTCGATTACCCCTTTTTTTATGCCTAATGTATTTAGAAACATTGTCTTGCATACCTTAATCTTGTTCTTATTTACAGGAAGAAAGTACTTCACTGAAAATTGTCTTTTAGAAATGTTCACAGTGGTTGTTATTCTCTTTGTTAGCTGTTCAGTGTTTGCGTTGATAAAATCCCTCTGACGCGAGTAATCTCCCAATTTGTAGTAGGCTTTGAAAATAGAATTGCGATCTTGTTCGGAAATTGCTGACGAGCACTTAAACCTGCAGCTAACATTGCAAGCCGCCTCCATGGAAGCAGCAGGTATGGTCCTACCATTAGTGGAAACGTAGTCTTCTCCATTGAGTCTTCTTTGTTTTCTTACATTTCTTTGCCATTGGTTAATCTGCCTTTTCTTCCTCCGCGGTTTGGATGTTACTTGAGGGAACTCTTGCATGCCAGTTAACCTGTTATTATCGTCCATGTCAGAAGATGAACTACTTCCACTTGTATCCGGGTGGTATTCCGATTCATCTGGTGAAAAATCATCCTCATCTAGATTAAGCTCCACCTCTTGTTCAGGAGCCACATCTTGAACATCTAACACACCTTCAAAAACAAGAGGGAACCAATATTTAGTTAGTCAATCGAACCATTTGTTATTGCACTTCGTCTCACCTGTTACAATTACACCTTCGTTAGAACTTGATTCCACCGCTACATCACCAGCAATATCCATCATTTTTTCAAAGACGCACTCCTGCTCATGTTTTTCATCTAGCGAGTTTGAAATATTCGCCTCTGTAAAACAGGGCTATAATCTAAGCACAATTCTGGTATAATTCATTTGTACTTACTATCTTTATCTACATTCTTTTGTAATGCAAGTTTAACAAGCTTTTGTCCCCTTGAGATCATTTTAATCGCACCTTAACACTTACAAACCGAAAATTCAAAGTCTCGAAACAGTACTAAAACAAACGCAAGTAAAACCAAACATGGAATGGGTCAAACAGTTAAGGCTGGTACAACTAACGGGAAATGCAGAGAACACTTGATTATGGCATGTTGAAGTTCAAATATATGAGTTATCTACTTATTGCACGCCAGATCGACACATAAAATCATGCAAAAAACAGCTATCTGAAGATATCTACTTCTTGCACTGAATTTTCATCGATTGTTCTAGTAGTCTGTTTTTTTCATAGCCCAGTAGATGGCAGCAAGTCCGAAAAACTAGTTATCTGTTTATTACAGTTAAAGCAAATCGATTCAACGAAGCGGAAAACCCAGATATCTCAAAAATTAAAAAAATGGAGTTATCTGGTTCTTGCACTCAGGTGACGATATTATTACAAATTAAAAAAATGTTAAGTCCTTAATGAAAGGCCCTTTTTAAGAACTCATTGCTTGACGCAACAAAATTACATGAACTTTAAAACAAATAGATAGAAATGAGAGAGTTGCGTTGGAGCACATGGGCGCTGATTCGGAAATATTTTCTATAGCCTCATTTGCTCCCGTCTTGGGATTTACTGAACAGTTTGCGCTAATATAAAAGTCATGTCTTTTAACACGAAAAACGTTGGACTCATTTTACCATTAAATCACCTGCATCATCTAGCGAAGATTGCTGACTTCAAGTAGGCGGTATTGAGCGTGGCGAATCCCGCTATTTTCGACGCTCAAAGGAGCAGATATTGAAAGATTTGCAACTTTGATGTTTATTGTTCGAACTCAGGGGAGGGTTTCTTAAGAACAGTGCATATCGAGAACAGGAGGAGAACATTCAGACCTAAAACTGTCATTTTCGATGAATAGTACACAATGACTTACACTGGCAGCCTTAAGAAACCCTCCCCTGAGTAATAATGCATTTTAAGAAAACATTATCCCGAGAGCTGTTACAAACGTTTCTTGAGAGAATAAGCTTTCACTTGAACATGTGCGCAAGGAAATAGCACTAGTTTATATAATTGAGGTGATGTGAAAGCAGCAGGCTTTAAAATTAGGGATAGTCACAAAAATGTTGTGATCTATGTGGAAAATATTTTTCTACTTTCATGAATTCCACTGTAAACTGAACTTTATATTTCTACGGCGTATAGGGCTTGCAAGAATGCAAGATGTACCTTAATTTCGGCAGATTTTTGCAGACCTATCATTTTTGTTAAAGGTCTTATTTGGCGTCCCGTAATTTTTCAATCGACTAAGGGTTTTTTTTTCAAAAAGGTTCCATAAAGGCAAGATCCAACTTTTTCCATTTTAGCAAAAGCAAATGGTGGATCTAACTGCCTTAGTAGAGTTTTGAAAAACACTGAGATACGTAAGTCATCACCAGAATGAGAGAGTACCTACTAATACAACGTTTTAAGGAAATACGACAAAATAATATTTTTCCCTAGGAGTATTGCCCCTAAGACGGACTAGTGGGCTTTACTTAAAACCTACAGAAAAACCTATCCAAATATTTTCTATTTCCTAACACCGTGCGAAATCATACATCGCTATGGTACTTGGTTCGGAAGTTACATACCTTAAAAATGTAGGTACATACCTCCAAAAAGAGGTCTTTTAAAAAAAAAGAAATGTAGAACAGCAGATTAATAATTTTGTTTTATGATCCTTGCATTATTTCTAAGTAACAAAAGCTTTTCATATGTGCACTTCAGCGAATTTCTAGCAATCCTAGGGACTTCAAAAAAACACATTTACAAAGTGCAGTTGGAAACCCCACCAAATTAGTTTACCCAAAGTCATCCGTCATAACCCAAAGTACTTAGCTTAAATTAACATCCCGTTCAAAGAGGAACCGTTTCTTTTCCGTTTGATAAAACCCTTTCTAAATCCATTAAAAAAATGTTATGCCCCCAAATTTTGAATTGTTTAAAGGAGCGAAGGAAAAAAAAGACCTCGAAGATTCACAACTCAAGTGACAACTCGAAAACGAAATACAATGCCACTTCAGGAAGTTTGATAATAAAAAAAAAGTTTCAAACAACAAGGTCCCTTAACAGCTTAACATGGCCACCAACAAAAGCAGTTCCCGCAGTACACCTTTAAGAGGTTCTTCATCGTTTCCTTTGCATTACCTCATTCCTTTTGCACTCTTTTGAAATTCAATGTAATCTCAGCACAATGCCAAGGGGATTCAATCAACGACAACCCGAAAAACCTCAAAAACAAATTAAAGGTACTACATATATACTTGGCGTGGGAATAGGAGGACCCAAGGAGGCCATCAAACTCAAACGCTTTCCCCTTAAACCACGAAATAAAGTTATTACGGCAACAGGGTGGCGTTGAGACTCGAGATTATCGTGCGGTAGGTAGAAATATATTTTTTCCTTTGTATAATAATACAGTTTGAGCTGACTCAATGGGACATGTCAAAAGAAAATTAAAGTGTGCAAAAAAAATTAACAAGGAGGAATGTTTATGAAGTAAGTAACGACGGAAATGGTGGGTGTACTAATCGGTAACGCGCAAAGATGGAGTTTGTACTTTTGACAAGGAGTGAAAACCCAAATGAAACATTTGGAATATTGTTTCTCGTGCAAAACGCTCTTTAAACTAGGGTTAGAGGGATGTCTAGACGGAATTTTATTTTTAGACTTTAATAATGGGATGTGCTATAAATAGATACGTACGGGTTAATTTTGTGCCTTTTTTCGACTGCACCTCGAGCGTAAGTGGCTACTGATGGTTATTAAAATGGGCCTTACTTTAAATCATTTTTAGCCTCCACACTTAATATTTTCAAAGTCGCAATTTTGTATGGAATATTACGCCATTGTGAGTTCGAAAAATTTAGCCCTAGGGCCCTCCTCTGTATCTCGTTCCGAAAGTTACATTTTTCGCAAACGAACCTTTTTTACTCTATATTTCGAAAGTAGAATGAAATGTACTTATGTCGTATTTAGAATTCCGAAATTATTAGAGAGTACCTAGCGGAAGGGGAAGCTATTTCGACAAAATAGAGAGTAGGGCCCCTGGACACTTGAAATGATTATTAGTATCGCGGAAGTACTGTACAAAAATGTACGACTGCTTTCGGTAATAACCTTGCGTGCGTTTCGCTAAGGGGGGCTAAATTTAGCACACCCTAAGGGAATGAGCAGGTGTGTAATGAATAAAGTATTTGAAAGTTCGACACGCAAGGATAACATACGCTACTAAAGGAGTAGCCTTTGTAAAGTCCGCTAACATCAGCTACTGAAATGGATTTGTATCCAAATATGCTGTTGGTGCATATTTGGCAAATACTTTCCTTGCTAAATTGACACTGAAAATAGGAAAATATGAAAGCGCATTAACTTGTTCAAATAATTTGTTGGCATCGTAAATTCTTGGAAACAATGTTTCCGAAATTAATGGAACAGCGAATATTTTCCTTTGGCTGATGACGGACTTGTCGGAAATAAATTCGGTTTCAGCGGATCACACAATACGACAGACGGGATCTTGTATGTTATGTTAAGGAGACTGATGACTTTCTCGAAGATCGAGGCCAGCAATGCCGAGGTTCTTTTGAACCGACTATTAATCAGAAATACCTTCTAAAGCATAGATGTTGTAAAAAGTAATGTTAGCCAAATGTTGTAAATGCAATAGTTTTCATATATGCTAAGGGCACAATGCTTACAAAATTGTATCCTACAAGAAGATCGATCCAATGCGAAGCATTACCAAAGTTTTGTGGTACACCAAAGACCTAGATTACGTTAACGGAGTTCTATTAAGAGAGAAGAGTGAAACTTTCTCCTTCAATATAAGTACCAACTTTAGTTAAATGTAAATAAGTGTCAAAGCGACTTAATTGTACGTTTTCCGTCCTAAAACAAAGCCATCCCGTAGAAAAGTCTTAAAATAATCATCAATCAATATATAATCATTTTTAGTTTTCAGGCAGAATTGTTCGAACTCACAATGGCCAAATTTTCCGTACAAAATTGCATTTTAGGTTTACAACAGTTATATCACGTATTATTGTTGTAAACCATGGAAAAATTTGGATCACGTATTATTGTTTAAAAAAATAATGTGTGCAAATAAAAAACCCCTATTGTGACCTACAGAATGTATAAGGTGAAGGTTAAAAAAAATTATTAATAAGGCCCATTGCGCCGTCCTAATAACAAATTTTATTCTCGACTTTAAATTTACGGAAGCTCACAATTGTAAAATTTGTATAGAAAATTATATCCACTGTGAACTACCTAAAATTAGAGTCGAAATTAAAAATGTTTATTGGTGAGGCCCATTGACTTCACGGAGCGAGTTCTAAAAATACTCCCCATAGATCAACATTTTCACCGCTGGCGGCCATTTACTGTCTGCATTACAAGCACTTTTCATTGCGTTAGGAACTCTAGGGTTGCTTTCTAAAATAACTGCTCACGACTCTTTGTTGTGCAAATAACTTCTGCATTTCCTCCAAACCAGTAGCAAGAAACAAAGCATATATGTAGGTATGTGGAACCCCATTTGAATGTGAAACTGTTCGTTTTCTAAAATTGTACCCACCTTCAGTTTATGCAATGATAACAACTAAATCCGAAAATTGGAGACCTAAAAGCAAACCCCCAAACGAACACCCACAGCATTGTTACGTCGTCATAAAAATATGTAGAAGGTTACTATGCCCCGAGAGGCGCTTTGAACTTTTTCACCGCCCTCGTGTTCCTATGTCATTTTTATCCACCTCTCTCAACATCCACGTTGACTGAAAGTCTATGGGCCTTACTAATTTTTAACATCCACACTAAATATTTTGTAGGTCACAATATGCAATTTTGTATTGAAATTTTCGTCATTGTGAGTTCGAAAAATTTAGCCTGGACACTAAAAATGATTATTAGTATCGCAGTATGTCAAGTGAAAGAGTGGAAATTTCATTTTTTAATATTTTCCTGGCTGGGGATGAGGACATGTGTGTCGTGTGGTTTTGAGTTTCAAGCAATAAGGCGGTCGCTCTGAATAAAAAAATACAACATTCAAATATACAAAGTACCAGGCTTTTACCATGGGCGCCGACAATGCAGCCGTCTCATATACAGGGGGAAACAGATACTTTCAACGGGACATCTATTCACATTTTTGCGGGTTCGTCTGTAAAAGCAATCCTTTGATGGAAGTTTCATTTTTCTGCTGCAAAATAGGACGTAGGACTACCTATGCATAATGGATAATAATGATGCATTCAAATGCGGCGCATCTTACCTAGGTGCATTCTAAGGAAGCTGGGTTGTCAACTTTATTTTTCCTCTGGCACAAAACGTGGGTAGTGAAAAGCTTGTATAAACGTGATAGGAAATAGGTTTGTTACGATTTACAGTGTCGCTGTACAAAAATGGTTGCGGTTCTCTGCCAGAACTCTTTCAACGAAATAAACTAGCACTACAATCGTATTTACTCCTAATCACATGATGGCGTATATTTATTATGATTTTGCTTTGCTTTCGCATCCTTGGGGCTATAATCTTTTCCTCGGTGCACTGATTCTTATGTCTATTCGTACTCAGCCCAGCCTGTGACGTTGACCTTATCGTGTTGGTTTTTCCCAGCTCTGTACACTTCTCTCTGTTGATGTTGACTGGCCGTGACTGGAATTTCGCAAATGGGCCATCAATTTATACGGGCCACAAAAGGCAGCACACAACTGAATTTTTGTTTGGTCTACCCGCAAGACAACAAGCCGTAGCTATTCACAAAAAGTTAATAGGAATTCGCAAGAGCTAGAGCGTGTACGCAATTTTCTCCTTCGTACCATTTGTGGTATAATAGAGTTGCTTACAAGTCTCAAGGGATCACATTTTCAAGTTGGCTTGCTGGTATCTATTTTTTTCATTAGACAGGATATGGATCGTTGGCACATGTTTACAAAGGAACATTTATTTATCTAAGAAATTTTTGTTGGAGCTTGAGTTCCCCACAAAGATACAAACGCGTAATGGAAGGCATGACTATTATTAGTGATGAAAATATTCGAATCCGTTGGAGAATCGCTGACGTAAGATGAAAGTTTACTCTGACAACATATTGGTGTGATGACTGTCGTACTCGGTCATGAAAGGCCATGTATTCCTTACGCGAAAAATTCTAGGCTCTGTTGTTTAATCAGAAATTATGTAAGAAGTTTAAATAAAGTGCACGACTGGGTCGAACGAAACTTTCTCGTTCATCAAAAGTTTGTTTGGTTGAATATAGGTAAGTTTTCAGAGATTTGTTTTTGAGTTTGCATTAGCAGTTATATACCGATTATGCTGATGGACGTGTGTGAGGGTGCAAATAAAGTGGGAGTTTCTGGTTGTGTAAGGAAGTGGTTGCAATTATTTTAAGGTTCATATTTAACAAGGTTGACAACAGGGAAGTATTTGCTAAAATGAAGTTTAGTGTACCTTATTATAACAAAAATAAAGCATAGATATGTGACAATTGATGGAGAAATATAAATAATTAAAGAAACAGATTTTTTCGAATTTTTTTAAACAAACTAAGAACGGGATCTTATATCGAATACTTATTTAAAAAAAAAAAGATACCACTGCCACACTTTGCCTTGTAAAGTGTAAGAACTTATAAAATAGTACTGTAGACGCTTCTAACTATTTAACCATAACTTGAGACAATTGGTATATAATGGGTTTTCCAATGAGAGGTGTTATTGTGAATGACCCGCTATTTCGGTAGCTATCACCTTTTATTCTTTGACATTTGACAAGTAGAAACTACGCCATTACTAAAAATGGAACGATACACGCTTCAACAACGCAGTGAAATCATTAAAATTCACTAGAAAATTGGTGAAAATCTTGCAGCCACAGTTCGCAAAACTAAAGCATTTTCTGGTCGTCGTGAAGCACCTTGTCGGACCGCAATACAGAAATTGGTGGAAAAATTCGAGCTGTTGGGAGAAGTTAGTGATATGAAGAATAAAACCCGTGCACGTCGCTCAAGAACAACTGAGAATATGCTGCTGTAGCCCAAAGTCTTGAAGAAGAAGGTTTGTCCATTCCTCGTCGTTCTTTTGAATTGGGCATTCCACAAACGTCATTACACCGTATTTTGCATAAAGACTTGGGTCTTAAGGCTTATAAAGTTCAGTTAACACAAAAACTCAAGCCGGCCGATCAACAACATCGTTTCTTTGCTGATTGGGTCCTTGAAATGCATGAAAATGATCCGGAACGCCATCGAAAAATCATCTTCACTGATGAGGCCACCGAGATATTGTGATTTAACACCTTGCGACTTTTTTCTTTGGAGCCACGTGAAAGATAAGGTCTACGTCAACAGCCCAGCGTCGATTCAAGACCTCAAAGATAAAATTCGTGAGGCTATCGAAGACATAGGGCAGCTACTTTGCGATTTGGTTATGGAAAATTTCATGAAAAGGATATGGTCCTGTATGCGTGCTCGTGGTGGCCATTTGGCTGATGTTGTTTTTCATTATTAACGACATACCTTCCTCTTTATTATGAAATAAACATCCGATCATTTATCTCAAAAAATTACATTTTTCTTTGAATACCAAAATAACACCTCTTATTGTAAAACCCTTTATTTATGTACTGCCTATCAGATAAATAACCCAAAGTGAATTTTATCCCTTTTCCTATATTCTATGCACAGTTTCTTTTATCTAGCATCGGTTCTCAGATTTTTACCTTTCTACTTAAAAAAAATATGAAAACTACCAACCAAACTTTTGATGAACGAGACTGTGGACTTTATTTTTTTTTGATTTTCATGAGCTCTTTTTTAGGGATAGTCTTGGTGAAATATATAAATTTTTGATAAAATTTCAGCAAAACATTATAGTTTGCCAGAATTCTGAAACACTCACAATTTTGCTGCTTTTTCCCTTTTTCCCACCGAAGGTTTTTCAGACATCTAAACTCCCACAAAAAGGGATAAATCCCACCATATAACACCACTGCTTGATGTGGGCGAATGGGTCCATAATCGAGCTCTCAAAAATAAAACTTAAAGTATCTATCCCATTCTCAGACTCCGATTTTAGTACTTTTCAATACTTAATATTGATATTGAAGGTATAAATTTTCTTTTCGTAGGTCCAGTGGCTTAGTGGTTAGTGTGTTGTACTACTAAGCGAGGGGTTCGGTTCCAGGTTCTCAATTGGCCGTTTGGACTCCACATAAAATTGTAGATCTCTTCCATTCGTCCCAAAAATGAAAAACTCCCACAAAACTTTTACTTACTTGTAAGATAAAAACCTTTTGTGAATCTGAGAAGTACCAAGTTTTCGGTTTCCAGTTGTTGTAATTGCGTGTTGAAGATTCTACTTTACTTTGCTGTACTGAGAAAAATGCTAATTAAAAAAGGCCTATTGCGAAATTGCTTGCGGAGGCGATGAAGTAGCAGAGCTTCGTCCATAATTATTTCTTGTAACCAACCTCTTGTTGGGCTTTCGAATAGCCTTGCATATGTGTTGGTCTCTTCAAACTTCAAACTGAGAGTGTTCTAAAAACAAAGTGTGAACCAAATTTCATGTTGTGAAAGCCGCACCCACCCTTGACATATAATAAGCTATCGCAAGTGTCCCATTTGCCAAACTGTAGTTTGTATATAACGTAGAACCCCAAGGCCCACCCACTGCAGGTAATTTCACAAATTCACAATCTAAATAAAAAGCCAACACACTCGGTCCGACAACTTCTTACGGCGAAAGCACATGTTGTGCCTGTTTATAGTTTAATCGGATCCTAGTAAGACAAACCCAACACCACGCCCTGCTACAGAAACAGATGTAAGGAAATAACAAAAATAACTTTTTCTGCCTACTATTAGGCACTCACGCACAGTCGCACACAAAAGGACACACAAATGATAACAACTGCAAAGGGGTGGCTTTCGAATCCCCTAGGAAAATTGGATGACAGCACGAAACTAATCACGTGGCAGATGAACAAGGGTAAATCTTTTTATATCCTGTGGTGGCAGCAACGGGAGCAAGTGCCACATCAAACCGGTGAATTGCGGTGGCGATTCGTGTTGTTTACTTTATATGGCACAATTATCTATTTACTGTCCTTTGGATTAGGGGGGGATTTGTAGAGTGGCTTGGTTGGCTTGATGTCACATTTATCTGCGAGCAGTTGGTCCATTAGTAAGCGACACGTGAAGGGATTCATAATAATGACTTTTAGGGAGACGCCTGTTTAAGGGACTTGTTACTCTTTGATTAATTAATGTTAAAATCCCAGGACACTTCAGTTTAATTAAGTTTAAATACACTTTCAAGTTTGAATGAGGTTTCCGCCATCCATTCAAACAACACGAAGCCTTCTCCTTTCGGCAAGTTCCCCAAGAAATTATGGCACCATTTTTGGCAGATTAAATCGAAAAGTTTACCGTGAAAGAAACCAACAAAAAGGAAATTGAACAGACAGCAAAAAACAACACTCTCCGTGAACTCAACTTTTTCATTTCGACGACAAGGACCGCAGGTACTGACATAGCATTTGGTATTTTTCACACGATAAACAACGCGGAAGGCGTTAATGCTGTGTGCCACTGTCAGACCTTGAAGTCTGTTTAGAAGTGTCACAGAAGCTGGTGTGATAAAGTAGCTACTAACGCCTCTTATCGTTATTTCTGAGGCTGATTTTGTTGAACCATTTTTTATTTTGTGCTCAAATGTTTATTTCGAGCAATTGGGTGTTTTGGGGTCGCTTGCACTAAGCTAAAGTGACGTGTTTACTTATCCACTGCTATTAGAGATATTTTCCATAAAATGCGACACGACTGACGGTGGGAATTTTTTATGACAGGACATTACTGGCTGGCAGATGATAAAGCCTGCTCACTTCCTACGTTTTCCTACCTTAAATAACTTTTGCAAATTTGTTGTGTTCTCCCTCCTGCTTTCGTGCATTGTGTCGGTGTCACAGGATAACAAACTGAAGATGGTGAGGGCTTTGGTAGATTTGTATTCTAATTTCTACATGTAGCTGTGGCTTAGTGGAAAACAATTCATTTGCGGATTGGTATCAAACGATGTGGGAACATGTTCAGGGTTGAAAGTCGAAAGGGGATTGTTGGGAATTTCCGCGTAATTGGGTTGTTGCAAGGGAATTTGCATTTTTGGGTTATCGTGACGTTTGTCGATTCAGAGCCTCGCTTTCATTGAGATGGGAGTACTTGCCACTAGAATTGGATTACATTTCAGCTTATAAGTCAGGCAGAGGTTAGTCTGAAATATACAAACATGAGGACCAATTTGCAAAGCGGATCATTTTTTGACTGTTACTTGCAGTTGGAATTCATACTAAGTCATGCATTTCTCTAGTCTATATTCAGGTCTACAGTACGTAATGAGATGGATAGATGTTATTTGACGCGTGTAATGTACACCACGCCGAGGAAGATGAAAAAATTTTTTTTTTCCTATTTTTCCCATTTTTTGGCTTGGACCTTATACGTATCTTAACCAATTAACAAATTAACTTAACTTAGGTTAGAGACAACCCGCCGTCCTTAGCGTCACTGCAGTTGTCAATAACGGAATACGTATTACTGGTCGCTGGCTTCCACATTTGAATTCCCTTTTAAATTGGTTTTTTGATGACGCTGCGTTGTCAACTTGACCTATATTCGTAGTGTTGCCATCGATTGGGAAAGTAATCCCTGTTCGGAATGTTTGGCTTGCATTCTGTGGTTGATTGCTGAAATTCGCTGAGTTAGCTTCTGGTGTCGTTGCTCTCTGGTTAGTTTTGAGGGAACGACCGTTGTGTTTGGGTAAGTTACTCGCGTGCATAGTAGTCTACTTCCGGTGTTGATATTTTAAAAATTTATATTGTACCTTAGTACTTAATTTGACAAGAAAATTGTACTTAGAATGACAAAATAGTACCTCATTTTTAAATTCCAACCCCCGTATTAATAAACAAATGTGCACAAGTTAGTTAGCTAGTAGACATCAGATAGCATACAAAAATTTGATGTAACTGCTGAATAATGAGTTAATAACTTTTACGCAGCGTTTATTAATACGGGGGCAATTCTTTCATATTGTTTAAAGGGTATTTATTTATAAATGTAAACAGGTCCATTAATTAATTTTTGTTCTATTCTATTCACCGTTTCATACATGTCAAATTGTCATCAATAAAAAAAACTGTTTTGAGTACAAAAAAAGTGCTGCCAAATGGTTCGCTTTGTACTGCATTGCCAATTTGAATGTTTTCCAATGCCAACAGCATGATATAAATCTGAACAAATTCTGCATGTATACTTTTTATTTGAAAAAGGTACAGACGAAACTACAAAATCAACCCTGCTACTTACCCACAACACCTCTACCGCCACCTTTTCATCTCTCTTTTTGTTCCCTACTACGAGTCATAATTTTTTTGATCCCCTCCTATATCTCTCATTCTGCAAGAGCTGTCGCATCATGTGCGCTATATGCCAGAACATGAAAGATTGTCAACACAGTGGGGATGTTCAAGTTTCTAGTTTAGTAAGTGTCACAGCTCTCTGACTAGATGTATCTCGGTTTTGATTGTGGGAAATCGCTCAAATAAGCAGCTGTTTCAGTTGACGTTTATGGAGGGATAGTCGACGAATCTAGTCAAGAAATTCGTGACTAAGTATTAAGTTGACAGTTCTCATATGTGACTGACGTAGAAAAAGTTACGTTCCCGGCAAATCTAGTTTTTGCGTTCAGGTTACATCTCATCCAGAACAATATAGTCGACTAAAGATAACTAGATTCTTGAATGTGGCCAGTGGCATGTGGCAGTGAATCACTTCTCAATTGGCATAGCCAACTTATTTTGCCCCTCTTTTCCTTTTTCTTTTCGGTTCGAGTCTACTAAGTCAACTGGCCTGAATATCCACTTCCACGCTTTTCAAAGGGCTGCTTTCTGCAACAACAAGTTAAAAGCTATGCAATGCACACTGCACACATTCGGCAATTTTCAATGCAAACTCTTTGGCACGCCGTCGCTGGATGGTTTTTTATTGAATAACCTCAGTAGTTAGCGTATCAAAATACTATACTTCCGCTGATTCTGGCCCCAAATACTGATACCGTGCTTGTTTTAACTCTTCTTATGTTAGCAGATGATTGACTGTTTTTTTTTTTTTTTTTTTTTTTTTTTTTTGTCGGAGGTTGTTACTATCCGATGGAGCACTCAGACACAAACTACAGGTCCATTGTACTGCCAAACAGACACCTTACATTACTGTACTTAGTTTTCCCGTCTTTCGAAGAAAGATGAGAAGGAGCTTCAGTGATGAAGAGCTTAGATTTTCGGCACTCACCACATCAGCCCCAAAGATCCGCCACCTGATGCGAGCAAAGGCGGGACAGCTACAGAGGAAGTGTTCCGCTGTATCATCGTCCTCTCCACAAGCAGGACAGATAGTGGTGTTGCTCAAGCCCAACACATTTAAGTGTTTGGCAAAAGCTTGGTGGCCCGAAAGGACGCCCACAAGCAGTCTGCAGTCGATTCTCCTAAGAGATAGAAGGAAAGACGCGGACGTTTTGCAGATGTCCGGACGCAGTCGTTTGGCCTGCCTACACCCAGCACAGTCACGCCACCGACGCTCATGTTCACGAAAAACCCAAGTATCAATGGATGACCTAACCATAGAAGCAGGCAGACCCAACGCAGGTTCAGGTCCTGAGAAAGCCTCTTCTGAACCCCGTCTGGCAAGCTCATCAGCAATCTCATTTCCCTGGATACCAGTGTGACCTGGGACCCAAACAAGATTCACGGTGTTGAGCCTTCCGACTAAGTTCAGAGAAAGCTTGAGTTCGAGCACTAACTTGGACGAGGTAAGAGGGTTAAGCAGCGCTTTTAAAGCAGCTTGGCTATCACTGCAAACGCATATGCTTCTAGCCCTCCACCTGTTTGTCACAATATAGCGCATAGCCATAAGGATAGCGAAAATCTCCGCTTGGAAGACAGACGCATGGTTACCTAAGGGGTAGTGTAGTCTAATGTTCTCGCTTTCCACAAAGACACCAGAACCAGACCCTTGTCCGGTTTTGGAGCCATCCGTGAATACACGATGGCATTCTTTCCCAGGCTCAGAGTCTGACCGAAGCCATTCCGTTTCCTGAGGAAAGTTGACATGGTAGTTTTGTCGCAGTAGGATTTCTGGGGTCATTGCGTCAGACGGCATGTCCATAAGACAGGGGTCAAAGGACAATTCTCGCACAAGTTCCTCAAAATTCCAATGCGCGTGGTACCAAAAGCCACCTCTCTTTAACCGAGAAATGGTTTTCAGCGTACACCCCATGATAAAAATATCAAGAGGGGGGAGGTTCATCATAGCATCTAGAGCAGAGCCCGGAGTGCTAGGGAAGGCCCCTGTGCATCCAAGACAAACCGTTCTTTGAAGTCTGGCAAGAGAGGCAGTAACACGTTTCCGCGAAAGCCTGTTCCACCATACAACCGATGCGTATGAGAGAAGTGGTCTTATCATTGCCGTATAGATCCAAAGGACCCTTTTAGGAGATAAACCCCATGTCTTGCCAAAAGCGCCTTTGCACTGCCAGAAAGTTGACAGCGCCTTATCGGTTTTTGATTCGACATGCTTGGACCAAAGAAGCTTTCTATCGAGGATTACTCCCAGATATTTGACTTCATCGGATATCGGGATAGTGACGCCTTTTAGCACAAGCTGAGTCAGACCAGTGATCTTCCTCCTTCTCGTGAAGAGAACAACCGTAGTTTTAATAGGATTCACTGAAAGCCCATTTCTTGTGCACCAATCATCGATTAGGCCCAGAGATCTCTGCGCCCGAGAGCAGACGGTCTTTAGGTCTGAACCGACGGACAGAACGGCGACATCATCCGCATAGGCTTGTGTGTAGGTTCCAGGAAGATCGAGAGCCGTTAGCAGAGAGTCCACTACCATACACCATAAAAGGGGAGACAGAACACCACCTTGAGGGCAGCCCCTGTTTACCCCAGTCATGACGCATTTGCCACAATCCGCCTCGGCAACCAACGTCCTGTACATTAGCATTGCTTTAATCCACAAAACCAATGTTTCATCTACACCATGATGTCTGGCTGCATTGCACATACTATCAAACGTCGCATTATCAAAAGCACCCTCGATATCGACGAAAATACCCAGCGCGTACTCCTTCCGATCAAGAGCACTTTCAATCCTACCAACAAGGTTTTGAAGCGCAGTTTCACAGGATTTTCCACGCTGATAGGCATGTTGCATCAAAGAAAGAGGATGCGATCGAAGAGCAACATTGCGCACGTGCAGCTCAACCAGTCTCTCCAAGCTTTTCAGCAGGAAGGAAGACAGACTTATGGGTCTGAAACTTTTGGCGAGAGTGTAGTCGGTCTTACCTATCTTTGGTATAAACACGACTTTAACCATACGCCAAGGGGAAGGTATGTAGGCCAAGGCCAAGCTGGCGGTGAAAATTCTTTTCAGCGTCGGCATCAGCTGACTAAAACCTTTTTTCAGCATAGCCGGATAGATTCCATCCGGACCCGGTGACTTGAAACTCTCAAAAGATGAAATTGCATAATTGATAGCGTCATCCGTCACCACTCTGGATGCAATATACCAGCTACGCCGCGTGGTGTTTGTTTGTTCAGAAGTGGCCACCATAGGCGGTACCACTGAAGAGCACGTAGTGACCTGATTTCCCGGGAAGTGAGTCTCCAGCAGGAGACTAAAAGTCTCCGCCTTTGTCTCAGTGTAGGTACCATCAGATTTTTGGAGCGATTCCAGTTTACTTGGTCTGTCCCTTTTGAGGACTTTAACAAGCCTACTGGTTGCACTTAGTGAAGCGACCTCCTCACAAAATTTCCTATAAGAGTCACTTTTCGATTTACGAATTAGTCTCTTAAATTCTTTTTGTTTCGATCGATACAGATTCCAGTCTTCTTCTAAGTTGGTTTTTAAAGACCTATTTAGGAGCTTCCTGGTTTCTCTGCGAATACACTGCAGTTCGGTATTCCACCAAGGTACCGGTTTTCTACAGGAGTTTTTTGAAACTGGACACGCTAGTTCAAAACAACGGGTAATGACGCTGCTCAGATACTGAGCAGACTTCTCCACCCCCTGTATTGATCTCAGCTTGAGTGGTGCTTTAACAGAATTGCCAAGCTCCTCCTCAAACCGAGCCCAATTTGTTTTCCTCGGATTTCTCCTCTCCAGCGAAGGTGAAACTTCACAGCAGATTTGAAATTCGATGTATCTGTGATCTGACAAAGTGCTATCTGGCGATACTCTCCAATTTATGATAGTCTTGCAATGCCTGTTGGACAGGGTAACATCAATTACTTGCTGTCTCATGGCTGTAACAAATGTAGGTCGACAACCTACATTGTTGATGGTGATGTCAGACGATAGGATGAAGTCCAGAAGACGATCTCCCCGTATATTACACTTGCTGCTGCCCCAAACAGTGTTTTGAGCATTAGCATCGCAACATAAGATAAGACCTATCTTTTTGGACTCGCAGTACTCTACGAGCTCAACAACAGCCTTTGGTGGTGGAGGAGTTAAAGAGTCGTAGGGAAAGTAGGCCGATGCAATGACAAAGGTTTCCCAATTGCCGTTTGCATGGTAAGTAATAGTTGCAGCAACCAGATCCTGGCAACAGAACCGTTTGATTGTAACTGCCGTGAGGGATTTCGATACAACAAGACATGTCCTAGGTCTCTCGGACAGCTTATCGTAAAGAACGTTGTGCGAACCGCTTAACCCACCAAGGCCACAGATGCGATTTTTCCACACCCACGGTTCTTGGATGGATGTTATGCAGTTCTTTGTTCTACATACCGCAAGCCTACTACTTAAGAGAGCAGTAGCAGCCTTGCAGTGTTGTAGGTTAATCTGAGTAAACAAAATGGATGTAGACTCTGGGTTACGTCCTCTATTTGCACTATTTGGCATTGAAATGGAAATGAATCCTACCAAGATGCAGATAGGGACGCATATTATACCTAGACTTAATGATCTCGGCAGAAACCATGTCTATGCTCACAACCAGAGAGCTACCATCTTCATCGTGACGGTTTCTGCTCTGCCTGTGAGAACGGACAATCCAGGCTTTTGTGTCGAGACCAGGGTTCTGGGCATTCAAACGCTTGAGCACATCCGCCGATTTCTCCAGTTTCCCAGGGATCCAGCAGACGGCACGCGTAAGCTTGGGTGGCTTGTAGACCTCAAAAATTGTGGTCCCAAGGGGAGGGATCTTCGGCACCATACTGCTGACCCATTTAGAGGTTTGCTGCGAGGAGGTCTTCACCACGAAGGTTCCGTCCTTGAACTCACAGCCCTCTACCTGGATACAAGCACTTGTTGCCGCGACAAGCTCCAAAAGATGGGCTTTGCAGTGTTTGCACTCTGCATCGCTCATGCTATTGTCATTGCCTGCTTTCCCTATACGAACTGCTAAAGAAGAAACTGCAGCATCCTTATAGGACAGCCTACTATCTCGTTCCTTAGCTGTTCTGCGTTCAAAGGAGGCACGCAACTTCTTGCTTTGTGGTTCGGCAGAAGAGGAGGTAGCGCCCAGTCCAAGGGGTTGGTCTGCTTCAGTTTGTGAAACCTCCACCGACCTGTTCCTTTTCAAAGGCACCGCCGAAGAGCTGATAGAAGAGCTTGCGCCTTCAGCCGGTAAAGCTTCTTTGCGCCGCAGATCTAACAGCTTCTTCCTTTTCCTTTTCCGCTGTCCCTTAGACAGGCGCCGCTCAGAGACCGCCTCTTCAGGAGCCCGTTCAACCATAGAGGTATCCCGAGTCTGACCGTCAGTGGCAGTGCAGTGGGCAGCAGCTAGTCCCATGCTCAAATTGCCGAGTGAATCGGGCGTAGAGCCACAAGGGTCGCATGCGGGTTTTGAGCTCAAGTCCGTAGGTGCGATCGCAACATCCGGTTTCCGTTCACCAGTACTGCCTCCATTTCTGGTAGCAGCACCGGTTTCATTCGGAGACCGTGCACGGGCGGACTCACAGACTTGAGCGGGTTTTGTTCTCTTTACGAGCTTGGATCGCTTCTTCTTACTTTTTGGTTCGGCAGAAGAGGAGGCGGAGCCCAATCCAAGGGGTTGGTTAGCTTCAGTTGGTGAGACCTCCACTGACCTATTCCTTTTCAAAGGCACCGCCAAAGAGCTGAGAGAAGAGCTCGCGCCTTCAGCCGGTAAAGCATCTTTGCGCCGCAGATCCGACAGCTTCTTCCTTTCCCTCTTCCGCTGTCCCTTAGACGAGCGCCGCTCAGAGCCCGCCTCTTCAGGAGCCCGTTCAACCATAGAGGTTTCCCGAGTCAGGCCGTCAGTGGCAGTGCAGTGGGCAGCAGCTTGTCTCATGCTCAATTTGCCGAGGAAATCGGACATAGAGCCGCAAGAGTCGCTTGTGGGTTCGGGTATGAATGTTGAGGCCTCCAGAATCCGTGCCCCGGCCGTAGTCGAGAAGACTACGGGTGGATTTTGGCTATTGCCATTACCACCTGGAGTAGACAATTCCTTTTGTTTCTCCATTCATAGCGTTGTTGAGTGTTATCCACTGGCTCCTGTGGGTTAGAATACACTAACAGTTTGATCTTTACTGAGGATAGGCTAAAAAGCTGTTACCTCAAACCATCCTCCTTTACCCGGGCTTTGGACCGGCATGCTACTTTCGTAACAAGGCGGGGTTGGATTTTAGTCGACTCTTACGACAGGCATGCCTACCTCGGGTATATTCTTTCCCCTACCCGAAGGGGGCATGATTGACTGTACTCTTGTTTAAAAAATCTTTAGACTTCCAGGACAGACGTTTTTTATAATGTTTCAAACCACGCTTCCAACTTTAAAAGCAAGACGGTGAAAATGATGCATGCTGTTTATGGTCTCTGACCATTTACTCTCTAAGCCCTGAAAGTATGCACATATTTTGAAATGCATTTTGTTCATTTCTGCTCTTAGACAGATGTTACTTAAATCGATTTCGTCCAGGAAAATAATTATTTTCTCATTAAAGTCATTTGCAAAAACATCAATTAGAATGAATGGAAACTGCTAATGTTTCCTCAAATATTTTCCACTATAATCTTCTACCACCTACACCTGTCTCCATCGCACATAGTCATACTTCGTACTGCAACAGTGCAATCACGTGTCCAAATTGCGGCGAAAGAAACTCCATTTACGAAGTTGTAAATAGCAATTATGACACCCAATACCACAAATGTGTCAAAAGGTAATGAAGGCTGTTTTTGTTTTCAACACTATACCATCGGACTGGCGAATAAAAGCTAAATTACCCCGGCCCCAACATCACAAACATCACATGGTGTGTGAGTGTGGTGCAAATGCACCCATTATTGCCAACTGATATCGGACGAGCGCATCAATAGAATCTAATTCATTATCTTGTCCGTAAAAGGTCATTGCTTTTCTATTGAGGTTAAATATCATGATGGTCACGAGGAGGATGGCAGATACGGTCTGTGTATGGGCGGCCTGGTTCTGAAGTGCACTATGCATTTATGGATCAACGGGGGGTTGGATTCTCAGAGCGAGTTGATAATTGACGTAAATGGCATTGGCGGCGCGGTCAGTGAGGAGATGTTGCTATGAGAATGTTTTTACAATTGTCGAATACATTGCTTTTAATGGATTTTTCAAAAATCAACTATATTGTTGTTATTTCAGAAAATTAAAGAGAAAGGATATTCCTACAGCCAAAAACTTGATTAAGCAACTTTTTTCTCGATTATGGAAGAGGGCAAATTATTACTTCTTATCCAGTTGTATACAGTTTTCAATTCAATTATACATAATCTGTTTTGCATTTTTAACAGACTTTAAATAAAACTTTCCGCATTTTTCAAACGATGAAAACATCGATCACTACTTTTACTGACACTCCCATCCACATTGTTCGTTTTACGGATCAGCAAAATTGGTAAAAATTATTTAAAAAATAATTCTGGGGATGACCTCACAGACCTCAGAAACCTCACAGTCCTCAGAGACCTCACAGCCCCTTTTAACATAACCTAACCTAACCAACAGCAATCACAAAAATTTTTCAGATGGGTGCGCGAACATGGAAGATTTGAAATAAGTATACATTGCTCTGTTTGAGGATGACCCTAGGATACAAGAGTACCCAGTAGGTATAACCCTACCGTGTTCGATATAGCGCAGAGCTTGCACTGACAATTAAAATCTGTGTTCAAAGTTGCTACTGGGGCGCCCTAGACGATCCTAGGTATTTAGTCAGGACTGGATATCTTACCTAATATATTTTATGGTCGAAAAATGTAGCTGTCATTTGGGTGAACTTTTATTTTTTAAACAACTAATTTGAATTGTTTCTTTCAAAACCATTTACTAAATCAGTTAAATACTAAATACTTAGATTTTTGAAGTAAGGATAACATTTTCTTGTTCAGCATGCAGTCAAATTTCTGGTGTTTCTTTGGCTTTTTGCCAGCACCGAAAATGCGTTGACACTTATGCGCATTAGGGCTAAACAAACTTTTATACATATATATTTTGAAAATAAACAAAATGAAATAATAAATAAAAAGGATCAGGAATTCTTTTTAAAGTTTAATTCCTTTGGTAAACTAGTCTTTATCATAAAAAAACAACAACTTTAAATTGTCTTTCGGCACAAAGCTTTCAATCCTTTTCAAGTGCAAAAGTTTATAATGCAGAAGGCCCATTCCATTTTTATTCAAACTTTTGATTCCATTTAATATAGAAATCTATATGTTTACCTGCATTTTCTAACTAAAAGTAGGCAGCAAAAAATTTTTTTTTTAAGGTAAATGCTATTAGGACAATTAAAGTTTTCAACCGTTTTCCGTTTTCTATCGGAAATCAATCCTGTCAAATTGTCTTGAAACTCTTAAGTATTACATATTACACAGGAAAATCGGTCGAAAATCCTATCTGTTTACTTTACACTCTTAAATGCTTTTGTTTATTGGTTTCATGATTTCACTAGAACTTGTGTAAACTAGAGAGTCAGGGGAATCCCAGGAAAAAATAAATTTCAATAGTTGTGGGAGATTTTTCCTTAATTTTGGGCTCTAATTGCACTTGAGACTTCGATGTCAATTATCTTTTTAAGGACCAACTTGGTATTTTTAGTTATGCCTCTATTGAGCTCCCGGTTAGTTAAGAACCGCTTCAAAAATAGCATCAGGCACTCAATTTAGTAATCCCCAGGTATTCCAGTTTTACGATCTTTCATAAGCCTTTGCTCTAAATAGCCAAATAATGTGCAACAACAATTTCAAACAATTTTTATTGGCAAATTTAAATTCCGTGCAGATAGCACTTTTATTAAAAATAAACTCTCACTACTTTTTAGTGTTGTGGAATTTTAAGACGAGCAGCTGTGCACTTTTTGAGGTCATAAGTATATAAGTGTTTAACGTCTACGACAGATTTTTATAGCAAAATCGACATTGACAGTTTAATTGATTTTGAAGAGTGAGATTCATATTCTTGCCCGAAGTGCCATAGGCTAAAAACATAAAAAAACAATAAAACAACAATGTAATGTAAACAAGACTTATTTAAGTATAACTTTTTGGCAGTCGGAGGCTACTGTGTGGGTTACAACACATTTCTTCCCTACCATTGACAAAGTTGCTGTCGACATTTTTGAGATAGATAATACGACTTCTGCTGCTGAAGTGTTCCTGTTGATGAAGTTACTGTGTTTTTTTTAGCTATTTCTGGGTAGGATGATTCATTTCTTCTAGCTAAGGTTTGCCATAGCAGTAGATTCAACAATTGGTGGTTCAACATTAATACAACAGATGAATTCAACTAAAACCTACTCCAATTCAATGGTTCTGGTTCTATTTACATCGACCATCGTAGGCTTCCTTTAAGCTTCTTTTTTTTTCGATGTCACCCATGGTATTGTGTATTTTGTAATATATGTAATCAATCTCCTAGAATGACGCCCTCACCTATGTATGGGTATGCTGCCCATATTCGTACTTTACTTCTATAACAAACTATGAATACAAATCTTAGCCCGCATGTTGCCGACAAAAGAAAAACTGAATATATTATCTCACAAACTGCATCTACGCCACTGACTCATTGTCAACCGTCTGGCTATCAATAATCGAGAAAAAAAAAATTGAAAACATCTCAATAACTTAAACAATTCCACGACTTCTTCAAGAAAGTACTGCGCTTGTGCTCATCGACTTGTCAGCCGTGTTTGTGACACAAATTTGCACATTTGATTATTCTATCTGATATTTATTTTTTTCCATTTCTATGCGTCTAGGGTTATAATTCGTTGCTTCTGCTGGCAGTCATGCGAATCGTTGCACTTCTGGAGCACCTGTCACTGGATTCAAAACAATTAAATCGCCCAAACCAGATGAAGTTATCTAGAGTGATAGGATCGTATGTGTCGCGTTTCGAATTGTCATCGTTGTGAAAGTGAATCGGTCGGTTGGATAAAATGTCGTAACTTCATCCTAGAACACGTCACTCGGGACGTGGTGCCCAAAGAGTGCATCCGAAAACAATCCGTGGTAATGTATCTGCCCACAAGTTTGCGCGATGAGTAACAAGTTTCAAGTCAGCTACAGTGCGCTTGGTATGTCTGACGATACATCATCTACGGCACCGTCCTCGAGTCGGGCGGGCCGAAATGTGAATTTTCAGCCGGAATATCCCACCATCACATCATCGAGACGAGGATCGAGATTCTTTCAGCGGCCGCGGTCTATGTCAGCATGGAGCGATATCAGTCGCAGTAGCATGCGCTTGGATGAACGGTAGGAGTATATACTTAGAAAAAATTGTTTCTAGATTTTAAATGGTTTATTAAATTGAGTACTTTTATTCAAAGAATTGTATAAAACATTTCTTCCCTCTGTGAAAGCTGTGCCCTACTGCCTGCGGATATTTAAGCCGTCAAAATAAAAGACAAAGGAGTTCTGCTTCGTTGCAATGAAAAGTTTTTCGGGTAACGTTTCAGGCGACAACAATGCTTGTAAAGACGAAGAGCAACGGAAAACATCAACAATGAAGCAAAGAGTTTTAATTTTTGGGCTTCTTCCAACATCCTTGAGATAGGTCAAGAGACATTATTTTTTCCCCGATGAATATTTAGGTTTGCAAGCCAAGGGGATTTGAGGAGAACTCGAGGAAAACTTGTGATACATTAACGACGGGTGGAAGTGAGATTATTTCGGGACCATATTTGAATATTTGAATTTGAAATGGTATCTATGTAGGCAATGCTATCACATCACTTAAGTCGTATAATTTATGCGAATCAATAAATAAATGCAAATGGGGCTGCTGATAGTTTGAGCACTTAAACTGTATGCTAAACGACATAAAAGGGATGTTCGGAATTGAGATATATGCGGGAATTGACAAGTAACAACATTTGAATTAACTTTGACACAAAATATTCAGTAGATTAATTTGTGTTACAAATTTGTTGCCATCAGCTCAAGTACTTAGACACTGGTAATAGGACACCTTGTACCTATTGTGATGACTGATGAGGCTTAAAAGAGCCCACTTTCATAAAAGAGAAAGCTTTCGAGAACTTCCTTTAATTTTGCCTATGAGTTCAGTTCCTAGTCTCTTAAAATTTTAGTTTATACATAACAGTGGTTACAATAATTGACGTTTGAACTTTAATAATGGGTTAGACTCGACTTTCTTCGGATCGAAAGTTACAGACTCGATTATCTTAAAGTCAAAGATAACTTGATTATTGGTACACAGTTTATTTTAATTTCGACTATCGCCCTAAAGTCGAGTCTTCATTTCATTGGCCGGACTGTATTTGTAAAAAAAAATTCAAACACGGGATTTAACTCAATTCTGACATTACGATGATAGTGGAACTCAAAATTGTCGGTCGCAAAATTCTGTCCGTATGCTCCTGAGGGCTACAGCCTAAACGGCTGCCCGATTTGGTTTTGAAGTTTGTGGGCCAGTTTGTTCACACTTGTTCTTCTACAGTTCGCCTATTACTGGAGAGTGAAGCTCCAACAAAATCTACAATCGCTTTCAATATTTTGCAAAACTTTTGATGAACGAACATTTCGTGCGACCCAGTCGTGCACCCAATTTTATTTTGTTTCGTTAAAGTAAAATCTACCCATATAATTAAAATCCGGGTGCACACTCAAAGGCTATCAAGAATACTTTTAGTAAGCTGTAATCTTGAAAAACATCGTCCTAGCGACGTCACTAAATACTTCACGTTTCACCTCATAAATCTTACAAATAATTTTACCTCAATTTCGCTTTCCCCGGGGTATCCGCATGGACTTTTGACGACTCAATATTTACTATCGAAAATATTATATGTGCCAAAATTATATTTCTCGTTTGAAAATTTATCACACAAAAGAAAAAATCAATTTCATTTGCACTGCGTTCGGGTAGTTCACAATTGAATATTCCAAGGATATAAAGGTTTGTTTGCAATTTAATCAGAAAATTCATCACTGATATGATTCTCACAGTTTTTGGACAGCTTCTTTTATTGAATTGTTTGGCACTTCCTATTCAGTTTGACAGATTTTTGGTACATATAATTTTTAAATAAAATTAATTTTCCTCTGCGATATACATGTGTCTTAAAATATGTCAATCTTTGTTGGTCATAAACAGAGCAAAAAAATATAAAACCTCTCAAAACTGGTAAGTTCATCGCTCAATTCACCGTCCATGGAAATTGCAAATATTAATTCCACCAAAATCATTAAAATCAATAAACTTCCTAAAAACAATCCTTGGCATGCTCTGCAAGGGTCCATTAAATAATAATTTATTTAGCTGAAAATTGAAAACTTCTCAACATTCAACACTCAACAAGTTGTAATGAGGTGCAAAGTCTCTTTTGGCAAGGGAATTTCGGTTTTGTGTTGATGGCCCCTCAAGTATGAAAAAAAAAAAACACTCCCACACTTTGACCTGTATTTACGTACTCACAAAATGCCTATGGATACACCTACCACCCACAAGTAGAGTCTTGGCAACGCTGCTACCGCGCCAACAAAAAAGTTAAAGGCCTTTTTGCAAATAAAAGTGCTGTAGTGTTGAAAAATCGATTCCGATTCCATATTTGTCATTATGGAAAGTAGTATAATCCTGGACATAAATACTGTTAAGGGCACTTCTCCGGTCGATAGTACTAAGCCGTTTTAAGCAGCTTTAACTTTAAAGTAACAACTTCCTCGTTCATATTCGCAAACGAAATGGAACAAGCAGTTGTCCTGTAATTAGCTGCCTATATTTGTCAGGATGGACTTGATTCCTACTTGTATGACAGAAGGTACGAGCAATATATTCAATTTGCAAGGTAATTGCTTCGTTTCAATGCCAAGCCTTTACAGCTACTCCCGATTCTAAATCTGCCCTAAAAATATAAAAGAGGTGCTAAATTTGTTTGTTGTTTGGTGGACTTCCGACTAGTGGAGGGTCCCTGTATAGTCCAAAAGAAGTCATCCGATGTTGTTTGGCTCTCATTTTTTTTCTAAATGAAAAACTTCGATTGTGTTTTTTGATTATGTTTATTTGAACCTTAAGAATTTTATTGGTCAAGTCGAGAAGATGATATCGGCCAAATGGGCGCCGTCACAATTGATTGCCATATCGATGATTTCTTTTGGCCCACCCTGTATATTTTTTCTTTTTTGTGGGGATTCTGTAAATAAAGAAACGATGCCAAAAGCTGACCCAAAAACTGTTTTCACAACACAGCTATTATACACTATTGTAACGATACCATTAATTATTTATGGAAATATGGATCTCTACCTGCGACGACACGAAAGCGAACTTAGAGGGACGAGAGGACATTCGTACTTTGGCCGTAGTAGAAGACGAAGCGAAAGAGATTCTTACGTAAACAAATTTTTAAAATAAAACGTGTTGTGTCCCGTATTTAATTAAACGCTATGGTCAAAACTACAGATATTTAAACTAAATCGACATCAGACCCGTTTAAGTGATTATTTTTCGATTTCGTGCTGTCATTTGCCTTTGGAAAAACATTTTCGTTCTTCCATCTCCGACAACAGTATGATAAACACAATATCAAGCCATAAAAGTATCTGCAGTAGATTATTTATTGATGTTGGTTGTTTCCTGTTTTATTGCCCTAGCAGAAAGGACTGTCATGTGCGAAATATTTTTCATTTTCTTCCAAACTACTTTTTAATTTCATTTCATTTTGCTTGCTTAAGGATTCAAAAATGTCTATATAATCGAAACTTTTTTCACAAAACTTAATATATTATATTAAAGCCAATAATGAAGAAAAAAATCCCAAATAGAGTATACTTTATGCATAAATTGGTTCTGCTTTCGCCAGCAATATTTCCGCTGGATTCATGTCGCAAATTACCGCCTTTCATTCATCTTAACGCTCAATGTTAAACGGCCGAGTAGCGACCAATGAACCACATCGCATTTCGATGGATTTGTCAGGAAGTTTTTTTTTGTTTCTTCTTCAAGAAGTATCGCGTCTAGCTGGGCAAAAAAATTGTTTTTGTTTTAGAATAATTTTTCTTCTAAATAAAGCTTAATCCCAATTTAAGAGTGGGATGGTTATAAATCACCATCAACTGACAGCAAAGCGAATCCATGTCGATATGGAATTTATTATTCTTGTTTTAAAACGGGCGCGGCGGGTGGATATCCATTCTTCCAAGAAATTCCAATATCCCTTGGGATTATTTCGTTGTTCCTTTTGTTTGGAAGAATTGGATTGCAGACGATAAGTTGAGCGAGATATTTGGCTAATGGACGCTTAGTCTAAAATGAAAATTTTTAACGGAGTTTTTGTAGTCATGAATCTTTATCTTTCAAAGGAAGTTGGAAATGCTTTCCTAAAATTGACGGTTGTAGCTCTTTCAACAAAAGCAAAGAATACAACTAAGATGACAATAGAAAGAAATAAGGCGGGTATGCAAAAATTGAGAAACAAATTGTCCATAAATACCTACTGAAGAGTATTAACTAGACATCGGCAACACTATACCATCATGTACATGCAGTGCACTCTGTGTACCTACATGCGACTGATTTACAAGCCAGATCGTCACCAGCTCTCATTATCGGTACACCTAACTCTTAACTAATTTGTAACTAAACACCCAAACTGAATTATTAAAATATTGAATTCTATTCTGTAACAAAAATGCGTGTTGTTTTCTTAGCCGTTTTAAATACATTTCTACAGCCATTAACGGACCTGTTGCTCCAAATATTTATTGTCAGTATTACCTTGACTATAGATGGGATTAAACGGCTTGAGACTTACTTACGAATATAAGCAAAGATGTCCTTCTTTCGATCGGCAGGACTGCAGAACATTTTTTATTAAATACACAGCTTTAGATAAGTTTACACTTTTTTTTTTAGCTTCGACCTTGGTTTGAATTATTTATAAGGGAAATTGTTAAAACCTTAAGATTTATTCAGTACATCTATGTACGTATATCGGCTGTCATTATATCTCATAAAATATAAGAAATTACTAATAAACTATACCACACCATAGAGCATAGAGTGCGTGAATTGAAAAGCGCATACAACTTCAACACCATGAGTAGGTAACATTTTCATCCGAATTGTATACAAATTTCACTGGTGTACATGTCGTATTTTATATTTATATAACTTACCCTTGAATATGTACTAACACAGGTCTGATACAGTCTATGTAGCTAAAGTTACCGATTGATTTTATCATCAAAATTCCGAAAGTGTACCCGAATAAACAAATAGCAAATTTCAAGGACTTTTCCATTTGGAATGGAAAGGGTTGCATACATGTAGCAAATATATTGTACTGAAAGTTAAGTCTGCAATAAATAAGTTACACGCAAAATAAATACAACATACCTACGTGATTGGTTTGCCAAGGATGTATACTTCCAGCTTCTAACAATTGCTTGACTGAATTTGCAGTCCGTCGAGAATTCCTTCCAAAATAAAGGTGAAATGTATCTTCACACAATAAAATTCTTTGGGTTTGTTTCAAACGAGTGTAGATGTATTAATTTTTTTTACAACTGATTGCATTTGTTTTTATGTTTTTTTCTTCAAAGGTAAAATAAAGTGTCCCTTTAAATTCCTCTTCATGGGAATTGAAGGTTTAAAGATGACTTCATTTCATTATTTAAAAAGTGGATGGATAGATAGTTCCGTTTCGGATTAAAGTTTACAAATAATTTTACATCCACAAATTTTACAATTCAAAATACAATATCTAAAATATAGTTTTTGTAAATCAGAGGAAATTAAAAAAAAACATCTTAAACTGGGAAACAAAACTAAATTAAATTATTTAGACAAATTATTATAATAATGAGTAGGTAGGTATTTAAATTTGACTGTTACCTACAAAGTGGACGTAAGAAAGAAACCAGAGTATTGAGGGTGTCTCTAAAGACCATTTCCAAAAAGTGGCAACCACTACCCTTCAGACTAAACTTAAAAAAAAAATCAAGGAGCTTCAAGGCCGCATAAATATAAAGAATAAGGGACGAGACAAAAAATATAAATTATAATTATTATTTATTGTGAAATAAATGAATTTCAAGCCAGCTCAAATTACTCTGCAATGCTAATTTAAATTTTTTAATTAGTTTTTTAGAATTTTTTATTTTTTTTGTACTAAATGAATTGATATTTTTATCAGGCGATGTGAAAAGTAATGTTTGTTGTTAGAATTTTGTTGTTTTGTATTTTTATTTTTGTTTCTTTCGTTTTTAATAAATCTATTTATTTGGAAAAAAAGCGTCATTTTCTTGTGATACATTTGGTACATTTTAGAAGCTCAAATTTAGATAAATACTTTTGAAACATTTTTCAAAAAATAAATAAAACGATACAATACATTGGTCATATCATATCATAGGCATATCATAGGCGATAGCGTTTTCTTACGTTTACTCAACGAACTACCAGCCTTAATTTTTAAGTCGCGAACGAAGCTACTTGCACAGCTTTGACGTGGTGATTTGCAATGCGTATTTCGAAGTCCTTATGCGTTTGCTGATAACCGCATAGCTAGCATAAATTGTTTAATAACTCTTCACAAAGTGTTTGCATAAGCAATGTTAGTTTAAAAAAGACGGTTTGGTCCATCGCAGGTAAGTAACCGAGGATACAAAAGGCTTATTATTAAAAGTATTGTAATACCTCAATTCAAATCCCGAATAGCCTGTTTTCTTTAAATTCTAGTAGTTGTAACCTTTGAAATCCTATGCTTGTTGATATCCAAACCGTACAAATCGACAGTGATAGCGATTAAGCTAAAGAAAATGACATGCAGTTCGATTCTCAATCGTTATAAAAATATTTATTCCTAATTGCTATTAGAATGAAATGTACATTCTCCAACAGCCCCGCTAAAATTTCAGTTGTGTATGCAAATTTAATTTAGATTTCACTGGAAACCAATTAATCTTCAAACACGAACGACGATCTATTCCCACTTGTCGGAGTAATCGCCTCAACCATGCCACAAATGTGCAGCACTTACCTATTAAAGTCTACCCTCGGTCATGCTGTGTTCGCCTCAGGTTGGAGCCGGATACAGCCATTTGCTCATCGCACCGGAGGGAAAAAATGCATTGCATGCCTAAAGCAAAATATTGAGTACGAAAGCGCACTTCAAGTTGCATGGCTGCATATCTGGCAAGGATCTGGTGAAAATGTATCCTGAAGTGGCCGTTTCCTTTGCCGGAAGTGCTTTCACCGCCAATATTGTACCATATTGCATGCGGAAAGCCCATTATATTGAATTTCGAAATATATAGCTGGCATTTGGCAGGCCACTTCAAGAAGCCCTCTGTAGGTATGGAAACGAAAGGATTGCGTGTTTAGAAAGCCTCCACGTGGACGTGCAGCATTGTGTTTGCTGAGTGTTGATTTACGTACCCTCCGGCTTATTAAAGATGAATGTGATTTCGGCTCCCAGGGGGAGGACCTTTAGGTGATGATAAATTAGGGACATCTTTGCCTGCATCAAGTTGTGATTTATTTAAACGGTCCAACTTGAAGTAGAGCATGATTTCGGAAATATAAGAGCCATTTTACTTTTTGCGTTGAAGTAAAACTGTTATAATAATTATTATCTACTGAATAACCTAATTCGAGTCTTCGTCCTTCTAATGTTCTGTTCTTTTTTTTTTCGTTACAGGTGAGTGAACAATTATACGTACATTTACTGCAGCTCAAGTTCTGCTAGAGTTTCCTGCCTATGGGTAGGTGTGTATATCGGGCAAATTATGGTTTATGGATGTCATGCTGCTCTAAGTGTTTAGCCGCAGGACGTTCTGGTAGTACGGAGATACCCAGAGTAGTAAACGAGCTGTGTAATTAGCGCAGCACGTGATTAGTATGAGTGCAAAAGTTACTACATATACCTAAGTGAATGTTATGAAAATTCGTGAATGTAGATGTTGTGTGACAAAAGCTGAATAAATGTGATTATCGTGGTTTCAATTGGATTCGGTAAGTTACAAAGGTTCTACAATGGAATGACATGCTTAGGCATTTAAAACAAAAAGTTGAACGGGTAAGTGTGGAGTAGATTGTAACGAAATTGCGGGTGTAGTGACTTGCTGTTTACTTCACTAAAATAAAATGCCTAATATTTTTTTTTCGTGACATTGCTGCACATAAATTTGTTTTGTGTGGGTGTAGCACGAGAGGCTAAGAAAATTCGCTCTACCTGTTCTAGACAACTGATTCCTACTTTTCTGCCCTGTTCGATAACGTTTAAAAGTTCAAAGAGTACACTATTAAATACCGTCACCACAAAATGAAACCGAAAACAACCCGTCGATTTTTTTTTCAAAATAACTGATGACATCTTCCTCTCTTGCGTAGAGATAGAGATGATGATGATTTTGTGTAGTAAGTTATAAAGAATCAACCAATTTCCGATGTGATGGCATTTTTAGAATTTTTTAATATATCAAAAAAATACATCATTTAACTACCTCAAAGTTGAAGCTGTAAAATTATTTCGTTCGATTCTTCGGTTCCTTCTTGTTAACAGCATAGATAGGTAATTGAATTTGCCGTTGTCTGTAAATAAATTCATTACTCCGCTTCTGTTCCAATATTTCCCAGCGCGCCGATGACAACTTACCAAGTTTTGCCAATGAGGTCAATACCATCCATGTGTTTATGCAATTGTACAGACATTGAACAAATTTTCCCCAGATCGCCTTGCTTGTTTTGCTAATTTTTTTTCAGGTGTGATTTTAAAGACGTCTATAGCTTGCAGTGCAATACCTTGTCTTGATTAACTTTTTGACATCAAAGGTCTGGGTTGCTTTCTTCTTTACCTACTAATGAATCGAGTATCATGCCAAAGTTTTATGTCGTAAAAATCGTCAAAGAAGTGTGCGATGTCTTCGCTATACTCCAGTGGCTATAGTTTTTGTCTCCACTCGTTAAAAACTAAAACATTCAATATTGAGTTGAATGCCTAGTGCAAAAGCTTTACTGCCAATGAGCAAATGACCAATTGCTTCGATTAACCATGTTCTTCGACGTAGGCGGTAGATTTGTTAAAAAGTGCTGCCCACATTTTGCTTTTAACGAGTTCCGCCTTGTCAAGAATGGATCCACACCTGACCTTGTAAATCAAAAATAAATAATAAGTTGGTATAACAGGTTCGTGGAGGCATCCTAGTTAAAAGTCTCTCACATCCATGCTTTTTATTTTCTCTTTTTAAGGCGAATGAAAGGAACCTTCAACTATATGCCGAATTGCGAATCTTTCCAAAGCAGTTGCAAACACTCTCGTTATTTTTTCAGAGGTTCACAAGACAAGAAGCAGCGCAGTGGAAAAAAAAGATGTTTTTTCGGAGATCGAATTGAGATCCATTCCAAAGTACACACAAACTAACTACTCAGTGCCCTTGTTCATCATCCTCTGGTTTCTTTTTGAGCACTGCTCAAAAAGTGTGAAGGAGTTTGATATAGAATGCATGTATATCTCACTTGTAGTGGCAATCTCAAACAAATTGCTAGTTTTCATTAGTAAAAGAGTTAAAATAGCTAGATCTACTGATTCAAAAATACCAGACAATTCTGAGAGACATTTTGGCTCTTAAATTAGGCAAAAGTACCCCCGAAGTAGATTTAAAGTTCGCATCACTGAATCGTCAGTCAATATTGATACTTGACACTGCGATCATGTATTATACATGATTGATTTATGTCCAAAAGTGTAGCAACATCCCTTCAGATTGCAACTGATATTTACAACCCAATTCGTTCAATTGGCTAAACAATATATGTTCCTTTTCCCTTTATTCAAGCTTTGTAACCGGGGAGATTGCGTCCCTCACTTTCCTTCACCAAATCCTGGGGATGGCGATGGACCTGGTCTTTGGCGACGATCTCAAAACCCCACTCAACCCAACCAAACCTAACATTTCTTTCTTTCTTCTTACATTAAAATTAATTTTTTTTCTTACATCTACTCCAAAAGTAGCTTTCTTAAACTCAATAGCAGTCACAGCCAGAAGCCATATGCTCTACCACGAAACAGTGCAACGAGGCTCAACCATCCATTTCACATAAAATAAAACGTTTACTCATCATCCTCCATTATAACTAGTTAATCCCAAAGGCATTCGCATAATTAAATTGAATGAAAGGAAAATACTCACCAATCAGCTTTTTTATGCAGATGTCCAAGTTCAACAAAATTCCGTCTGCCTCTGGCGGCGAGGATAAATAAATTTTGAAAAGAATTTAACGATAATGCACGCTCCACAGAGGACGAATAAATTATTTTAATCGATTTCTTTCTCTCTCTCTACTATACCGATTTAGGAAAATACTGTAAACCTATCCTTTTCTATGCCAGTCCTCACTGGTGCTACTTTCAAAAGTGCCTTTGTCAAATAAATGGCTTTGAAGATGCTACTTCTGGTCGAAGATATGGGTTCTATGTTTGTCCTTGGTGTGGAATGTTGATTCCTCGAAATATGTGGTCCCCATTGAGTCGAAAGTTTTAAAATGAGTATGAACAACAAAGTGTTCCGGTTGAGTGAAATATGTTTTCCAATAATTTGAATAGCATAAAGTGATGCTGAACATTCACCACCGATTTGGCTTTGAGATCAAATCTAATAAATCACCAAGCCCTGAGGGGGATGCAATCGAGGAGGACAAGTCGGACACGACGCTGTGTATATTTTAGGAATTTACAATTCAAACAAACGTGTCTAGGGACCACATGTGGACAGACTTGCTGCGGATATGTTTGTAACATCACTGAAAAAGCGTGGTACTTAAAAAACTATTTACTTTGCCAGAGTGATATCCCCCACTCGTCAAAAACACTCGCATCGATGAGAATTTACGAGCTAACAGATGTAGGGTCTGCTGTGTCTGGCACGTGTCAATTTTTTTGAACACCGACACGTATTTGCTTCAAATTGAGTTCTATTTGCAGTGTGTCCTTTAGTGTCAGAGTTTCATAAAGCAGCTGCTATTCCGCCGCGTATCCTAAATGCAACACACATATTGATATTTCCAACGCCCCTTGCTTAAAGGGCGAACATTAAAAAGTGACTGCTCTCTTGTGGCGACGAAGAGATGCAAACCAAGTGCGTCCGGCTTTTGTGGATATAAGTCTTGGCTTTGATTCAATGACAATCGATTTACCAGCATTCGAATGATGTCAGCTGAAGAAGCGAGTGTGACGAGAAATTGAAATCTCACCCAACAGCTGGTAGATGTTATTTACGCAAGTCACGATAATTCGAGGAGTGATGGTTTTGCGTGCGAATTCGTTTCGGAGTTACTGAAATATACGTGAACAGCAAAGTGATTGAACTGCTTGAAATCAATTTTCGAAATATGAGGGTGCAGTTAAGTCATGCCACGCTTTTTTTCCACTGCGCCACGTCCTACAAACATTCTAGTCAATAAGTGTCTTTTTAAATAGTTTATGGGCATACATAACAGAAATATGTCAGAAAATGGCTCTGAGAAGCCAGGGCTAGGCTTGGGCTGCTTGGTAGATTACTCTAAAAATGTTGGTTCATATTATGCGCGACGTGTAGAGTTTATGTGGCACTCAATTCGCTATGAGTCGTATCAGCAACCGGCCCTAAGTGTTCAATATTCATTAAAGTTAGGTGATTAAGAGGCTTTTGGTTAAAAAGATTCTTTGTTACAGTGACTCTTGCTACGTGGCTAATCCGCCACTGACCAGACCTGAGTTCCCACGGCACTCCCAACGCTCCTCCTTCGTAAAGTTCATTTGTTAAATTCCGATCCTGAACATTTTGACTGGCCCAGAGTTAAACAAGAATGATTTGAGGAAAACATTTTTGCCAGTTGAGGGAGGGTACAGTGAAACTTTCCCACTCGTTGTCGGAACTTGAAATGTATTGTCTCCATCTAAGTCACACACAAGATTTACTCCAAAATAATAAACATGATGGATTACGGAAAGTGACGGAAGTGATTCAACAATTGATTGATGTCTTTGCTAATATTAATTGAGTCTTTGACACTGTATACGCATCTACACGTATATATGAAAAAGTAATCTTGTAAATTCGTCATCGACAAGTAGCTAATGTAATCGAATGATTATAGATCTCTAATGTCAGATAGTAATGTCATCGTTAATTTTCGAGGATGTCAATTTTTTCCGATTGGAATAACAAAAAAGACTCGTAAAATGAGGGTTTTTCTAAGCACTTGTTCCGGTCTTCTGCCGGTAGTCCCAATGAACTTTTGATAGATTGATTGATGTCTTGATGGAATGAAGGAATGACTTAAAAAATGTCGCCGTCGCGAAGACCACACCGAAAGTTAGATTATTAAAATATAGGACTGCCAGTTGTCAGCTGTTATAGCCTGAGATGTGGCTTTTTGTTTTAAGCGAAGATTTACTTTTTTTTGTCGTTTTAAGAAATGCGCGATACAAATAATCATAGTTAGTGTCCTAGCTAGATTTTACGAACTCAAAATGGCGAAATTATCCACGAAAATTTAACCCATTGTGACCTACAAAATATTTAGTGTGAAGATTAAAAATGATTATGGTGAGGCCCAATTTGTACCGAGTTTTTAGCTTTTTAGATTGTATATAGAGATTCAGTGTTTTATTTTCTCTTACGTTCGATCTCCACGCATACATGACCAAAAACCCATTGAAAAAATTTACGCACGAAGGAAGATTGTATCAGCTCTTTCTTTCTGCCAATATCTTTGTATTCTTTCTGCCTACATCTTGCAGGACTTGACGCCTGCTTAACTTCCAGAATAAGAGTTTCTTTTTTTTAATTTATCGGGTCAAGAGTCGTAAGCAGTGACAAAATTTGGACATCAGAAAGCTGTTGAAAGTAGTTACTTTGTCAATCAATTCCGCCTGCCCTTCAATTGCTATGGAAGCCTTTATCACTGTAGAAACGGCCGAAGATATAATCGATATGGCCTGCATACCCCTGTAAGTGAATTTATCCGTTGAAGACTATACCTTTCGAATTGACATCTGCCCTACCTAATCCAGTCCGACTTTAAAGAAGTCGCATGCGATGTGCTCATCGCTCTCTTAAGTTGGACGCATTTTTAAAAGAGTTTGGGAGAAATATTTTATTTTTGCACATGATCCCGTTTCCTAGAAAGGTCGTCGGCTTTGCCAAGAATAGATTATTATAGCCTCTGACGCGGAGTGCTATTTAAGGGTGTCCCATAATTCACGCAAAATTTTAGATTTTTGCGCCATTTATTAGAACAGTGATGTCAACGGAGAAAAAGAAAACAATGTGACAGCTGACAGTTCGGTGTAAGTAAAAATTGGAGCGCTATACGATAGATCAACGCATTTTCACTGTTGAGCAATATTTTAAAAATAATGAACACACAAAATTTTATACAAAATAATCGTCACTAATGAAGCTCATTTTCATCTTGATGGCTTCGATGAAAATTTGTCACATTTGGGGTTCAGAAAACCCACGAGTAATTGTTGAGAAACAAATGCATTTGGTGAGGATTTTGAGCTGTAGGCATTATCGGACCATTCTTCTTCGAAAATGCGGCTGGTCTTCAAAAATGCGGCTGGTCAGTCAGTTAAGTTACAGTAAATGCTGTTTGTCATCGTGACATGATAACCCAGTTTAAATGCCCAAATTACAAGCTATGGATGTGATCAACAAGTGGTTTCAGCGAGACTGCATTAGTCATTTTCTAATCGTGTAGTCGGCTGTTTTTGCTATCAGACTTGACCATCCAGATCTTTCGATTTAACGCCATTGGAATTTTTTCTTTGGTTTCTTTTTTAAGTTTAAAAATTCCTTTTATATAAGATCTTTGCGTTTTGATTTATCAGTTTAAAGTCAACAAATTTTATTGTAACCCATCTCCCAAGATGAGTACAGTACTGTTTCTATCTGCCATCCATGCCTTAACCTACCCTATCCATCGTATCTGAAGAATTGTTGTAACATCTCTCTTTTGCAGTGCAGAGCCTCTGCACACTTTGCCACATCTATAAGTAAGTATCGGAAGGTGAAAAGGCAATACGTATAATTCGCACGTTTTATTAACATTCACACCCTACCCAATTAAGTATCTCAATTCCCAAATGACAGATTCCATATTCCCTTAATCTCCCAGGATTCCGAGTTCTTGTACTCTGTAGAAACCAATTTTGTATGCGCCATTAAGATTTATCCGCAGTACAGAGGTCATTACGTTTTCAAGGAAATTATATCGTCACGCCCTTAACCTTCTCTCTGGATCCAAAATATGTAACTGACATTTTACGGAACTTTTAGTTAGTTTGTGACTTCAATTTTATTAAGACTGTTAAAGTAGATGCCATTAAGGCTAATGGAATAAGGGGAAGCTTTTTTCTTTTAAATGTGCGCCCGGGAAGGAGTTCAGAAGCAACAATTCACATGAAAAATTCAAGACAAGGCAAACTGACACAATTCGCGACATTCTGAAAATAGGTAGAGGTACGAAAGGCGCCCGCACCTACATACATTTTGAGACAAATCTCGTCGGGTGTCGTTGTCTTACAATATTTTCAGTTGTCTTTAAATTTAAATTTTAGCTAAATTCCATTGCCTCGTTGTCGTTCGTGTGAATGGTGGGACCAGTCGTTAAAATCACATTGTCATTTAGTCTCAGATTCTATTGGGCATTTTGTGAGGTTTCATATAAATTCCTTTTGGGCTGTCAAAAATATATCCTGCCTCAGCTATCCTTTCCCACAATTGCTCTAAGCGTTGGCTTATATAATAAATACAAACAGTAATCTCCGCCCGACAGTAGCTTTAGATTTAATTGCTGGCGTCTAATTAAATTTATATCCATTTCAGTTAAGCCACAATATTCACACCGCGGGAGCTAGAAAAGAGAACAAAATACATCAACGAAATTGAGGAAATGTACGTTCATAAAAGCCGACAAAAAGGTCCAACTATGAATAATGAATTTCAAATTACGATGCCATAACCTGTCATCATCAAGGAGCGCTTCATGCCATCATCATCCCTGCCATCACAGCATTTCCGTACACAAACTCTGTTGTGTTCATATTCGTATATTATGTACTAGGTGATGCGGATTTGACCTTGATGATGGGTTTACACTTCACAACTCTGCAGATGACCCCCTTTTATTGCTGCTCCCTTTCGGGTAGGTAGGTAGGTAGGTAGGTATTCTCCTGCACACATGGTCCTTACCCTCAAATTATGTTACAAATATTTACTGGATTCGACCCTGTCATTTGGTTTTCTCGTCCGCCTTTGTAGCAATCACAAACACGTGCTTCGGCTAACCAATACAGGCGAACAAGTTTGAAGTTGCAGATGGAATGAAGACCACAGTTTGGGCGCGTCTATATTGTAGTGCGGAATCGATTGTGCCTTACTGCCTTTTCGTGACTGGCAAGCATTTTGTCAGGCGAATTATTCATACATACTGTAGGTATTTTAATTTCAAGGACTTGTCAGGAAAGTCTTCTGATTGTGTTTCCGAACGGGTAGGGTAGTGCGCGCTTTTTAACACTTGACATTTGCAGATGATAAAGGGATGGTGTTCAAACTCTGAAGTTGAATGTGTGCGTGCTTTGCAGAAAGCTGTTATGCCTACCCAAGTACCTACGTTTGACCCTGCAGGAGAAGTCTGCTTTATGTAAAAGCTTGAAAAAGCTTACGGTGCAAGAACTGTAGTGTGAGTATAATACAACAGATGTCGCAGTCACCACTAGGGTGACTGGTTGGACTTTTGCAATGGCACTTTTTTAAATTATTTTAAATTTAAAAAGAAAGACTCGTCAACTGATATTATTTGAAGAAAGACTACCAATATAAAACTGAAATTTTACGATGGATAAAAATAATGTCAATTTTGTCTGGACAACCAATCAAGTCTTAATTCTCCAAATAATATCTTCCAAGATAATTTTTCTTTAATAGAATAAAAGGCTGCTATCATTTTCCGCTCTATGCTTTTGAGTGGCGGATGGATGGTGGTGTTGTGCATTGTCTTTCGTTTACTGAAACAAAATTTACACTAAATTTGTTTAACGATATATAGCTCAAAATTATGTTGGGCGCTTAAGGCACCAAGTGACAAAGAACAGAAACAGGAACAGACACTGAAACAGAACAGAAAGTTTTTTCGTTCTGTAGTAAATTCTGGTTCTGTTTACGTTGCTAGCTCAGCTACACAAAACTGAAACAGAAACAGATCCATAAAAACATGATTACATTTTAGCATTGACTTCAACGAAAAAATGGAACAGATTTTGAAAATGTTTAGTGAATACGATTTACATAAAGCTTATTGTCGAATTGCGACCTATAAACAAGCAGAGCGGCAGTTTGCAGACGATTTCGATTTCAGATGACAAATGCAGAAAAATCCACACAAAAAAAACATCCCCCCCATGATAAATTAGCATTTCTGTTGCAGAAACAATCAATATAGACTTGTTTACGTTCTGTCGTCAAACAGTAATTTTTCTGTCGCTAAATTCTGTTGCTGACAAAATTTTTTTCTGTTCCTAATTCTGTTTCTGTTGCAAATGTATGGGATTCTGTTTCTGTTCCTGTTTCTGTTCTTTGTCACTTGGTGCCTTTATGGAAGAAATTTCTATCGTTTTTCTTAGGTAGGTACTAAGGGCCGTTTGCTCATACGAATGGGAACTTGACTTTTCTGTGGGTGCCAATAGAGACCCAGCTTTGCTTCGAGCTTTTCTAAAATATTTTTTTTTTAATTTTAGGCATTTACGAGTATGTCCTAAAAAGTTCTGTTTACGATTCTTAAAATAGAATATTTCGTTTTGCTGAATACATCCATTGCAAAACGAAAAACTCACCTGTATTTTTGTTTTGTGCTAAAGTTTCATTGCGATTTCTGGTCCGTTAAAGCTTTATTGGGATTAAGGTTCTCCATGAAGGGAATAGAGCGTGAAATTTCCTTTTCGTGTTACTTAGGTTAATGGTTGCTGGAAATCTATATCTACACAGCCATCAATCATTCAGATTTATTTTTTGACATATCAAAGGAATGGAACGTATTACAGTTTAAAGATGTGCACGATTAGCCTGTTGGACTTACTACCATGAAATACAGCCACTCGATTATTCCCTGTACTTTTTTGTCGTTTTAAATATTTGCAGGTGATTGCACTGCATCGCGTTGTTTATTCCGCTGCAGATTTACATAGTTACCCTCTTCTGTATACCCATCGTGTAGCTTGTCACATCTTCCAGGGTTTATTGCTCTCCTAAAAGGAATCGTTTTTCTTTATACTTAGGGTTAATAAAAAATTAAATTTCGTATCTTCAATTGTTTCAGCCATAGAAACACTCCTTTTTAGGAAATTGTTCGAAAAACGCCACTTACTCTAATGCTTATATTTTCAGTCCGATTTTTCAGGTTCTAAGGAGATGATCCAAGGACGGACATTTGAAGGTAGCCATCTTTCTGAATGTACTACACTTGCTTGTTGTCCGAAAATAGTCAATTTATTTAGTTGGTCTGACACCCTCCTACCTGCAGGACCTTTCTTCAGTTCGCAGTTTGTTTTTAACACGTTTGAGGTCTAACAGTTTTATTGTTGTAGCAACAATTCTAAAAATAACCGTGACAAATTGCATTTCAACCATTCTTGTTAATTTGATGGAAGGTGGATACATATAAGTCGTCTTTGCAATACACAGTATAACCTATTCCGAACTTTGACTAATTTGTCCAGCACCCAACTCATCCCTTTTCAAGAAATTGAAAAGTGTTAACAATCTCTTCATTTAGTACTAAAGGTTTGCCGAAGGAATACAAAAAAGTGGTCAACTTTCCTTATTCTACCTTTAACCTGGTTGGAGATTTACTTTTTATCTTCTACCGTATTATGTAAAACTTTTCAATAACCATTGGTACTGTTGGATTGGGTGTACTAATATTTCAATTTTCGCATGCATTTTTGTACACTCACCTACCCCGTATAACTGATTTGGATTATACCCCGCAGTAACCCTACAGCTAAACTGTAAGTAAACTATTCTGGATGGGAATCCCACTGAAAACCTGTGATTCACTTGATTCACTTGTGAGCTTATCTTCTGTCAGCTGCACCTGCTATTAAGGACTCATGTGAGTACCCATTAAAGTAATAAAAGTGAACTATAAATGAAGTGGCATATGTTCCAGAAGAGCTGCATAACAAGTCTTCACCCTTTTCAGCGATTATTTTCAGGTCATTTGTTGAACTCCCCCGAATATATATGGTCTCATCAGGACAGTGCTGTTTCAAAGGGTTTCATAAAATATGAAAGCAATAGGTATGTGCCCTCCAGTGCTATTTAAGAAGCTCTAAACCGATTACCATACCATTTCCCTTCAGCTGTATGACAGACAGCCAGCTGTCTTTGGATGTTCATAAGCTCTAAGTCCAAAGACCCCGCTCGTTAGGCTTTTATTTTTTTAAGATCATCGTAGATAGCGTTGAGGGCCGTTGGTTTATAGCTGACCTCATGCAGCGGGCTTCCTTTATTTATAATAGAAGTTTTAGACAACTGCATCGTATTCTTAGTGTCAGAGAATAACTGAAACTTTAAAATAGAAAATGGTCCATGACTGGGTCCCACGAATCTTTTTTAAGCACCGATAGTTCATTGTGATGAGCTGTCTCTTGCTCGAATATTCTTGCTCTTTCTATTAAGAAGACAGTTTATATACGTCATTTGCTCTTCGCTAAAAAACTTGGTCACCGCTTAGATCCGCTCGGAGCAAAGTAATTTGCGCTCGAAGGCATTTAGCTGCCTTGTATTTATGATATGAAATTGAACATTAGCAAATTTCATCTCATAACCTGACCCCTGAAAGTCCGCAATATGTCACATGACAAGGTCAAATCCGTCTTCTGGTAGGTTCGTATCCCTAGATCTGTAGCAATTCTCAATTGAGTCAGTCGAAGGCTTCCACTTGTAAATCGGTTTGAAATAGTTTCTCGAAAAATTAAGTCAAATTAAAAGTACTTTCCCAATCCATGTGGATTTTTCAGAGTACCATTGGGCGAAACTTGGAGCAGCATATAGTTCATTTCAGCACAATCGACAAACTCTTTCAGGATCCACTCAACTTTTACGGTTGTAGGTGTCAGCTGTGGGCTTAGTTGTGTCCCTCATTGGGAAATGATTGTGCATGTTTCATTTTATTCCTTTTCGACGATTGAAATAGGTAGAAAGGACGAGTAGGGTGGGACAGAATTCATAGG
This sequence comes from Cheilosia impressa, assembly GCA_948293265.1. Classification (NCBI taxonomy): domain Eukaryota; kingdom Metazoa; phylum Arthropoda; class Insecta; order Diptera; family Syrphidae; genus Cheilosia; species Cheilosia impressa. The sequence goes on along the minus strand of OX411883.1, from coordinate 22,943,443 downwards.
AAAACTGTCTTCGGTGAAAATTTACGAAGTCGCAAGCGAAGCCAGATGAAAATACCTTTCTTAACTTAGTGACTATTGACCTCATCCACTTCTTGTGCAGAACCTATGAATCTTTTTTGAAGTGAAAAGCACTACAGGTCTCTTTGTTAAGGGGCAGCCACTTTAATGTTCCACAGGCAATATTGTCTATCACCGTCACCCGTCTGAATGGAGTATTTTTGCTCTGCCCTCTTACCAAAATCCTTATCCCACTTTGGCAGCAACTTAATATTCAAAACACACCCATAGCACGCTGCCGACGAATTTGAAGAATGTCTGATCGAGTTACTACGAACGCATGGTGATATGTCCACCCGCATAAACGATGTGATAACTTAATCCAAGTCGAGTGTCACTGCATTCCTCTATACATCCCCTAATAGTAAAGGAAACCGTTCGATAGACATAAATTCACTGGAAACATTCCCGAGGTAAAGATTTTCGCAATACTTCCGCCTCAGGCGGCATTCTGTTCGAATAATTCCTCGTATACCCTTCATGCTCACCAAGACGAACATTCGCAGCGACACCAAGGACCAAACTCAAATCGCGTGCGGGCGAAGTTACACACCGCCCGCTTTTGATTCGATACCCTTCTGAAGACAGTTTGACGAAATCGATTACACTATTAGCTATTTGATGTTCCGCAGGATCTCGGTTAAATTGTTATTACTTTGGAGCTTCATCAAATGACTTTGGTCTTAGAGGAAGGCGGTCACAGTGGTGCGTGATGGTGGCTGTGATGTTAATGCGAATCCGACATCGTTATTTCTATCGAGGGTGGCGGTAAAGATGTGATGTATTAGTTATCACTGGTTTCATATCCCCCACCGCAACGATGGTGGTAAGTTTATATAAATTGGATATCTTAGGGTTCTGGCCTCATCGTCATCGTAATTACGTTTGGGTACGGGAGTACGAGTAACTGCTGTTTCAGGGTTGTAATGATGGTACTTAATGTTTTGCGGATATTTTCAAATGAAAACACTGGCGATGAGGTATTAGGTGTCATTATTTGGGGCGATTCAGTCCTCGTGCTATTACGTTCGATTGAGGGCTTTGTGTGTTTATTATGCGGATGAACGCCGTGACACTGAGGTATTATTTTGGGCATATAACAGAGTTTGGGGGAGGGTTTCAATAGGTCGTAATTTAAATAATGAGTAACGACGTAGAAAAACAATTATTTCCAAGGTAAACCGGAAATCACACTACTCGGAGGGTAGGCACGGTGTGGCAAAGAACAAATCTACGATGTATGTCTTGGTTTTGAGGCGAACAGACTATCGAGTGCAGAAAGATGATTATTTTGGATTTCGTGCATGTGTTTCGTTTATATTTTTTTGGATGATGGGTTAGTGTGGTGGACAATTGAGTCAGTGGTAACAGATAAAGGGTGATTTTTTAAGAGGCTTAGAACTTTTTTAAAAAAAAAACACAAAAAATTCGAAAAAATGAATGAAATATTTATTTGAATCGATAGTTTGAACCTTGTAATTTAATGTTTAAAGATAATTTCATGCAAATGTTGACCGCGGCTGCGTCTCAGGTAGCCCATCCGCTGAGTCCAATTTTGGCATACTCTTTCACACATATCGGCCGGTATCTCACGAATGAATGCATGGATGTTGGCTTCCAGTGCGTCAATCGAAGCGGGCTTGTCCCTATACACATTAGTCTTGGCATACCCCAACAAAAAATAATCTAATGGTGTCAAATCGCACGATCTAGGCGGCCAATTGACCGGCCCGAAACGTGAAATTAACTGTTCACCAAACTCGCCTCGCAATTGCGCCATTGTTTCGCGTGCTGTGTGGCATGTGGCACCGTCTTGTTGAAACCACATATCATGCAAGTCAAGAACTTCCATTTCGGGCAAAAAAAAGTTTGTTATCATCGCTCGGTAGCGTTCACCATTGACAGTAACGCTGCGATTCGCATCATCTTTGAAGAAATATGGCCCAATAATGCCGCCGGCCCATAAACCGCACCAAACAGTGGCTTTTTCGGGATGCATTGGTAGCTGTTGCAATGCTTCTGGCTGATCTTCACTCCAAATGCGGCAATTTTGCTTATTTACGTACCCATTCAACCAAAAATGAGCCTCATCGCTGAACACAATTTTTCGATAAAAAAGCGCGCAATGAACATTTCGAACCGAGCACGAATTTTGATAGTAAAATTCAATAATTTGCAAGCGTTGTTCATTTGTAAGACGATCCATGGTTAAATTGCAAACCAAACCGAAGCTGTTTGACAGTGACACAAGGTACTAAACACACGTCAGCTGTCAAAACCAGTGTTGCCAAAACCAAACCAGCTAAAAAATCACCCTTTATAACCCCCGGGAAAATTATAAGCAAATAATGAGGCTCGTTTCCACATCTCGAAAATGAAAAGCATGCAATACCTGTCTTGTAAAACCTTCTTACTTGAAACAGTCTTCTTCTATCGGAGCAGTTAGACTTAAACTACTTTCAATACAAAAGTCTGAACCAACATTAATGGCGGTTGTCCACTACGTGCCATTTCACATTTACCGAAATGTTTGGTTCAACAGTCTATAAAACTCTTTCGTTAACCAAACTGGTTTAAAGCTCCTTGGGCCTTAGCAATAAATATTTTTAGTCTCGACTTTAAATTTAAAGCCCACAATTGCAAAATTTGTATGAAGAATATAAACACTGTGAACTACGAAAATTTAGGCCCTTTATCTATAGTGAACAAGCTCACGTTGTTTATTTTGTGCAACGTAAGTCTAAGCAAAATTGAACATTTTCGTGTTGATCGCATTGTGGGCTCCGTTCAGTTGAACAACTCATCAAATTGTTGACTGACTCCACTTAGTATTGATGTGCGAGAAGAGTTGCTGGACACCTTGATACCCTCGAACCAAGTTTTATTTGCTGGGCAACTCGTTCAACACCCTCGACATCTACTAAGACAATTATTAAAAATGTTGACATTAGTTCGGTAAATTCTTTCTATACCTACTATATTTTGTCTGGCTTCTGACGACTCAAAGGTTCACCTCTGATTCGAAGGCTTAAATTAATTAAATAAAAACACCTTAACGCCATACACAAAAATGTTTGACGAGCAAGACTACCTGCTTCCTTTTTGAGCTGCAACCTCTAGAACATAAACCGCAAATTTTGAAAATAGAATTCTCTCTTTAATTTCCTATCTGTGAATACATTTGAAGCACAAAAAAAAAAATTCTAAATGGCGGGAGGTGTGATTAAAGAAAAAAACTGAATGAACTGTCAGGTTTCTATGTGCAAGTGTATGCGTGCGACTAATTTACTTTAATATGGCACGTATACTTTCCCACATAACATGGAAAACAGCTTGTAGGCAAATTCTCTTAAGTTGTAAATCCTTGTCCTTCTTTAGAAATTATGAATTCCGTTCATAGACTGTACTAGCTTATAATTGCACCTCTGAGGCACCGCAAAAACTTCACCTGTCACCAAAGGACAATAGAAAAATGCCCAAGTTCCATATTTAATCAGACCCTTTACTACTAGTCATTATTTTCGAAATTATACTCAGGAAATCATTATCACAGAGGGGATACAATTTGTCACAGTCTCCGCCCAGGAAACCCTGTTTTTCCGATTCATCATATGCCTCCTTGTAGACGATCTCATTTCTTCCGAATGCTTCATGCATTGAGGGGCTGCAATGGAAAGCGAAAACAAAAACAGAATTATTTTTCGAACAGCTATATAATTTGATTAAATGAATAAACGAATAGGAAGGCTACACATATTTATTACTCACTTGTACAATCACTTATTAATGAAAGGAACACATTTTCCCTACGATACGTCATTAAATAAACATTCGCATTTGACATAAATCCCCCTGAAGGACTGCTGCTCCACTGCAGCAGGTGTTTCAAATACTAATTGGACGACCCGAAGCGATTGGTAAAAGTGCTATCACTTGTTTTTTTCGTAGGGTGGGTATGGGTATACATATACATTGCCCCCGATTCCAATCAATAAGTTATATTCGATTCGTAATTCTTTGGTAGACCATAAATAAGAAATTTATTGCTCTATTTCGTACAAGGATTGAAGGAAAAAACTGGTTATCGTTCGTACACGAGTATCTAGAAAACAATGAACAACAAAGAAGAAGAACGGAGGGTAACAAAATCATTGTCTTTATGGCTGTTTACGAGGAGAATAGATTTACCTAAAGCTTTCACGAGAGGCCATCCAACACGTTTGGACAAATGGAATAGGTCTCAATAAGAAGTCGTTAAGCTGTTTGTCTTAAATGAAACTGGTAGACGAAAATTTGACTTATATAAATTGTAGTTTAGCTACCTTGATTTAATTTGGTAGGAAAAACTTGGTCCTTAAAGAAGCAGTTTATACTCTTGTGACAGACGTTGGATGTCGAGATAGATTTATATCTTTGGTAGGCGTACGGTACCTACGAAGTGAAGAAGAAGAGAATACTACATATAGTGTTGAAGAAGGTAGATTTTTATCGCTTCGATGTCGTTCACAAAGCTTCGTTTTTGAATGTATATTTTGGGAAATTTACTCAAAGATATTGGTTTCAAAGGCTTACAAGATTGAAGCCGAATGACAACCTTGATAGTTTTTATCTAAATGTCATTTAATTTTAAATAGGAGTTTGAATAAAATTCGCTAGGTGGCGCTGTTGTTCTTAAACCGATTAACTTTTATCGAATCAGTCAATGGTTTTAGATGAGATTTCCATTGTTTATATCTCCATTTTTCGATAGATAACAAATACATAAAAGGCTAATAGTTTTGAGGCAAACCCCAGAAAGAAAACATGAAAAACAACTTAAGGAAACAATTTAACCACACATGTTGTATCTCTATGGTTGTTCCCAAGTCCCGTCTTAATAGTTGAATATAGATATAGATGAAAATTAGTAGAGAGACCTTAAACTGAATAAGGCTACGTGTATGTACTACCTACACCAAAGAGAATTTTTGCTTTTCTACATTTTGACCAGTAAAAAATTGTTTGTTTTTTATACACACATCTCACTTAAGACTGACTTAGGTACTTTTTTTAATGATTTTTTTGGAGAAAAAGGGCAAATGCTTTTTAGTAGTGTTCGTTAAACATCGATAGTATCATTTCTTGGTATTATCGATATTTTCCTAAAAACTGGCGAAGGCTAAAAATTGTATATTTTTAAAATTATTAAACACTTTTTATCCAGACCAGCGGCAAAATCTCTTAACCCTTTATGTTCACCTTTCGATCAATGTCTGTCAAACTATATCATCCGAAGATAAAGTTGGTCTGCGGACTTCTTTCATTTATATGTTTAAGTTTTAAATGGTCAATTAAATTTAAATTATGTAGGTATTTCAAATTTTTTTTTCAACTTTTGGTACATTTGTCTTAGCAAAATTTTGATTGGAACACTTTTAAAAAAACTTTCCACACACCCGATCTTTTGCTTATTATTAATAAATTTAAAAAATGATTGTTGCTTAAATTAATATAATCAAAGCAAAGAAGCAAAAGCTATTTTATTGACCACGATGGCACAGCCAACTACAAAAGTAAATTTGACGAACAAATTCCTCATCAGAATTTAGAAAATATAAAAAAAAATGAGACAAAGTACATCCACGTTCATGGGGAATCCTATTTAATAGAATTGGATTCCCCAAGTACTTATTTAAAAAAGGAAATTAAATTTCCCTAAATACCTATCAACATAAAAAAAACTACCGATGTAAATATTTACAAAAAAAAAAAACATGTTATCGATTGTTTACAACTACAGTTTGTTTGAGACAAAAAAAGTGACCAATACGCAGAAGGATCTACCATCCCATAACAATGGCAGATAAACGGGGTTCAAACACTTGTTATGTGCCTTTTTTTGTGATTTTCAAGTGCTTCATTTAACTTTTTTTTTTTACATAGAAATTACTTTAATGAATTTCGACCCCGGTAGCTACTCAATGAATTTCTACTATAGTCTTCAAAATAGTTAACAAATTTAGGGACCCTGACTTACCTCAAAATAAACGTCACTATCTCCGTTATCAGATTTTCCTCGTCATCATGAAAAGGATGTTTAGCCAGCTCACAAACACTCTTTAACAAGCACGTTTCATGGAAGCCATAACTGTGAACACAAAAAAACTCCACCTACGCATAAGGACCTCGAATATGTATGTTTATAGACTTCTACCTCACAAGTAGATCCTCGAGTCCGGTATACAATTCACCAGCAGTAAAATCACTCGGATGAACTCCTTCGTTTACTGGATATTTCGAACGATCAATATCCTTGGCTTCTCGTTTATTGTAAATTCCCGGCCAACTCGGAATGGAGTAGAAGTGGGTCAAATTCGTTGGCAGATTATAATTCATTTGGAAACCCCAATCAAAGTACATTTTGTGATTGGGCGCGTACACTGGTGTTGACACGGACATGGTGATCTGCAGGATGTAAATTTTTTTAGCACAATCGGCAAATGACAAAGTACTTGTACCCACCTGCATTACAGATCCGCTCGGAAAAAGTAAATACGACTGTGTGTAATTTGTCATCAGAATAAGCCCGGCAATTGAGCATGCAATCACAGTCACTAAAGCCATTTTCAGCAATTTTATACTTTCTTTTTGGTTAGTTTTGACACAAATCACTTATGCTTAGAGGAAAAATTCGCGCATTACACGGTGGTGAAGCAATGGAATTATGGAGAGTTGGATAAACCGCGTGCATATACCGCCAGTCTTTGTGCGTGAACTGTCGTCTGACCGAATGTCTCTTAGCGCTGAATGTATCTCGTGTGAACTAGATGGAAGATGTGGAACAAACGGCACTGGGTGTTTGTCAATATCATTAGCACTTGCTAGTTCGTGTTGTTGGAATTATGTGATTGACGAATTATGTATTTTTTTTAAATGTTACTGAATGCGTTCTGATTAACCATTCAACGCGTGACATAAATCCGTAAAAAAAATATTATTACGAACTTGGTGGAATGGTATGGGGGAATGTTTTTTATTTGTTTTGAGGAATGCACTCATATTTTGTCCCGACAGGGGAATGTGTTTGCGGTGAAGATAAAGGCCATGACATGGTCGCTCGAAACTTTCCGTATTTTAACCTAATAGAAATATTTTCAGAAATGCATATACTTTCCATTTTGGATTATGATTTTTGTTTAAACCAGGTCGTTATATTGGTATATACTTAATCTGGAATAGACCTTTGTCGCAAAGATTGGCTATTTATCATTACAGCGGATGAATTGTGCTTATGTGCTTATTAAATGTGGTGTAGGCAGGTAATTTTTCCAAATTGTAAATATTTACGGTATAAGGACACGGTGGCCCAGTGGTTACTGTGCTCGACTGTGCAGTAAAAACTAAAACTAAACCAAAAGTTATATACTGTGGGATAAATATTTGAGAGTATAACGTTAGCCTCCCAAAAAAGCTTCTCAACTCGGCCGTTAGAATTGCCATAAAGTTTTTGTAAATTGAGCTTTTCCCTACCTATCCTTTTTTTTGTATATAGGTACACAATTACATAAATGTATGTAAAGCTAAGGAGCATCCAAAAGAACCTACATTTAAAAAAAAATACGAAGTGATTCATCTTATTTTTATTCATTTGAATAGTATAAAAATCTGAAAAAGCAACAAAAAAAAATTAAATAACAAATTAGTTATTATATAGTTTTTTGGAAAATGCATTTGTTGCTTGTTTTTAAAAAGGCAACAATTGAAATAATATATATTATATATTGTACGACTTATATGAAAAAAAATTACCACCAAAGAAAGGATTAAGTAAGGGTTAACAGTATTCCTGCGGTTATATTGTCAAATTAAAGAAATTTAATAATCTAGCTGTGTAAAGTCGACTAGATTGCTCTGGAACAGATGTACCCTGAAAGCAAAAACTAAATCTGTAAAGTCTCTAAGGTCACTTTGTCTACATCAGCAATATAAACGAACTGTGAAGTTACCGGCTACCATTCCTAAAAAAAACTGCTTATGTGACCGAACTCGGGCAATTAAAACAGAGACACGACATGAAGTCAGTCAGTTGTCAGATTTACTAATGTCGATTGGACATCCCCAAGGATTGTTTTTTTTTCTGGTTCCATAAAGCACCATACTTAAAATTAATGTACCTACAGTCAAAAATAATAATTTGCCAACTGAATTGATTTTCCGATACTACATGCAATATAACAGTATTAACTTTGGGTTGTACTTTAAATCTAGGTGATCCAATTGTACTCAGAAAACAAAAATAAGCTCAGTTTGTTTATCCTTTCAGTAAATGCAGCCACGCGGTGTTTGCTAATATTTTCAGTTAAGGGAATGAACAAAATTATCCTGATGATTGACAGTTATATACAGCAGTTAATAAGCCTTTGGAGAAATGTGACTATTGATTGAACATAAGGCAATGCGAAGTTTATTCGTGTTTAAAGAACATTTTTTGAAAATTTGAATACCCAAAGTGCCAGTGCAACACACTAAGAAATGACTGAAATGTGAAATCAAGGAAGAACAAAGCGGCAGAAAACTACATTTCATTTTCGAATTTATATATGTGCTTGCATTCGGCAAATTTCACCGATTCATTGGAGATTGAAATTTTTACCTGTTTGTTCCCCAAACCTGTCAAAATTGAAAACTTGATTTAATGAGTGTGAGCCACACTTCCTACTCAAATAACATCGAAATGTAAACTTTGCTAGCAGTATCAGTCATGTTAATAATAAAAGCATTCCTGTTTTTACACACAACAACACGACAATACGTCCGTTTAATGGAGTTCTCGTTTACAGAGTCTTTAAAATCATAAACTACTCACAGGACGTGCTGGTGTTCTCAGATTTTGAAGACTGTTTTTGCCTTTTTTTTTTTTGATTAGCAAGAGCATTAGTTTTGCCCTAAATTCGAAAAATGTGAAATTTGCATTTACTTTCATATAAAAAAATAATAAAAATTGTATTTACATATAACATAAAAATATACATAAATTAACAATGATTTCCATTTCTATAATACATAGTTTTAGAATGAGTGAATGCATTCGGATGCACAACAATTTTTACGTAGACGTTCGATGGGCTCTTTTCTTTCATATTTATTATGAAAATTTCATTCTGAGTAAACTTTGACTTTGGGTTGTAATGAAAATGCGTTTTAATTAAAATTTTGTGGTCGAAAATTCCACTCAATTATATTTATATTTAAACACTCTTACTCTTATACTCGTTTATATACCTATTTACTCTATCAAGCCGTTTTACATGTAGTCTATCGTATGATGCAACTGCAACTAGGTATTTTTTAATATATATACTTGTTACTTGGTCGGCAAAAATAAAGCTACACGACAGTTCTAAGTCAACCGTTGAGCGATCAATATAGTTTCAATCTCCTTCACTTAGCCTCTCCTACAATTTCACAACTGTTTTCTATATTTCCCTCTATTTTTTGTTATAAAATCGCCAAAATTGGCGACCCCTCAATCTGGAAACAATGGAGCTGCATTAAAAAAAATCCTTTTCTACTCCCCTTTGACTCCAATTGTCGTATTTAAACGGTGAAGTGTTTCTATGAACCAACATCGAATGTGTTTCAAATTTATTATTTGCAAAAGCAAGTAGGAGTGGTCAACCACATCTGCCTCTCGATAGTTTCCAACAAGTACTCAAACTAAAGTAGCTTTAGTTAGTATTTGGCGGATTGATAATTTTGCTCAAGCAACTCAAATTCACACCAACTACATCCACAAGTGACTCACTATTTCATAACATTGAAGGCAGCACTTTTGAGCAGCCCACCTGAGCCACTCAATTATATTACTTAAACTCTAATTAATTATAATTGACCTAGAAAAGGTAAACATCTCCAGCACACTATTGCTACCGTTCATCAATTAGCACACATCACCCATGTTTACAGTTCACTTCTTCATGCCATCCATTCCTGCTGTATACTGTCTACATCTATTGTCACCTTGACGCTAATGATGAAAAATTTCGTTGCACTTCAAACATTAGCTATACACTTTGAGTGCAAAGCAAACTGTCGCTGTACTACGTTGTATTTAATGCAGCGTCACTGGAATTTGTCTTAATCATCCTCTCGAGCACACACAGCTCACAATGTAAACATTATTTTAAACACCCACCCATCAGCTCATCCGCCACCTGTTGCAAAATGATGTCATTGCGACAGAAGAATTCAAAAAGAAAAAAAACCGACCATGGGAATACAATACTTCCACCCACATCGACAGCACCCCACTTTGCTAAACTGAGGTTCAGAAAAAAATGCGCCGGCATTTCTTTATCAATCGGAAATCTCCCGTCGATTTTCTCAAACATAAACAAGTCCTCCTCGTCATCAAAAGACAGAAGCATTGCACCTTCCCCCCTAGAAAGCATGCACCATAGACATAGAGTACCCCATTGTGCACCAGCTTAGATGGCAGATGATGCCTTGGGAAACACTTGGGCGCACATTTTTACACATCGCCTGCCTGCGGATGTGGTTTTCTCTCTGTGAATCTGTTACTCTGTCGTGGGTTCGTTTTTCCGGTTCAAACGGAGATACATTTCCCAGACTCATTTGCCCCTCTGAGGTGAGGTGTCTCTCTTCGAGTGCTTTCGTGCTCTTTGCAAGTCTATTCGACATCTGATTGGATGGCTGTCTGAATTGGAAAAGCTTCCATTTCCACACAACAAGAGAACTACCCCTCCAGGAGGTAGATTTTCCTCGCGTGGTGAAATACAGCACATGGTAGGAAAACCCCAACAAAACGGTACAAACTACAAACCTATCCTAACCGTTATCACCATCAGTCAGCGCGAGTACAGCGAGTGCCAAGTACTGAGACAACAAGAAATATGGTTGGGGTGGCTTTTCCGGCTCTCTGCGTGTTTTCCGTTTGAAATTACAAAACTTTCCTTGCTGTGTGCTGTGTGCCCCTTTCAGATGTTTTCCGTTCTATTTAGCCCACCACGCACTTGGCCCGATGATGTCGACTCGTCGCTCGTAGGGGTCTCCATCGAATCTGTAAATTCTATGTAATTCAGTTTGTTTTTATTCGTTGCGCTTTTAACATGATACGTTAGAACGGTTTTCTTTTTTGGGGGTACCAAATTGTCTTTTTTTCCGATACATATACACTCAAAATATATATACAGAAAAGAACGTCGGTCGGTAGTTTTCCCCCCATCGGTAACGAGCTTGGTTTTGCCCAATATTTGTTTCTACACACAGTGCATCGTTTGACCTTATTTTTCCAATTAACATTTTTGAACGAGTTTTCCAAAGAATCGCGGGACAGCCGTGTGTACCTATAGCTTGGAGTCTGTGTTTTCTTTTCACATTTGTTTTTGTCCTTTTTCACAACAACACTGGATAGCAGCGATATAGTTTTAAATTGAATTAATTTCTGTTGATGATTTTCGCTATAGGGAAATTCGGTATTTAAATTTAATTACTAAGCGAGGGAAATTAAATTTAACCGAAGGAGAAATTGCTTTTTAAACGTGCAATTTTATGAATCTGTATAGTATTTATATGATATTTGTCAAGTGTTTTATATAACCAAGTGTAAATTAAGTGTGTGGATCAATTAAATATATCTCATATAATATAAGTGCTATAAGTGGAAATGCTAAAAACAAAATAAATAAACGGGAAACAAACAAAAATCAAACCAAACCCTACTTTTTACTTTGGATTTATTTTACTGCGAAATCTCTACCCCATTCGGATCATTACACACACCTACACGCGTCGGATCTTTTGTATAAACCACTGGTAAGTGCATGAGAACAAATAAAATATTTACTGCCGCAGCTGAATCGAATCCAGATTTATCGACCGAATCGAACAGCTTTTGATGCTCGAATTTAATTAAAAAAAATCGCATTTGAATGAAAGTCATTTGCGAGCGATGCTTAAAAATCACTTTCAATTGTAAGCGATCTGTAGAATTTATGTTCGCAATCAAATTAAGTCAGTTGTTTGGACTTTCAGACAAATAATTCAATTTGACTGGAAGCTGATTTAAAAATTGATTGTGTATCTTACTGAAGTCAGAAGATTTTCTACTCTCTGAGCTAATGACAAGCAAAAATGATAACCTGGCGGAGAGCTGATCGCTGTCGGAGCCTGGTTGCTTCACCTCCCGCATATAGTTTTGACGGAAGATAATTTTGTGCTTTGTGCGGCAACCGCCATGGTTATGGCTACTTTTTGCTTTGTTTCAACAGAGTTTATGGTTTTGTTCGAGAAGTAGAGGCTTGACACAGCATTTTTTGTTAGTTAGACCTGTGCTTCTATTTAAAACTACACATCCCTTAAAAGAGAACAAGTGCTTTCAGTTTCTACTTACAATTTTTTTGTGTTCGTTGCTTAGATAAGAATATTGAAATTGCGTGCGAAAATGGAGCCAGCCTTCAAAATATTCACTGATAGTATACAATTTAGGTTAAGGTAAAGAACTATTCACGTGAGAACGAATTGCAAATACGCGAGTTGTCAACAAATCAATTTTACTGTATTTAAGTAGGTATTGACAATTGCTTTTTGCTGTACCGCAAAAGCATCATATTTAATTCATGTAAAATAAAATAAAAAACTGAGTCTTAATTGATTTCACTACCGAAATTTACAATTTTTACAATTACAGCAATTTTCTAGAGAATTGAAAATTCTTGCCGCGAACTGTCACACTTTATTTACAATCCACATAAAGTAGTCGTGATCCACAAACCCACGAATGAAACTGATTCCCGGGTATCTGCAACTAAAAAATTTTGTTTATGTGAATGAAATGTCAGAATCTACCAATGTTCGCTTGTTTGCAGTTCACAATTCGCTGTCATATAAATAGTCCTTAAGTGATTTTTTCTGAAAATCCATGTCCATCTATGTAATTGGCAACCGTCATGTTGACAGACATTTTTCTACCTAAAATGTTGGCACTTTTATACAATTGACAATCGGATGTCATTTTGACATATATAAATCGCTGGAATAATCTAAAATTTAAATTCGGTTGCTTTTATGTCTTCTTCATGTAAGATCTCTTGACTGAATTAAAACTGGGTTTTGCTATTTCTATATAAGGTAGGTAATAGACGTTGGTCCATTCGTGGGTAGAAATCGATTGGGTTTTTGTATCTGCGCAATTCGATATCGCAAGTGTATAACTCTAAGTCTTTTTCTATGTACAAAGACAATGCAAACTTGCAATGGAAACTTTAAAGATTTTTTGCATCTCATCCGTGTTTGTTATTGCCCATTGTCCTGAGCAGATGAACAAAGTTTTTCATTGTATTAAAAATTCATCTGTTGATTGTGTTTTTGTGTCAATGTGGATTTGGAATAGTCTTTTTTTAATTGCGAGAACTTAAACAGCAGCAAATGATAAGAAATATGTGTAGAGCAGGAGCAATGTCCATTTCACCTCGTTAAATACTTCAAATAAAAATACTTTAACAAAAAATTTAAAAAAAACAGTGGCAACGCCTACAATAAAGTGCTACAGCAAAATTGAAAGCCAATAATCTGTTCTTCTATATACTATTTTTAAATCGAGTTATTTCTTAAATTTCTAAAATTTAATACTTAATTGGAATTTAGTATTCATAACCCCGATTAAATCTTAAAAATTAGAAACCAGTTGGTTAAATGTTTTCTAGTTTTTGAGCAAATTGGAAAATTTCGGAAACTTTTTTTTTAATAATTTTTTTTATTGAAAAAATACTCGATATCTACCTAATTTTTTATCGAAAAATATGATGCCAGGTGAATGTAGTTAAATAAAAATAAAAAAAATAGCTTCACATATTCTACTCCGACCACATCTCTATCTCGTTGCACCCTTCGCACACGCAATCCACAGCATTACGCAGCCAAACGAAATACGTCGAATATAACACAGAACAACAAATCTAAACTATTTTTTTTGTTACATAAAATATTTCAAAATTTGTTTTACTTATTCGATGTCACTGATTCGAATCCACTGTCAATTTTTTTTTCTAGTTGCTGTAGTTCTTAAGATACAGCTACTACGTGCTGTTCCGAATATGCGTTCAGAAAATCCTAAAGCAGGCGTATTTAGCGGCTCACAAATTCATAAATCGGTGAATGATCCGAATTTTAGCAGTTCGATGTCAGATTTTGATAAGAAAGCATGGGATTGTTTTTTGGGTTATTTAAAATTTCTAAGGTAATAAAAAGGGTGACGATTGAAGAACATGGCGAAAAGGTCCACCAAGATATTCGGACTATGGAGGAACGATTCGCTGGGATGCACACATGAGGCTGTTAGCAGAGTAGCACTTCGTCATTTAAAAACAGTTGAAAATCACATAAAAGAAAATTCCAGAGTTTGTAGTTTTTTACAATTAAAAATTTTTGTATATTGAGTGCAACTTTTTCTCAAAAAAAACACTCCATTATTATTATTATAAAACTAGAGCTTATATAGAAAAACATATTTGAATTCAGCGTCTTAAATTAACTCCGAACCATGTAAAACATTCCATGCAACAAACAGTAAGTCTGTTAGTTGACTACACCGGTCTTTCAAACTTCTCATTTGATTCTTAAGCCACAAGATTTTTGTTTTTGCTTATCCCCAACACAACCGAGAAATCAGAGCCTACACTTACCTACCTCCACTGCCATTTCGTTCTGCCTCGTAATTCCAAACTCATTCGTAACAAAATGTATAATTCCTTAAAGTGTCTTGATTTAAGAGTTTATTATCAGCAACCTTCTTTGTTTCCGGATGTAATCCAGCTGTGTGACACTGGCAGTGGCAAGCCCTGTTTGGCTCATAACTTTTAAACCAGATTTACGTTTCAGCCTCGAGTATTTATGACGGCATTTTGAATTGCATCACAAATCCTATCCAGTATCCACGGGAGAGTGAACAAAAACACCCTTAAGCTCAGCAGAGTATAAAGAGATAACTACTATATTTTTTTTTTGTGTTTGTCTTTCATTTAACTGGCGAATAAAAATTACCATAATAATTTTATTTGTGTCACAGGAGGGTGGCCTTTTAGGACCTGCGTCCGCAGTCGAGTAAATCCCTTCGCAAGACCCTATAGCTCTCCTTGTTGGTAATAACATTTATGTGGGTGTTCATATTTTAACGGGCATAAAAACTATTATGTCCTGGTGGAGAATAGCACAGTCTAGCAGAGATGTCCGTTTTTAGTTGGTAGTTGATTTTCCTTCAACTTAGTGGATACACAAATGTTTGCACATTTATACTCACCAGTAGTTGGTTTTTATATCAACCACTAGTCACGGCCTTACAAGTTAGTGGAAAACCACATTTGGACTAACTGATTGTGGCGTTTAACTCATTATAAATTCAGGACTTGTTTTATTGGATTACACAATGAGCCACGCATTTTCGACCAAGTGCCAATAGTTTGACCAAGAGCACTCGAACGATTGCATTGTTCTGGTAAAATAATAATCGCCCTGTTTGGTCATCACCGCATTGTAGACACTTAATGAATTAATTAATTCCAGCCAAACAAAGGATCTATATTTACCAATTACCCAATGTGGGATGCAACTGATTTTGAATGAACTTCGCCTGCATTTGATAAGGATGCGTTTTAGTTGTTTGGGAGGAAAAAAATTTACGGCTTAGGTTTTCTTTTTTGAGACGCTATATAACCGCACTCTGCGCTTATGACCAATCCATCAAATGGAAGGCAAATATTTACTCCATCTATTGATTTGGCCACCAAAATTAGTCTAATGGATTCCGGGGTGTGTGCGTGTTTGATGGGAAGAAAATACAACAAGATAAACATTGCCCACTCTCTGTACGTGACAACAATACTACTGGAAGGTGAAAGCTGAAGTAGCTGTAGGTATGTTTCGATGGAGTGAACTATAAATAGGAAAGTGACATTGACCGCCATTTTGGGCTTAGAAAAACTCTAATCTGTTGATATAATTCATATACAATATTTAAGTTGTGTTGATGTTGATGTTTATGGTTGCTGGTCAATGATCAAGATGTTCAAGTTGACTGTTGAAGCACGATTTGTCAAAAATTCTTCGTCGTAAAGTATCGTCTCAACAATCTAAATTTATGCTTAAGGACGCAATATTGATTCATTCAGGAAAAGGGTAAATCTACGAACATATATTATGTGACCGTCTTTCAATTCAATGGTTAAGAAGACGTATTTTCAGTACCGCACAAATGTAAAAAATAAACCAACTTATGCCAGCGGGTATGAAAAGGAGGTCGAAAATGCATACTCAAAACCCAACTAAGAAATATGCTGTTAGCCTAGATATAGACAGCTGCTACTAAGGATGTATTAGCAATCATAAGGGGGTGGTACACGCCTTAGAACAAGTAACCCCGATGGTACAGGATACATTTTAAGTCGTCGTACTTTTCCTACTTTTTCATTAGAGACAGGCTCCCAAATGTGAGTTTTTGGAAATTATATTTGTGCTGCAGATTTTTGTACAGGATCAAAGCTTGCAAGCTCCGGAAATTCACCAGAGCTAATTTTTCAATGTGACAGAGCCTTTCGACATGTTGTTGCAATTCATTGAATTGAGCACCTGCAAATGGTAAATTGGCGTCCAGCAGAAATAAAGGGTGTTTTGTTTTATAGGTAAATGGAATAAAACAAATACGATTTTTTTTAAATTGACATGAAATTTACTTTATTCTAAAGACTATCTTCTGGCTTTATAATATAAATATGATTTCTGGCATATGACCGCCACGGCTGGCTCGGACGTAGTCTAATCTGGAGGTCCAATTATCGATGACTGAAGTAAACTGAAGTAAAATGGGTCTTGTGGAACCCCATAGGAAGTTCTTATCAATAACATAACGTGTGGTTCGACGTGGATGAAATATTACCAGGTAAAAGTACAATTCTCAAAAATTTCGTTTGATTTAACCACCGTTCACATTTTAAATCGTTTTTCAAATTCTTTTGTTCTTTCTGCTGAGACCCATAAATCCTATCCCTTGTGACGTTTAAGTTAATATTGAAACCAGATTATGTGACATAAAATCATTGCTGTTATTAAAGTCAATAATAAGCCACCCTGCAGTCAAAAGAATGACATTCGCTGATTGATCGATTGATTCCATCAATCATTCAAATTCCAATATTTTCATGACAAAGGCCATACCCACCGCATTGATGACTTTTCAATTTCGCACAGCGATGATTCAAAACAAAACCCATATTTCGAATTGAGAAGAAAACGTTTGAACGATTATATTCAACGCAAGATGGTACTGTGCTTGAAATTAATTAAATCGAGTTGACGAACTCTGATATACACAGATCCAGACAATGGAATATACGAGTATGTGTTCCATACTCTCCTTTAGAAAAACGTAGTACTCCATATCCTTCCTACCGACCGGCGGAGCATTCAACAATGTCCTTGTGAAATAATCGGTTTTCTGCGAATGATGAAAGAAAGACTTTTCAATGTGCGTATGATTATTGTATATATAATGGGTACCCTTAACGGGAAAATGGCTGTCATTCTATGAGCTTTTTGGTTGTATTTATTTCAATATAAAATGTGACAAGAACCTTTTCTATTCACAACCGGTGGAAAAAGATGCATGCATTTACTTCCAATTTATTATAAAAGAGGGTATTGATTTGTCCGATTATATTGTTGTGTTGATAAAAAATAGCTGACATTAAAAACTGACATGGGCACGGAGAATGTCCACTTCTTTCTGCAAGAACAAGCTAATTTCAAAAAACGCTTGTTGTTCATCTGCGTATGAATACAGATTTTAGGTTAGATTGTTCAGCTGAAATATGTTTACTTAATAAGCGCGTATGGTTAGGCACTTGGCCATCTACCAGACTCACAATTAATCAATCTCTTGACGATTGATTGATTTCGTATAACTCGTCTGTATCCCAGTGAATTTCTCGTATATTTATTCAAACACATTCCATCCTCGAGCTCCATTCAGCTCATATCTTGCTTCAACTCAAGGACATGAAGGTTCTTTCAATAAGGCCGGGTCAATGTTTAAATGGAATAAAACAAGCTGTGTGTGATTATTTATTATTTAAAAGGCTTATGCAAGTCATTTTGTATGGCGCAAAAAATCGTTCAAATATCCGTCGCGGCTTCTCTCAATGGCACGGATCGGAGTAGTCCAATTTTCGATTTCTCTGCCACTTAGATTCGGCTGAATTTGAACCATGGCATTGGTCGGTGCAGTGGCTTAGTGGTTAGTGTGTTAGATTACTAAGCGATGGGTCCCATGTTCGAATCCCGAAAAAACAACAAGAATTCCAACTTAGGTTTTTTCCACTGTGCCACCTTTCGCGAACGTCTTTCAATCAGCCGAAAGTATGACTGTCATAAACGAGTTTCTCAATTAGCCGTTTGGACTTGGCGTAAAATTTAGATCTCTTCCATTTGTCAAAAAAAAAAGAAAAATAAAAAACTCACATAAGCAAATGGTTGCGAGAAGCTAGGGCTAGGGTCCCTATGGACCTATTGGGTCAACTATTTTTTTTGTATATTCATTATATTGGCTTTAGGGGTATATGGTCCGATTTTGGGTTATTTGCATTTCCCCTTGACTTCAGGAAATCCTTAAAAAAGACTAGCGGGATTAAATCATACGGACCAAGAGTCCATCGTGGCGTCTGCTTTGTGGCAAGTTGCCTCGTCCTGCTGGAACCACATGTCGTCTACCTCAATATCGTTAAAACTGGGCCAAAATAAATCGGTTGGTATCGTTCGGTAACGCTCGATTTACATGCAAAGACACCATCATGATACATAAGACATAATTTATCCAGAGAGTACAATCGGCAGCTTATCATAACCACGGAAACAACACAGGCTTTTAAATCTCATAGCATAGCAACACCCACGGCTTGGTGTCAATCATCGGGAGCTTTTTACATATGTGCTGGGAGAGATGCTCCAATTGTGTCTTGTATTGGACATACCTACATGTTATTTGTATTTCATTTTGTTTCATATAATACGTAGTTTCAGTTAGTTAGTCAATTTTGCTTGTTAACATTGTCATTTATTTATCGCAAAAGATGATTTTTCAGCCAAATGGGGTCCTCTGCCAAACTCTCCGAAGCCCAGTCAGCAAAGAAACGGCGGGTATGGTCATTATATGTTCAGTTGGATCTTGTACGAGTATAGGTCGAAACAAAATTCACAAGTTGAAGTCTTAGAAACCCCGACTTCTTATGCACGGCGAAGAATCGACTCTCTCTGGTTCAACTGTCCACTTTCATGGAATGTTCTCAGTCGATCTGGCGTTGCTTTGACTTAATAGTTATTTCTTTTTAATTTTTCGAAGGGTGTTGGCTGATTGTTTAACGAACCGGGTATCTTAAATGTGGCCACCAAACGTTGGGAAGTCGACCTTGAAGGGCCACCGCGTCTGCCGTAAAATGGGCGCAACGTTTGCACTTAAGAATACCCATTTCGATAACAAAGGACTTGCTGCCCAATCGTATAACTAGCCAGGGTAATTTGGCGTCAATGCGAAGTACTAATAACAAAATCTAGTCACGACTTTAAATTTACGTAAACTCACAATTGCAAAATTTGTATTAAAAATATAGCCACTGCGAACTACTAAAATTATGCGTCGAAACTAAAAATGTTTATTGGTAAGGTCCAATGACTTATTAATAAGCACTAGATTAGACAGTTACCGGCAAAACAGCATGTCCGCCGCAGGCTCCCAAAATCAACCAGTCCCGATTGTTAGCAATGACTACTGAGGCCAATTGGAATTCGATCGGTACAATGTGAGTCGAGCTCTTGTCATAGCAAGTATTATAATAGGTCTTCGAAGTCGTTTTGCTACATTTGCGTTTCCATATCTTCGCTTAAGAGTTTTTCGTGAAAATAAAGTTTGAGTTAAATTAAAAAAAAAAAAATCCTTTGTCACCTCAAGTGCGTTTTTAAACACCATTACTGTCCACATGGAGTGTGTTGTTGTTCAAGTGTACTTGGTTAACAAAGCGGATATCCTTGTACATATCTTGACATGCAAATATGAAAAACTGGAATGAATATTCTTAATGATACTCAACCCACTTTGCACTTTCATTTGCTCTACTGTTTCACGAAAGTCCTCCGCAGACCCTTGTCCCTTTCATCTCTGAAAATATTCTTCAACGTTGGCAGGACATTAAGGCGCGTTTCACTATTATGCCATTATTCAAACTCAAAGTGAAATGTAAATAATTTAATTAACTAAAGTCAACACACTTGATTGAATATTCATTCATGCAGATTTACTTTGTACTCGTATGTGTGGTGAGGGTCCGGATGGAATTAATTAAAGACAAAAAATTGCCATTACTATTTTGATCGCATAAGGCAGCAGAGTCCAAAGCACGATGGTCGTGCAGTTGTTCCTGTTCTGTAAATTTGTTACAGAGATAATTCAACAGTGGATATAGAAAGTTTACCTTCACTAGAAGTTTACTTAAGCAGCTTGCGCAGAACTGAGCCTTTAAAATCTGAGCCAGGTGAGAAAAGCAATTTCTAAGAAAAGCATTAATATAAAGATTTGTTATACTAAGCCCAGACGTTGCGAACAAAAATTCAGAGACCGGATTAAACGATTAAGGCGTTTAAATTAATAAAAGTTGTCCCTTATTTATTAGAGGACCTCCTCCAACTTTCATTATAAGATTCCTCCATTTCTTAGTGTAACAAAACGACAGCTAAAAAAGTTGGTGTTCACAAACCTTTGAGCGGATGCAAAAGTGCCTTTAGAAATAAGTTGCTCTAAACATTTTCAGATTTATAGAGTAACCGAGTCTTTCGAAAACGAGTGGATGGAAAACAGTGTGGCGTCAGTTTTTGTGGACTGTGAACTAGAACTGTGATCTTGACGGTCCTGCGGTTAAGTTTGAAGCCCGACTGGGTTTGTGTTTATGGTGTCCAATCTCTAATCTCTAAAATTAGAACATCAAAGCACTGTCGCACTTTGTCAGTAAAGTGCTTTCATACTTTCACCGAATTGTGTGCCCAACAAAATTGTGTGAATTTCGGCGAAACATTTTCAGCCAACACTGTGAACAAAGCTGTTCCACTTTACTGCACATCACCTTAACGCTATGAGATGCAAAAATAAATTAAAACCGCAGACTGGATCGCAGAACAGAGACTCGCTTAATTGCACTTTCCCTGCTGCAAATATTAATTAGCAACTGCTGTATTGCCATCTTCCAACAAAGCCGCCACTCTGCGTTGGCAGTACGGGACAGCAAAAGGATGCGCTCATTCAGAACATTTGTTTAACGCAGTTTGCTTGTTCGGTCATTACCTCAACAACGAGGCGATAAGTGTATCCACCTTCACATGAAATCAAATTATTTCAACACTGTTGCCGTTCGCTTTACCAGGTTTGACATTCGTTTGTGTTTACCCTTCTGCAGCAGCATCATCATCACACCTTTCGTAGCAGTCCATAGTCCTTTGTTAATTGGGCTGTTGATAAGTTAATGGGTGAGATTCTAATGAAACCATTGCACCAATGATGGGTTGTGACAAAGTCTCTTTGTAGGTGATGCCACAGGATGCGACATTTGGGTTGTATTCGGCTGGGAAGCCTTGTGAATTTTGAATCTAGTCTTCAGGCATATACTTAGATGCATCCAATTTTAGAAGGAATTTAATTTTTAAGAGTTGAGTGAGTGTTCAAATGGAAATCTACTCAATATGTGTGCGTGCAATATAGCAGCGACAGCTAATTCAATTAGCCGATAAAGTTCGCTCTATGCGATGCATCGTCAAAACGAATTTCTTCTTGAGGGACAGAAAAATAAAACTGACGTTAGAGGAGTCAGTTTTTTTTTGTCTCTAAAGGAGAAATAGTAATTAGAAATTCAGATGAGTTAATTTGCATGAGGCTGAGGCACCTTCTTCAAAGGAAATTCCAACATTCATCAAATACGGGCGGAAGTGCAGTTGTGGCCATTTACTCTTTGTCGACGTTCAAAGCACTGGGTGACGATCCGATAACATGCGGGATTATCTCAATATCAAAGTGTAGTTCTGAGTTTGTGAACAGTGTGTGCGCAGCTTTGAATTATTTTGCTGGTAGTGTCGTAAGCTCGCATTCAAAGTTGCAAATGTTGGTTTAGTGGACATCCCTGAGGTTTCAACCAGCGGCAAATAATTGTAAAAGAGATTTTGCGTCTGACCAGCTATCGATTGTTTCGCGCCGAACCTGTCAATTTCTTTTATGAAATTTTCTTCGATTGGCATAAGATTAATATCGTCTTCAGATAATTTCCAGTGATTGGCTATCCCTAAGTATATTACTGAGTGAATCTAAATAGGTTAAGTAGTGGCCAAAAAGCCCACGGACCTTTACTCTGAAATACCTACCAGACATTAGAGCGTACGGCGAATAAGTTATTCTCTAAATTGTAAACGGTAGCAGCAGAAGCCTTGCAATGTAGTGCAACATGTTTAGTTTATCCTAGAGCGGGGCAGTGCCGTAGCCAGGGTTTGTTTCAGGGGGACTTGCTGCCAAATCTTACGAGGAATTATTTCAACAAAAAACTATAGGGGTATTCACGACTCGTTGTCAGATCGTGAACACACTTTTTCTCATCTCTTGCAAAACTGAAACAAATGACAGATCCAGTTTTACAAAAATTGACATTATGTGTTCTGACACTGAAAAGCAAAGTAAAGTAAAGTAGGATCTTCAGTACGGAATTACAACAACTACTGTGAGTTCTCGAAGTGTCAAGAAGAGTAGGTGTTGTAATTGCGTGCTGAAATTTCTACTTTAATTTGCTTTACTGAAATCAAAGCTAAAAAAAAACAGGCCTAATGTGGTACTTCAACACTTAAGTTGTTTTAAGGCCTAGTTCTCTGGAAATATTTATTCATGAGGTGAACCTATATTGGTCTTTACCCTAAGGACTTTTGCGGAGGAAATATTTGTAGCCAGCATTGCGGTCAAAATATGTTCCCCCATATTAATCTGAAAACCCCACCCCCGACTTGACGAGTTCTCCCAAAAAAAGAACCCAACTTTTCGTCATTATATTTTTAACAAGTTTTTGTACGACTTAAAAGAAGGAATTTCGAATTTGAAACGAGAACATTTAAGTTAGGTTTTCCGAGTGCAAAAGTGTGCGCAAAATGACAACGCATGTTGCATTTTTTTCTTGCTTAAATCCGGAACTATTATACAAAAAAAAAACTATAACCTTTTCCTAATGAAACTGGCATTAGCATTTTTTGAAAGACTTGTTTTGTAAACAAAACAGTTCAAAGATAAAAGCACAAATAACTTTCAATGTCAATATTCCTTTGGAGGACCGATCAATTATTTAACTACATTTCGAAATAACACACACATTTCAATGTTACCAAAAAGGATATTATAAGAAAATACAAATAAAATGTAATTTAAAAAAACACACGGATTTCCCCCTGTCGACCAAAAAAAAAAACCTTAGTCTGGGAGAAAACCCCCAAACTGGCAACACTGTTCTCACAGCTGTCAAAAGTCAAGTCAATCTGCAATGGTTGTCTGCCTTGGGTTCAAATTCCACATTTTGATGAATAATTTCGTTGAGTTCCTTGGAATATATTAAACTTTTTATAAACGGTTTATCCTTATGCTAAAATTACGAGAATCATCCACCCCAGTTAACCCATCCTAACCTAAGCTAAAATCATGTCGAACTCTGCTGGTCACTCCACAACAAAATAAAAAAGAGAATAGATTCGTATTTGTGGTTAATTCATTGAAATACGCGGAACTGATTTGAATTTTTGGTTCACTCAAGAACTTTTACTCTCCTTTTTTGCACTGCTTCGTCCTTCGGTTCTAGGAAGTACAGATTATTGGGTGCAAAACATCACTTTTTCAGCTGTCAATGCACTGCATAGTTAGATTTCATTTTATGTTCAATCAATTCGACAATCAGTTTTATGTTAGAGTTGGTAAAAGCAAACAAATTCTTAGTGCTGTGCATCAAAGAAAACTAAAATATTTTTGGATTCAAGGGAGTAAACAAGTCGAGTCATTAATTAAATTTCAAATGCTGAAAAATGATGTCAAAAAGATTCCCCACAATTCCTTTGTTGTATCACTGATTCCTACAAAAATAACAATTCACCGGAGGTAGACTAGAGATACGACATACAATACGCTATTATCTTTTAATAACCACACTGCTTTTAGTGAACAATTTCCCTCCGATAAGGGAGAGCATTGTTACATCTTGGATTTCTGCTCAAATTGGTATCTTGTCCTTTGAGTGCTACCAACAGTCTTCGGATGCCCACTCAACCCAACCATACCGCACTCCATCAGATAGGTACTCTTCAGTTGATTCCATTCTTCTTTCAATCAATGGCCGGCCTTACTATGTCAATTCCGAGGGAAATGTTGCTCCAGTTTTTCAAAGAAATCAACTGAAGAAGCACTCTCTTGAACTGAAAACGCAGAAATGCCCCAACTACCGAGGAAAGCGTTCCGGAATTTTCCGTCACTCAGGTATACCATGCATATTGATTTTCACTCTTGTCTGCCGTATAATTCGTTCGGAAGAAACGGTTTGTTTGCTTTCTACAATTCGTCCCAAGTGTATAGCTTGGTTGTAAGTGTCATTCGTGAATGACCCGGTTTTTTGGCTATATTCTATAATTTTTTATGCGCTCTGTGTGTGCCCTGGGTATTTTTAAATTAAACCACCTGCAGGAGAAGGGCATGTTCACTTTAATAAATTGTTAAAAAAATAAAATAAAATAGTATGCACTTGGTGACAACGCAACTTGTGGTAGGATCACACTCCAGTGCTTGTGTGGAATCGCACCTTTTTGCTTACCTACCCTACCTCATAAAACAGTGTTTGGCGATATTTTATTTACCAGCCAGCCGATGGCGATTTTTCCTGGAACTGTATGTATTTATTGAATTACACTACATACATGAATGATAAATAATTAAGTGGTATCCCTGGGGATATTTCATTTTACTATGCGTGAATATCGAAGGTGGTAGAAATCAATACCAACAAAATAAATGTGGATATGAGATGTTTTTTTGATTATTTACACACACGTGTTAGGTAAATTTGTTTGCACTTACACAGATGAACTTCTTATGGCATTGAGGCAATTTTAATCAACTTTCAACAGCAAGTATGTAGGTTGTGTTGATAGAGAAATAAATCCACTTGGACGAAATTGAAGTGTTCATCTCTACACGTGGGGATCCATCTCAGACTTTAAAGAACCTATAGAGGTTTTAGACGTTTTTGCAATCGATGTGAAGCGTTCATGCATACAGCATATCCTACTTCTGGTCTATTATACTTGTGCCGACTGATTTGGGTTTCCCCCCGTTTTTTTTTCTAGAAAAAATCTAACTTACAAGAAGCTTACAAAATTAAAAAACAAAAACTGCGGCAACCACCGAAATAGTTAAAAGCAGGAAGATAGCAGAAGGAAAGTCCCGTAGTATCGTCAATTTCTTCGCAGTATTAGTAACTCGTAAAATTTTAATGGATTCGTATATTTACACAAATAAGGACATAGGCTACTTTTTCTCGCAAAAACAAAACTTTAAGGAATGAATGTTTGTAAAGGTAACCGCACTTTTAAAAAATAAACTGGATAGAAAAACCCGGATTGTCACTTCCAATACAACAAAAATTATTAACTATCTGACTTGGCGAACTTCGTACCGCCTAAAATTGATTAAGTTAATAAAATGCCTTTTGCAGAATGTGGGCAATCGGCAGTCTTCGCTTCTGCCATTCGATCGAGTACATCCAGAAACGCGATTTTCCAAAAACATTGTGCTTATAGCGATAAAGCCCATGATCGTTTTGAGCTTTTGTTTAAAAAATCTTGCGGTGATGTCATGGCGGTCGCTTGAAGTTTTGCCCGAGAAGTAAGAATCACCGTTCGGATAGTTTTTTTTCCACTTCACATTAGATAAAGGTGCTATAGCAAATTTCAATCAAACTTCACAAAAATGATATATACTAGATGTGTGAAAGGTTGGTTAAAATCGGTAGATGCGTTAAGGCGTGAATCGTGGACAAACGAACACAATTTTAAGGCTCAATTTTTATATATATAGATTGAATTTGTATTCATAAATTAGAATACTAAATTTGCTCTCTCTCGTATTTTAACCTTATGCTAAGCGCACAGATGCGATTTTTGTTCCATTACTACTCAATCGAGCACTTGTTCGAGTCCAATTTGTTTTTAACAACTCAATAGTGGTGAGACGGAAACAGCCTAACATTTTTCGCTAGTGATTTTCAAAATGCCAAAGTCCTTATACCCAAGACATCCATGCCACTGGTGTTTTTTTTTTCCAACTTGAACTTTCATAACTTGTCTGCTGTGCGATAAAAGTCAGGCAACCTTTTCCCGCTCATTTTAATTCAATTTGTCTGTGTCATTTTGGGACTTCTAAAAAGGGATCATGCAATTTGTTGGCCGATTTAAAACTAATTTATTTCTTCATCATATTAGGCTTAGCACGTCCTTTTGTTGGAAAACGGGAGGTAAAATAAAATCTCATAAACCTCATAATTATCCCTGCACACATTGAACTTGATGGCATACCACCGCCCTCAATATTCAACCACCAAGGGAAGAAAATTTACTGAGCTCTCAGAATTTCCATAAATGCAGCACAATATCCTTGCGGTAAAGACAGTCAACGGCAATTCCTTTTTCCCCTAAGCCAATGAATTAGGTTGAATAATGCATGTGGCTGAGTGTGTCTGCTTCAGTTGGAAAACATTTTTAATTAAATAAATTCGCACAACACTTGGCCAAGTTGTGAATACTCAGAAACAGAATGCTGGTGATGATAAACCGAACCAGAAGCAGAGTTCATTGCTAAGACGAAAAATCATCTTGTGGCTGTTTAATGTTTATTCAGACTGAATTTCTGTAATACCTATTATTTGTGGTGTATTACACGTGGAGGTCCCATATATTTTGCGTTTCAAATTTGCATGTAGATTAAATTTTAAGGAGAGAGAAAAAAAAAACAAATTAACTTGCACATAGGTGGTGATGTAATCGCGTGAAAATTAAAGGAACAAGTTTACTTTGTGTACAGATGAGCTTTTGACTTGTAACAGCGGTATGCGAAGGCATGGTTGAGAACAGAAGGGGATCCTGCTTACCTTTACCACTTTGGCCTTTGGCATCTCATTGTTGGATGTGTGTACAATAAACCAGAAGCACGCGTAACACTTTCAATTAGTAGCAAAGCCACTATTTTCCTTGGCAAACAGTTTCGAGAGTAACTACGAGTATTTATGTCATTAGCAGACAATTTCGAAGGAAAGTCGTCCCCATTCACTTCGGAGAGTTCCGGTACATCTCCCGAACGGAAATGATGATAAAAGCATATCACTGTCTCTGCTAAAGGTCGTCTTACGAAAATTGTGTTCAGCTGTAGCTATAGTATAATTAATGGTCGCTATATATGTATTAGTGCAGCAAATGTTATGGAAAAACTCCATTGTTATAGGTATTGTATCAGAAAGTTCTATTATGTATGGGCCTACCGCCTGCGATAAGACTCGTTAATGATGGTCACTTTGCCCGCGTTTGCCACTCGGGTTGGTAGGTTTAGTTATAGTTAATGTAACGCACATTAATCATGTCACTTATAAAGCCTGTTTAATGGTTAGTATACGTTCCTATCCATAAATAGGTTAGACGTGTTTCTTTGTGGATATTGGACTTTTGGATATCCAGAGTTGTGAAAGTAATATGTGGTGACTACCTGGGTATAAAAGGAAATCGTTTAACCCTTCGAGACGCTGAATATTTACTAGCGATAAGAAATGGAAAATCGTTCGATAATCAACTCTCGTCTGACAGCTTACGGAAAGACTCCAGACTTTCCCAAATCCCTGCACCAATAAGCAAATAATAAAGTTGGAAGAATATCGCTAATTGTAGGGTCAAATGTTAATGTTGAGATTGCTATGTTTATCTCGGGCATTGACTTGGTAAATCTTTGCTTAATGTCTTTTTGAGGTGGAGCGTTGCCCAACCATCCAAAATGACGGTATTGCAATTCGTAATATGAGCGAATTCAAATACCCTGTTGTTCAGCCTGATCAATTTTAGTAAATTTTAATTATTCGTTGGAATATTGGTATGGTATATACGAAATTAAAAACTATTACTAATAGGTACTTAAAATATTATATTATATATTTCTGTTTTGCAATTTCAACACAATTTTTAATTTGATAAAAAAATGTAAAAGAATGTTCAATATAACACTGAAAAACGGTGAGCTATTTTGTTCCACAATTTTTCAAATTTAAACATAATTCATTCATCATTTTGACGGGAACCATGTTTTTAAAAGTTATTGACTCGCTAACAGACCTCCTATCGTAAGTTAGTTATGTGAAAGTTACGAAGCTTAGTTATATTCTAAAAATGTTAATTAATAGCATAGTATTAATAGTTAGTCCTAACATGTAGTTACGCGACAATTATTAATACGGCTGTTTGTGTTTTTATGTTAAAAATTGAAAATATGCTAGATTGCACATTTATACTTATTTATACAATTAAGAGTTGAAACATGCTAGATTTAGCATAAAAAATTTCAATATGCCACCACTGTTTGGCATCGATTTCTTGTGTCGAAATTCTACTACTCTCTTATACTTATTTAGTCTCTTATTCAATAGATTTGAAACAACTTTTCGTTCAATTCAAGTTGTTTTTGATGGTTTAAGGTCTTAACCCAACCATATAAATAGTGTTGCTCAAGGCTCCGTCTTCTGTCTACAAAAAATATCATTGCAAATAACTCCTTTGCTGATCACCCTCGCTTTGTTAAACTTATTCATGACGCCCCTTCGGCTGTAGAATGGAAACGACAAGGCAGGTTATTACCAGATTCCGACCTTGACAGCATTATATGTAAAATTGGGTTAAGCTAATAGAGCATATCTTAATCCTTCTAAAATCAAACTGTCTGTTTTAAAAAAAAAATCAGAGCCTGAAGAAAAACTTCCATTGCCAAAACTGAGCGAAATTTCATATTAGCTACATATGTTGTCTTGACGACGACTTTTGCTGGGTACGACCATGGGCACGAAGAAGAATACGAAAAGTCTAGATTAATTCATACCGTGTAGAACTATTTTTCATTTTATAATGTGGCTTCAATATATAAAGCTCCAAATTTGAGTAGGCACAACACTTATGTATGGTCTTGTAATAAGTAAATCAAGTGTTGGGACCACAGTTCCGTGGTTCGGAACTATTTTCTCACAACGATGCGTGACTGTTTTTGTTTTTATTTTTTGGGTCGAATGAAAGACGAATACAATTTTATACCGGGTCCGAAGTCCGAACTTTGAAGGGGTGAAAAGTGAGGAGGTTTTTTAGAACATTTACACACTATCACTGACGCAATTCGCCCACATATTATCTAGTATGGTGAGCCGTTTCTTTCTATGTACCTATTTTATATAAATCAGCAACTTCGTGTTTTGTTAATAGCGTTTATTGTGTGTGACAAAATAATACATTAAGCAACTTACCTCCAAAAATGATCTTTTCATTTGATCCAAAATTTTTGGAACAAGACTGTAATCGGTACGAAAAAAAGTGTTACTTATTATTATAATGATGACAATAACTCGAAGCCCTTCAATTCCACCCTTGTGAATTATATTAAAAATATGGTTAAATGCTTAAAGACATGGTATGGTATAATGCTATTGGCGAGACAGTGCTTGACAGCTGAACGTCGTCAAGTCGACATCGTTTGAACCGGTGTTTGCAGTTTTTTTTCAGCTAAATTAAAGCACATGTTGTCAGTCATTATATTGTCAGTTATAGGTGATGAGAGTCGGGGTATGCATTTAAGGCAGTCCCGTACAAATCTATCATCAAACAGCTACTACTTTGCGATGTTTATTTGTACCGAATCACAAACATCAAACATCAGTTTTATTTGGCTTTTCTAAGTAAAAAAATGTATTCAAGTCAATCCGCATTCATGAAAATATTCCTGTCAAAAATACCAGCATAATGGAAATAACGAAAATTTATTTTTGACAGGACAAGATCCCCAAGTACCCAAGTACCCAGGTACTAATACATGGCATACGGTATGAAATCAATATAAAATTCTGTGGTGGAGGGATGCGGTTGACAATGCAAAGATGGGGTATGCGGCATACCCTATTGATTTCTTCTTGTGGGATCCGTACAAACGCTTCGGGGTTTAAAAAAGTTTAAAAACCTTCAGCTACTCCCATGCGACGGGGCTGATCTGACTTTCGGTGTCTGCTTCAAAACTTGGAGGGAAGTTGGAAAGAAGTTGAAAAAAAAAGTTTCGAATTTTATCGTTGATTGAAAACGCTCAGGTGCGTGCCGTCATCAAAAGTTGCCTGACAAAGTTTGCAATTGCTACTTTTCTATGCAGTTCAATGGAAACAAATTTAGGGGATTATTCTTCGGCTTAAAGTATGAGTAAGAAATCGTCATCGTATTCGATTCCATTCGATGGGAGTATTCATTGAAAAGGTTACCTTGGATGGGGGAATGGTTTTAGCCTCTTAAAGCCTGCTACATCATTTCCAATTAAATCTAATTATGTTTTTGAATCACTCATTGACTCACGCCACGACGCATTCCTTTTTGTAAACATTTGCAAACCCCTTTAGATTCGACTGAACTCATACGTTAACTTGAGGCAAAACTTTTCGCCTGTCACATATTTAATGCACACTTCAGTACCTATAAGCCTGTCTTCAAAATGACGTCGCCTGTGTCCCTTTTTACTTATTCAGGTTCAAATCACTTGGATAGTTACTACAGCAGCCGCATCTACTTATTAGACTGCACCAAGTGCATATTCACTTTTTTCTACTTGCAGACGTCACCGTCATTCTCTGATAACTTCCTTCCATGCTTGGTAATTTAATCCTTATTTTGCCAGCCCCAGCAGAGTAGCTAGACCTACGTAACGTACGTACCACTATGCTCTTGTCATTTATTCTGTTGACGTGCATTGGGAGAAACGATTCTCTTTTCGAACACACACTGTTGTGATACCAAGGACATTCTGTGATTTTTCACACCCCCTGAAGTGTGTTGGTTTCTTTTCTTGCTGCTTTCTTTATTTGCAGTTTGCGCACTGAATAGGGCATAGTATAGATGTTCCGCAGTCGGAACGACATCCTTATCTTCTCTCACCCGATGTACTATGCATTATTTTATCGCACTGACACTATAGCAGTGCGATGATATTCACTCTGTGCGCTTTAACTTTTCATGCAGGAGTGTTGCCATTTCATATTTTTTTCGATGCATGCTAGTACCTAGCACTTATGCGAGTGACGCAACTCTTGCCGGAGAAAGTAAGATACATCACGTGAAAACTAACAAAATAAAGGGTAATTAATTTTTCGGTTTCGAAAGTAAAGCTAATTAAAACACACAGCGATACATTTTTTGGACTTAGCCATTAAGTGTGAAATGGCAGATGGCCGTCTCAAGAAGATTGGCAGCATGCAGCATGCGATTCTCTTGAAGTAATTTTTAAAAAAATTGTTCGGACATTTTAGGCGGTATCTCGGCTATTACTTGTTGTTTTTGATTGCGTCTAGAGTTCGGGGATTATTTATGTAAACACGGTCTTTTGCGTAGCCCTACAGACAAAAATCTAACGGTGTCCATTCGCATGATCTTGGTGGAATTGACGTCGCCAAAACGTGAAATTACGCGACCAGGAAATTCTCACACCATAAAGCCATAATTGGTCGTGTTGTGTGGCGTGTTGCCCCGTTTTGTTCGAACCACATGATCTTTAATCCAAATGCAAAATATGCCATAGTGAGGTGTACGACACGTTCAATTGCTGCGATCGCCGGGAAATCGATAAAATCGGATCATCAGCAACACTTGCACTTGCAGCAGCAATATTTTCGACTGAGGGTGCATTACGATGATGCACAGGCCTATCGTCATCAGTTACGCTTTCACTCTCTTCTTTCGTAGTCGGTCGATTATGATGACCATAATCATCGCGTTATGCGCGAAAAGTGGCTACGTTCGAATCACAAATTTTGCAGTAAGTTTTAATAATTTTAACGCGTTGTTCGATTGTTAAGCGATCCATTATTGTAAGTAGCAAACATTCAACTAATATTATGATACTTCAAATGACAGCTGAGTTTGACCGGTGTCAAATGCCAGCGTTTGAAACCACGAAATAAATTACCCATTATTACTACGAGCATCAGTGGGACTTGATAGCATAATAGCCTTGATTTACATTTTTATAAGCTCATATGACGACTAGAATTATAATCCTTTAAAAAACATAGAAGACAATTTTAAGAATTGCGAAATTTCTGTAAACCGGCAACCCTGTTGCTAAATGTTAGCAAATGCTCCATCTGACTTTTAATGGCGCTGAGTGGTAGTTTAATAATGCAATTACTGTACTAAACGACTACATCCTACACATTATATCTACACACTCACAAAGACTTGAGGCATCAACGAGGAATCATCTATTAAGTGCACTTCTGTAATGCTGCCTCTGGAATGGATGTCGGTATGTCTACGTGAGGGGTGAATGTAGGCTGTTGCGACTTCAACGGGGTTCGGTATCGCATATAGGGACGTGTTAGAGATCGATTTTTTGATAAATTATTAATCGCATCACAGTTTCGAGAGGAATCTGATGAAAGTAGAAACGGATATGCTTGCTGTGTAGGTCTGGAGTGCATAGTTGTGCCTGAAAATCAAGTGCCTCTGTCTATATGATCGACTTGACATTTGGTAAGAAACTCCCTATGGGTGGAATGTACATATTAAAAGCACTTTTGCGAGGAAGACACACTGTTAGCAGAAATTGCCAAAGTTGATCGAATATGTGGGTTGGTAGGGGAAACATATTCTTCAACTGACACGAGTTTCGACAACTCTCAAGCGTTAGCCACACTTAGTACTTGCTCGGGGTATAGGTAAGAAGCTAACTATACCCTTTGTCGCAACTATTTGCAGTTTGCTGCATTCTTCCATAGATGTCAATGTGATCATCAAATATTTGCACAGGCTTTTGCATCACTGTGTCTCTTGCGATGCCCTTGCAGGTTATCAAGTGTGATACTGAAGAAGTCCACTGGCAGCAAAACAAAGATTATCATAGCAAAACTGGAAAAAATGCAGAAATTCAGTCTCACCTCAGCGTTTATCATCGATTTGACTTAATTTTTTATGTTTAGCATTCTCTGCCTAACCACTTTATATGCTTCCTATTTCCGACGCAAAAGTGTGTAGGTAACCAAGCAGCATTACTCAAAATGTCCTATTATTTCACTTTGATGCTGATGGACAAACGTGGTCAATACCTAAAAATCCATCACGAGCATTGTTTTAATTGCAGAATAAAATTGTTAATGTGCCTTAAATTCGAATCTTACATTCCATCAAATCGGAGACGGTTAAAAAAGCTCTGTAATCAAACAAATTTAGAAAGAGAAATAAAGCCACATCCAAACAACGTCCCGCGCGACAAAATCTAATAGTTCTTTATCTAATTAAATTTTAATAGCACTTTAACTCAACTAATTGGACTCGCTTCAATTCGCGTTCAGAAATTTTTAATTAATTTTCGCTTCGAGTGCGCAATGCTGGAAAGAAGTTCCAATTAGTGTGTAGTCAGCTGGAGTAATAAGCTTACTTACACTCCTCTTAAATGCCATTAAAATGCGCTGCCAGGAAGTAACTTCGCATAGACAGGTTCAACCACCGATCCATGAATGATTGATGCTGAATGAAAAACCGTGCAGTAATCGAACTAAGACGAATTGCATTTTTACACATCTAATTATATCATAACATCAATTCTTTTCAGACCTTCTATGCCAATTAAATCAACCATTTAATTCGTTGGAGGTTAATGTATGCAACAACTATAAAACTGAGCAACTGTTTGTTTGGTGGTTTGGTATACAATCGAAAATTAGTTATATACCAAAAAATTTTTAAATTTTAAAATAGAATGATATTGCTATCGAAAAATACGATTGAATGGGGCGCGCAAGCTCGGAAATTATCATGACTGCTGTTACTCGTAGGAATTGTTAATATGTTATGTGCAGCACTTAAGCTGTCATGGATTCAGCGTTGCCATGTAAGTTTGGTTTTCCAAATTTAAAAAAAAATATAAAGCAAAATTTCAACACAAGTTGCTTTTTGAATCCATCTTGTAGGAATTTACACAGCCCTTGAGCAATTTTTATAAAATTGTTGCTTATAAAGTTTAAGAGACCAGGTTGGTGCTTAGATCCGGAAAAATATTTGAGGAACTGTTCCAAAAAACTATAAATTTTTTCTAATGAAACTGACATTAGCTATATTTGATATACTTGTTTTGTAAACAAAGACAGTCCAAAGATATTAGAGCCAAAATTTTTACTGGCAAATATAGCTTTAAATGATCCATCGATTATTTATGTAAGAGCATTTTTAAATAACACACACACACATTTATATCATCCTCTTCTCATAATCGTTTTTGGATCATTTGGTTGGGGATAGGACAGAACGACGAATCTCCACGCTACCTCATACTTAAGTTTAAGTTAGCTATACATTTAATTTTTGTGCAAAAAACACATTATAAAGTTGCGAAAATAAATATTAATAAAATAGAAATACAAAAAAAAAAACAGATTTCCCCTAGACTATTAGCTGAGGGAAAAACCCGCAAACTGGCAACTCTGCATGCGGATGCCATTGTTTTTACTGTATTGGATGGAGGGAAAGCCTAGATTTTATTTTAGACTTGCCTGAATTTATTTCCTTATTATTTGGAACACATCACATAACAAATTATTCTCCAAAGTCTTGTGCCATTTTTTAAAACACACAATGTGGCTTACCTACCAGTAATTCTATTTAAATAAGACATTAAGACTTATTACTTTTACTACATGATAAAAAACGAGCCCGTATGACAATCAATTGTGACGGCGCCCATTTGGCCGATATCTTCTTCTTTACCAATAAAATTCTAAAGGTTTAAGTAAACATAATCAAAAAACAGAATCGAAGTTTTTCATTTAGAACAAAAATGAGAGCCAAACTTCGGATGACTTCTTTTGGCCCACCTTGTATATCCAATGTGGACACCAGCATTATTGACTGTTTCTTATATTTCAGTTAAATATATGAGTGTGCAAGGTACATTGTAAATTCTTAACGAACTGCATTCACCTCTTAAGAGCTGCCCTTGTGCTCATAACATATAAAGGTGGTAGAATTTCGCTCAGATGAACATTCCTCTTTTAATTTGAAATAAACTATTCGAAAAAGGTTTCGCAAAAGATGAACTTAAAAAGGTACAAACAAGCTATCAAGACTTCCAGTAACTTATTGTTTTTATCCAATTGTAACATAAATTATTTAGTTATTGAGCTTGCATCATTTAAATTGAACGGTGGACATTCTTTTGGCGACATTTTAAGCTTGATTAGGGCTTTGTGTACCTATCACGTAAGCCCATGAAAAAAGTAAAGAAATTTTATATTGTACTTTAATTATATACATCGATCGAATCTAGCACACGCACTACGCCCTCCTGACCAACAACGCCATTGAAAGGACAACATATTAAGCAGCATATTCAATTTACGCCTAATTAATGGAAGACTACTCACACTCATAGCTCTTGCGTGCTAGAGTACAATATATCAATGGCTGCCGCTAGTTGCCTAGTTTGCAATAGTATGCTTCATGCGTTTTCAATAGAATTGAATTATCCAATGCTTCTTCTCAGTTCCTTGTCTCGCCATCTAATGATATAATGCCATAGAAAATCAAAGTACCCCCAATCTCGCAATTTCCTGTGAGAAATCAGAGCCATACTAAAATATTCAATACAAGCACTATATTACATATTCAGCCAACATAGAATGGCACTATATCTCTGAAGTGCTATTCGACAGCCGACAAAAAACATCAACTAACACTAAAACAATATTGAATATGCAAAACTGTTCACACTTAAATCGGAGGTGAAAAGTATCTACAATCCTACAATCGATGCATAGAAAAGTGTCAAACCCTTTTCCAGAGTATATCCCAAAGATCCTCTTAGATAAATTATCTATAGTGCCGGTGTTTGGAGTTGAAGTGAAATAAAAAAGTCTTCGACAATACCTACCTGAATGGCGGTAAACATCTGCATGGACATAGCTGGATAGCTGTGTATAGGTGTAGAATAATCCACCATGCAAAGTGGTCAAAACAAATAAGCAACTGAAAAGAATCCGAAACGAAAATCAAATACGGAAAGGACAAAAACTAACAAACAAAAGTGGATACTGTGAGTAAAAAATTGATTTGATTGGTTTCCAGAATACCTGTTAGTAAGGCAATTAATCAAAGTGAAACGAACGTGGAATACACAAAACAACGAAAAGCCATTCGTGTTGGGGGTGCATATTTATTATATATGATGCCCATTCGAAGGACACGAAGCCAAAGTTCTTTTGAGATGGTCCTTGGTGCCAATAAGATAAATTTTTATCGGAAATAAGGCAGCCTTAGTAGGGTAGACTTTTACCTAAGGTGCTTATGACTTGTTGACTTTTTATCCATTATTTATGGTTTGATGAATTGTCATCGACATTGCAGTCAATGGTCAATGATGACAAATAAGTATAAAGGAAAAGTGATATGCAAAACCATTTTAGAAAGAAAGGTAAAATAATCTATTTTGTCTCAGAAAAGTGGACTTTGCACTAAACTACAAATTGAAATGGGGAAAAATGCAGGCGGGATGTCGAAAAGTAATTCAAATTCGAGTCTCATCCTTTCATTAAGTGACATTTCGAAATTAAAGCCAAAATATATTTTTCAAAACAAAATCTAGCCCTGTAAAAAACGTCTGATGTCAGTTAAAAATAAATTAAACTTGCCTCCCCTAGCCTTCCTGGAACTTTGTTCAAATTCATTTAACTCCTACAGAACTCTCATCATTTCCCCCTCCTTCAACAAAATCTCCCACAGCACGAATTGCAGTTATCCCTGTACTGTATATAGATGTGACTTTGCAAGACTGTAGTTAGTCTGTTTTATTTAGCACATTTTATTGCAGATTGCATTCTTCTGTTCGTCCATATATAGTACTATCCATGGATAAGTCAATTCCCCAGCGGAGGAATCGGAAATAATTGTCCCTTGTTGTTCGTTGTTTGTGTTTTATTTTACTTTTATTACATGTATGTGTTTGGTGAGGGAAATTCACAGAATTTCCTTCGGCATTAACGGTCTGAGAATTGAATTGTCACTTTGTTCCACTGGTTTGTGTGGCTGGGGATGGGGAAGCAATCGTTTGACAGACAGTGTTAATATGCCTTGTGGGGATAGTGACGTTGAACGATATTTATATATTTTTATATATATTGTAGTTAGTTGTATTTACATGTGGATAGAATAATGAATTCGTCCTAAAGGGCAGAGGTTAGGTCGAGCTGCGGGGTGAAGAATTGGGACAGTGCGTACCATATTTATTGAAACTTGGTCTTCTCATTAGACAGGTAGATTTCATTTATATTTAGTTTCAAACTAACTAAAAATACAAACAGTTGTTTTACCACAGTTGCTTCATGCAAATGGCAATCATCGTGGTTTTTATGACCTGTGCTACA
Organism: Cheilosia impressa; assembly: GCA_948293265.1. Taxonomy (NCBI): domain Eukaryota; kingdom Metazoa; phylum Arthropoda; class Insecta; order Diptera; family Syrphidae; genus Cheilosia; species Cheilosia impressa. Next base: position 22,905,617 of record OX411883.1, on the reverse strand, counting down.
ACTGGTCAAAAACTGTCAAAAGAAGAAAAACAAACGTACATTGAATAGCAATCCCCTTTTGCTGTGAGTTTGAAGTTTAACATCTTCACTTGAATGTCACGACCCCATACAAAAATAACACCAAAAATTCCCTTGAACCCTTGAACCTTTGAACCTTTGAACCTATGAACCCTTGAACCCTTGAACCCTTAAACCCTTGAACACTTGCACCTTTGAACCCTTGAACCCTTGCACCTTTGAACCTTTGAACCCTTGAAACCTTCAACCTTTGAACCTTCGAACCTTTGAACCTTTGAAACCTTGAACCCTTGAACCCTTGAACCCTTGAACCCTTGAACCCTTGAACCCTTGAACCCTTGAACCCTTGAACCCTTGAACCCTTGAACCCTTGAACCTTTGAAATTTTTAACCTTTGAACCCTTGAACCTTTGAACCTTTGAACCTTTGAACCTTTGAACCTTTGAACCTTTGAACCTTTGAACCTTTGAACCTTTGAACCTTTGAACCTTTGAACCTTTGAACCTTTGAACCTTTGAACCTTTGAACCTTTGAACCCTTGAACCTTTGAATCTTTGAACCCTTGAACCTGTGAACCTTTTAACCTTTGAACCTTTTAACCTTTTAACCTTTGAACCTTTGAAATTTTGAACCTTTGAAACTTTGAACCCTTGAACCTGTGAACCTTTGAACCTTTGAACCTTGGAATTTTTGAACCTTTGAACCCTTGAACCTTTGAACCTTTGAACCTTTGAACCTTTGAACCTTTGAACCTTTGAACCTTTGAACCTTTGAACCTTTGAACCCTTGAACCCTTAAACCCTTGAACACTTGCACCTTTGAACCCTTGAACCCTTGCACCTTTGAAAATTTGAACCCTTGAAACCTTCAACCCTTAAACCCTTGAACACTTGCGCCTTTGAACCCTTGAACCCTTGCACCTTTGAACCTTTGAACCCTTGAAACCTTCAACCTTTGAACCTTTGAACCCTTAAATCCTTGAGCCTTTGAAAATTTGAACCTTTGAACCCTTAAACCCTTGAACCTTTGAAATTTTTAACCTTTGAACCTTTGAACCTTTGAACCTTTGAAGCTTTGAACCTTCGAACCTTTCTTTGAACCTTTGAACCTTTGAACCTTTTAACATTTGAACCTTTGAACCTTTGAACCTTTGAACCTTTGAACCTTTGAACCTTTGAACCTTTGAAACTTTGAACCTTTAAACCATTGAACCTTTGAACCTTTGAAAATTTGAACCTTTGAACCTTTGAACCTTAGAACCTTTGAACCTTTGAACCTTTAAACCTTTGAACCTTTGAACCTTTAAACCTTTGAACCTTTGAACCCTTAAACCCTTGAACCCTTGAACCTTTGAACCTTTGAACCTTTGAACTTTTGAACCTTTGAACCTTTGAACTTTGAACCTTTGAACCTTTGAACCTTTGAACCTTTGAACCTTTGAACCTTTGAACCTTTTAACCTTTGAACCCTTGAACCTTTGAACCTTTGAACCTTTGAACCTTTGAACCTTTGAACCTTTGAACCTTTGAACCTTTGAACCTATGAACCTTTGAACCCTTGAACCTTTGAACCTTTGAACCTTTGACCCTTTGAACCCTTGAACCTTTGAACCTTTGAACCTTTGAACCCTTGAACCTTTGAAATTTTTAACCTTTGAACCCTTGAACCTTTGAACCTTTGAATCTTTGAACCTTTGAACCTTTGAACCCTTGAACCTTTGAACCTTTGAACCTTTGAACCTTTGAACCTTTGAACCCTTGAACCTGTGAACCTTTGAAATTTTTAACCTTTGAACCCTTAAACCTTTGAACCTTTGAACCCTTGAACCCTTGAACCTTTGAACCTTTGAACCTTTGAACCTTTGAACCTTTTAACCTTTGAACCCTTGAACCTTTGAACCTTTGAACCTTTGAACCTTTTAACCTTTGAACCCTTGAACCTTTGAACCTTTGAACCTTTGAACCTTTGAACCTTTGAACCTTTGAACCTTTGAACCTTTGAACCTTTGAACCTTTGAACCTTTGAACCTTTGAACCTTTGAACCTTTGAACCTTTGAACCTTTGAACCTTTTAACCTTTGAACCCTTGAACCTTTGAACCTTTGAACCTTTGAACCTTTGAACCTTTGAACCTTTGAACCTTTGAACCTTTTAACCTTTGAACCCTTGAACCTTTGAACCTTTGAACCTTTGAACCTTTGAACCTTTGAACCTTTGAACCCTTGAACCTTTGAACCTTTGAACCTTTGAACCTTTTAACCTTTGAACCCTTGAACCTTTGAACCTTTGAACCTTTGAACCTTTGAACCTTTGAACCTTTTAACCTTTGAACCCTTGAACCTTTGAACCTTTGAACCTTTGAACCTTTGAACCTTTGAACCTTTGAACCCTTGAACCTTTGAACCTTTGAACCTTTGAACCTTTTAACCTTTGAACCTTTGAACCTTTTAACCTTTGAACCCTTGAACCTTTGAACCTTTGAACCTTTGAACCTTTTAACCTTTGAACCCTAGAACCTTTGAACCCTTGAACCTTTGAACCTTTGAACCTTTGAACCTTTGAACCTTTGAACCTTTGAACCTTTGAACCTTTGAACCTTTGAACCTTTGAACCTTTGAACCTTTGAACCTTTGAACCTTTTAACCTTTGAACCCTTGAACCTTTGAAACTTTGAACCTTTGAACCTTTGAACCTTTGAACCTTTTAACCTTTGAACCCTTGAACCTTTGAACCTTTGAACCTTTTAACCTTTGAACCTTTGAACCTTTGAACCCTTGAACCTTTGAACCTTTGAACCTTTGAACCTTTTAACCTTTGAACCCTTGAACCTTTGAACCCTTGAACCTTTGAACCTTTGAACCTTTGAACCTTTGAACCTTTGAACCTTTGAACCTTTGAACCTTTGAACCCTTGAACCTTTGAACCTTTGAACCTTTGAACCTTTGAACCTTTGAACCTTTTAACCTTTGAACCTTTGAACCTTTTAACCTTTGAACCCTTGAACCTTTGAACCTTTGAACCTTTGAACCTTTGAACCTTTGAACCTTTTAACCTTTGAACCCTTGAACCTTTGAACCTTTGAACCTTTGAACCTTTGAACCTTTGAACCCTTGAACCTTTGAACCTTTGAACCTTTGAACCTTTTAACCTTTGAACCCTTGAACCTTTGAACCTTTGAACCTTTGAACCTTTGAACCTTTGAACCTTTGAACCTTTTAACCTTTGAACCCTTGAACCTTTGAACCTTTGAACCTTTGAACCTTTGAACGTTTGAACCTTTTAACCTTTGAACCCTTGAACCTTTGAACCTTTGAACCTTTGAACCTTTGAACCTTTGAACCTTTGAACCTTTGAACCTTTGAACCTTTGAACCTTTGAACCTTTGAACCCTTGAACCTTTGAACCTTTGAACCTTTGAACCTTTGAACCTTTTAACCTTTGAACCCTTGAACCTTTGAACCTTTGAACCTTTGAACCTTTGAACCTTTGAACCTTTTAACCTTTGAACCCTTGAACCTTTGAACCTTTGAACCTTTGAACCTTTTAACCTTTGAACCCTTGAACCTTTGAACCTTTGAACCTTTGAACCTTTGAACCTTTGAACCTTTGAACCTTTGAACCTTTGAACCTTTGAACCTTTGAACCTTTGAACCTTTGAACCTTTGAACCTTTGAACCTTTGAACCCTTGAACCTTTGAACCCTTAAACCTTTGAACCTTTGAACCCTTGAACCCTTGAACCTTTGAACCTTTGAACCTTTGAACCTTTGAACCTTTGAACCTTTGAACCTTTTAACCTTTGAACCCTTGAATCTATGAACCTTTGAACCTTGGAACCCTTGAACCCTTGAACCTTTGAAATTTTTAACCTTTGAACCCTTGAACCTTTGAACCTTTGAATCTTTGAACCTTTGAACCTTTGAACCTTTGAACCTTTGAACCTTTGAACCCTTGAACCTGTGAACCTTTGAAATTTTGAACCTTTGAACCTTTGAACCTTTGAACCTTTGAACCTTTGAACCTTTGAACCTTTGAACCTTTGAACCTTTGAACCTATGAACCTTTGAACCCTTGAACCTTTGAACCTTTGACCCTTTGAACCCTTGAACCCTTGAACCTTTGAACCTTTGAACCCTTGAACCCTTGAACCTTTGAAATTTTTAACCTTTGAACCTTTGAAACTTTGAACCTTTGAACCTTTGAACCTTTGAATCTTTGAACCCTTGAACCTTTGAACCCTTGAACCCTTAAAACCTTTGAACCTTTGAACCCTTGAACCCTTAAACCTTTGAACCTTTGAACCCTTGAACCCTTGAACCCTTGAACCTTTGAACCTTTGAACCTTTGAACCCTTGAACCTTTGAACCTTTGAACCTTTGAACCTTTGAACCCTTGAACCCTTAAACCTTTGAACCTTTGAACCTTTGAATACTTGAACCTTTGAACCTTTGAACCTTTGAACCTTTGAACCTTTGAACCTTTGAACCTTTGAACCTTTGAACCTTTGAACCTTTGAACCTTTGAACCTTTGAACCTTTGAACCTTTGAACCTTTGAACCCTTGAACCCTTAAACCTTTGAACCTTTGAACCCTGGAACCCTTAAACCTTTGAACCTTTGAAAGCTTGAACCCTTGAACCCTTGAACCTTTGAACCTTTGAACACTTGAACCTTTGAAACTTTTAACCTTTGAACCTTTGAACCTTTGAACCCTTGAACCCTTAAACCTTTGAACCTTTGAACCTTTGAACCCTTGAACCCTTAAACCTTTGAACCTTTGAAAGCTTGAACCCTTGAACCTTTGAACCTTTGAACACTTGAACCTTTGAACCTTTTAACCTTTGAACCTTTGAACTTTTGAACCTTTGAACTCTTGAACCCTTGAGCCTTTGAACCTTTGAACCTTTGAACTCTTGAACCCTTGAACCTTTGAACCTTTGAACCCTTGAACCTTTTAACCTTTGAAATTTGAACCTTTGAACTCTTGAACCCTTGAACCTTTGAACCCTTGAACCTTTGAACCTTTGAACCTTTGAACCTTTGAACCTTTTAACCTTTTAACCTTTGAACCTTTGAACCCTTGAACCCTTGAACCCTTGAACCTTTGAACCTTTGAACCTTTGAACCCTTGAACCTTTGAACCTTTGAACCTTTGAACCTTTGAACCCTTGAACCCTTAAACCTTTGAACCTTTGAACCTTTGAACCCTTGAACCCTTAAACCTTTGAACCTTTGAAAGCTTGAACCCTTGAACCCTTGAACCTTTGAACCTTTGAATACTTGAACCTTTGAACCTTTGAACCTTTGAACCTTTGAACCTTTGAACCTTTGAACCTTTGAACCTTTGAACCTTTGAACCTTTGAACCTTTGAACCTTTGAACCTTTGAACCTTTGAACCTTTGAACCTTTGAACCCTTGAACCCTTAAACCTTTGAACCTTTGAACCCTGGAACCCTTAAACCTTTGAACCTTTGAAAGCTTGAACCCTTGAACCCTTGAACCTTTGAACCTTTGAACACTTGAACCTTTGAACCTTTTAACCTTTGAACCTTTGAACCTTTGAACCTTTGAACCCTTGAACCCTTAAACCTTTGAACCTTTGAACCTTTGAACCCTTGAACCCTTAAACCTTTGAACCTTTGAAAGCTTGAACCCTTGAACCCTTGAACCTTTGAACCTTTGAACACTTGAACCTTTGAACCTTTTAACCTTTGAACCTTTGAACCTTTGAACCTTTGAACCCTTGAACCCTTAAACCTTTGAACCTTTGAAAGCTTGAACCCTTGAACCCTTGAACCTTTGAACCTTTGAACACTTGAACCTTTGAACCTTTTAACCTTTGAACCTTTTAACCTTTTAACCTTTGAACCTTTGAAATTTTGAACCTTTGAACTCTTGAACCCTTGAACCTTGAACCTTTGAACCTTTGAACCTTTGAACCCTTGAACCTTTGAACCTTTGAACCTTTGAACCTTTGAACCCTTGAACCTTGAACCTTTGAACTTTTGAACCTTTGAACCTTTGAACCTTTGACCCTTTGAACCCTTGAACCCTTAAACCTTTGAACCTTTGAAAGCTTGAACCCTTGAACCCTTGAACCCTTGAACCTTTGAACCCTTGAACCTTTGAACCCTTGAACCCTTAAACCTTTGAACCTTTGAACCTTTGAACCCTTGAACCCTTAAACCTTTGAACCTTTGAAAGCTTGAACCCTTGAACCCTTGAACCTTTGAACCTTTGAATACTTGAACCTTTGAACCTTTGAACCTTTGAACCTTTGAACCTTTGAACCTTTGAACCTTTGAACCTTTGAACCTTTGAACCTTTGAACCTTTGAACCTTTGAACCTTTGAACCTTTGAACCTTTGAACCCTTGAACCCTTAAACCTTTGAACCTTTGAACCCTGGAACCCTTAAACCTTTGAACCTTTGAAAGCTTGAACCCTTGAACCCTTGAACCTTTGAACCTTTGAACACTTGAACCTTTGAACCTTTTAACCTTTGAACCTTTGAACCTTTGAACCTTTGAACCCTTGAACCCTTAAACCTTTGAACCTTTGAACCTTTGAACCCTTGAACCCTTAAACCTTTGAACCTTTGAAAGCTTGAACCCTTGAACCCTTGAACCTTTGAACCTTTGAACACTTGAACCTTTGAACCTTTTAACCTTTGAACCTTTGAACCTTTGAACCTTTGAACCCTTGAACCCTTAAACCTTTGAACCTTTGAAAGCTTGAACCCTTGAACCCTTGAACCTTTGAACCTTTGAACACTTGAACCTTTGAACCTTTTAACCTTTGAACCTTTTAACCTTTTAACCTTTGAACCTTTGAAATTTTGAACCTTTGAACTCTTGAACCCTTGAACCTTGAACCTTTGAACCTTTGAACCTTTGAACCCTTGAACCTTTGAACCTTTGAACCTTTGAACCTTTGAACCCTTGAACCTTGAACCTTTGAACTTTTGAACCTTTGAACCTTTGAACCTTTGACCCTTTGAACCCTTGAGCCTTTGAACCCTTGAACCTTTGAACCCTTGAACCTTTGAACCCTTGAACCCTTGAACCTTTGAACCTTTGAACCTTTGAACCTTTGAACCTTTGAACCTTTGAACCCTTGAACCCTTGAACACTTGAACCTTTGAACATTTGAACCTTTGAAGCTTTGAACCCTTGAACCTTTGAACCCTTGAACCTTCGAACCTTTGAACCCTTGATCCTTTGAACCTTTGAACCTTTGAACCCTTGAACCTTTGAACCTTTGAACCTTAAAAGCTTTGAACAATATTTTTGCATAACTACTTGTATTTTGTCGCATATGTCCGCTGTGCATGCTGCTGCGACTGGGTCCATAATGACAACTGATATTTATTTGAAGGAAGCAACTAGATGATGATATTACACTTCCATATCAAAGTGTTATACCTAGTCCATTCCATTTCATTCACCTCCAATGCTCCCTTTCTAACTCTTATTCTTCCGGCTGCTCAGGGTTGGGTCGTGGGGAGAGGTGACGATTGAAAATGAATGATGAGAATATTATTGTGAGAGAACTGAACCGTTGCTAACTAAGTCATAGCAAACAGTAGATCCTCATGGATCTGATCGGGGGAGGGGCTCGTCACAGGAAACAACTACGTGCTGACAAGTGCATTCGGACACTTATCACCAGAACTGGTTTTAAAATTTTGTTCGGGTGTGAAACATGACAGGTGTTATGTCATGCTGATAATGTATGTACCGAAGAGCTGGACGCGATGCTGATGACGAAGATGACCGATATGGGGGGAACTAGCAGAACATGACAAATCTTATGATTTGCTTTGGATAGAAAAACATTTTCATGTAAGCAAATGCGTTATTGGTAAACAACAAAAATATGCGCGGGAACTGAAATTTATGTTGTATATTACGATCTCAATTTATTTGTTATTTGTGCATGTAAATTGTAAATGTGCAATGATCTCAATGAAATTCAGCTTTATGATTATGATTTCAGGATATTTAACAATGTGATAATAAAGATTTAGATTGAGTAAATGAACAAAATTATTTAATACAAAGAAGATTTGAAGCGTTATGTGTTGAATGTTATAGTGGTGAATGTTATGTATATAAATGTTATGATTACTTGTTACCTGTGATTTCTGTCCGTTGATTTTCTTGACATGTCAGGAACATCCCGGAGCTGGCTTGTTGTTGATGAAGCTGTAGTAAATTTTTTTTTAAATGAATCAAACCACTATCTCACTGGTCTAACACTCTTAGATGAATGACAATTAGGTTAAATTATTTTAGGTTTAAAACAATATTAGGCAAAATTTAGGTTAAGTAGCAAAAACATATTTATGTACGTTAGATTCATAGCGATTTAATAGGTATCTTAGGTTTTTAGCTTATATAGCAAATAGGTTTATGTGTAATGCACTTTTCTTTTCCTTTTTGTGTTTTTTTTTTTTTTTTTTTTTTTTCTTGATGATAAAGTATATAATGCACCTCACGTATATCACGTGTGGGTGTATTATGTACTAAGTCAAAACGAAGCGCGAGTTTAGGGATTTACTGGGACTTGCTACTCGGTCTAACGCAGCTGACGCGGTTTTCTCACTGACTGTGATGGCTTAATTATGGCGGTGGCGGCTATGCGTGGCTTGATCCTGCGCATGTGCGATCACCGATCGTGGTGTAATAATTCCGTGTGTGCTGGAAAGTTATTGAATTTCCCCACGTTTGAGAGCTTCTGCTGGACTTTGTCTGAGGTTCGTAGCGTTATGTTACCCACCACGTGGATGCTCACCTCCTAAGACACGAGAATACAACAGCAATCCTACCGAAATGCACGATTTACAAAGTTATACTATATGCACATTTATATAGTTCTTACCCTTACTGGCTGCTTGCAGATTTATTTTTTTTTTCTTAGGCTAATTTGCTTTATATTTATTATTTAGCGTTCTATAAACAGGAGTTTACTTATAGTTGCTTAAAATATGTATGTTTAAAGAAACTTTCTAAGCATGCGAACCTTATGGCTCAGAAGTTACTTTAGCAAAGGAAGGCTAGTAGCCGGAAATTACTTTGCCAGATTTTTTTTTTTTTTCGATGCGGCAAATTTTCGAAATTGCGATCGGTCATAGAGACATCTGCACGTCAGTATCGATCCGGTCCTGTCATTCGTATTTAAGCCCGAAACACATAGCATTTTGGAGACTACAACAGCTTGATGTTACAAAGCAAGCAGAACGAATGCGCCTGCAGTCGTTATGTTTGAAAAAAAAAATAAGCCAATTTGCGTGCGAAAGCAATGGTATGGAACAACGCGGGGCAGACTCACACCCTGAACGTTTCATACTCTACCAACTGAGAAACCGGGCAACACTTTTTTATGAAATAATATCCTTGGCATGTGCTCTGCAGATAAATTTACCATTAAGATCTTCTAGGTCATATAGACAGTTTCCAATTTTACGTTTGATCCGACACTTACTGAACTTAGGCGCTAGCTTAGCACTGTATACGTTGGGTGCGCTACTCTTGACGAAATTTCGCCTATACACTACCTGTCCAACTGTAAAGGTCACAGGCCTTGATCTTAAATTGTATGCCTTGGCATGTTTTGTCTGTGCCACCTTCAAGCATTCGTACGCCTCTTCCCTAATCTTGGTCAGTCTGTCGTGTCTCTCATTGATTTCTGGAGATTCACCTGACAAGACATCAAACTCTCTTAATAACGCATATGTGCTTCCATGGGTGATCATATGGAACCCATACAGTAAATAAAATGGGCTGAATCCTGTGGATTCATGCACTACATTTCTTAACGCACAAGATATTGATCCGAGATGAGAATCCCACTCGCGGTGATCTTTTTCTATATAAAGCCGAACGGCTGTGAAAATGGTTCTATTTGATCTCTCTGCAGCGTTTGCTTGCGGAGAATATACACCCGTACGTACGTGTTTGATACCGTGTAGAGCTAGAAAATGTTCGAATTCATGCGACACAAACTGAGAACCATTGTCAGAGACAACTTTTTCAGGAACTCCAAATACATCAAACACGTTTTCCACCAGCGTTTGTATAACTAATTTGGAAGTGGCATTCCTTAGTGGCTTTACAACCAGATACTTGGAAAAGTTATCGAGAATCACCAACGCCTGCGTATTACCTTTTTTAGATCTCGGAAAAGGACCGACAAAATCTATATGCAATTCTTGCCATGGACGTAACGGTGGCTCTCTTGGCTGCATTGGTGGTCTCAAGATCATGTTAGGAATCTTAGAAATTTTGCATTTATCACAAGAGTTGACATACTTTGTAACATCCACTACCATCTTCGGCCAATAGTATAAACGCTTCAACTTATCCAAAAGTTTGTTGACTCCCGGATGTGCACAATTTGGCGGCTCATGCTCTTTTTGTATAACTTCCTGACGGAACGTTTTCGGAAGCCACAAACGCCAACATTCCGACTCGTCTGAGACACAGGAATCTCTAAACTTTACGCGCTTGAAAATTTTGTTTTTGTGGACTTTTAAATCAGGAAATCGATCAGCTGTCTTTTCGATAAGTTTCAATAGATTCTGATACTCGATATCAATGGAAAAATCATCGTCCAGGTACCCATTCCCACTTCCGACAATCTCCTCCATCGTCCCACGCGATAATGCATCAGCTGCAATGTTGTCTTTACCTTTTCGATGCACAATCTCAAAATCAAAAGGCTGCAACTTGAGTGACCATCTGGCCAGTCTACCATTTAGGTCTTTTTGGGACATCAGCCATTTCAAACTGGCATGATCAGTGACAATGACAAACCGAGTACCCTCTATATACGGCCGAAACTTTTGAACACTAAGCACAGCAGCCAAGCATTCCAGCTCTGTAATGCTATAGTTGCTCTGGGCAGTATTCAGTTTCTTTGACATAAAGGCTACTGGCCGATCATTCCCACTGTCATCCAACTGAATCAGTGCACCTCCCACACCAGCCATAGATGCATCGCAATGTATCTGAAACGGTTTTTCAAAGTCTGGTGCAGCCAAAACTGGAGCTGTCGTAAGCATTGTTTTTAAATTCTCGAAAGATGATAGAGCTTCTTTGGACCAATCCTTTTGAAAAGCGTTTTTACCAGTGAGTGAGGTAAGAGGTGCAGCAACGGCAGCAAAGTTTGGCACCATCCGCATATACCACTGGCACATACCAAGAAAACGTCTTAATTGTTTTATAGTTTTCGGTTGCGGAAATTCAGCTATAGCTGACACCTTTTTTGGATCAGGTTTTAATCCTTCCACACCAACTATATATCCTAGGTAACGTATCTCACGCTGACAAAATTTGCTTTTCTCTAAATTGATGGTCAGGTTGGCTTGCCTTAAATAAGAACCCACTTTTCTTAACAGCTCAGCGTGTTCATCGAAAGTTTCGGAAATTATAAGCAGATCATCCACATAAGTAAAAACATCCTGGTGCAGCTCGTAGGGTATGACGTGATCGATCAACTTGCACATTGACTGCGTAGCATTTTTCAGTCCAAACGGCATCACTTTAAACTGAAACAACCCACGACCAGGCACCGGAAAAGCTGTTTTCTCCTTTGCAGAAGAGCTTAAAGGAATCTGCCAAAAACTGTCTTTCAAGTCGAGTGCTGTTATGAATTTGGCCTTCTTCAACCTTGCAAGAATTCCATCAATAATAGGTAGCGGATAAGCATCCTTAAGTGTGTGCTCGTTCACCTTCCTAGCATCTAAGCAAAGCCTTGTTTTCCCGTTTGGCTTTTTTACTATGACTACGGGTGAAGACCAACTACTTTGACTTTTTTCGATAACATCGAGATCGAGCATTCTATCTATTTCGGCATATAATAACTTCTGCATAGCTGGTGAAATTGCAAAATGACGCTGCTTGATAGGACTCACATTTCCTACATTGATCTCATGCTCTATTATAGAAGTTCGACCCAAGCCAAGTTTTTCGAATGATGGAATTAAAGCAATGCACTCTTCCAATATCTTTTGTTGCATCCCAGACAAAGAATGAGAGTTTGCATCTGGATTACAGGTGGATATTTCTTCCAAAAATGTGGGTTGTAATCCAAATGCAAACCAAAAGTCCATACCTAAGGTTACTAGTCTCTTAAGTGATGGCGAAATGAAAAACTTTATGGTCTTCACAGTGTTATTGAAAGTTACCGGAATGTACACATATCCGATCACACTATGAGCTGATCCATCTGCTGTGCAAAGGTCTGATTTCATTGATAAGTGGTGAAGTGCAAGTTCCTTCAGAAGTTCTAGGGCCCCCTCTCCTAAAACTGAAATTGTGGCTCCACTGTCTAGTAAACCAGTTATGGGTTTGTTTTTAAGCTGAATATTTGCCAGAGGACGACCACTAATGTCTGATAAGATTCTGGCCTGTTTGACTTGTCTGACATTTTGTTTACGTGCTTTAAAATACGTTATAGTTCTGTTTGGGTGGTACAATTTCTGTTCGAGGTCGGTTTGTGTAGAAAACGAACATTGTTTTGGGGATATGACTGTCCTGCATTCGGATGACGCACTCCCCTTTCCTTGCGCACATCCGACTTGTGGTTTAAATTATTACACCTGAAGCAGTTTGGTTTGGTGACATTTTTAGCCCCACATGAGTAACAAAACAAACTTCTTTTGTCCTTCGGACAATCCATAAAACCATGCCCTATATCTTCACAATTCCAACATATCATAAAATTATTCTCCTCAACCTCAAAAGTATTTTGATCAGTTTGATTGACGGAGTAAAAAGTTGATTGCTCAGGAGAAAAGGTTGGCTCTCCAGCATTTGTGACATAGGAAAACTCATTCACGTGCCTTCTTCTTGTGAAAACTTGATCATCGAGAGATTCCCCTATATCAGCCAAACCCTTCTCTACTAGCATACACTTTTCCTTCAGATCACTTACAGAAACTATGTGCTCGAGGATAAGTCTTTTGCGTAAAGCAGGATGCATGTTTGACTTAAGGATACTGATCTTTTCCGCTTCTGAATACGGAACTCGAAGAATTGCATCAAGTGTCTCTATCGCTAACTTGAACTCTGCGAAAGACTCTCTATTCTTTTGCTTTCTATTTTCAATCTGCCGTCTGATTTCTTGGTCTGTGGTGTATGTCTGAAATTCACTAATGATGGCTTTACGAAAATGTTGCCATTTCGGTATCCTATTTTTCTGTATAAAGATCCAGAACCAATTGTTGGCATTGCCTGATAAAAGTAGATGCATAGACAAACAAAGCTGATCTAACAGAATGCCCTCACCTCTGGCTAAAATTTCAACACGCATAATAAACTGCTCAATGGTAAGCCCACTATGGGAACCATCGTAACGAAGTTTCCAATTGCTAACATTGCGCAATCTACCGAGATTTTCGCTGGAAAATTCATTTGCAATTTGGAAAGGCTCGGTTCTACCTATAGGCTGATCGTGATCGAACGAATTTTGATCGTAGAAATTTACCTGATGAGACATTTGGTTCTTGTATGCACTTTGCCTTTGTTGAGTTTGACTTGGTGGAACAGACTTAGGCAAGGCATAGCTCATATCCTTCATTGATAAATACTGAGTGTGCGCTGTTTGCTTTGCGATACGGGTACCATTTGTTTGACAATTTGCACTAGACTGATCTGCCTTAGATTGCCAAACACCCGAAGAACGCTTTGGAATCGCACCAGAATTTTGGTTTTCGAGGACTTGAGCAGTGCCAGCAGCACTTGAAGTTGTATGCATTGAAGGACTAGAAAGATTGCCGCCCCTGGTAACCTGCATAGGAGCACAAATTATATTTTGGGACACTACTGACATCTCCTGTTGTTGTTGGCGTGGCTGTGGATCTTTACTACCGTGATCCTTTTCAAAATGTATCGGTGAACTTGGGCCAGCACCACTGTCTGCGCTAAGCATATGGTCAATCAACAGTTTTAATTTTGACTTGAGATTTTCAATCGAAGTTATAAAGTTTGGCTCTCTGTTTGCTAAAATATCAAGCCTATTTCTTAAATGTATTGCCTTGGAAACAGCCTGTTTTTCGTGTTCTTGATTCGCAGACCTAACACACTCTGTTACTAACAACTCCAGCCGTTCGAACTTCTCTTGGCATGCTTCCATTTCTAAATTGGGACTATTTACGGCGTAAGGCGTAAAGGTTCGAATGCCTTTTCGTTCCTCACCCACGACTTTCTTCAGCTCTGTAGCCATCTGCCTAACCGTACCTATCAACGGAAGACCTCTCAACTGACATTCAAATCTAATCTCATCTGGATCGAGACACGCAAAGTCCAAGAGCTCCATTTCAAAATCCATAAAATAAAAAATATCGTAAAAGAAAATTTAACAATTATTCGCAAACGGAATAAAACAACAACAAACTGTTGCAAAACAAATAAAATCAATAGGATACGCTTTGATTCGGAATAATACATAATTTCGGTCATCCCCATCATATGGCATCGTCATAAGATCTTCGTGCCAGTTTCATAAAACCACTTACCCCTACAAAAAAAACTAATTTGCAATAAACACTTAGTAGTTGAATCGGGTTGTTGGAACAATGTGAAAAGAAATACTAAAAGGAAAAATCCTATTCGTAAAATCTAATTTCCACAAAGAACGAGTGATAGGAAAGTCTAGAAGTATAATCTTCCTGCCTTTTCTAACTATCACCAAATGCATTGGCAAGGATAGCAACAAAAACACAAATATTTTCTCTGCCTTCTAACCTGCCTTGCAGCGAAAAACCAAAACACTTTCCAATAATTACCTCATCCAGATATAATCAGTAAATTATATTTTTAACTGAACCTTGTTCCTCGATCATGACACTTGTTAGCGATTCGCAAAAAAAAATATACCAGAATTGATATAAAAATGTATAGCTTCACAATATTTGTATTTTGGTTTGGGCTGAAATAGCCCCTATAGTTTGGGCGCCATAATAACTGTCGCATATGTCCGCTGTGCATGCTGCTGCGACTGGGTCCATAATGACAACTGATATTTATTTGAAGGAAGCAACTAGATGATGATATTACACTTCCATATCAAAGTGTTATACCTAGTCCATTCCATTTCATTCACCTCCAATGCTCCCTTTCTAACTCTTATTCTTCCGGCTGCTCAGGGTTGGGTCGTGGGGAGAGGTGACGATTGAAAATGAATGATGAGAATATTATTGTGAGAGAACTGAACCGTTGCTAACTAAGTCATAGCAAACAGTAGATCCTCATGGATCTGATCGGGGGAGGGGCTCGTCACAGGAAACAACTACGTGCTGACAAGTGCATTCGGACACTTATCACCAGAACTGGTTTTAAAATTTTGTTCGGGTGTGAAACATGACAGGTGTTATGTCATGCTGATAATGTATGTACCGAAGAGCTGGACGCGATGCTGATGACGAAGATGACCGATATGGGGGGAACTAGCAGAACATGACAAATCTTATGATTTGCTTTGGATAGAAAAACATTTTCATGTAAGCAAATGCGTTATTGGTAAACAACAAAAATATGCGCGGGAACTGAAATTTATGTTGTATATTACGATCTCAATTTATTTGTTATTTGTGCATGTAAATTGTAAATGTGCAATGATCTCAATGAAATTCAGCTTTATGATTATGATTTCAGGATATTTAACAATGTGATAATAAAGATTTAGATTGAGTAAATGAACAAAATTATTTAATACAAAGAAGATTTGAAGCGTTATGTGTTGAATGTTATAGTGGTGAATGTTATGTATATAAATGTTATGATTACTTGTTACCTGTGATTTCTGTCCGTTGATTTTCTTGACATGTCAGGAACATCCCGGAGCTGGCTTGTTGTTGATGAAGCTGTAGTAAATTTTTTTTTAAATGAATCAAACCACTATCTCACTGGTCTAACACTCTTAGATGAATGACAATTAGGTTAAATTATTTTAGGTTTAAAACAATATTAGGCAAAATTTAGGTTAAGTAGCAAAAACATATTTATGTACGTTAGATTCATAGCGATTTAATAGGTATCTTAGGTTTTTAGCTTATATAGCAAATAGGTTTATGTGTAATGCACTTTTCTTTTCCTTTTTGTGTTTTTTTTTTTTTTTTTTTTTTTTCTTGATGATAAAGTATATAATGCACCTCACGTATATCACGTGTGGGTGTATTATGTACTAAGTCAAAACGAAGCGCGAGTTTAGGGATTTACTGGGACTTGCTACTCGGTCTAACGCAGCTGACGCGGTTTTCTCACTGACTGTGATGGCTTAATTATGGCGGTGGCGGCTATGCGTGGCTTGATCCTGCGCATGTGCGATCACCGATCGTGGTGTAATAATTCCGTGTGTGCTGGAAAGTTATTGAATTTCCCCACGTTTGAGAGCTTCTGCTGGACTTTGTCTGAGGTTCGTAGCGTTATGTTACCCACCACGTGGATGCTCACCTCCTAAGACACGAGAATACAACAGCAATCCTACCGAAATGCACGATTTACAAAGTTATACTATATGCACATTTATATAGTTCTTACCCTTACTGGCTGCTTGCAGATTTATTTTTTTTTTCTTAGGCTAATTTGCTTTATATTTATTATTTAGCGTTCTATAAACAGGAGTTTACTTATAGTTGCTTAAAATATGTATGTTTAAAGAAACTTTCTAAGCATGCGAACCTTATGGCTCAGAAGTTACTTTAGCAAAGGAAGGCTAGTAGCCGGAAATTACTTTGCCAGATTTTTTTTTTTTTTCGATGCGGCAAATTTTCGAAATTGCGATCGGTCATAGAGACATCTGCACGTCAGTATCGATCCGGTCCTGTCATTCGTATTTAAGCCCGAAACACATAGCATTTTGGAGACTACAACAGCTTGATGTTACAATTTGCTTCCACACAAAAACTGATAGTAAATTGGTGGTGCTATTCAAGTGAGCCAAACTTTAGTGTACATATTTTAAGTCATACCGTCATAATTTATAAAAAAAATTACCACTGTCAAGTATGGATTCCAATCCTTCTGTTTTAGTTTTAATTACAGAATTTAATAACCTTGAATTCGAAAAAAAACAGTAATTTTTCTTATTGAAGATAATAAACTTCAAACTCACAGCAATCGGGGGGTTCTTCAAGTGAGCCACTCTGTATTTACAAAGTCCTTAAAACAAATGTGAAAATACACGAAGTCCTATTTTCACTTCTTTTGACATTCACAAAAGTCTTCTATTCCAGCATGTATTTTCCTTTTAAAAATCAGAAGCAAACCTAAACTAAACTCAACAACAGGAGAAGCTATGACTCCCAGTAGGATAACAAGTATATAAAGCTGGAAGCGCAGCTGACCACAATAATTTATATAAATGTGGCAACTGCCACTGAACAGGTTTATATTTTTCCTCAACCTAAGAATCACTTACGTTCAACCAGAAAAAAAGTTCTTTAGTTGTAAGTTTAGCTCAGCTAAGGGGGACAGTTTGCATTATATGCAATTTCACTCTCTCCCTCTCTCTCTCTCTTTATTTGTGGCTTTCTAGTGATTTCCAGGAACAAGTGTGTTCTTGGTCAGAAGACTTTTTCTTTTTAAAAATGACGGATGGCAATTGTTTCTAAACTTCGGGTCCTGGCTACCAGCCCAGCAGGTTGTAGGGAGACGCCTCTTGATTGAGGCACATGCCAAAAATTCATTAAATTCATAATCCGTTAAAGCAAAAAAGAAAAGCTGCCGCAACCTCATAATGTTCTCTCGAATTGCAAGGAAGATGCCCATAAAAGTACCCATGCTAAAAGTTTCTATATTGGGAAAGCAATTTCATAAACTCCAAGGATACACAACACTCTGAGACTCAATCCCTCATTATGATCACTAAGCTATTTTTAAGCCATAATGGCCAATTGTTTACATCCCCCATAATACAGTTTGGCCAGCTACAGCGCCAAATTTGAATTTAATAGACGAATTTAATTTTCCTTTTGTGCGACTGAACAAAAAAAAAACGAGAGAAAAAGTCCAAGTTGTTAGCAAAGTGTAACTAAATGCTTTTGGGGCCACTTAAGCTATGCAAAAGTTTTGCAATAAAATTTTTGAATTTGCAATTTATTACCCTTTCCCAAGACACAGACATTCCACTCAGGGATCTGACCCAAATCGGTGCATGCCACATACAACTTTCGAACATATCTGTCTGTTTATGACCTCGCAGGACAATGCAGTGCATTCAACTAAGTCCGGGAAACGGACGGATTCAGAGATGTTTTGTCCAGTATCCTCAAGAAATGTGATATATTTTTTTCAAAGCAAGGACACACATTTATTTTTAGAAAAACCTGACTTGCACTGCTTACCTGTTCCACGCCGTCTTCAAAGTTCGTGCTATGGCAAATGGCAGCTGTAATAATGATGAGCCGAAAGTAGGGTGGTTGGGTTTTGTCTTTTTATGGAAAAAGATAATTATAGGTATCGATCAAAGTACAATGATGAGTTCGATGGCGATTGGGCAGTTGGTGGAGAGTGCTATATCTATTAGAGTTGTCGACGTTTTCCATTATGGCTATGAATGAAAAGATAACCTGCAACATTTAGAGGTATTAAATCTGCAAGAGCTCCAGTGTTAAATCGGAACAGACTACGCGGGAGATGGATACATTGAGAGAGTATTGGGCATTATTAAATTTATGTGATGACGTTGTAACGCAATAAAAGAAGAATTTTAATACTTCGGAAGAACTTAATCTACTTTATTGGTTATAACAATTCGACTCAATTACACGTGTTCACAATTGCTGACGTCTACTCGCTACGCCGTCAAGAAAGAAGAAGTAAGGTCCCAGTGACAGCTGCAAACAACATGGTTACGCGGTGTAGGAGTTGTCGACTGTTGTGGCTGATGGTTACACAGCGGAGAGGTTGTCGACTGTTGTGGCTGTGTCCACGAAGAATGTTGATGAGTTCATTTGTTGTTCGCCACAATGCTCCCCCCTTTACGGGTTAGTGAAGCGAACAGGAGTTCTGACGACCCGTCCGGAACGCTTAGTGATGACTGGGGCATCCAAGCTGCTTGACTGAGGCGCCGGCGCAGCCGGCGTCGGTGTTGATGTTTCTTGGTTCGAAAGTTGATAAGCTGGTTTCAAGCGTTGAACAGAAACATATGCTTCCTTACTCGGCATGGCCAGCTTGTAAGCTAGTGGCCGACGATCTAGGACTGGATAGGGTCCGGTGTAAGCAGGCTGCAACGGTCGATGGCTACTGTCGGTACGCACATACACATGCGAGGCAGTTCCGAGATCCCTAGGTACAAACAGTGCCTTCGTCTGTCGTGTGGCGAAAGTAGGCGATGTTCGCTGAAGTGCCTCCCTCAGTTCTTGAAGAAAGGCAATGGGCTCTTGAATGTTGTTAGGCGCCTCCAAAAAGTCTCCTGGGAGGCGAAGTTCGGCACCATAAACCAGTTGTGCGGGTGAAGTACCTGACTCGTTCACCATTGCACGGAGTCCTAGCAGCACGGCTGGCAGTGCCTGAATCCAGTTCACGGGTAAGTGGGTGGTTAGTGCTGTCTTCAATGTACGGTGCCATCGCTCAACTATCCCGTTTGCCTGAGGGTGGTAGGCGGTGGTATGGATGCGGTGGCACCCGAGGAGCTGGGAAAACCTTTGAAACAGTGCGGACTCGAACTGCCTCCCCTGGTCAGTAGTCAGGCGGAGTGGGCAGCCAAAACGCGCAACCCAGTGCTGGAAAAAGGCGTCGGCTACTGTTGATGCAGTGATGTCTTCGATGGGGATTGCCTCTGGCCAGCGTGTTGCACGGTCGATGCACGTAACGAGGTAACTGTAACCAGAGCAACTAGGCAGCGGACCCACAATGTCCATGTGAACGTGGTCGAACCTTTCGACGGCTGGAAACTTTCCAAGAGGTAGTGAGGTATGCCTATGGATTTTGCTTCGCTGGCAGGCAGAACAAGCACGAACCCATTTACCAATGTCTGCATTCATCGATGGCCAGAAAAACCGGAGCGCGACTGACTTTCGAGAGGCTCGAGTCCCGGGGTGACTGAGGTTGTGAACAGCCTCATAGGTAGGGCGTCTGAATGCCGGTGGGATGTATGGTCGGACACGACCGGTTGAAGTTTCGCACGTAATAGGTGTTTCTGATTCTGGAAGAACAATGTCGATAAACGTAAGTTTCTGACTCACCGCTTTTAAATTCTGCAACTCTGGGTCACTGCGTTGCATCTTTGCGATGGCGGCATAGTCCAAAACAGTGGGACTTGCGATCGCTGCAATCCGTGAGAAGGCGTCGGCAGCTGCATTGTCCGCACCCTTGACATGGCGAATATCTGTCGAAAATTGGGCGATGTAGTCCATATGCCGTTGACGACGAGGTGTTTCGCTGGGAGATGATGTGTTGTGGAAAGCAAAAGTCAACGGTTTGTGATCGGTGAAGATTACAAACGGTCGGCCTTCAACGAAGCGGCGGAAGTGTTCGATCGCCTGCTTGATAGCCAACAATTCCCGATCAAACGTGCTATACTTCTGCTGTGCAGGCGTTAAAGTTTTCGAAAAGAATCCTAGAGGTTCAGCTTTACCATGGACGACTTGGAGTAACACTGCGCCAACTGCGGTGTTTGATGCGTCGCACATGAGGTGTAACTCTGCGTCGGGTAACGGATGCGCGAGTGAAGTAGCCTCCGCAAGTGCCTTGCGGCAACGTTGGAAAGCGGCTTGTGCTGTTGTAGACCACGAGAGCTGTGAGCGGTCCTTCTTAGTAACCCCCTGGAGCATCTGCGAAAGTGGCGCTTGCTCAGCGGCTGCATGCGGCAGACACTGACGAAAAAAATTGAGTGCCCCCAAAAAGCGACGGAGTTCACAAACGGTGGTTGGCTGTGGAAACTCCGAGATAGCCTTGACGGTGTTCTGCGGTGGTCGTATGCCAGTGCTATCAACATGGTATCCCAGGAACTCAAGTGCGTGTTTGCCGAACTCACACTTTTCCATATTGATGGTGATGCCGTTGGCCTGCAGGCGACTAAAAATTTCTTCGAGATGATTATGATGTTCTTCAGGCGATTTTGACGCGATAAGCATATCGTCAATGTATGTGAAGGCGTAACTCAACTCGCCAAACACAGAATTAACGAAACGCTGCTGCGTTTGCGCTGCGTTGCGCAGCCCAAACGTCATGCGGGTAAACTCGTACAACCCAAAAGGCGTGATGATTGCTGTCTTCGGTATGTCCTCTGGGGCCATCGGGATTTGGTGGTATGCGCGAGCGAGGTCTATTCTGCTGAATATTGACTTGCCCGGCATAATATTTTGAAAGTCCGTTAGGCGTGGCAGTGGGTATCGGTCCGGAAGCGTGACGGAATTGAGACGGCGATAGTCACCACATGGACGGATGTCTCCGTTTTTCTTCACCACGATGTGCAGCGGACTAGCCCACGGGCTACTTGATGGACGACAGATTCCCAAATCCAGCATGCGTTGAAACTCAGTTTTGGCGAGGGCGTAGAATTTTGGTGGAATAGGCCTTGCGCGGCATGAGAGCGGCGGTCCAGAGGTTTCGAGATGGTGGCGAACGTCGTGTGCAGGTTGGTGTTGAGAAGAAAATGGAAGTGTTATGGCTCTGTATTTCTTTAGGAGATCTGCGTATTTATGGGTGTGGTCGATGGAGTCTACGACAGAGTAGTCAGCGGAGATAAGTGATGCTGGGGAACAGATATTTGTAATCTGATCAATGAGGCGACGTCCATGGATGTCCAAGAGCAGGCGGAAATGCTGAAGGAAATCTGCTCCTAGAATGGACTGTGGTACAGCAGCACGAACGAAAGTCCACCTAAATGAGCGTCGCAGGCCCAAATCTAGCTCGATTGTGACTGTCCCATAAGTGCTAATCCTTGTTCGGTTGACTGCATACCATGCGTACGGCTGCTCTTGTAGTTTGCTGTTGGGTTTGACAGCCAAAACCGAAATAGCAGCGCCGCTGTCGACTAAAAAGGGATGACCAGTAACTTTGTCCACAATAAAGAGGCGACAAGACTTACCAGCAACTGCAGACGCCTCCACTAATGTTGCTGGCTGCCGTTTCCCTGCGTAAATGTGCAAGGTTGCGCGCAGTTACGTGCTCGAGCACCATAGCGTAGATGGAACCGACAGATCCCGTTCTTATTTCTCGATTTGTCTCTGCTTGGTGTACGTGCGTGACCATTTGAGCTTCTTCTTCCGAACTGCTGACGAGATCTCGATCCTCCTTCGAGTGCGGCTAGTCTGCGTTGAATGTCGAGCAGCACATCGTTGTTAATGGCCGGAGTTGGATTTGACCTTGGGGGAAACTGGTGCATTGCCGCTACCGAAGCCGGTGGGTAACAGTGGCCAATTACCTTGTCGGCGATTTGGGCAAGGTCGTTTAGATCGCCCGCGACCGCAGAAAGTACAGCCCTCACGTGAGGCGGTAATTTAGACAACCACAGTATTTGAAGCACTGCATCTGGTGTGCCTGAGGTACCAGAGAGGTCACGGATGCGCCGAAGTAACTGCGATGGTTGTGAGTCAGCTAGGTCGATACCTTCCACCAGTCGCTGAAGTCGTCGTTCCTCACTTTCTTCATAAACTTGCATGAGCCGAGCTTTAACAGCACTAAATTTCTCTGACGCCGGGGGCGATAGGAGAATGTCAGACACTTGCTCCAGATCCCGCCGTTCCAAATTGGCGATAACGTACTGGTATTTCATGTCATCAGAAGGCCTGGATGGAGCGAGAATGGCTTCCACTTGCGCAAACCACAGTGACGGGCGGTCGCGCCAAAATTGTGGCAACCGCGCTGCAATAGAGAGACCTGCGATGTGTGTCTGCGAAGTGATTGCGTTGGAGTTCGACGATGGCGTTGTGCTTGTGCTTGCGCCTGGCTGTGCTTCGATTGGTGTTGCTTCATCTTGCTTGGCCGTGGTGCGCGTATCCATGGCGAGGCGAGGATTGGCGCAAAAAAATGTATGGATAAAAAAAAATCGGAGTCAGCGGCAGCGAATAGTTTTTTTTGTTTTTATTTTAGAGAATGCAACGAATTCTTTCGCGGGGTCACCAATGTAACGCAATAAAAGAAGAATTTTAATACTTCGGAAGAACTTAATCTACTTTATTGGTTATAACAATTCGACTCAATTACACGTGTTCACAATTGCTGACGTCTACTCGCTACGCCGTCAAGAAAGAAGAAGTAAGGTCCCAGTGACAGCTGCAAACAACATGGTTACGCGGTGTAGGAGTTGTCGACTGTTGTGGCTGATGGTTACACAGCGGAGAGGTTGTCGACTGTTGTGGCTGTGTCCACGAAGAATGTTGATGAGTTCATTTGTTGTTCGCCACAACGTTATTAGTCGAACTGCGTACAACTATTTGTCGCATTGATTCCCAAGTGCTACATATTACGTTTGAATCTGATGACTTTCCCTTATTTGTACAAACCATACCTACATAAGTGGCGTAACCGCAGGAGTCAAACTATTTCATATTTAGGTACTTGGAACTTTCAAGTAATTTCACGAGGAATTATCGGACTGGCAGGTGACAAACGACTCTGAGAGGCATGTCTTCATGCCTGACTTGAGGTCACCTTATCTCTGTAGTACGGTCGATAGTCATTTCATTAGGTGTTTGCATAGCATCATGATTCTGTCTGGCAGCCACAATTGTAAAACAATGTGGGCAATTAAGCAAAATGAGGTTTTGGGACCAAAATCGGTGTATATGTTTCGTATATTTGGTTTGCAGCAGAGCAATGTACTTTATTGGGACAAATTGCAAACAACCACATGTCCTGTAAGCTGGTTATGAAACTGGAAACCTAACAATCGAAGTCGAAGAAGTCGGACTTATAATAGGAATAAAGTGTAGGGGAAGTCGACAAATTTCCGTGGAGTTTCTCTCTCGAGAAGCAAATGTGGAGTTAGCTATTTTGTTTATGAAATAACAGAGCAGCTTTGTGACTTGTGCTGGTAATGCCATTTATTTCTAAGCAAAGCCAGGAATTAATTTTCTTATTTTATTTCGGTTGGTCTAACTTTGCAATGGCTAGATGGGGCTAAAGCTTAATAAAATAAAACAAATAAGCATTGAGTCGAATCAACTTTTGACAAGGAAGCAATGAGACAAACGATTTCTGGATTTTGAATAGTCTTTTACGAAACACCTTATACACCCGTTGCCCCTCTATTATTTAGAAGTGTCATTCAAAATCGATTGTGATGTAGGACTTGGTCACTTTCTGAGAAGAAACGAATATAAAAGAGATGGGCTAATTCAATCGATATCCATATAACCATATAGTTGTTTTAAAAAACAAAGTTTGGATGCTTATCTTTGTATGCAATCAAAGTTGTTCCATAAAAAAAATCGGATTACCTATTTATCCTACGTCCTAAAAACATAGCATAATGACATTTTAATTGGCTTCAATTCTTGGTGTACTGGGAGTTGTATATCCCTTTTATGTAAGAAGGATCTTTTCATAGTTTCGATAATGACCTCGGACAAAGGACAACGAACAGCTCTTCGAGAAATAGACAAATCTGTTGTGGGATTTAAAAAAAGAGAAGACGCACAATTATTTTGCTCCGAAAATGAAAAGAATTGTCTTTTGCAAGATAAAAGACGAAAGCAACTCACGACTTCGTTTTCTTTTTTTTTTGCCTCGTAAAACTCTAGAAAGGAAAGACATTTTCGATTCATGGGTGAAATACCACGTCAGCTTTTACATTCTTATTAATGTTAGTGTTTTTTTCAATTCCCTTCTATTTCTATTTAAAGGTGTCAAATGAATGAGAAATATATAGTTCAGCAAGGTTTCACTATCTACAAAGCTGTTGGTCTTCAATATGTTGGTCCGTCTCATGGCTACTTTTTGTGGACTAACTCCGCAAGTAAATCGATGTAGGTATTGTCTAATTGTAACCACCGAATGGAAAGGAAAGCGATATCTCTAAATAAAAATAAAATACTAAATTATTTCAAATTCCTTAATATTTAAATACAGAACCAGAAAAACTTCATGTGCACTAGGGTACTTACAGTCTGGTGCCGTTGTCAAATCGCAAAGTTCTTCTAGCTCCGAAAATTGGCTCCTTGCTTCTCTTTTTGTTGATTCTTCAATGTTCAGCTCTTTTACAGTGAGTCTTTTTTTACATTAACCTTTTTTTTATGACTTAACAATTTTTTAAATTGCAAGCTTTGCTTGTTTGATTTTTACTGGAAATACAGAAAAAACAAGGTGCTGAAAGTTTCCTTTCGGACACCTTAGCATCTTAGCATTTGATACCTTTATGGAAATTAAGACATCAGGACACCTTTATATAAAGACAGTCGATCTTAAGCACTTTTTTTTTTAAATTTATGAACCCTTTTAGAGACTTTTTCAAATAAACATATATACTTCTTCTCTATCATTCATCCTTTTTGACGATCTAAGTTAGCACGATTTGTATCTTTGTGTTTGAATGGTGTGCAAAGCTTTAATTGTTCACACAAACTAAAGAAAGTTGCCCAAGTTATTTTGCAGGGATGGATTTATCGATTTCTTACTCTTCCGCCCGTTGGCGGCGACATTTACTTTATTGAATTGGTAAGCGAGGAGCAAAACAACGATTCTCGCTTATAGGGTTTTCTAAATTTATATTGAGAAATTGCCGTCGAATTGTTTATGAAGTTAGTTCATTCACTAGTATTTGTTCGTTTACTGTGTTGCTTTTTGCATATTGTGCTGTCGTGCCTTTCGTATGTGATTCTGGTTCCGAAAATAGAAAGTATCAACTGTCAGATGGGTAGTCAGATTGAATTTGTCGAAATGGATAACAGAAACAGTCGAACTTTTTGCACTGTGCAAACAAATACTAGTGAATTTATATTCTTATAGCAATACCTATTTTTTAAAACTACAAACAATTTTGTATTCAACAACGTTCCTATACAAACGCATACAAATGGTGACGGTAATCTTGCAACACCGCAGAGAACAATTTTTAAAAATGCTAAAGTTATTTAACTATTTCATTATATTATTTAAAATAAAATTTAATTGCTAAAGTTTTAAGTAAATCTCAAATAATATTGAATGTTACCCCTTAGGAGCGTTGTCCCCGAAAACAGGGCTATTGAGTAAATATTAAATTTCTGTCCAATCACCCATAATTCGATACAATTATGCTCAATTTGCACACCGATGTGCGAAGCGGTTATGAAGTTGTAGCCCTAAAACAGTAGGTACCCAAAAAAATGCAGTAGAGGGGTCACATTCAAAAATGAAGAAACGCCTGTCTAGTAATTTAAACTTCCTTACTAACGTGCAGTCTCACAAGTTAATACGACTAACAATTCTTGAGCCTTGAAAAGGCCCCTCTTAAAGATGCAGAGCGTCATTTCCATATATCCCTTTTTATTGTGCTGTTGTGCGATTAGCCGTGTGTCCTGTGAGAAATTGATTCTAAAACTAACATCCAACTACACACTCAACATCAGTGTTTGGTTATCAATAAGGCACAATTATTACAAAAAAAAACATAAACGTTTTCATTTTTCTTGCGCCGTCATGTATAAGTAATGTACATATGTCCTTATAATTCGCTTTGTAATTAACTCAACTGTAGGTTACGCATACCTGTACACTTCTTGATGATGTTAAATAATCTGGCGCAGACATTTGATATTAAGTACAATTGTTTTCCTTATCACAAATGAGTTTGATGCTCGGAGTTGTATTAAAAAGTGAAATCAATACATGGAACGCATTTGTGAGGCGGAATGCCTACTCATTGCTTTTTGATGTACGAGTATGTAAATGTACACCGAACAAGGTTATATGATTACCGTTTACATGTGCGAGCAGTGCATACATTAATTTGGGTTTTCAAGTATATATAGTTACTACATATGCTCGTATACATTGCCATTGCTTCTGGAAAGATTTATCGATGAAATTATTGAATTTGGTTAGGTACGAGTACATACATCATTGCTTGATGGCATTTTAACGAGAGAAAACGACGAAGTGACTGAAGGTAAACATATGATTTCAATTAATGACGACGGAATATGGTCATATTCCCATTTTAATACATAAGGGTACCTAATTGGAAATGATAAATCAATAAAACCCCGACGCCGCAAGTTCAAGAATCATATTCGAAAAATGCTGTAGGGAAAACCGATAATTTATTTCGTCCTTGATGCATGTAAGAAGTTTCCTTTAAATCTAATAGACAACCACACTATTTGTGATGACGATGATGTTGACTATAATGAATGGTTTGCCAGATTTTGTTCGCAACTCGACGGGACATTATGGCAAAAATATGGAAAAACACGGGATTTATAGATTTGAAGTATATTTTTTTTATATTTAAATGAGTGACTTTTTGAACTTAGAAAACATTTTATGGCCTCAGGGTATTGAAACCACATGATTATGCGTGCTCAACTTCTACCTTCTCACAAACAAGAATCTGCCTTAGTGTTTAGTATATTACTTGTTACAAGGTCATAGGCGTGGTTTTTGTTTTCTGGGGGAATGTCCTCGTTCATATATATAAATCCCTATAGAGCTGCTCTGACATATTCGGATACCAGGTCTATAGGGATTTCCAATACCGAGCCAGGGTGTTGGAGAAGAGTTGGTGGCGGATGAACCCTTAATGGGCCAACGGCAGCGCTCACATCCCAAAGTGGGTTACTGGCACCGGAGTAACCGGCCTGCTGTCCTAGGGTCAAGGGCCTGGCCCTCCAGGTTGGGGGTTGTGCCGTCGGGGTAACTTCCCGACCATGTAAAAAAAGAATAGTTTTGAGAGAGACACGAGGAGCCTCGGATAACAATTTCCCTCAAACGGCAACTAGACCCGGAACGTCAACGGACAACGATTTAAGAGTATGCACCTGGAACGTGCGAACGCTGTACACCCCAGGTGCTACTCAAAAACTTGAGTCTGTCCTCACGCGGTACAAGGCAGATATTACCGCGATCCAGGAGATACGATGGATAGGATCAGGTATGATGAAAAGGAAAAATTGCGATATTTATTACAGCTGCCATAAAAGATTGCATGTATTAGGATGCGGATTCGTCGTGGGAAATCGGCTTAGGACAAAAGTCATTGACTTTAAGCCGATAAGTGATCGCCTAGCTGTGATCCGCATCAAAGCTACTTTCCAAAACATAAGCCTAATATGTGCACACGCCCCTACCGACGAGGCTGAAGACCCTATCAAGGAGGAGTTTTATGACCTCCTGGATGGAGCCTACGGAGCCTGTCCGGAGTACGATGTCAAAGTTGTGCTCGGGGACTTCAATGCTAAAATCGGAAAGGAAAACATCTTTGGCGGGTTAGTTGGTAAACACAGAATCCACGATACGACCACAGACAACGGTTACCGACTAACTGACTTCGCGGCAGCTCGTAATACGGTGATAAGTAGCACTAGGTTTCCAAGGCTAAGGATCCACACAGCAACCTGGCGCTCTCCAGACGGTCGAACCGCCAACCAAATCGACCATGTGCTAATCGACGCGAGGCACGCATCCAACATCCTCAACGTGCACACATTCCGAGGGGCAAACGTCGACTCTGACCATTTTCTTGTTGCGGCTAAGTTCAGAGCTCGACTATCCAACGAGAAGAAGCTGCGTTCCGCCCAGAAGAAGAAATTCAACGTTGGACGCCTTAGCACACCTGGAGTAGCCAGAGTCTACAAAGAGCGCCTGAGTGAGAAACTCTCCGCAGTGCATTCACCTACCACAAATGCCAACACCCAGTGGTCCCAGTATCGCGACATCATCAAAGAGGTAGCCGAAACCACCTTAGGGTACCAGCCACCCCAGAGAAAGAGCCCGTGGTATGATGATGAATGCGTACGCAGGAAAAAGGTGACAGAAGATGCACATATAAAGGCGCTGCAGCGCAAAACAAGGGCAGCGAGGGAAGAGTATCGAGCCAGGAGGAGGGAGGAGAAGAAAATCCTGCGTAGAAAGAAGAGGGCCTACGCAGTCTCCCAGCTCAAGGAGATCGAAGAGTCCCGCGATCGAAGCAACATCCGGAAGTTCTACAAGAAAGCCAAGCAACTGGCTGCTGGCTTCAAGACCGGAACGCAGGCTCTTCGAAACAGTGATGGAAACCTAGTCACCGAAGCGCAGGGAATAGTAGATGTTTTTAAGCAGCACTTCCAGCAGCTGCTAAATGGGCATCATGTAGAGAGAGTGATAGGGCAAGAAGAGAACCCACGTCCAGTCAATGAAGATCCAGTTCCACCGCCCAGTATAGAAGAAGTTGGCTTAGCAATAAAAAAGCTAAAGAACAACAAGGCCGCCGGCTCTGATGGTTTACCAGCGGAGCTCTTCAAATACGGTGGTGATGTTTTGGTAGGGCGCATGCACCAAATCATTAACCAAGTATGGGTGGAAGAAAGTATGCCCGATGACTGGACTATCAGCTCCATATGTCCCATCTACAAAAAAGGCGATCCTATGTCTTGCAAGAACTATCGAGGCATATCCCTACTTAATGTCGCATATAAGATCCTATCCAACGTACTGTGTGAACGTCTCAAACCTTTCTGCAACACACTAATCGGCACGTACCAGTGTGGCTTCCGGCCCGGCAGATCGACTATAGACCAAATTTTCACACTGAGGCAAATTCTGGAAGAGACCAATGAATTTCAAGTCGAGACTCACCACCTTTTCATCGACTTCAAAGCCGCATATGATAGCATTCATCGTCAGGAGCTTTATGTGGCGATGGCCGAATTCGGGATCCCGGCAAAACTGATCCAGCTATGTAGCGTGACGCTGGAGAACACACGCTGCAACGTGCAATTTGGAAGTAGTTCCTCCGAGCTATTCGAAACATGCACCGGATTTCGGCAAGGAGACGCATTATCATGTGACTTCTTCAATCTCGTGCTAGAGCAGATAGTGCGCAGGGCAGGTGTCAACACGGAAGGCACTATCTTCAACAAATCCGTCCAGCTACTGGGGTATGCAGACGATATTGACATCATCGGTCGCTCCCAGCGTGCCGTGATAGAGGCTTTTACGGCGATTGAAGAACAGGCGAAATTCGTTGGTCTTGTAGTAAATGAGGACAAGACTAAGTACATGCTATCAACAAACAAACAAGCATCTGTCCACCGCCTAGGACAGAACGTCACTATTGATAGCAACAATTTCGAGGTAGTTAAGGAGTTTATCTACCTCGGAGTAAACATGAACTCCACAAATGACATCCTAGTGGAGATCCGGCGAAGAATTACCCTAGGAAACCGCTGCTACTTCGGTTTGGCAAAGCAATTGGGTTCAAAACTCCTAACTCGAAGGACAAAATGTATGCTTTACAGAACCCTTATCCTGCCAGTTCTGCTTTATGGCGCCGAGTGCTGGACGATAAGCAGGAAGGGAGAGCTGATACTGGGCTCCTTCGAAAGAAAAATTCTTCGGCGGATTTTTGGTCCTGTGTGCGAGGAGGGCGAATGGAGGAGAAGATACAACCGCGAACTCTATGAGCTGTACCAAGATGTGGATGTAGTCCAAAAGGCCAAAATACGTCGACTACATTGGCTCGGCCACATCGAGCGAATGGACAATAATGCTCCAGCTAAGAGGATCTTCGAATCCCAGCCGCCAGGTTCGAGACGACAAGGAAGACCGAACCTCCGTTTCAAAGACCAAGCCATCGCGGATGCCAGAGCGCTTGGTCTGGATAACTGGAAGCAGCGTGCCCGGGATCGCAGAGGATGGAAGGCTGCAGTGTCTCAGGCAGAGACTCTCCACGGGTCGGGAGCCCGTTAAGTAAGTAAGTAAGTCCTCGTTCATAGTCCAACACACTGTTCTCTTGTGTTTAAACTACGAATAAAAGTAACGCTGCTATCCTTTACAATAGCGCGGGTGAATAAAATCTTCACCATGCTATAAATTCCGGTGGAAAGTCAATAAATGT
Source organism: Cheilosia impressa (assembly GCA_948293265.1). Classification (NCBI taxonomy): domain Eukaryota; kingdom Metazoa; phylum Arthropoda; class Insecta; order Diptera; family Syrphidae; genus Cheilosia; species Cheilosia impressa. The sequence goes on along the minus strand of OX411883.1, from coordinate 22,874,636 downwards.
GCTTCCGCCACAAAGTATACATACATAACAACTAATCAACGGATTCACGCTTCCATAAGCATTGCTTCCGTTTTTCCGCGAGCGCACACACAATAACTCAATTTGTGAGAGAATTTACACCAAAAAGAGGTCAGCTCAAACAAAAAAATCCAAACCACATGTATCTCATCAATCAGTCGGGATATTCACATTCATCCAGAATGCTTATTAAAATGTTAAGCTTAACACGTCCCGCTCTAATTTGGAGATAAACAAGTTACGGAAGCACATTTTAAAACCGGCAGCATCGCGTATTACGGTATTTATCGATTTCATGACCTGATGCGGACACCTAATGGGAAGGATAATGCTGACAGTGTGACTTTTTTTTTATGTACTACACCAGCATAAAAAATGTGTCAATTCAGAGCGTTTAAATTCAAATTCATAACAACAACAACAGCACCACCAACGGGAAGGATATATATTTTTTTTAAAATTGTCCCAACGACGTACAACGAATCATGTACTGAGGTTCAATGGGAATGAAGTTGAATTTGATTTATGCGCCGGTACAGTATATAAATTCATTGGGATTCTGTTTTCTAAGGATTTTGCTCTTTATCATCTGTGTGTGGGTATTAAGAGTGAGGAATGTTTACAGTCGCTCTGAGCGCAAAAAGCCAACACCAAAGGTAATAAATTTCTTTTGGGGGGATTTCTAAGAATATTTGGAGAAAGCATTTACCGGGATACAAAGGATCAACTCATTCAATTGCAATGTGATTATTTATGCCACTGTGCGTATACATTTGTTTTGTTAAAGTACAAACAATTTTTAGAAGGGGGATGTGAATCCCCTTATGAATAATGCTCTGCAGGAAAGGTTGAAATGCTTACAAAACTCTTGACCTTTAGTCAAGCTGTATATATTAAGAAATAAATAAAAAGTTCACGTGTCGACGAGCAATAGCGCTATTGGGGTCAAGGATATTTTTTTTTTTTTTTCAAAATTGGACTACGCTTTCGGTAGCCCCAGCCCGAGATGAATTATTTACGGTTTGGGTTGGAACTTTTGGGTTTTATTTTTGTTTCCTCGCTTTGTTCGTCGATCAAAGACAGTTCGCATCGGACTAAAGATACTACCAGATGACAACTTAAGGTGCAACAGAAAGTCATTTATAAATGGCTTCACGTTGGCGGCCCTCTGAATATCCTTAATGTGTACCGCCGTCGACGAATGTTACCTTTTAATCAAAAAAGGTATATTCAGACACTCTGGAATCGAGCCTAATGTAACTTCAAAAATATTCATCTCACAAATTGGTCCATTAGACAGGGACTCATCTAAATTGTTCACGGACCGTAAGTTCGAGGTTTCGAGCAACTTGCTCTGCATCTTTTATGGTAAGAATTTGAGTTTTTAATCAGTTAATCCATTCCGTTCATATGGAAGGAAGGTCTCATATTTGTGAGAAACGATTTTCGATTCCTAAACCGAATTTTCAATTCAAATCTCTGCTATCAGATCTCTGTCACCCTACTTCAATTTCGCTTTGACAAATAAACAGAAAATTTCTTCCTCTTGTAACCAACACACATGCACACCTGTCCCATAACGAATTCAAATGTTTTCTTATGCTTTCACTTATTGTAGCTTTTCCCTTTTTACAATAACAGCTTATCATATCAGAAGGGCTTACATAAATCAATTTTTAAATTACCTATACTTTGAGGCTTGAGGATAAAACAGATGTCAACCCCATTCAAAGCAAATGCGAGCGAGGTTGCGTGTTCAGTTTTCTGGGGGTACTCTGATTACCATATGATTTAAAGAAAGGGATACATGTGGGATGTAGGTATCCAAACTTTTTTAATTTGTGAGAATAAGGTTTTATAAACAGTTGTGCCAGTCAACCAGTCACAACTTTGAGTCTACGTCTGGGATGGTGCTTGTTCGTGGCCAGGGTTATTCATAAGGAAACAATAACAAATTTTGGTTCGGTTTATTCGTTGCAATCATTTGGTACCTATTTATTTTACAAAACAAATGCATACATATAAAAAAATAGTTTAGATTGCCTACTTGCATGTGGGTATGTTCATGCATTACGTAAAAAGTAAGAGTGAGGTATCCAGTGACTACTTCTGACAAAGTTAATATATACCTTCCTGTGGATGGTAGAAAACTTATTGAAAAAGGTATCCATCACAAGTTTTCTGACAACCAACAAAAAAGGAAATTGGAAAACAAAATTCGTGTCAGGTGTTAATCGCGAGGTTTGCCTGAACTTTTACCAAAACTTTGTACGTCGTTCCCACCGAGGTGAATTGAGTTCAAAAGTCATAGAGGCTGTCAATTTTGAAGTGGCTGACAAAACAGCTGTTTGTTGACGCAAATAAAAAATTGGAAAAAGGAATTGCTAAAACTGAGTTCTGAACGAATTCAGAAAGTAATTGCAGCATTTATAGCTGATTTCGCAATACAAATAAATCAAATCATTACAATGCTAAGTGTACAAGTAAGTTCTTATACCATTTCGGCATGAATGTGACCATTCTTTCTGTTCCCACGAAGCCTCGAAAATGTTCTCCTTTCAGAATTCAATGAGTGCCTCTTCATCCTCATTACATTTAAAAAATTTCTCTTGAAAGTATTATTTACTTGCCTCTTTTTTTGATTCAGATTCAGATTTTTTTCTTCTTTTATTATTTTTTTGATTGTCACAATTGTTTCGACGTTTAATATTTTGACATCCACAAATGAACACAAAATAAGCTGCAGGCTTGTTCGGATTGTTAACCTCTTACGGACGGCTGAACTCTGAGGGGTTTCAAATAGATTTCGCTGAAAACCCGAGGTTTCGAAATCTCAAAAATGTATAGCAAAACTTCGGAGGTTTCGAAAGGTTTGACGATTGTTAATTATTATATTAATTTTGGCAATACTACGACACGAGTACTAACCATAAACTAACTATTAAATAGACTGACAGCTTCAGCCAAAAAAGAGAAATTGCCTACAAGCTGAATTTGACCTTGATGTAGCCCAGTTTGAATTCATGTATTAGTGCCAATGTTAATCAAAGGGACTCACTCATACTTGACAAAAAACCAGCCTACACTCTTCCGGTTTAGACCGGATGTCGATAACCTGAGGTGGGGGGTCATTTCATTATCGTGTGTTGCGGCTGTGTTTGGCAAATTAAAGTTGTTCTTAGTTCCTGTTCGAATTCGTTAGTTATATTTTGAACGTCATTAAAGCATAATTATATAAAAATATTCGACTTGCTTATTTGTTCGTTGGTATCAAGTTATTATATTATTTTAGAACACCATGATATAAACAATTGTTGTAAACAACGAAACTATATTAGTCAAAAGATAAAATTTCAATTCAATGCCAATTTTTGTTTGTTCTTGAGACCTTTTCCGGCGTATGTAATAACAAAATACTTATTGCAGTTAATTTATCACCGACCGATTTCTTTTTAATGTTATCATTATTGATATTTGAATTTCGCCATCAGTTTTTCTATTAATTTTTCCCTCACATTTTTTCTTGAATATTTGCTAGTGATTCCTCTGCCTATTTAAATGTTTTGAAAAGTCAGCGCTGTGTAAAAGAGACTAAAGGTGTATTAAGAAAGCTGCAAATTTTCAAACCTTTATTTTCATATAATCTTGAAATGTCAAAAATAAGCTGCCAGCAGCTGGAAAATATAATTTGAATGCATTTTTTGATGTGTCTACATTATTCACTCCCATTGGGAATTTTAGTTTTAATTTTTCGTACTGCTCTAGTTTCATTTTAAAAGCAGAAAAAATTAAAAAAAAAAAAAAAATGAGTGTCATCAAATGAAACATCTAGTAATCAGATATTTTGAATGTGATGTAGGTAATTCGTATGATTTTTTTTTGTTTTCCGCAATTAAACGGATTTTTTACGAAAAGATCATTACTAAAAAATATTTCAAATCTTAATATTCGTAATCAATTCTTCTTTTTAAATTCTTCGGACATTACTGCGGAGTAATTTTTCGCCAAAAACAACAAACGAAAACAGACTCAATTATAATTATAGGAACAAAAATATTTTATTTGAGCGAATGAATTTTTTCTTTATTATTTATATTGATTACATTCGTTATTATACAATTTGTAGAATATGAGCATTTATTCGTTGTGAAATAAAACAACGAATTTGAACTCTCAGAACGCATCCATCAGCAGACAGAAATCACCAAACACACAAACTATCAGTCAGTGTTCTTAGACGTATCTCTTTATTTTTCCCACGAAGTGTGTTCATTTTCCTTTTTCACTAAATTTAAATTAAATAAAAGTAAAATTTGTATTGTTCGGACAAAAATCACACTTAATTAATCTTCAGTATAAAAATCGGAATTTGCTAACACTTTAATGATTATTTTTTGGTACTAGAAATTGTTGCTATAGGCAAATCTTCTTTTTATGTGAATTTAGTGCGTTTATATTCATGGTCAAATGTGGCCCACAATTTTGAGGTTTTTTTCCTTTTACGCACAAAAAGTTTTTCGAAAATATTAAATTCCCTCAAAAAGGTTGAGATACAACGATGTAGGAACACTGCTGAATTCACACGTATTCACAGACAGTAAAATTGCGAGCGGGAGGGAGGAGCTTAAATTAAAAAAAAATTGCGGGGGGAATCGGTGAGACGTAGTAAAGCTGTCAGTCTATTTCATACTTAGTTTATGGTACTAACGCAAAAAATATTGAATTGTCAAATAAATTCGAGTTTTACAGATCTACAAAAATCACTCAAATGGATATGGATGATATCGAAAGCGGTTATGCCAAAAAAGCATTCCAGAGCTAATTATTTCACGACGGTGGAGAAAACATTTTTGCTTTCCTTTAAAAACGTACAGCAACATAATTTAAAAACTAAGAAAAATCGTTTAAAAAAAATGTAACTTACATAAAAATCCTTCAAGAATTTAATACGAACTCGCCGTGTTATGTTTGGATAGTTGAAAGTCGTACTCAGGCACAGGCATGCTACCCTGCACAAAAGGAAAAGACAAAACGAGAAAATTTCGTCGGAGGCAAATGAAATTTAAATTCAACTTTCTTGTCGAAGTTTCTTTATTTTGTGATTTTAATGTTTGACACTACTTATCTACATGTGACATTTTTTTTAACTATTTGATGTGTGGTGGGCATAATATAAATATTTAATGGTTTATCCATAGATAGATGAATAAGTGTAGTCTTGCAACACAACTTTTCCCTAATCTACAGGAATAGGACTAAACTAATAACTAATTGAATTAATACTGTCAAATGAGTTTGTTGCAAGGCACCCTAAGCTGTGCGTGTGTTTCAGGAAAAAAATGGAACCAGTTTTAGTCATGGGTTTTTGTTGAGGAAAACAACATTTTTTTTTTAAAGACATTAAAAAATAAAATAAGCTACAATAGATCTACTACAATTACAACAAAGAAACAACACAACAAATAAATGAACTTACTACATAGTTTTAGGAAAGCTTTTGGCTTAAAGTAGCTGAGGTAGTTTCGCTGAATTCTAATATTGGAAGCTGATCGCAAAGATTAGAGAACTTGCCCCAAAACTTACAACGAAGTCCCACAAGGTTCAGTTCTTAGCTCGGTTTTATCTCTTATTTCTAGTATAAGGTAGATAGAATCAAATGGAATTGAAAGTAAAACAAGCATGATGATGACAAAGATCCCCACAGCCGAACTGCTCTATGCAAGAATTGGTTTCCAATACTATTTCACTAAAAAGAAAAATTTAAAAATTGGTTAAGCATTCAATAGTCTTTAATGATATTCATAAGTTTATGTTTTTTAATTCCTTAAATGATCTCCGCCTCATAAAAGTATATATCTATAGTATTCATCCTTGATTTACTGACGAAAAAAAAATTATTTCAACATTTTCTCAAGAGTTTTTTGACCAAATTTAAATCCAAAACTGAGTTATTTCTATAGTTAAGTAGTTCTTCCGACACTATACAACCATGTCCATAAACTGTTCATTTTTGGAAGTCCCAATTTAAATCCACTAGGGATTGCAATCCAACAACCAATACGTTTCTATTCTTTGTATTCATCCACTTATAGCAAATTTGCTTGGTTGGGTGATTTGCCCACATTTGTTTTGTGGACTTTTAGATTGCTTATGGGGTATGAATCAAGTGGTATCAATGTAACAGTGTTATATCAGATATTACCTGTTTTTATATATTGTCACCTATAGTTACGGTGACCATTCGTCCCCTTTTTGAGAAGACAGTCTTTTACACTCTGATTTTTAACTAAAAGAAACAGTGCATTGTCCTTTCTTTTTATACCCTCCAGAGGAAGGTATATTCACTTTGCCAATACATTTGTAACGCAAAGAAAGAGTCACCGGAGACCTCATAAAGTATATATATTCTGAATAAGGATCACATTCTGAATCGATTTAGCCATGTCCGTCTGTCTGTCTGTCTGTCTGTCTGTCTGTCTGTCTGTCTGTCTGTCTGTCTGTTGAAAGCACGATAGCGCCCAAAGTAATTGACGTAAGTGAGCGAAATTTGGTGAAAGGACTTCTTTTTATCGGCGTCAGGTTGGTATTGAAAATGGGCTATGTCGGTCAAGTAGTTCTGGTACCTCCCATACAAAACCAATATTGGACCCATTTGTCTTTCTGTCTGTTGAAAGCACGATAGCGCCCAAAGTGATGGACGTAGGTGAATGAAATTTGGTGAGAGCACTTATTTTTATAAGCGTCAGGTTGGTATTCAAAATGGGCTATGTCGGTCAAGTAGTTCTGGTACCTCCCATGCAAAACCAATTTTGGGCCCACATGTCTCTCTATCTGTTGAAAGCACGATAGCGCCCAAAGTGATTGACGTAGGTGAATGAAATTTGGTGAAAGCACTTATTTTTATAAGCGTCAGGTTGGTATTTAAAATGGGTTATGTCGGTCAAGTAGTTCTGGTACCTCCCATACAAAACCAATATTGGACCCATTTGTCTTTCTGTCTGTTGAAAGCACGATAGCGCTCAAAGTAATTGACGTAGGTGAACGAAATTTGGTGAAAGGACTTCTTTTTATCGGCGTCAGGTTGGTATTGAAAATGAGCTATGTCGGTCAAGTAGTTCTGGTACCTCCCTCACAAAACCAATTTTGCATGACTTGTATGTAGTGGAGGGTATCAAAGCATAGGCCAGGCCGATGATAACACTTTTACTTGTTAATTCTTATTTTTACAGTCAGTCGGGTCTTTTGTTTTTTTTTTAAATAAATTTTTTTTCATACGACTTTTCAGAATGCTGCAACGGTCACACAGTCTTTGTCGGAGTCGCTTGTGCATGATGAATGAAAGAAAACTATAGTTTTTACACAACTGCGTAGTTGAAATTTACTGTAGTAAATGTTAAATTTTTTTCAATTGTTAATATCTTTTTAGCCTATGACACTCCGGGGAAGAATACGAATATTATGACACCTCACTCTTCAAAATCGGTCAAGCCGTTTGGGCTACAGGGCGTCCCGTAGGAACGTACATAGGATACGCGCGAAACACATAACCCTCCCTGTGTCCAGTCGGGTAAAAACAAAGAGAGTACGTCAGAAAGCAGCAGCCTCAAGTTATTCGTTTACAGAAATTATGACATGAGTCAGGATTACCACGAGTATAGAAGAAAAAAGCTTACCGTACATATACCATTTACAAATGAAGACACAGGAATATTAGCATGAATGAAATTCACAACTGTAGATAAATGAAATTTTAGAAAAAAGAAAAGAATTTGAGTAGAATTTTTAAATTTTTATTTTCTGTATTTAATGAAAATAAATGTTTATAATATTTGAATTTTGTTTGCAATATTTTATTTTTTCATTATGCCATAGTTCCTGTCGTAATCTGTTCTTTTATGCAAATCACTTGTACCAAATAGTTTTGATGTGTCACATTTGCCAGGCGTCCCGTGACCGCTCACATTTTTATACCCTCCACAGGAAGGTATATTCACTTTGCCAATACATTTGTAACGCCAAGTAGGAGTCACCGGAGACCTCTTAAAGTATATACATATATTCTGAATCAGCATCACATTCTGAATCGATTTAGACATGTCCGTCTGTCTGTCTGTTGAAAGCACGATATCGCCCAAAGGAATTGACATAGGCGAATGAAGTTTGGTGAAAGGAATTATTTTTATCGGCGTCAGGTTGGTATTGAAAATGGGCTATGTCGGTCAAATAGTTCTGGTACCTCCCATACAAAGTCAATATTAGATCCACGTGTCTCTTTTTCTGTTGAAAACACAATAGCGTCCAAAGGAATCAACTTAGACGGATGACGATTGGTGAAAGGACTTACTTTTATCGTCGTTTGGTTGGTGTTAAAAATGGGCTCTGTCGGTCAAGTAGTTCCGATACCTCCCATACAAAACCAATAATAGAAAACATATTACATTAAAAACACGATAGCGTCGAAAAGAATCTACCTAGACAAGTGAAATTTTGTGAGAAGACTTATTTTTATTGTCGTCAAGTTGGTATTAAAAATGGGCTATGTCGGTCAAGTAGTTCTGGTACCTCCCTCACAAAACCAATTTTGAATGACTTGTATGCAGTGGAGGGTATCAAAGCATCGGCCAGGCCGATGATAACACTTTTACTTGTTTTGTTCTTAAATGTCATCTTGTTTCCCAAAAGACCTTCTTCCTAATATAGAAATATGCGAGATTGCGAGAAGGTAATCTTGTATTGATTTTCAAAGATCAAGTCAATTCCATTTATCAAATCTACAAAAACCTAAAATATTGATATTTGAAATGTGCTTTAACCATTTTTTGACTGTGTAGGTATTTTACTTACAAAAATGTCCTCTTTTATGTGATTGAAGAAATGGTCACCGTAGCTATAGTGTTGGGTTTGCTTCCACTATTCAAAAACACTGTTACTCAAGGATCAACACAAATTCACGGTGATTATATTTTTCATAGAAATTTCGCAATTGTGAGCTTCCGTAACTTAAAAGTCGAGACTACGATTTGACTTTATCTTGAAAGTGCGTTCTTTTTTTTCTTTGTGATTAGACAATCGATGTCCCGTCAGATAGGCTTTTTATATACCTATACCGAATGTTCATAGTCCTTCGCTTGTCTAAAAACCAAAATAAGCAACTTAGAACGTCTCTATTACTAAAAGTGCTTCCATTAGCAACCATCATGCTCAATTTACCTCTAAAAAACCGGCTCACTTACAAGAATGTATACTTTTGTTCCGACACGCTATGAAAGGCAACAATTCGGGGTAGATCAACAGGCGAGTCCTCAAAATTCCATAGGCCAATATCTACCAAACCGACAGAATCAAAATTCCTCACTGACACGCAATCCAAAACGGAAGTAAGTAACACGGAAGAGAACTTGTAGGTATACATTTGCATCTGCACAAGCCCGCAACGTCTACCTGTTGAACAAGGCCAATTCCTCAGTAATAACTAATCGAGTTTGTATATATATTCCCATTACATCAAAGGAAGCAATAATCCTCTCGTAATTACAATTGCTTCCGCATTGTTTTCGCATGATTGCCTAATGGTACCATTGTGTGTCTATAATAAATTATAATCCGTAACGATATTATCTGTCCAATTACTGATTACAGGCTCGGCCATTATCCGCAATAATATCCCAATTAGAAAATTTACATAACAATTGGAGGATTAATTAACAACTGGAAGCGTGTATAAAATAAAATGCTGTACACCTTTCAATTTACATCTTCTGTTACTCTGGGAAGGGGACCAACAATTTTAAAGAAATGGGGTGAGTGGGACAAAGCTCTTACAAAGAGTTCATGTGCAAAGTGATAGGAAAATAATTTAAGTTTTTAAGATCCTCCAGGGAATTAAAAGTTGGAAAGCAGAGGACGTGTGAAATAAGTTCAATGAAGCAAAGCTACTTACGTCGGGTGTTGACAAGGGAAACAAGAACAACTGAATATACTGACGTTGGAAAAACGTAATTAGGTGGCGGACTTTTAAGTATTTATAAGAACAAGAAAAAAACTGGACCCAAAACATGTAGATAAAAAGTTTCTATGACAATCGGGCTAATGTCACAAAGAACTAAATGCTGCAATCGAGCTGGTCTAGGACATATGGGGTAATGCTGATTATTTGAGGTTATCTTCGAACTACATTTCGAATGTCTGAATGCAACAAAGAGCCTTGCTCTTGTGGTTGTTTTTCCACTCTCTCTCTTGGTTCGGCATGCCAATCAATCAATAGGCTTAACTCGCGAAGCTGCAAAGACGACCTTCTTATGCCACGGCAGATAAAAAAAAGACAAAGTCTGCAACATCTGCAGACTGGAACCTTCCTAATCGCCTCAACTAAGTCATTTGTGAAAATTGTCCATTATAATATTTTCCTACTATTCAAACTCGACTTTTTGATATCTCCAGCCACTAGATAGATGTACTGTCGTAAATTATATGACTGGATTCAAACGTTCTTTGACACACCCATAGCTCAACAAACCTCTCACCTATACTCGTACAGAACAGTGACTACCAAAATCCTTTTGTCAGCACGACTAACGCACAGGGAAACCATACTCGTTTGCACAAATGTTTCTACATCAATTCTGATGCATTTTTCATGTCCCCAACCAGAGATAGAGTTGAGAAGGAGCAACAAAAAAAAAATAGTAAATCCTGTGGTTTCCATGTCATGTCATAATTTCAATCAACGTTTCCCCTAAGGTTTCAAGTGTTTTCGAAACAACAGAGATTGCTCTTGTGGTTGTTTTTCCACTCTCTAAAAAAAACAATTGTTTTGTTTATGCCTTACCCATCTCCAGCAGACAAAGACGAAAGGACGTGATTAAGTATTTTTATTGAAAAGGATGGTTGTTTACAACGTAGTCAAAGAAAGTCGTATTTCTGTTTGACAAACAAGGGCAGGAGATTCTCAGGTAGATAGGTCTCATAGTGGACACCTAATTATATTATGAAAAATAAAAAAAACACATTAGCTCCATCCGATGACCTATACAGATATCGTCATCCAACCAACCAAAGGGCAAGGGTCCCTGCAATCGATATGTAGGAACAACATTCTGCTCGTGTCTGCTTCACACTTGGCATATCAATTCGAACACACATACTACATGCTACAGGAACACAAGTAAATAGTAATTGATAACCTCGAGGAAAACAATTCCCCAGCTCCCATATGCGCGACCCTCTTCAGTTTGCGCATGCAAGGTCGGGCCACCCTCGATCGTGTTGAGTGTGAGTGGCTCCAACGACATTTGGAGACAGATAATTTGGAAGACCTTTTTAGTTAAATAAAAGATAATCTCATGGTCATGAAGGATACCGCGCTCACACACAGAGAGGGAGTGTGTCCCTTCGATTTTACCTAATTGAAATAAATAAGCGGAAGTTTTATCTACTGTAGAGTGTCCCGCCAGTCCCCGTTGGCAATGACATTCTCCTATCCACAAATGCTGGGGGCTAATTGCTAACAAAACATCCACTCACACTGGCGCGGTATATTGTTTTTGTGTAGCATTGTACGACATGCTAGCGGACTGTTAAGTCAATCTCAGAATGATATCGTGTATCTTTTTCTGGGATAAAAATAAAATTTCCCATGAGGAGGATGGTTGTATTTTATTTGACCTTCATGGTCGCCATCGGACGGGCGCTTTCTCGTATAACATCGTGATGTGAGTTGGGAATAGTTCCTCATATCGCAGTATCGATTGGCATCTCCTTTGAGCTATAAATTAAAGTCTTATACACATTTACAATTTACACGAGAATATGGAACGTATCTACCTTGGATTTATCTGAAAGACTGTGATGTGAAAGTAAATTCCTTAAGGGTGTTTAATTTAGAATGTATTAACCTTTCGATTTCGAAAGATCGGAACTATGGAAATGGAAATGCTTGTTATCGAACATATCGTTTCGCCTATTTAGGTGGAATGCAAGAGTTAAAGGTTGCAAAGAAAAATAAAAGAGTGTACAGCTCAGATCATCTGGGCTAGACCAAAGTATCACCGGTTTACTAGGATAAACCCTCGACAGACGACCACGTTGTAGAATTGATTAAACTCAAAGGTAGATGAACTCCGGAAATGCCTCGAAGTTGTAGCTTCGGGCCTTAGCAACAATTTAACATTCAAACTTAATAATTTTTAGGCCACAATGGGTGATTTTGTATGGAAAATTTCACCATTGTAAGTTCGTTAGGTCGCGAACAAAAAAAGAGGACAAGTTCTATTTAATAGAGATGTTCTGGAAAGCGAACAATATGGTTACAACAATAAAAATATTTAAATATGTTACAAATTTTAAGTACAAGTACAAGTAAGCACTTTATACTTGCAAGAATATTATAGTTATCCCTTCAAGTTATTATCTGTAATTTTGTCACAGAGATCTGAAATAATTGTACCTACTGGTTACTTCTTGCTATCCCCTATCTGAATGCATCCTTTTTGAAAAACACATACATCGCCGTACCAATAACAAATTTTATTCTCGACTTTAAATTTACGGAAGCTTACAATTACAAAATTTGTATTGAAAATAAAGCCACTGTGAACTACTTACATCAAGAGTCGAAAAAAAAATGTTTATTGGTAAGGCCCACTGACACAAGATACCATTTCCACTTGGTAGGTAATTATATCGAACCAGCCAATGTCAGACAGACCAGAAACTTACAAGTTGATGCGGACAAACTCACCCAACAAAATGCTCGTTATTGTAGTAGACCTATTTAATCTATCAACCAATTGCCGCAACATCGCCCAGAAAGAAAAAAACCAACAAGTGTCCACCAATGCAATCTTCATACATATTTCAATACCAGATCCTTAACGGGCAGCATTTCCTGACGATTTTATACAGCATGTCACCTTCCTGGTGAACGTTTGATTGATTTTTATTTGCATGCAAAAACAAGGGCATTGTTAAATTCAAACAGAAATCTCCGATAAATAAAACCGAACAGAGGTTACGCGAGCGCAAGGATGTTGGGCGCAAATAATGGACATATATATACTCGCAGATAACTGTGACAGATTTATTGAATGCCACAATACACTTGAGCTGCAATTCCGTTATCTATGAAAATACTTCACTGCAACATTCCAGATGAGTTTCTCTTTTCATAACGACTGCTTTCAGTGAAATAAATTGCTATACAAGGATATATGGAAAACGAGAAAAAAAAATGTTAGTAAACAAACAAAAGTGAAACATGGCACTATTGCTCATACGGGCAGCAGATGGAGATACGAGTATCACCAATCCCATTGATCAAAGCCGGTGGCATACGCTTTTGAAGTTTCCTTTGGTGCTTCCCTGATGTCATTCGTGTGACGTCAATGATGACGTTATAGCTGGGTTCTATTAAATGAATTTCGAAAGCAAATGCAGCACAATGCTTGTTTGGTGGCACCCAATTAGGTGTTTAATGGTGATTTATGAATTGCTGATTGCAATCCCGAAGGTGGATGATAATAGTGGCATTCGGTAGTTGAGTACGGTTATTATAGCAGGGTGTTTGAGTGTAATTAGCATATTGGGGTGTCGATGAAGTCATCGCCAGTCTGTGGACACATACTTTGATTGCGCACTCCCGCGATTTATACTCAAAGGTGAAATCATACAGATTGCTGATTAATTCAGGTGGTCATGGTTTTGCCATTTAAATAAAACGGAAATGAAATCGGTTTGCATAGACTACCCTTTATCACTGTCTTTAAACATTTTGTAAAAAAACGGACTTTAAAAAATTCAGTCTCCAGAACTATGCTGTCATACCCAAAATCAAATTTAAGTGTTTTGTCTCAAAAAATATCAACTTTTTACAAATTAAAAGCTAAATACACGCAAGAAATTTGAACTTTGAAACCAACAAAAATATATTTGGTTCGGTGTTTCAAGTTCACTTACCTTTTGACTCTGAACTTTTGCGAATTTCAAGGACTGTAAATATGGACGTGCTTTTTATAAAAAAAAAATTGTTACACCAAATGAATTAACATAAATGAACGTTTCTTTTTTAGAAATAAAGTAGCCAATTCACAGGATAATACTGACTGTTTTTATATTGCGAAAAATATCACAGACTAGTTTTTTTTTTTAAATTTCATTATTTATTACTTTTATTATTATTACTTATTTAGTACTTGGAATATTTGTTAAAAACCTACATTTAAATATTTTAGTTGAGCAGTCTGACCCTAATCTGTGAATAACTGTCAGTTACCTTTTTGCCGTCTGATTTTACAGATAAATTTGGTTCTCTTAAAAATATTTTCAAAAGGAAAAAAAACGTCCGTCTAATTTTTGCGCTGTGGAGAACAATAGTCGGAAGGGCAAAACTTAAAAGTCTGGTGATTTTAAAATTTGTTTGCCTAGCACTTGTTCCACATTACAGAGTTTTTATTAACCTCATGTGGTTTTTTGTTACAAAATGTTGGTACCTACATCTATTTTCGGCGGTTGTTGATTGCAATATTATTCTCCAAAAAATATTGCAGACGAGCTTCGAGCTTTCGACCGAAACGGCCGCTATTTCTCGTTCACTAAGACCAATGATTTAATTTTAATCGACCACCGACTCAGAATTTCGGTAGTAAATTTTAATTACCTATTTGTAAACGTTGTTCCTTCGCGTACTTCACCATGATGAAAATGTTGATTTTACTGAATGTTTTGATTATGACAGTTCGGTAATCGGTTTAAGGGCGTTGCGTTCATACTGAAAGTTTTAAGTTGTCAATTCGCTAAAGAAAGACCCTTTATTGGTTTTGTTTTAGTTGAAATCGTTTTAATTTGTATCCACAAAATTCGAAATTTGTTGTTAAATTGCTTAAAGTCGTCTTTAGAATTAAAAAAACTGGTTTATTCAAATAATATCGTTTTATTTAATTCAAAAAATTTACATTCACGGTCGAATAAAGTCTCACTTAAAAGAGTGTTGAACCTCTTACAAAATTGTTAATTCAATCTCCGACTAAATATATGGTATAAGTAAAAGTATAAGTTACTATAATGCTATGCGCCTGAAAATTTTCAGTATTTGAGAAGATAATTGATTGTTGCTATTCAAATTGACCGCAACATTTATGACTTCTCAAAGACTCTTTCCTCGAAAAAATATTGGTTCAAAAGTAACAAACTAACTATACCTGTTCATGTCTAAGACAAATATTCTTGACATTCATACTCATATTTCTTTGTTGCCTTTAACAAGAATATTTTTCCAACATCTTTGTTCAATAAAATCAATTGCTTCCATGGAATATTACTCGAATGGAAGCAGCATTTGTTAAGAATGTCCCAATGGCTGTTGTTAAAAAGCTCTGCTTCGTCGGACGGTTGAGGTTTTATAGCGCACTTAAAAAATTGATTATTGTGGCATACTGTGCAGCGAGATTATTTATCATTGTGCTTATATCTGTTCGTGGAGTCAAAACGATGTCATCCAATGTCAACGGGGAGGAAGACAACGGTCAAAGTTCAGCAAACGGAAAAAAAGTTGATAAATTACTTTCGCCAATGTCGGAGCTCGGAGATAAAAGCAATCTCTTGTTGCGATGGCATGGCGGGTTTTATTTCTCATGCATCCGATTGGATTAGCATGTAAATACTGATTATTTGACTTTGGGGGCGGCTTGATGGAAGCAAGCACTTTAGAAAATAACGATTCGTAGCTCATTGCAGATAAATACATCGTTTGGCTGAATTTTTGTAGTTAAACGTTTTAAAAAATAAAATACTCGACTGGGTCCAAAGAAATTTTCTAGTTCAAAACTTTGTAGGAATACAAGAGAAAAAGTTAAAAATCCCATTTATTTACATGGGCACCTATTTTATATTTGCTTTGCTGTCTCGTACGCAAATTCGTAGACATAAAATAGTAGCTTATGCAAATTCTCACAGTGCCATCTATTATTCCAACCAAAAGGTTTGTTTACCAACAGTTGCTTTAGTTCTTTCAACAATAATTTAAAAATGGTTTCACCATTCGTTTTGCGAAAAATTGCATTACGCTTATAAAACACCCTCGCAAAAAAACCTCATTCCCAACAAATTTTGGTTAACACAACACACACTCATACCAATTTCTTTGACCACCATGTCAGGTAAAATTATATCCGACTTCACCCACAAGAAACAAATTACCACCTTTTAAGGGCCTATGAATAGAAATTACACAAATAAATCAAGGACCCAGCCAGCATAACTGTTCAAGAGCGTCAGTGAAACACATTATATTGTGAAAAATGTAGTTTCACTTGCTGAACTTTCTGAGCAGAAAGCAATTTCCAGCTGAAAAAAGAAAAAAATATGAACTCGCAGTCCAGGTCCGATGCCAAGGACAACAATGTCCCTGAACATCAATTACCCAGGTCGATGAAACAATTAATTGAAAGTGCTATTGTATCGCTAGACCAGTTTCAATTTAAAACATTTCCATGTGCCATAGGAATGGGAATACATAAAAAATGGCAGTGGCAGTACTGTATACACCATACACGAGATCAAAATTTTGCGTTTTGTAAACATTTTTCACACCGTCTCCCAGGACGGTAATAAAAAATAATTGAAACAGAAGTTCCTCGGCGTATGTGAACCGAAGGCATGGAGCGTCACAAAAAGGTCACCTACTCCAAACTTGAGGATAAACCTGAAGTGGCGGGTTGCCTACAACTCCCAGTGCGAATATGAAATTCCATTAACATGTGAGATTGGTTTTCGATAGTTTTGATTGCTACCAATAGGAATAGATGGATGATGGAATAAAATATCCCGAGGAGTAGTGAATTCTTATTTGTGATGCACGCGTTTTTGAGATAATGTGTAATTATAGCTTGCTCCTGTAAAGCCATTCGGGGGTGATAACTCATTTCGAAGAACTCCATTTAATGACAATTTTATCGCATGAAATGGGGCGCGAGGAGCTAGAACGTGTCTTGGTGGAACCATGTGGAACGGGTCCCACACTTAATTAAAGGAATATAGTGTTCACGCAAGGAACATGTTACATTGTGCGGTGTATGTCAAGGGGACATTATATATTTTCGGCTTTCATTTGCTTTGGAAATATCGAGGTTAATTAAACGTGCTTATTCTTTGAATTATTAATGAGTTGTCGTCTGTAAGCGAAGAAGCGCCATAGAAACCAATTTCAAGTAATTTGGGTAAAACTTTCTTTGAAGGCTGGAATTGGAATTGGATTTTAGTCTTAAAGTCTGTCAAGGTTTACATAGTATGCCGACTCATACATGATCATGGACTGTTTGCGTTTATTTAACGATTTTGATAAGATTTTAGTTTGATGCGAGCGTGGTCGCTATAGCAATCATTTTTACTATGTCTTATGATGGGTTAGGTAAAAGAGAGACAGGGCTGCCGTATAAGTGTCCTGAATTATTGCTTACCTGGTTTAAAAATTTTCCTGGATGTTTTGCAGTCTTATTGCGACCTAAGTGAACACTAAAGAGTGTGCCATCCAGTGGTTTCATTTTAAATCATAGGTTATTTCGACACTGACAGCTGTTTCTAGTAGGAAATCTTGACGGAAAGTTAGTAGGTATCGTACCTCCGCGGAACGAAATGAGTCGCTTTACGCTTGTACAACGGGAAATATTGAAAACTTATTTCCAAAGTGAGTACTGTGTAGACCAAACGGAGAGTTTTTTGGAAAGATGTTTTGGCCGAAATGAAGCACCCCTGCGCCTGCTGTACGTAAGTTTGTGCAAAAAGTTGGTGACACTGGTATTATTCACGAATATCAACAGCTCAACACTAGCCTGAGGAGAATTCTGCACAAAGATCTCGGATTATTCGCTTGGAGTAATAAAATTTTGTTAGTTTTATTAGACCACAGGTCGGCTTTCTTTTCTATTTGGTTTTAGCTCTATATCCACAAAAACGTATATCACACCATTGAAATACGCGACACGATTTATTTTCCTAAATTTTGGCTAAGCGACTTTCACTTCCCATATCCTGCCTACATTCATTACTAGGAGGTTGGGTGAAGTAGATAGGTTAGGTATGCTGAAGTGTATCTTCCAAAACCGTCGGTCTTATGCTAGCGACCAAGTTGAGTCCTCGAACCATCTAACCAAATCAATTTTATCTTGCTAAAAGGACGAGTGCGTTTTCGCACGGACTACTTAATAGTGTGTCGTGTTATTTTCTTTTGCTTATAGCTTTCTTTTGCGAAGCAGGGAGTCCTACAAAGTCATTCGCGAACCAACGAAAAGTCTACCAAAACATCTTGTCACCCTTCAACTGCCACCATTTTTGCTGTACGACTGTAACTGTATTTACAGTTCCTCATCGACGGTCCACCTCCTATCGAATATTAATGAATAATCGCACTTGATTTCCGTTGACTTACCGAACAATAAAGTCAACCGAACAAGCTTACCGTCGAAATTACCTTGCCATTCGTACGGTGTTCCACCGCACAGCTTGCTACGGGTTGAAGCCATAAATGCGGGCTAATTTGGAATTTCGCTTCCGCGGTTCAGCCAACAAAAACTATGGCAACGACTGTTACACCGTTTGAGCTTTAGGGCAGAATAGGATTTTTTGTTTTATTTCAGGAACCTTCGGATTCGTGAATAATTAACGGTTTCATGACATTATTCCTGGCTAGAGGGATAAAGATGAAATTTTTAATGAAACCTCCAAATGAATACCGCATTAATCGGTCCCGAATGGGACGCATTAAATTTCCTCAATTTGTATACTTCGAAGGAGTTAACAGCAGGAGGCAATCGTGTCTTATCATGCAAACGAATAAATTGCTTTAAGGAAATATGAATGCAAACTAGGGTGGAAATTGAATGGATACCCTCAAGGTATTGTATGAATAGGAATGCGAAAGCAAATTCAATTTCTGGATACACAATAAGACTGAATGCTGATTCAGAGGACAGAAAGTACCAACAAAAAATTCCATATGCATTCGAAGTAGATTGGGAGATACTCGTATTCATTGAAGAGTTTCCCGATCAAACCCATATTATTTACATATTTGGAGTCCACCAAGTGTGCTTTCTATTTGTTCAGGGTTAGGTCGTTCAGTGACATATGATACGGTCTTCATGATGTGGACACGGCAATGAACTGCAATATGTGCTGACAGAAAGGCTGTGATTATGGGGTTTCAAGTCATGCGCTTAGCAACCACTTTTTTTTAACATGTAGCATGAATGCAGTGAAGTCTTTTTGATCTTAAGACATTATTATGAAATTATTGATTTATGTACCAGATTTATTTTTCAAAAGCGGTTTTTAAAAAATTAAAAATAATTTAAGAGCTTGGTAAAAACGTGTGTCTCAGCAAAAAGATTTATTATTTATTATTTTTAATTAGGTATAATAGAACCAAGAAGACTTATGCTTATTGCACCCCCGGACGTAATTCTTTTTTGTATCTTTTTTATATTCTTATCGAGGATAATTGTAGAATCTTTAAAATTAAAAATAATAAAAATGTTGATACAATCTTTTTAATTTATTTTTATTTCATTTAAAATAAAATGTGGCAGATTTTTTAAGTCAAAATGACATTTCGATAATATTCTGCGTCTATACATGCCCTATACAACGTCCGAGCGTGTTAAGCTTATACAAGCTCTATACAAAGTTAAGTTAAGAGACATTTTAAAGGGTGCATTAATTTATACACTCTTTATAATACGTTTATAAATAAGGCTGCTGGTATGTGCAAATACTGATCAGTACTCAGCGATGGGTGCTAAAGCTCAGCGTTGAAAAATAGTTGCGAAAGTTAAATCAGCCTGCAGGCATACAATCATTAATGAAAAAGAGCTTTGAACTGATTATTTTGCTGTATGTCTCGCCTTTTTTCTTAATTCTTTCTAATTGCTAAAATTGAATTACACCGAAAGTATTAGATCGGTTTCGTAACTGATTAGCAGGGTCATAGCACATTTACCAAAAATGTTTCAAAATGAGCTATATCTCTCTCCTCCTTTGCGCTGAGAATATAGCTGCTTCCAAGTCAATTCTACTTGGGACGAATATCTATCAGAAGTGTCAAATAGAGTGTGGTTGTTGTTGCTTGATGAATATTCTACTATCTATAGCTCTCTTTGATACCCAAATTTTGGTATATCACACTCCATATATTAAACAAATTGACTTTAGCACCGTTTTGATTGCTTACGTCACATAATTACACACGCAACAGACAAAGCTTTTGAAAAAAATGATCCACCGATAAAGATTGCTGCCGTTGATGGCATAACAACAAAAAGCAAAATAAGTTCTATCTACCTCGAAACTACCATGAAAGGATTGATTTACGTATTTCCAAGTACACCATTCACCACGAACCCTCGGTTCGGTTAATTAAATAAACTTGTCGGTCATCAGTTGTGCAAGATATTTGGTTTTGGTAAGCCCCTTGTCCTTGTTAACATTACTGTACACACCGAACATGGCTTTGGTCCATTTGAATGGGAGCGGAATCGGTAGACCGAAAATTAAAAATATGTACCTGCAGACACACGTTTCGCTAATGCCAAATGGCTGGAGGGATATTATGCATTAGCCGAAAATTGTCCGAATAGATTTGATATTTTCTGGTTGACACACGTGCTGGAGGCTGTGGATATTATGCATTCGTTTGATGACCGTTTTGGTTGGTTGTTTGGAAAATTTGTAGTTGACATCTGTTTGTTTGTGAGTAGGTATGAATAATGGAAAATGACTTCAAGGGTTGGCTTGAATAATAGACGATTTGTTGAAGCCGTATCTTCTGCATATGAAATTGAAAGCAAAAAAGTGGTCAACTGAAGAGGGTTTCGTCTGGCGGTGTTTTTTTCCGGGGACAATTTTAAAAAAATTCTCTGTTGCCGAAAGTGTTTAAACGGGTATGGAAATCAACACACAAATGGAAATATTGCCAATTATTAATGATGCCATAATATAAACATGGTGGCGGGTTCTGAGACCTCAGACAGATTTAAGATGTCAATTACCGTTGACAGTAATAAAGTTTCTTTTTCCTTCTTGCCGAAAACGTACACATCGACGGTGCTTTTACTAAAAGAATATAAAAGTTGACCGTCCAACTCAAATGATATGTTGATGGGGTACACTTGGAACCACTTAGGCACAGGGTTGATCAAAAGTGGGCATCAAAAGACAAAAAAAGTGGTAGGTAATATAAATATATTCTGTAGGAGTATTTTGTACTACAGTGTTAGTTCGATCAAGACCGAGCCTTTTTTTTGATAAAAAAATACGAAATGAAGCTTACTCAGTTTCATAAATAACACAACAGGGGGTTACATTAAACAAAATAATAGGTAGGTATCATGAACCAAAATGTGTACGTTATTTAATAATTCAAAGAAAAAAGGAAAAAAAATATGCAAAAGACTCTTTGTACATTAAAATGCATTTAATACATTTATTTGAATATTTCCCTTTTAGCTGTTTCTTACAAGGGCAGAAATTTATACGATCAGATAAAGATTGTCGCCAACTTATATCACTAACCGTAGGTATATTTAGCATTATTTTTTTGGCGCAGTGACAAAAGTCACAATTTTTAATTTTGTCCAAATTAAGACATAAGGCATCCAAACCATTTTAACTTTCTTGATTACGTAGTAAGCGAAAGATTTTGTATTATGTACAAAATTTCGAACTCGAGATGTTAATCAATTCTGACATTACGATGATAGAGTAACTCAAAAAATTGGTTCGCAAAATTCTGTAAGTCTGTCTGTCTGTATGTCCCGTGGCCTACATTCTAAACCCCGTTCAAACTTCGGATTTGGAGTTCGGGCCCGTTTTCGCACGGTAACATCAATATGAATGTTACTTCCCATAAAACATTTTCATACCATTTTCATTTGTTCGAAAATGGCTAAAGCGATTTCAACCAAAATTAATATTTAAGCTTAAGTAACATAACTGCATTCTCAGTTTTCCGCTAAAAAAAAACAAATCATTAGCAAAACGAAATTATTTATTTACCGTACCTGTACCTTTCGAAATTGTGGGTCATATATTGTTCCCAAGATAAAAACTTCATTTATTTGAAATGTCAGATGGACGCGTTAATTATAATACAGAATTTGAAAGCAAATTGCTTCTGAATAATTTATATCCTACATGGGTTTCTACATTTTGTTGATTTTATGCGATTTGACAGGATGCATGTGAAACGATTTTGAAACCAGGAAAAAAATTGTTAAAATAAATCCCCTGGCAAATTTGCGAATAGTTTGCATGGTTAAAAAATTGTCTCTTAGGATTTTGGGTTTAAACTTTTCTAATGGAGGCATATTTGTCCTTCTAACAACACACATTAAGCACATACACGAATGGGCCTTAATTGGCGATAAATTTTCGCTGAACTGATAGCAGTTGAAAAAATAAATACCCCACAAAAATTCATTATCAGGCTTCGTGCCTGGGGGCAGATTCCGTATATCAACGATCATCTAAACAATATCGTTTTTTAAACTATGATCACCAAAAGACCTCAAGAAAAAAATTGCAATTTGAATGGAAACTTTAACTTTTGTACCATTTTCCTCGTGAAATTGCAGTATTGAATTATTTTCTATGCCGATCGCTCATATAATATTGCAAAAGTGTATTTAAATTTTAAGTATGTACAAACGGCATTTGGACAGTTTTTCCGTTCCCAAAGGCGAGGTTTTCTCTTCTAAAAGTTTAGATAGGGCACCAGAACGCTGAAAGTCTTAACTTTAATGAATGTTACTTTATTTTGAACTAGCTGCGCCCGGGATTTCATTGACATAGATCACTTAAAGTTATACACTGAGAAAGGACTACTTAATATGTTCCAACACTCGCCCAAAAGTCAGCAGTTTGTCCAGTTAAAATATTGACAAAATGAAAACATGATTATCACCAGTCTATGGGGTAACATTTTTTTAAAACACAGATGGCAAACTGTATAAGGTCTGCATAAAAACGAAGTCTGTTTGTACTTTATACAGCAAGGAAAAATTGTACGTCGACGATGGACAATGATGATCTGAACTCTTTCAGAAATGTTAAATTCATATAGATATCTTCTGAGTGAGTTGGCCGATCGCGATGAAATAAAAACCAAATGCTACTCCATGTTTGTTTTGAAAGAGTCTGAAACAGATTGGAGCATCAGTTCTAACCTCATTCGTGGACAAATCCACATACAAATAGACTAATTTTAAATATTCCCTCCAATATATAGGCTTGTATTTTAAATTTGCCAAGCTAATTTATTTCATTTTCTTACAAATAATAGGAAAAATAACCGCCATAAATTCTCCGAAACCAAAACCACCTTTAAAATTTTCACGTATATCACTTGAAAACGCTTTAACACAAAATCCAACTTTCTAGCAGATCCATAAAAATGACAAATCTCACTTGATTGCTTTACCGCCTAATCCTCCCGCCGCAAGTCGCATGCCACTTCGTTTTTCGTATTTACTGTCTGATACTCGTAGAGGAGAGTAGCGCTAAAACTGTCAAAATCAAAATTAAACTCACAATAAATCAGTCAAACTCAAAAGTTTAAACAGCCTATCCCCACAAAAACAACAAATCGGCTTGAAGGCATACACAACACCCAGCAAGGAAAATGAACACCATCGCAGACAGATATCTTAGGCTCGCACATTATCGGAATTTAAAAAGACTAACAACCAGCTGTGCTGTAATCCAATTTGACATTTTTTGAAAGAAGAACTCTATTTATTTCAAGCAAAGGCAAGTAGGAACTTCGCAGCATGTGTCGGGGTTGTTGGCGCCACCTCACCCCCTTATTGACACAATGGATGCCATGCCTTAATGTTTGAATTAACGGATGAGTTTATAATATTCCAGCTGCTGTCGATGATAATTACAATGATGGAGATGGAAATAATGATGTCCTCCAATATGAAAGGACAGTCGACCGGATAGTTGAAGTCGGCTGCGTTATCATTAACTTCGAATAACTTCTTTATGCCGGCGCGCTGTTCAAAAGGAAGAAGGCATCGACTAGAATAAGTCGTTTGACTGAATAATGGGCGGAGATGATAAGGAAATGATCGGCACACGTAAATGGACTAAAGCCTTGATGATGGTTCCCTTTAAGTGCTTCAAGTACTGCCGGCTCTATTATTAATTAGGAAATTCTTCCGAGCTGTATATCTTACTTATGAACACAAACCCGTTGCCTCTTTCTGTGGAAACTATTTTCCGCAAGAATGTAGCAAGGGAAAGTTTTCCGAATATCCTACAACAGAAGCAAGAGGATAGATAACATGAGTATATTAAGTGGGAGCCCACAGTAGAGAGTTTTCTTATCAGTGATATGATGACTGAGTGAGGGCGACCATCACAAAGTGTTTTTCTTTTACGTATATACGGGGGAGGGGGATGAAACCTGATCACTATGCTTGTGCGGTATTTTGCGTTCCATGACTGAGTGAATAAGGAGTTTCTGCAAAGTTTGTTTTAAGTGGGTTCCAATTATATTAAGACTTGCCTTTGTAGAGGGCTTTGTCTGCTTAAGATTGCATATATCAGAAATCTTTTGCATCGGGATCGCGTAAATAAGGCTTTGAATAGCACATAACCAATATGAAATTAACAAGTCGTAGTTTATCTTTCGGTAACATTTTTCTCAATTTCCTACTCGCACTTGATGTTAATTGAAAATATGATTTCAACATCAGTTGCGAATGCGTCCATGTAAAATGGGCGCCAAATAATTTTAAGAGTTTGACATTGTAGCGGACTGTAAAAATCTACCGAAGTTGGGGGTGGCGGTTTGCCTTTCTGCACATGGACTTTGTAAGTTTCATCAAATTTCGTTTTTTTCGTGACATATAGTGACTTAATGGATGTTGATTTTTTAGTTCGCGACTGAATGAAGCAAAGTTGCAGGTATAGCTAACCCAACAGAAGCAATCTAAGATCGAATGTAGAATTTCCTTCCTGCCTACAGCTATGTTTCTCGCCTCAAAATATATCACCACGTTCCATACCTTTAACTCGTTCCATACCATACTCTTATTCTCGTCATTCAGTTAATGCGTAATGCACCAAAAATTCAACGCAATCAGCTCTAATGAAGAATGCTTGCAGTTCTATGTTTATTCCGTTGATAGATCCTTGCTCAACGCATTGCACAACAAGTGTTGCTCGTGTGGCTTCTTGAACATGGTTGCGCATTGTGTTGAGCAATGATTTGGGAATAATTTCCTGAACAATCTGTTCAACTCGTTGCTCAACTTCGTGTGACAAAATTCGTGTACTTGTGCGAGTTGGATCTTTGGAATCAATCAACTCACGGCGGTGAGTTGTCATTCGCATTATTTCCATGAAAAAAAAAAACAATTGTCTTTACGTCTCAAAAACTATTCATCTGCCCTTCTTCGTTTCTTTTAATTTTTTTTTATTCTGTGTATAGTGTTTGTTGTCTATTTAAATAATTAACGCGGCAGCCGTTTTTATTTTTCCACGAGGAATTTTTTACTTAAAGGCGTGGGTAACTGTCAGTTTCTTACTGTGTGCGACAGGTTGGTCACCAATGATGCTTGGTTAAGTGTGTGAAAGTTTCAACGCAACCCTCAAATCATTGAGCAACAACAGATATTTCCAACTCGAGGAGCTTAATTGCCTGCAAAAACCAGATATATTGATAAACGAGGGATACAGTGCCCTACATATTGCTCAGCTCAATTGTAACACTTTTAAAAAGTAATAACTTTGATTGAAGTAAGACTGTCTAATACCATCCACCAGTGGAAGTCATTAAGCGCCAAAACATTTTTTTTGAGAAACCATCAACAATTTATTTTAGCGCACTGTCCCTAAAGTGAAAAATATAATAATAACATTGAAAGTATCGTAGATAGAGTTCTTGACCAATTTGATGTTTATATAGTTTATGGAAATGGGTTTCCGTGTTTTTTTTTGGCCAAAAAAGCCGACAGGAAAACCATTTCCATAAACATTGAAAGTATCTGCCCTCGCATCTATTTCGAATTATGCGGCTCCTCTGGTTTATCATTAGACTCTTTCAATAGTTTGTTGGCTTTAAGCTTAAGAGCTCACAGGCTGACAGAGCTGTATTTATCTCTTCTTACCCAACCTTGTTAAAAACCAATTTCAATGCCTGCAGAAGACACCAACGACCAACCCCATGAATTGTCTCACTTAACTGCAAACCTGTAAAAAAACCCTTTAAAAGATATCCATCCTAAGGACAACTCTCTAGTTCGCCTTCAATACAAATAGCTTTTCAAATTATCTAGTCCAAATTGTTCATTTAAACAAGTAAATAAAATAAAAAAAAGTGCCGCGAAAAAAACACTAGCTGCGCATAGCGCCACACCTCTAGGGCCCTCGTAGAAAATGTCTTCACTTTTCACTGCAGGATAAACTTCTACGTCCTTAAGAGACGAAAAAAATGTGTCTCCTCCCGACATTTACGCCTATGTTTTATTTCGCAATAAACTGAAAAATAGGGTTAAGTGTCCTTTTATTCTCTGCCCCCTGGAAGCGGTAAAAGAAACTTCACTGCCTTCGCATCGCACTGAAGGATTACGAGCGCGGGCATCCGTCAACAGCGATTATCTTAGACCGAGTTTATAAGTACGAACGAGCATTAAAAAGCAAGAGGGTTAACAAACAAAAAATTCCACCAACAGTGTCAAGTCCTAGTCCTCGTTCGTTTACACCATAGAATGAAAATAGAACTTTTGTAATTGTGCCACGAAAAGCAAACAAGAGGAACGAGGGTGCAAACACTAACACGCCAGGTACATGGAAATTAAATTCAAATTCAGCCAAAGGAGCGAATATGTGATTCACTACGAGTATTTTGAGGGAATGCTATAACCTTACACACAAAAATCAATAAGGAACCAAGAATCGCTGAGAATTCTTGCAAGTAATTAACGAAAACTTAATTATTCATGCTGCAAGAATTTTCCGAAATGAAACCAGAAACGAAGTAATTTTTCTCAACATCTGGATTTAATGAAGGAAAGCATCCGACTACAGTTGGGATTGGGATGATTATTTTCGGATATTGCGATGAGGGATTCGCGTTCTGCTCGATGATTTGCTATTGATGTATTCGGGATTGCTTCGAGTTAATTAAATTGTAACAAGTAGGTATGGGAATTGCTAGTGAGCGCGGATCCTGAAAATTGATCTTCCATGCCATTTAGGGATTCATCTCAGATTTTCATTATTTCGAGTCTAAAATTGAAGTAAAATTATTCAAGAGGGCTTCAGCGTAGACAGAACTTTCCTTGTGCATAAATGCGGTTGAATGGAACCCAAACGGGGTCGAAGTCTGCAAGCAATTTATTCAAATTGGAGATATTGAAATGGGTTTTTATTAATCCTAACCCTCTTTTGCTATTCTGTGGAGTGATTTGCATGAAAGAACGCCTGAAATGGAGGGCGGAGAATATATTATTTGTTTTGCAGCTTTGCATTAAAGGTAGCTCGTAAGAAACTGTATAGTCTGGTCCACACGATTTTTGTTGGACCTTACTCAGCTGTTTTCTATATAAATCAGAGTCTATCACTGGTTAAGCTTTTTATAAAATGCACGGTTGCTTTTCGTTGACTGAAATGTTGTTCTCATCTTTGTTTAAGTAGAATAATGAGCTACAAATGCGGGAATTTGAAAAGGCACATAATTACTTAGTACTACCGAAAAAAAAATTGGATAAGGTACCCGTATCTTAGATCGCAATTGGTGTCGTGCTGGAGAAATGTTAGACCACAACTACTGTTCAAGCGCTGTAAAAACCTTAGACCACGACACGATAACGGTTTGGCGCTGGTAAAACCAACTAGGGGTAAGTTCTATACTCCTAGAAAGTCTTAGAAAGCTGAGCCGCAAAACGAAAATATAGATTCAAGGCAAAGCTTTCGACGGAAGTAACAAAAATCGTAGCTATCTGAAGTCGTGTGCTCAAAAAAAATTACAGAATTTCCAAAGCTTATTTGAAATTGCTTTTGTCGTTGCGCGACATGGCTGAACCAGTTTTAAGGGATTATTCCGGGCAACAGATTTGTTAAAACAGTGCGATCAAGTTTGTTTCCGAGTGTCTTTTTTGACAGCTTCATACAAATTGTTTCCGATATGTTTTGCTTCCATTGAAAACTCCAGCGAAAAAACAAGCACCAAGCAATAAGAGGACGTGAAATAAATGCTTTATCACATTTGATTTATTGTTATTTTTCACGAAAACGGAACGGAAAAAAAATCATTTCAAACTATCGACTTTTAAAAAAAATATATTATTTTTAAATTTGATTTTCTTTAGTTGACTTGAAAACGGCCCAAACGATATTAACCAATTTTTATATTTGAACTTATTTAGGTGTGATAGTCCCAGTTTTTTCGCTAAAAAATAAAATAACACTTCTGAAATTTGGATAGGTACCATCTCGTAAACGGTCCATACAATTGTAACAAAATGTTATTTTTAGAGTTATATGGCCATTTCGAAGTTGATACCAAATAATATATAGAGATATAAATTATCGCGCACCCGATTTTTGAAAAAAAAACATTTTTAAAAATTTGATTTTCTTTAGTTTATATGAAACGGCCTTAAAAATTTCAACCAAAATGTATACTTGCCGTAAGAATGATGTTTAAAAAAATGATTGCGTCCTTTCATTTCCACTTGAATAACCAAAAACGTTACTTTTCAAAACCGCCAATATCTCGAAAACCCCATTTCATATTTTAGGAAAACTTCAAGTACCAAGTATTGAGTATACCAAGTAATATCGTATACTCAGCCTTATACATAGGTATACAAATAAAATAAGAAAACAACCAACCAATCTTTTGATGAAAGAGAAAGTTTCATGCGACCCAGTAGTGGACTTTGTTTTTCAAACGTGCTAAACATTTCGGTTCAATATATTATTGTTAACTAATTCTTTTCTAAATATATCAACTCGCCGTTTTATGAATTTTTTTTTCAGTAGCTACCCATTTTCTGGATTCGATTCGGCGGCAACCATGTATAAAACTGTACATCTTATTTATAAGTTACCCTTAATTCTCTTTCCAGAACCAGATGACCGCGAACAAAAATAACGACCTAAATACCAATACATATAGTCTTATGAATTTTCTACAATATACACAAAAGTCCAAGTTAAGATTAAAATTTTTTTTAGTGTAAAAGTGAATGGAATTTATTTTTTACAAGCTTTTTTCTAAAGTTTAAACCAAAATGGATGTAACCATTTTAACAAAGATTGAACCAACAACTGAATTGCGGACCAAACGAAGCCTTTCCGGAGAATAGAAACTATTTTTGTTTTTGATCACACACAAGTCAACCACTAGTATTTTATTAAAAAAAATTAAAAAAATAATTAGAATTAAGAAAAGTGTACATAAAAGGGAAAATCATTGGTAAAGCTTTAAAAACGTAAATGTCAATTAATAAGTATATAGTGAATTAAGTCAAAATATATTTAGCTCTATTAGTAAGTGTGTATGCGGAGTGCAAAGTGTTTATTGTTTATTTTTAATGCAAAATAATGTATATGTGTTGTAGTTTAATCTGAAAAGAAACACAACAAAGAACCATCAGCATTTTTAACAACCAAGACTGTGCGAAAGTGAGAAGCAGGTAAATATTCTACGATACGAATATTATGTACACAATAAGACAGAAGACACTGCAAGCAATATTCTCTGTTGTCCGTGTTACGTTTGTGTTGTACTTTTATTTTATTTGCAAACAGTTTCCGAATATTTAAAAAAGAAAAACAAATCTCTTAATTGCATTTATGCTAGGAGAATATTAATAAACGATAGACTGTAAATGTCATGAAAGTCGATCCTTTTCAACTTTCCCCACACATTATACGTATCTGCATACTTATTTAACTAATTGCTGCACTATGGTATCGCTGTGCTACATACGGCATGCACTAAAAGTTTTAAATTAAATTTTGCACAACTTCTCGTATATGTACGCATTAAAATCGTTTCAATGGGTGTAGAGATGCCCATTCATGTAATCAGCAACAATATTTCTGGAAGGACACGTACAACTACCTCTGCTGTAGCCGATTGGTTTTTATTTGTAAGTGTTTTGTGTTATTTGCTTTTTAATTTAATAATAATGCAATTTTATTTAATACGCGCTTGAATTTAGCATGAGCACTCTGCCTGATTCACTTTTAGTTGCCTGCACCCATTGTTTTCTTTTTATAAATATCCACAGTTGAGTGGCTCACGTTCATATAGATTTTGCAGTCGAATTTGCCCCCATGTTGTGCATTTTAGGGCGAGATACTCACAACAGGGCTAATCAGAAAGACGTGAAATTATTTATAGACGATTTTTCAATTTGTATTGACCCGCATCAAATCTGTTTTGGATATGAAATGTTCTTTTTTTTCAATTAACAATTATATTGTCCCATGAATTAAGTGTGAGACCTAACCGAAAAACAGCCTTCAAAAAATGTTCCTGATTTGAAACTTCAAACGAAGAAATCCAATTTTATAAATGCAATCAGGAATCACAACCGCCAGAGAGTCTTCCGCTTTCTTTGAAAAAGTCTACCTATTTTGTTTGATAAATATAAATTGTTCGTCAAAACATGGATAACTTACCACAAACAACGATCTCATTTAAAAAAGTAACAGAAAATATATTTTTTCGTGGCACTGATTCTGTCAGGTGTTTTTCTGAACTTTTGAAAGTTGGAGCCTGCTCCACACGCCGATGAACTCGCTGAATTTGCACCCGCAAGGATACGACTCTAAACCTTTTATTTCAAACAAATTCACCCACCCGAAACAAGTCTCCCTCTGTTCAAAGTGCTCTGTCAACCCAATGAAATCGCTTTAGAACTGGCAGTAACCCGCGTCCTTTTAAACTATATATATACACAGCCCTAAGTACACATCCTTTGAATGCACTGCTGTCTTCCCGCCAGTGCTTTTATGCACTCACGATCCGACGTTATGCCATCACTAGTGCCCGATAGCCCGATTTAATGAAACTCTAAAGGATATTAGCGAAAATCCATAAAAAAATAATATATCTACTGAATGGAGTAATAAAGAATGAAAAATGGATAAACCATTAATCGAGGTTAACAGCTCAGCCACTTGAGAGATAAGATTACGCAACGGGATGTAAATGAGTTCGAACTACAGCAGCAATTGGTGGACACATCTATAACTTTTCGGGTCAAGACTTTCAATTTAAACGTTTTCAGTACCTTCCTTCCAGTAAAGACTTCTCAGAAACTCCTAATTAAGCTGACAATCGCTACGAGTATACCCAAACGAACCCAACTCAATTAGCGTCAGAAAACGCTTCCACTTCAGTCGGTTCATTCGCAAATCCTTAACGCCATTTACTGAATAAAAACAATTTTATCGCCGTAAAGTTTGTTTCACAACTCAAAAATTTGATTTACCTACACCCACAAAAAAAAAATCAAATTTTCTAAACTCCGCAAAATGAAAATGGCGGGGGAACATCCTTCAAATCGTTTCCTTTGTGATTCTGACCCTTCAACGATTGGCGCAAGGGTTTGGGATTCTGAGAAAAACCCTACGAAACGCCGATCCATTATTATCAGGAAAAAAAAAAATTGGTAAAATATCCTTGATATAGCCACTTGAGGGTTTTCAATTTCAAGTTGGCCGTCGCTTTGTATGGCAACCCTTGGAGGGCTTTCAAACCATATTCCCACACCACGTGTCGCTTTTAAATGCCGAAAAAAAAAAATGCGTAGAACAATCTAGTCGAGCACAGGATCTTTTTTCCTGCGGTATCTGTCCGACAATTCACCCATCCACTCATTTTCGCACCTGAGTGCTTAACCGAAATGCCTGCCAATTTGTTGTTCAATGTGTTTTTCTTTTTTCTTTGTTATCTTCGGTCTTTTTTGCCATGATACCAAAAACCAAAACAAAGAAGGACATCTGTATTCGGAAGCGTGCGCACTTTTTGGAAACGATTCTATCGTAATACAATTTGTTGGGGGTATACGAGTACCTACGTCTATTTGGATTGTAAATATCTAATGAATGGGGGGGAGTCCATCAAACCGTCTTCACTTTGGGATAGCCGAAGCCAACGATAGAAAAGCATTCATTTCTGGTACATACTTTTCGGCACTTTGTTTTGTTCTCTCTATGTGTCTGTTTGATTGTTGGGTTCTTTCACAGTGGCAGCTTATTTTATGGATTTTTCTTGTTTTCCATTTCAATGCATTTGTTTGTTTGTTATCTAATCCGGCTTTATAGATCCACTTTGCTTGGGAAAACTGTGTTGAAGAGTATGCGTGTGTGCGGGGCTGAACCGTAAATGATTTGATAATGTGTCTCTTAGCTTTAGGTTGCGATTAAGACATTTTCTGCACTATTAACCAGTGGAGGGTTTATTTAGGATTAGTTAAGTGAGAATGTGTGGTTAGAGTTGGGGGGAGTGGGTTTTTTTCCAGCTTTAAGTGGTGGGTTTAAATCTGAAACAAAGCATCCGCCACTTGGGACTAATTCTAAATTTTTTCCCGGGAGAATTGGAATTAATGAGCTGTCCTTAGTTCGCGCACTTTAATTACTTTTTAATGAGGAAGGATTTGATTTATGTCCCCGTGTTTAGTTCGCAGTCCTTCGTCAAGTGGAAGACAGGTTCACTTTTGTCTAAACCGAAGTTATCCCAAATTGAATTGCTTACTTGAAATGATTGTCGTTTAAGAACTAAAACAAAAATAAATGCACGACTTTGGGGTTCAATTCATGCGTACCCATGCTGGCTGAGCAAGGCACAAGACCTATGACAAAGTTGCAACAGTAGTTAATTTAGGTAAGTCAAATGCACGACTTAGGACTGACTCAATCAAAACATTGCAGTAGGTGTCATCTTTCGTGGGATATAGAAAATGGTTATAAAAGGTTA
This sequence comes from Cheilosia impressa, assembly GCA_948293265.1. Lineage (NCBI taxonomy): Eukaryota > Metazoa > Arthropoda > Insecta > Diptera > Syrphidae > Cheilosia > Cheilosia impressa. The sequence goes on along the minus strand of OX411883.1, from coordinate 22,841,626 downwards.
AGTTCAACCAAGTGATTCATATCGGAATGAATTAACCGAAATCCGCAAGCCAAATCAGAACAGATGAAATATATTTATTTTAAAGACACATTTTTGTTTTGGTCTACACATCTATCAAAAAGTCATGCTTTTCCATTAAGAAAAGCTCACAAAGGTCTGCCAAGATACATAATGCGCGTTGTTTGTGAGCTTACAACATGAATTAGTTAACATTATTTTGCAATCAATTAAAAAAATGGGTCGGCTTTTAAAACGTGCCACATGCCAGCTTATCTGTATCTTTACTTTGGGCTGCCATTTCATCATACTTTGCCTTTTGCACAATGAGTTCAGATTTACGATACACGGAATAAGTTCCTTGAATAGCGGCTCTAAAATCATAAACTACGAAGGGCTTATTTTTTCAGTATGAACTTATATTCTTTACATCACATGCAAAGTGGCAACTCTTTTGTCAGTTGCTTTAAAGTAGGCCCCTCTTTAAGGTTGGCAAAACTTTTTCCTGTATAAAGTTATGTTTTTTAAAAGGCATCTAAAGTAGCAACACTTCTTGTCTTCTTGAATGGAATCTTAGTTATAAAGATGCCGCATTCCTAATTACCTTTCAAATGCCACTTCTGTATCATGGCTTGAAGGCGCAAAACTTTACATTTGGACGTCTCGGATGGCTACAGTCCAATCTAGAATGAGAAAGAGATATGAAAGTAAAACAAGTAAAAGTGTTATCATCGGCCTGGCCGATGCTTTGATACCCTCCACTGCATACAAGTCATGCAAAATTGGTTTTGTGAGGGAGGTACCAGAACTACTTGACCGACATAGCAGGTTTTCAATACCAACCTAACGACGATAAAAAGAAGTTCTCTCACCAAATTTCATTCACCTACGTCAATTACTTTGGGCGCTATCGTGCTTTCAACAGACAGAGAGGCATGGGTCCAATATTGGTTTTGTATGGGAGGTACCAGAACTACTTGACCGACATAGCCCATTTTCAATACCAACCTGACGCCGATAAAAAGAATTCCTTTCACCAAATTTCATTCACCTACGTCAATTACTTTGGGCGCTATCGTGCTTTCAACAGACAGAGAGGCATGGGTCCAATATTGGTTTTGTATGGGAGGTACCAGAACTACTTGACCGACATAGCCCATTTCCAATACCAACCTGACGCCGATAAAAAGAAGTGATTTCACCAAATTTCATTCACCTATGTCGATTACTTTGGGCGCCATCGTGCTTTCAACAGACGGAGAGACATATGGGTCCAATATTGTTTTTGTATGGGAGGTACCAGAACTACTTGACCGACATAGCCCATTTTCAATACCAACCTGACGCCGATAAAAAGAAGTCCTTTCACAAAATTTCATTCACCTACGTCAATTACTTTGACCGCTATCGTGCTTTCAACAGACAGACAGACAGACAGACAGACAGACAGACAGACAGACAGACAGACAGACAGACGGACATGGCTAAATCGATTCAGAATGTGATCCTGATTCATAATATATATACTTTATGAGGTCTCCGGTGACTCCTTCTTGGCGTTACAAATGTATGGGCAAAGTGAATATACCTTCCTGTGGAGGGTATAAAAATTTCATGCTCCACGAAGACTCAAAAGGTATCAGCGGCTATCAGAAAAGACTTAATACTGCTGCGTGTTGTAAGAAATAAGTTCCTTTCGAAGACCTTAAAAAAAAATATAAGTACGGCCCTTTCCTATTGTTGGGAAAATTTTTTTTTCTGATGTAGAAGTAGCCAGGTCAACATATTTTGCTCAGTTTTAGTATATAAACTCTCTTCAGAATTACTTCTGTTCGTTTACGAAACAAAACTCATGACTATAAATTGAACTGCTGTATTTGCTGGGTAGAGAATTGATAATTCTAATTGCAAAAATGCATTGATCTTCTTTTTATACTTCGGATTTAAATTTTGACAGCTTGTAGTTGGAAACAAAAATAAAATGTCTATAATGGACAAGTTACATGAATATTTTTAGAACACAAATTCAATGGGTGTTTGATTTGTATACCATCCACAGGAAGGTATATTCACTTTGCCAATACATTTGTAACGCCAAGAAGGAGTCACCGGAGACCTCATAAAGTATATATATTCTGAAACAGGATCACATTCTGAATCGATTTAGCCATGTCCGTCTGTCTGTCTGTCTGTTGAAAGCACGATAGCGAACAAAGTAATTGACGTAGGTGAATGAAATTCGGTGAAAGGACTTCTTTTTATCGGCGTCAGGTTGGTATTGAAAAGGGGCTATGTCGGTCAAGTAGTTCTGGTACCTCCCATTCAAAACCATTTAGCATGACTTTTATGCAGTGGAGGGTATCAAAGCATCGGCCAGACCGATGATAACACTTTTACTTGTTTTCGCTTCCTTTGTTTGTTTTTTTGCGATGATTGATTGCATTAGATCAATAGTTGTCAACAAAAACTTGTAAACTGTTGAATTAAAATCCTTTGACTTTTGTCTTTAACTTTGCTTCAATTTTATGACCACGGTTCCGTGCTTGTACGCACGAGGAGTTTTGCTAGTTTTTCTATCGGTCCTTTCGTGCCATATGAAAACACTTTCGATGTCATCTCGATTCTCAAACCATCTACTACTTCGTTAGGCGATTTGACTGAGCGGCAGGAATACCATTTTAAACCGGATTTCCTAAAGTTAAAAGGTGCCTTTGGTTATGTGTAACATGCGATACAAGACACATTTATTCTTGTTCATGGTTTGTGTTACACATTCGATAGAAAGCCCTCATCCAGCTATGCATTTGATAAATGCTTCCCTTACGACTTCATCTTTCACGGGTGGAGCGGTATATGTACTCATTTTAGCCATTTGTTCGATTGCCAACCAAACCGTTCGACGAACGTTAAGGATGATACAGACAGCATTTGCATATATCGCTTTGTCTGGCATATGTATGCTTATTACGAGTACTGTTTAGATGTTCTGAGGTGAATCTGCTCGTCCTTAGTAAACTTCAATATTTTCCTTAAAGTTTCCAGGGAACAAAAACAAGGAACCAGCTATGCACTCTAAGAAAATGTTAGTTTAGCAGGAAGAAGCAGTGTGCCCAATATTACTTTAAAATATTTTGCAGACTTGAGGCATACGACGACGACCCTTTACAGCCATTATGGTGGAAGCTTAAATGAATGTAATCGTAAAAAACATATAATAATTTGGCAATTTTACGAATGATAAAGCGATTTCAGTTCCGACCGAAAGTGAGAGTTTATTTTAAATATAGATATAAATTGGTCCTTACTTTTGCCGGCGCTTGGTTCTGTATACTGGTTGACGTTTAAATTAAAACTGTCCATTGCGGCCGCTTTTGGAATTTGTCATGCAGGTTTGACTCGAATCTAAAAGCCTCTTTCCAAAAGATTGAAGTACAAAAGCGAACAAATTTAAGTCTAAAATATTTTTAATTTAAGGTAAAGTAGCTCGTTTCACTCGAGGATATTACGCTGTGCGCTTAGGCTCTGGTTTTTAATTTTTTTTAAGTATCAAATATAGTTTTGAAAATTTCCGAAAAGTCTCAACGAAATTCGGGTTGTTTTTAAATATTTAAAGCAGACCTTTTGTCTTTGTGGTGCAGTCTAAATTTGTTGGGTCAAACGTAAAAAGTACTGCGTTTAGTTTTCAGTGTTTTGAAACTCCACCTGTACCTTACTCATGCTAAGATGAGGTATCGCTGAAAATTTACAGGTCATTACATTTGACACGGCACCAAACAACGAGGTAGGTCAACTTCGGAGAAGCTGAGCTGTACTTTCTCTTCTCTTCGTCGTAATCCAGATGTTTTTTCAATGGGAGATTTCATTGACTTCTTCATTGTTGCTTGCGAAAGTGAAAGACAAGTAATTACTTTTAGATTTTTTGTTCATTTTACTTAAACCCTCTATCCTTTCACCCTCCGTAGAGCATGCATTTCAATAACTAACGTATTTATCCGCTTTTCATTGAGATGTTTAGAACAATCGTTCCCTGCCGAAAACCAATTTTTTTTAATATTTTTTTTTTGAGATGGGTGGTGATCTAACCAACAGGTCAACCCCTTCATACATCAGTCCAATAACTAATAGCCCTCTTAACACAACCCAAACCGAGTCACGATGCGCCATGTAATTTAAAACCTATCATCACCTTATTCCAGCACCCTTCCAACATTATGCAACTATTAGGCCACAAGCCATCTGACAAAATGTAGATCGTAACTTTTTGTCAAACATAAATTTAAATTGTCACGTCTTTGCAGGCCATTATCCATTTCAGTGGTCACTTTATGGAACCCACACACAGGTTATATGCACACATCAAATTATCCCTTGGTCTCCCCTGAAAGGATTACTGCGTGTATTGCATAAAACGTTATAGCTGTCTCATTGGTATGTGTACATAAAACAAAAAGGCCAAATTTCCTAACAAAACATCCCAAAGGACAAAAGTTTTAAGGCTTTCCCTTTGAATGCGTTTTGCTCTCGCCATTCTGCAGGGAACAATGCTAAACCGACCTTTTAAAATGCGCACATCCTACAGCCATATCCTCATCATATCCGTTTCGGATTATGGTCAGAAAGGAACAAAAATTCATACAAATACATATTTGTGCCACTTTTTACGATCCTCGGATGGTTCGTTTCTCTCTTCGGTCTTTTTTTATTTTTTTTGTATTTTTATTGTAGGTACCATAAGGACAATTGGCTCGGTTCTATTGTGCGGCTTTACGTATACCTAGAGCTTTACCTCTCTGTGGAATAGCATTCGCACAGCACATGCATGAGTTATAAACAGCAAAACGATATAAATGGAGAATGAAAGCCTCTTAAATTCCAAAAGCCATCGTTGCTACACATACACAACGTGCGGCAGTTTCCGTAGGAAGTGTTGTAGATATGAGGCAAATATTTGCTAAGCCCTTGCAAAAAAAATAGTCTTTCCCAAGAGAGTTCTCTGCGCATGAAAGGAGTTGTTATATAAAAAAATATAAATACCAAATACCTTCTTCTCAATGTTGAATTGACATTCTCGTGTATGTGATTTATTTATTTGGACCGTGTGTGAAAAAGAAATGCTTTGCAAGTGGAAGCGTAGTTGCCTGAAAAATTGACTACAATTATAGAATATATAGCACCACTGTGGGTAAGAAGAAATCGGCACGATTGGCTCTAGTAATGCGAATGCAAAAGCTAAATAAAGACACTTATGTGTGCCTCCCACAACCTACACCGAATTCGTTAAGGATACCCTCTATTGATCGAATAAACATGCTTAGCTGGAATATTTAAAGACCACTCAAATTTTGAAAACTGCTTTCGGAGAACAGGATGACTACTTCGCTTGCATTTCTATCACCGCACCAATATCTAAATTCTTAAAGAACCTGTGACAAGTGAATTCCGATATTCCCACAGCGAATGTCAACCTGGCACCTAAAACACTCCATTGGACTTCTCCTTTACCTAATTGGGAAACGATAGTGTGTTTTAGCAGCGATCGGGTTGGGTTGATTTTTACGCGACAGGCCTTGCAAAAGTTTTATATAACTCCCTTCGGACTAACTTGGAAGTTCATTTTCAAGCAGGAGCTTCATAAAAAAAATACTTGGAAAAAACATTATTTTCCCACAGTTACCTTCGTGATGAGTAATTTTTTTTTCCGAATGACGGAATTGAGAAATTTTGCTTTCCATAGTTGTTCTTTTGAATGTTATGTCTGATGCTCGTGCAAAGAGGGGCAGTGCTAACTGGGCCGCACAAAAATATGCTCATTGAAAATTCTTCATAAAAGGTTCCACTAATGAAATAACGACCTATACCTAGCATTTGATGCCCGGGAGTCATTTCTTAAGATCAGCAAGCTTACGCGAAAGTGATAATTGTAAAGACAGCGCTGCACTGTGTTTTTGGCTCAATAGAAAACTCCCCCTAAGAAAAACCCGAACTGGTAATTTCCACAATTAAGAGCTAGATACCTCAGCAGAGTTTGTTACACCTTCTGTTGAATGCATACCCCTCAGAAATTTTGACAGTGAAAAATAAATAGAATTCGTACTTGGAAGCAGATGTATTTGACAAGTAACTTAATTGGAAGGATCGAAAGGTCTCAGCAGCTATTTATACTGTTTCAGTCAAAATTTCAACAAAACCTGGAAACCATCTCCTAAAATGAAAACTTGGCAATAGGAGTTTCATAAGGTGGCCGCCAATTAACCTTACAAAGTTTTTAAGACTCGATTGGCAAAGAGGAAACTTTAACCGCAATTTTATACAATATTTGGACTAATTTCGGTCATGCAGCAAAACATTTCTCAAGCTGGAAAAATAGCCACATGAGAGGTAAGCACAAGGAAGGCCACCCACTTTACATCAGAAACAATAGGTAGACGAAGTCCTTTACTACGCTGAAATTACATCGGTACGTGGCGACGAAGACGTTTTTTTTTTATTCTTGGTTAACAAGACAGTCGTTTTGTTTTCTAGTTTAAAACTAAATCTACTTTTCGTGAATGGCGGCAGCTAACACGTTTTTAAAAAACGGGCCCAAAGTGTTTTAGCGACTCTATCACGACATATTATCGTTCGATCTTTGTGGAGCAGCTGGATTCAATATTGTCATCTTCATCTACGAGTAAACATATCATGTCAATAAGATGCGTCATGGGTAGTTAATAAAGGTTTTAGTGTTGTTGCGTAATTAGGTAAATTTGTATCTGTACCTTAAACCAAAGAAAGGATATCACTCGATTTTGATGCCAGCACTAGAACATCAGAAAGGGTGTTAAGACCGAAGTTGATGACCTAGTCCCAGAAATATTTGCTGCTTCTTTTATTTATTTATTTCCTTTCTGACAAGTTGCCCCTCTACAAAACTTTTTTTTTAGGGCCCGGCGGTTGGATATTCACGTTGCACCAAGTACGTACAGAATAATAAATACCCAAGCTTGGGTGATCGCAAAACTGCATCAAACATTACGAAATGATTTTGCTCATAGAATGATTTTTGCACAGTTTTAACGACAAGTTCGCCGTTAGACCGCTTTCTCAAACATTGGCCACAGAAACTACGCTCGGTTGTTGAACCCCTTTGGGAATGATGTTCATCGTCAGGGCACACACCAAGCATAGTGAGGTCAAGTATTTTTGTTAATGCTTAATAGTATAAATATTTAACCTCTTATTATCCAAAGTTCGTATTTCGTGTCGAATTCCTCGGCACATTAAATATGGGGGCCAAGCAGAAACGAGATGTGGCGGGTAAAAAGTAAAAAAAATTAAAACTAAGCTAGCTATACCTATCTCTAAAGCCGATACTTCTTTTCGCCGTAAAAATTTTAGAGATTTTAAAGAAATTCAAGACTTTTACTAGGCTAGACTATGCGAAGCTACACTCACTTGCCCAGAGTTTCACACAAGAATTATTGACCACACCAGATTTATAAGCTGCATGCAAGACCCTTTTCATATTTAAAAAGGACGAAAAGTTTATTTTTCGCTAGAAATAGATGAGAAAACAACTTCTATCTGAGTTTCCGTGTTTTTTTTTAGTTCCGGGGATAGGAAACCTCACCAGGTAAACGCACTTACATTTAAAAGGCCCATTGTACCTTAGAAAACCGCCAATAAATCTACGGTTTCTTTGATGAATTCACCGAATATTAAAGCCAATTGTAACTTGGTCGGCAAGATTTTGCATATAGCTTCATATTTTCCCTGAAATTCTTATGAAATATATTAGTATCAGTATAACAAACTTGCGCGTTGTACTATAGGTACGACTATACCTGCTACAAACTGCAGAAATATTCTTGTAAATACAAAGCTTATCCTTTCATTGTTTGTTCACTTTTTTTCAAAGTATCAAGTTAAACTAATTAAGGGAAACTTTTCGCAGGGACTTGCAATCAACATGCATGCACTTGTAAAACTCATAGCGAAAGTCAAACAAGCGCTGAACAGAAACACAGTCGTAGAGAAAAGTTACCCACTCTGACTTTTCTACCCAAAAAAAACAACTAAATAACTGTAGGTATGTCAAGAGAAATCTATGCTAACTATGTTTCTGCACAGATGTAAATCGCATATGAACTTAGGAAGCAAATTGTGACTTTTGACAATATAGACACCACGGGGGTCATTGGCACTGTCATGTGAGAAGTTAATCGGATTGGGTAAATGTCAAAAATGTGATACATTGTCTATAAAGGGACTGTACGCCATCATAAATGTCGTAAGCCATCACTTTGTCCAGAGGGTTTCGAAAACAAATTGACAGCCTTATTGTTTTGTATACGCGCGTATGTCGTATATGCCGAACTCGCTGTTATGATGCTTTTTTTTTTTTTTTTTTTTTTTTTAAAGAATACCCATGCCCAGCTGGCTGACACTGCGACCTGTAAGATCTGTTGTATCAATGGGAAAAGTTAGTCTAAGAGACTTTCGACCTCCCTAACGAAGGCCAATAAGTCTTTAGTAGCAGAGAGCGCTATATCTGCTGGCGTACGAGTCTCTCTATTAAAGACGCGTTTTCTTAACCAATGAAAAGCCGGACAGTCACATAAAATGTGTTCTGAGGACTCAACATCCTCCAGACAGAATCTGCATTCTGTTTCCGGACAAAGGTTCATTTTGTTGAGGTGATATCTAAGGCCACAATGGCCTGTGAGGAAGCCCGTTAGCTTTCTTATGTTATCCTTACTGAGCCTAAGGATTTCCTTGTAGGAGTAAGGCTTAATTAATCGTTTGGATTGTCTTAGACCAGGGACATGTTCCCAATGATCAAGACGAAGTTGTTTTTCCCAATCGTAAATTTGCCTTAGTGCAGTAGTCCAATTGACTGAGCAGTAGGGTTCTGGTCCACAGAGAAGGGATTCTGAACCAGCCCTAGCTAGTTTGTCTGCATGTTCATTGCCTGCAATGCCTTGATGGCCTGGTACCCAGCCAAGCCTAACCTTGTTGTGTTTGGCGAGAGTTTGCAGAGCATTGTGACAGCACTTAACTGTTTTAGAGTCCATTGTATTGGATGCCAATGCTTGTAAGGCTGCCTGACTGTCTGAAAAAATTTGAATGGTTGCGCCCTTCATACCTTTTTTGGAGATAAGATCAGCGCAAGTTTCGATCGCATGGATTTCCGCTTGAAAAACCGTGGGGCACATCCCCATGGGTATCGAGACTTTGGTGTTGGGTCCAAAGACACCAGCTCCAACTCCGGAATCCATTTTCGATCCATCGGTGTACCATACTAGGCTTTTTGGGTCCATTGTCGGAACTCCATTGGCCCAACTAGCGCGTTCAAGCAGTTCTACCTCATATAGTTTACCGAAACTGTACTCCCTAACCATAATGTCCGGGACGGAGCGGAACATGTCCAAGTTCGGTATACTGTTAAGTATCTGCAGATGACCCACATGATCAACTGAATTAAATCTATTTTCTGTCTGTAACTTAATGGCGCATCTAGCTGCACTCTTCATAATGAAGAACTGCAGTGGTGAGAGCCCAACAATGGCCTCAATTGCTGTTGTTGGACAAGTGCGCATAGCACCTGTGATGCCGAGACAGGCTATTCTTTGAAGCTTCTGAAGCTTGTTTGCAGTAGTCCGTTCTAGTACTTTCGGCCACCAGACGATTGCCGCGTACGAGATAATGGGTCTTACCATCATAGTATATAGCCAATATATCATTCTGGGATTAAGACCCCAAGTTCTGCCGTACAGGCACCTACAGGCCCACATGGCCCTAGAGGCACGCTCTGTGGCGGACTTGATGTGTGAGTTCCAATTTAGTTTTTTATCAAGGATGATTCCGAGATATTTTACTTCGTTGGAGTAGTTTAATGATGTTCCATTCAGGATAATGGGTTCTAACATGACTAGTCTCCTTCTGGTAAAAGGAACAAGTATAGTTTTGTTCGGATTGATGGATAAACCTTCCGTGTTGCACCATTCCAGAACATGCAGTAGAGCATTTCTCATTCTACTAGTAATGGTAGCACAGAGCTTTCCACTAACGACAATTGCTAAATCATCGGCATAACCGATGGCGTCGTAACCAAGATTATGCAGACTGACTAGTAGGCTGTCTATGACGAGTGACCACAGCAGAGGGGAGAGCACGCCCCCTTGGGGGCAGCCTTTGACTGCTGTCACTGACACTGCCACTCCCCCTGACGAGGATGAGATAACCCGACTTTCCAGCATGGCTCGAATCCATCGGTTGGTCGAGTCTTCGATACCTTTACTTCTGATTGCCCTAGCAATCGAGTCGTATCCGGTATTGTCGAAAGCACCCTCAACATCTAGGAATGCGCCCAAGGCAATTTTCTTGTGGCGAAAGGCGTCTTCTACCTTTTTGACAATATGGTGAAGAGCACCCTCAGTGGACTTGCCCTTTCTGTACGCAAACTGACTTGAGTGTAGAGGGTTAGATATTAATATATAGCCTCTAATGTGAACATCAATTAGTCTTTCCATTATTTTAAGAACAAATGATGTTAGACTGATAGGTCTATATGATTTAGGTAGTTCACTTGGCCTATTGCCATTTTTAGGAATAAATATTACGTTCACCTGTCTCCAAGTGGTCGGAATATATCCCCAGTTGTAACTAGCTCTAAAAATGGTTATAATTGTCGGAAGTATGACGTCAATAACCCTCTGAAGAAGGGCTGGAAAGATGCCGTCTCCACCAGGGGTTTTGAAAGGTTTGAAAGAGCCAACTGCCCATCTAACCTTATCTGGACTGAAAATCTTCCCAGATAGACTATTAGCTCGCCTAGGAGTAGCGATCCTGTGATCAAAATCGTTTGAGTTTCCGTGCGATTCACGGATGATCGAACCAGGGAAGTGAACCTGCAATAAGGTTTTGATTGTTTCCGTTTGGTCCTTAGTGTATGTTCCATCAGCTTTCTTAAGTAGGCCTACACGGTTAGAGTGATCTTTCCTTAGAGCTTTGTGGATACGAGCTGCCATTGGCATATTAGATATGTCTTCACAGCATTTTCTCCATGAGGCTCTTTTAGATCGTCTCAATTCTAAATTGTATTCTGTGAGAGCGGATCTATATTCGTCCCACATTTTGTTTCTTTTAGCTCGATTGAAGAGTTTTCTAACCTTCCTTCTGAGTTTGGCAAGTTGGTCATTCCACCAGGGAACCTTACGTTTACTCAAACTGGTTTTACTGACACAGCTACCATAATAGGAGGTTATCAACGTATTTTTGAGCTGGTAAGCAGCCTCATCCAGGTCCCATATGGATTCAATTGGAGAGACAAGCATGTTTGTGTTTGAGATTACAAGCTCTCGATACAAATTCCAGTCCGTCGACTTGGGATCGTATCTGTTTTGTGCAAGTGCGGATTGACCAGGTATATCAAACCTAATATGTTGGTGATCAGATAACGAGGCTTCGTCCGACACGTGCCAATTTACAATGAAGTTAGACATAAATGGACTGGCAAGCGTGAGATCAAGTACCTCTTCGCGTATCGCATTTATAAAGGTTGGTTTAGAACCTTTGTTTAATATATCAACATTATTACTAACCAGAAATTCTAAAAGACACTCACCTCTCTTATTATTGTTATGTTATGATGCTTTATGTATTCGGTAAGCGGACAAGAGTGATGAAGACAGTCGAAAAAGTTATCTCATGGAATTGGTCGAAGTGCTTCTAGTTGTGGAAACTCAAATACGTCCTATCGACCTCCATGATGGAGTAGACCATCGTTATTCATGAAATGCAATTAATCAAAATCGATTGTAGGTCCGTTTTGTTTTTGCCTTTCCTTTATATGTACAACAATTTTAAACAAATTTAACGATTTTTCCTCTATGCATGTCTATTCCTTAATTTCAATAAGGAAATGAACAGAATCAGAAACAAATATTTTGCAAGTAGGGGTAAATAGATTATTTGCCGTCACCTTGAAGGTTGAATTTGATTGAAATGTTCCTGAACAAGGTATTTAACCGATTCAGTGGTGACGTTAAAAAAATCCTTAACACTGTTAGTGAAACCTAGGAATAGTGGCTTTTGGGATTATGTTGGAACTTAAATAAAACAAGTGCGGTTATGGAAACATGATGAGTTGGTTAACTGGTGATATTTTATTGGACTTATTGCGGATGCAATATACGGACAAGCAGTTGCTTTTTCTGTGTTTTTCCATGCTTGCTATTAAAGTTCTTTATTAAACCATTATTCGTTTGATGGACAATTTTGGCAAAGCAGGTACTTAGCTGCATCGATTTAGTGGTCATTGCCTCCTGACCTGCCTGCACCCTACACTCCCACATTCAATTTATTGTAACATAAATTAACACTTTGTTTCTAATGCATAACATCTGTAAAGGATTTTGTGGCTTCATCTTGAGTTGACAATAATTGTATGCGCTGAGCCCCTTAGGAAGTCCTAACCACCTTTTCTAGTACCCGCCCAAAAATTGATTGGCGATAATTGATTTCTTTACTTTTGTTTGGGTAAAAAATGGGTTTAAAATTAACTGAGCCTCTGTAGAAAAATAAGTATCTACCCTTTACTAAAACCTACCGAGATAAAAGGTTAAATTTACATTCTGTTAAAAAATATCCACACTTTATCAGTAACATCAACCAATTCGCTAGATTAATATCAACCACACATAGTAAGTTCTGTAGATTAAGTTGGTTATTTACAGCTTAAAAGTTTTGGAGGCAAAATTGATAAATCAGTTATTTTTAACCGAGTTTTCTTAAACAATTTTCCAGTTAACTTAAGAAAGCCTCTTAAAATGTTTTTCCGGATCCAGTTATATCTTTCTAACTCAAACATACAAGGGCTCAATTTTTATATAAAAAGATCAAACTGTGAGATACCAGAAACAGCCTTCTTTATACTTTTTGTCGCTCTAAGTTTCTCCACGCAGTCTCTGAATTTTCTCAGAATCCCTCATGGACCGCGATAGCCCGCATTAGCTCCAGGATAATATGATTCAAGTTCATCTGATCCAACACTTGCGGTCAAAATAATAATATAGTCCTTTGTTAGCAATAAGTGCAGCTGTTTTAATGTTTTCAAAAGCATTTGGAAGTTTGTTGGAGAAAGCTGTCAACCATTCGCTTATCTCTTTTTCTTCGATGCCTGTGTGACCTAGGCGCAGTGGCATATTGGTTAGTGTGTTGGATTACTAAGTGAGGGGTCCCAGATTCGATCCCCGGAAAAAAAATAAAATTACATTTTAAGGCTTTTTCCACTGTGCCACCTAACGCGAAAGTCTGACAATCATCCAGAAGTATAACTGTCATAAAAAGACCTTCTCAATTAGCCGTTTGGACTCGGCGTAAAACTGAAAAATTAACTAATTTTTTGTGAGAAGATAGGCTTAGGTTCCTAACGGGCCTGTTCCGCCAACTATTTATTATTTGTTTACCTGTGTGACCTATTAAATTCATCCAAGCTTATTTGTAAAGCTTTTGTAAACACTCCAAAGCAAGAGATAATTTGATCGTCTTCTCCAAAAGCCTGATTACAGTAATTTTGGTAAGGAATGTTATATTTTTATATACATATTTTCGCTTAAGACTCAGGTGCTCTGTGAAGTAATTGAGAGCATGCAACGCGAGCTGTAACCCTGACTTGTTACACTGAAGACTGAGGTTGCGAACACCACCTAATACTTCTTGAGGAACACATGCAAACGCTTACGGAGATCGCCTACTCTACTCTTCACAGCCGATCCATCTTCAATTCGTGCTCTTTGCTAACTGACATTGTATCTCAGGAGTGAACTCAAAGACTCCTCGAGCTAGTGCAATGCCGGCCGTATAGTCCACGTTCCCTAGTTATTGTAATTAAAGCCTTTCTACCGGGTGAACCTCACTGTGTAGGAGAACCACAAGCTCAATGATTACAAGTCTGGCAGGTAGTCACCTCCAAAGTGCGATCTTGCTAATAAATTCCAATAATCCATGTCCGAGTGAAAAAATCATGATGAAAGAAATCCACTCCTAATTTAGGTAATATGCTACCAACCTCCATAAGTATGACAGAATCAATTCAGATGAGTGTCTAGTCTGTGTAAATTATCGCTCATTCGCAACAACGATTAAAGACCCACCCAGAAGATTGCCTAATTGCCGACAGCAGCTCGGCAATCCTTAAAGAAAGATAGCAAATCCCATAATTTATTATTCAGAGGGTATTTCTTTTTCCACTCGCTTGGAAACAATTTGTCGTAACAAAGTGTCAATTTGATCCTGCGGACTGCGGCCTAGTTCTCGTTTTGTGTCACTACGTCTTTGGTTTGGTTTATTTCGCCGAAAATCCCTGCGAACATCAATTACAAATTCGCCCCGTTAACCGCAACAGTTGGGTGTCACATGGGTGAAGGGGAGGGATGACCGTATGTGTGTCTGTGCCTTAACCCTTTTTGCTGAAATCTTTATTTACGCACTGTTGCATGTCGTCCCCCTAAATATCGTCTCTTTCTGCTGTAGCACTTTCGGGAGGCGGGGAAACTGATAAGGGCGATTGAAGGACACTTCTTTGTCGAATGGTGTGCGACATAGCTTCTTGTTATATCTGGCTTAATTATATTTGCCATAATGAAGATACAACGACAATGCCGGCAATAAAGATTCATCAAACTTATAATTAAGGATTTAAAGGGCATCATGTGGACGGCTGAATGGGTTAATTGATATAGAGTAACCCATATAGCTGACATGACGGCACACAGGATCCGTGTACAGTGTACACTCTGTGTTGTCCCGTTGTTCGGTGTGTTGATGGCAGAAATTACTTAAAATTCCGTAAGGTCCTTGTCGTAATGAAATGGGAACTCGATTTACCTCTGTTTGTGATTTGATGATCGGTAAGAGTCGGTACGTGTACTCGTACCATGAGATTTCACGTTGGAACGTTTATGCCTTGCTTCTGTAAGGTGAGAGATTGGGAAAATATTTAGAATGTGGGGTGGCGCCCACTACCTACAACCTGAGAGGATTAAAGCACCTGTCAGTCGCAAGGCATTTGAACAGTAATGATAAAGGAGTGCAGTGCGTAGTGGCCTGTGTCGATTGCATGGACATTGAGTTTTAAATGTGATTCGGTGCGTTTGTAAGGATCTCAGTTGGAGGGGTAATGGTATAGTTACGCAGAGTCTCGTCACCTGTGTAGGGCTTTTCAATATTGTTGAGTTGGCATTTGATCAAGGAGAACACAGCGAAATAGGACAACAGTTTCTTTCCCGGTAAACATGTGCCACATGTTTGAATTTAAACCAAGTGAGGGATAATTCTAGCTCTTGTGCGCTGAGGATATGATTCAAAAATCCGTTTGTTGATTTTTCAAAAATCACATAGTCGCGGTGGCTGCGTGAGGGGTCTTAGGTTTTATCCCCCGAGTTCATAAAAAATTAATCTTTCGTCGTTATTTTTGTCTCGCTTTCGGTCAATGCGGGTCTTTCAATTTACTAATCTTACAATTCTTGGCATTTTGTTTTTTTTAAGACCTTTGATATTTATTTTGTGGTCCGTATATACTTACCTACTCTAGGAAATTTGTTTATTTTAGCATCTCCCTTATAAAGATTGATGGGTCGTAAAAGTGTTTGTTTATTCTCAAAAGTCCAGTGATTCCAAATTGCGCCTTCTTTAACGCACACAGTACAATTTAACAATACAGACGGGAACTTGTTTGCCACTGCTGTCGAATTGCACCTGACGCAATCGACTCATCATCAAACACGAATGACAATTCCAAGCCCCTACAAGATTCATTATTGAATTTTGATCCAATTTTATCTGGGTAAAGACTCTTTAGAAAATTGCCAAAAACTTGACAGAGTCCTATGGAATCAGCAAAGGAAAAGGAACACTGTCATCCTTAAGAAACTGAGGATAACATGTAAATCTTTTATTTTACATCTCTCGTTATCCTCAGCACGTACCACACCAAAAGCTAAGTCGTTTGTTTCTGGGTAACTTCCTCGTTACTTTATCCTTCCTTCCATCGAACGTATATTTTACTTAATAGAGCAGTAAGGACTCCAGTCTCCAGTGAATGCAATAACCTTAAATTAAATTGCCAGAGAAATAAAGGAGTCCCCCTAGACTTGTACCAGTTTGTGTCTCTTGTTTCGGAAGGGACAGTAGAGTTTTCTGTCCTTCTGTGTTTTTCTGTGACAGTTTGGAAATTTTAGCCACGCAACGATCAAACGGACAATGACGCTGTGGACGAAAATAGAAATTGCATATAAAATGGTTATTGTATTACCTACACTGTCTGTTGTCTGATGATGTTCCTCATTTTGAATGCTCTTTAGGTAGATTGCAGTTCTTAAGAGATATTAGACTCGGCAAGTGTGAATTTTGTGAAGTGATAGAGAAGGATTAGCTGCTAAACAGAAAATTTGGTAACGGTTTCTTTGATCTTGAGATCGGTTCTGAATAGTTGTTGTTTTTTTTTTAAATTATTGCAATCGCCATCTTATATTCATACTTCAGCCACAAAATAGTTGAGACTTTGTTTCCCCGTCTAGAAAATAGGGATGAGAAAGTAGGGATGACAAAGTAGGGAGAGAAAGTAGGATTTTAGAAGCGTCTTGAACTATTGTTCTAGGGGTTCCTATTTTTAGTTTCTTATAACACCCAGTGGTTTGAATTAAGCTTAAATGCTTCCAACATAAAACCCTATACTTTATGTGCAGGTGAAGTATAAAACCGTTGGTCTTATCATCGTCCAATCCCTAGATGAACAGCTATTTAAAAAAAAATCCAATTAATTATTTCATTTGAATTATGGTATAACGCTTGAAGTTTTCCATAATTGCACGCATGTTTGTTTTTTAATTTTAATTATCAATGGCACGCATATGCTGTAGTTCGTACATACCACACAACATAAACACACACACTCATATTTTGCGCTTAAATATACAACTAACAAAAAAACTAACAAAAGCATATTTTTTTTCTTTCATCGAACTTTACATCGAACCTTGTTCCTGCGGCTTTAACATCATTTAACCATTAACTTAAAAACTAATTAAATGTGGACAAATGTTTGTGTGATACCTTTTGAAACTAAATTTTCTAAAAAATGGTGCATTTTAAAAATAATAAAAATTTTGAAAACCATATCCTAAATGTCGAAGAATGTCAATGTTCTTCTTCCGATTACATAATCTTCAGCGGGCTGAGGAAAACAAACGCAAAAAACGCGTCGAACGACAACGCCAACAGCAGCGTCAACGGCGCGGCGCTAAAGTGTTTCGATGCGTTAGCGATTCAACGGGACATCTTACATTGGCGCCGTCACGCCTCTTCGAGAGGACGCCCATGAGTCCTTCGGACAGCTTGGATGAGATAGCGTTACAGATCCCAAGGTGAGTATCTATTGATATAAATTAATTACATGTTTAAAAAAAATAATTGTATGTATAATATACTAAAGGAAAATTAAAACAAATGTAGGCTTGAAAAGAAACCAACTATATTCATATAAATAACCTGTAACCATACAGTTAAACTGTACTACTACTTCTGGACGTGGACAGTTCCTAGAGAAACTTTCCTTGAAATATTTCTTAAGACTTTGAAGGGTTATAGGCCAGTGGTGCCATTTTAGCATTTTTCATGCTAAATCTAGCATATTTATTACTTAACCTTAAATTGCATATAAGTATACAAAAATATGCTATATGCAATCTACCATCTTTTCTAATTTTAAAATAAAAACTTTATTCCCACCATAAGAACATATTCAATAATTATTAAATTTAATGTTCATTGCTTAAGACTGAATTCCTTTTTGTTCCTTATTATTATGTATTACATAGAAGTCATTTTGTATTTATATTTATTACTTATTTTTTGTTGTTTTTTTTTAACTTTTTTTTTTGTAATAAAGTCGTTCTTTTTATACTTTAAGATATTTTAATTTATCATTTTTATTTCTTAAATTGGCATATTCCGCTGCAAGATTTTTAGCGCTTTTTAGCCTTAAGAAATCTGGGACAAACTCACAGCTGATAACTTAAAAATTGAGTAGAAGTAAAAAGTCACAATGGAAATAAATACTCTTTTAAATTATTTACCAAGTGAATTGGTTTGCCACGCCAGTGCCAAAAAATAGTTTTTTTTACTCTAATAACAATAAAAACTCGTGTAAGACCTTAACGGCCTTAACAAATTCCACAATCACGCAAACGTCAGGATAAAAATCATCAGCACATTTAAGGTGCAATATAACAACAATAGTATTAGCTTATTGCAATCATTAGCGGCTGTTAGGAAAGCTAAAACATTACGACGAAGCGACAAAAATACGGCAGTTAAGTTTTGTTATCAACAATTATTTGACATTTGTCGTTTAAAAAAAAAAACACGGACGTATTCAAGTGTATAAAATAAAATGTATAACTAACTTAAAAAAACACTTTGCTCAAGTTGAACTGAAAAATCTCTATTACATAACCAAATGTCAACTTAGTAATAAAGGGTGATTTTTTAGCTGGTTTGGTTTTGGCAACACTGGTTTTGACAGCTGACGTGTGTTTAGTACCTTGTGTCACTGTCAAAC
This sequence comes from Cheilosia impressa, assembly GCA_948293265.1. NCBI lineage: Eukaryota > Metazoa > Arthropoda > Insecta > Diptera > Syrphidae > Cheilosia > Cheilosia impressa. Next base: position 22,823,028 of record OX411883.1, on the reverse strand, counting down.
AGCTTCAGTTTGGTTTGCAATTTAACCATGGATCGTCTTACAAATGAACAACGCTTGCAAATTATTGAATTTTACTATCAAAATTCGTGCTCGGTTCGAAATGTTCATCGCGCGCTGCTTCCATTTTATGATCGGCATTCTCGACCTTCTGAGCAGTCTATTCGGAAGATTGTGACCAAATTTCGCACCAAATTTACTTTGTTGGACATTAAACCACCAACACGTTTACGTACTGTGCGTAGTGAAGAAAATATTGCGGCCGTATCAGCTAGTGTGACAGAAGACCGCGAAATGTCGATTCGGCGCCGTTCCCAGCAGTTAGGCCTTTGTTACAGCACTACGTGGAAAATTTTGCGGAAGGATTTGGGCGTAAAGCCTTTTAAGATACAGCTGGTGCAAGAACTAAAGCCAGCCGACCTACCACAATGCCGAATTTTTGGTGAATGGGCTCTTGGAAAGCTGGCCGAGGATCCGCTTTTTTATCGAAAAATTGTGTTCAGCGATGAGGCTCATTTTTGGTTGAATGGGTACGTAAATAAGCAAAATTGCCGCATTTAGAGTGAAGATCAGCCAGAAGCATTGCAACAGCTACCAATGCATCCCGAAAAAGCCACGGTTTGGTGCGGTTTATGGGCCGGCGGCATTATTGGGCCATATTTCTTCAAAGATGATGCGAATCGCAGCGTTACTGTCAATGGTGAACGCTACCGAGCGATGATAACAAACTTTTTTTTGCCCGAAATGGAAGTTCTTGACTTGCATGATATGTAGTTTCAACAAGACGGTGCCACATGCCACACAGCACGCGAAACAATGGCGCAATTGCGAGGCGAGTTTGGTGAACAGTTAATTTCACGTTTCGGGCCGGTCAATTGGCCGCCTAGATCGTGCGATTTGACACCATTAGATTATTTTTTGTGGGGGTATGCCAAGGCTAATGTGTATAGGGACTAGCCCGCTTCGATTGACGCACTGGAAGCCAACATCCATGCATTCATTCGTGAGATACCGGCCGATATGTGTGAAAGAGTATGCCAAAATTGGACTCAGCGGATGGGCTACCTGAGACGCAGCCGCGGTCAACATTTGCATGAAATTATCTTTAAACATTAAATTGCAAGGTTCAAACTATCGATTCAAATAAATATTTCATTAATTTTTTTCGAATTTTTTGTGTTTTTTTTTTAAAGTTCTAAACCTCTTAAAAAATCACCCTTTAGTTGAAGGGTCACGTACTGTCAAATGTCAAGCAAAATTTCGCTTTGAATTTTAAACTGAAATAGAGCAAGGAAAGCTAGGTACCTTTGACAACAGTTTTCTCGTAGACCACTTTCAAAACATGGAAAAATAATGATATATTGACAGAAGCTTCATAATTATATTTGTCAGTGTTTAAGAATTTTCTCTTAATTTTTAAAACTAGATGCACTTGAACAACACTATTTAAATTAATGCTATCAGTCATATAACACTGGAGCGGGTGGAAATTCTGCTTTGTAAATTCTGTCGCCTCACAAAAAATTCTTTTTTTTCAGTTCTGCTGTACAAAATTCTTCATTTCAAATTTAAAGCAAACAAATTCTGCTTATTCTACATTTTTCAACAAAAAAAGAGACATTAAAATAAAAATAGACGTTAAAAAGAAAATAATTTAAACTAGAAGAAGCAATAAAAAGTAGAATAAATATTTAAATCAAAAACAATTTCTGTTGAAAAACACAGCGAAATTTAATTAAATAAAAAATAAATATCAAGAAAACAGCGGTGAAAATTAAAAAGAAAAACTAATTGAAAAATAAGAAAATGTTATTTCCATTTTGCTTTCGAAAATTCTGCAAACAATAATAAAAGTTTTGGAAAATATTCAAAAGCGTGTGCTTTTTAATTTTGTAAAGCGGAATTTTAAAAAGCAGAATTTTGTAAAAATAATAATTTTAACCCAAACCCAATTGGCACTTACAAATTCCCATCGCCATGACACTTCCTATTACCATAGATAAAATCAGTTGCATAATCACATTAATTAAATAAAGGCACTTTTCATGGATTTCAATTAATTATAACGTCTATATTGCCTAAACACGGATCTGGCACGAATGGCATAATCAGTCTCATGAATTCTATTACGATAAATCACGTTTCAAAAATTGCTTGTCGCATGCATTTCCTATGGATTACTATCTATGCAATTAAATTCGGCAAATGCCAATCCAGTTTAACCGCTTTTCACAACAACACCTACCCACAGCTATTCCGTGAGAGCCAATGCACTCTGTCAAATGTCACTCATATTTATTTCGCTCAAGCAGGCTATATTGTTCCCGAATCGAATCCCGATCCAAAATATTCGCTAATGCAATTTCGATGTTCATCATATTGACTGAAATTTGTGAAATATTTCCCAATTAAATTGGCGTTAATTGAACTTAATGCGGACGGGACGAGAGACGAGACTGCATGGTCGCTGAGAGTAAAGTGCCACGTAGCCGGGGTAGGTCTGTTTGTGTGGAATTTAACTTATCCCCGGAACATGTTTGTGAGGGGTCTGCAAATCTGCGGTTTAGAAATGTCATCGTGAATTAATTCCGACTGAAGGGCTGGTTATACGATTGCTATTAAACGTAATTTAATTCATATGTTGACAACTCAATTAAGGTGGTGCCATTAGTGTCAGCAGCAACTTTGGAGTTTCGACTACAAACGATGGCAAGGTCTTGAATCAATCACAACAGCTGACGTCGATTGTTATACGGGTTATAAATGTACCCTTAATATGAACTGTCACACTTAGGTAGCTTTTAATTAAGTTGAGAGAAAAATGCGTCTGATCTCTGATGTTTACGTATCATCAATCACTGTTGGTGTGGAATGGGTTTATTGATTTTCTAATGGACGCGATGTTTAACTTTGAATTAATAAATGGAACCGGAGTCATATTGCGTCGCCTTAGTGAATATGTTATAGAAAATAGTACATAATATGCTGGAAAGGATGATGTGGGCGCTATGGATAAGAAAAAAAGCATGTACCTAATGTGCCTGGCTTTAACACCCGTGAACGCGTAAGACCGATCGTCTTCAACCGGATCCGTTCGGGTTAAGCATGGGATGTCCACCATTGACCAAATATTTACAATATAGTTGATATATGCGCGCTGGGCGAATTAGAAGAAGGGCTGTCCCTGTTAAGGCCTCTTGAAGCTATAACTGGTCAGCTTCAACACGGTTGCTCCCCAATGGGTGTGGGGTCTTGCCACAGGTTTTAGAAAGGAGTCACTCTCATATACCTATGGTCCACCCTTAAGTAAAGCATAACCAAGACTGAAATTGCATTTAAAGGCTGCTTTAATGGACATTTTTATCAATAAGGCAAAGCAGACAATTATAGCATCTAGGTATATTCTGTACCTAGGTATCCCTGTACAGCTTGTAGAGTTCGCTGTTAAATCTCGTCCTCCAAAGGCCATCAACGAAAATCACTGGAAGAATTTTGCGTTCGAAGCGACCAAGGAGATCTTCATCCGCCTTTGATAACGTCCATGCTTCTGCACAGCAGGACTGGATTAAAGAGAGACTTACGTATAGAGTCTCCTTAGTGTTTATCGACAAGACCTTACTAATCAATTGCTTTCTCATGCCAAAGTAGCAGCGGTTAGCAAGTGTGATTCTTCGCTTAATTTCAAAGTTAATAGCGGAGTCGAGGCAGACAAAGTTCGGAACCACCTCAAAGTTATAGCTGTCTATCGTGAAGTTCAGTCTGATTCATCGATGTTGCGTGTCTCTTCTTGTTGACAGTAGGTATATTTTGAATTTTGAAAAATTGTGCTTTGGTGTTGGCTTCATTCTTTTCGCAAGAACGATGTTGAAAAAATCACTTGATGTGGTACATCACTATGTATTCATACCAATTGCTATCGACTTTGTAGCAACTCAGTTTGTAGCGCTATGGCAAATGTAGTCTTTATTTTGACAGCTTTTAATATGGATGTGCTCAGGACGCTAGGTACTACTGGGGTCCTATAAACTGTTTTCAGTAAGATTTATGGGATAATACATAGAAGAACGATGAATCACAAACTAAAAAATGGAGATATACACCAAAATAACCAGTTTATAGCACTTTATCAAAAACTCATTGCATACCTACAGGCTGATTTGGAGAAAAACTTGCACTTTACTAATGTTCCTTAGAAAATTTTTATCTTACCAACACCAAATTCGTTTCAGTCCCACTCATGGACCGTGACTATGTTTTCAAATTGTTCTAGCCTCCGAAAGATGTCCTTAGAAAATTCAGTTTACAGTCTGTAGACTTTTATTTTGTTTGCTTATATGGAAAATATGTGCCCTACAAATAGTCAAAGAGCTAAAGTTAATAATATTACAGATTTTGAACCCGACATCACTAAGGAAACACTCATAAAAATGTCTCCTAATTAAATCAGGAGAGAGTAACAATAATAATAAGATGTTAATATCTATTTTGCATAATCAATTACACTACTTCGCTAAATACACGCTAGAGTTGTAAGTCAACTACGTAGCGCATTAAAGTGCTTCCTATACAACAGCAACTCCAAACTCAGCTCCGCATTAGCATAAGAAATGACGAGAAAAAATAATTCTCCAATCAAAATAAAAACAACTGCGTGTACATCCCCACAAATAAAAAACAAAAACACTTCACACCCCACAAAGCGAATACAAAAAATTAACACATCGGCAATTTAATAAATCCCCGTGTTCCGCAAAGTTTAGTACCCAACAAAAAACCTCCATTTCGCTAATTTTATTTTCTGGTGGGGGCGGCAGCCCTTAGTGGATAAAAAAAAATTTAATGGGGAAAAAACGTCTAATAAAATAAAAAACATTCCACGCTACTTGAGTGTAGACTCCCTTAGGCCTTAGGTTACCTTCATCCGCATTTTGTTTTTTTTTTTCTTTTTTTCATTTCTTTTTTTAAATCTGTTGATATGCCCATACCAGGTCCTTTGCCAGACACGCGTCTCGCAATCCCACCGGGGTAAGCTGATGGATTCTGTCTGCTGTACAACATAGAATATCACTCTCAATATATGCATTCCTCCTTGACACCTTCGTTACTAATGATTGCGTGAGTGAACACCAAAGAGGGGTAACCATATTTCGACTTCCACTCACGTCTCCGCCATTTAAGGCATATTAACAATGTCCGCTTATTGTACAAGTAATGGTCATCATAAGCTTTGCAGAGCCACGCACAACATGCACGGTGACTTCATTTGTCATGTACCCACTTAAAGAAAGCCACTCAGCCGTCCAGGTGAGTTATTCGGGAAAAATTATGCTCAGGAATACAGGCTATTTGAACAACAGCACTGGTATTTAAGGTCTCGGCAGTTTAGAGACTTAAGGTGTTTGTTTTACGACTCGCTGTGTTTATTATTGGCATATAACTCATTGTTGATGAGAGTACCAAGGACTCGAAGTGAATTAATTGGCACGTTTTCCCGGAAATATTCCACCAAAGAGCGCTATAACAAATAAGGCCTGAGCTCGCAGGCCTCCTAAAAATGTTTAAACGAATACGAAGAGCTTTGCGTTGCTAAGGCATTCGATGTCCCTAATGAAGTGCGTATGGCAATAAAAATGCGCTTGTGCTGACGGAAAGGATTTTCCACCCAGACACTGTAGTTTCCTCATTTAAGGGTGAGCCCTTGGGTAAAGTATATGGGCATATGGAATCGCGAAGGTATTCATAATTTGACAAGAAGACGCCTAAAGGTGAGGTTCCTCACTTCAAATGCAAACGGAGCGAGGATTACGAAGAGTGGAATGGAAATTAATTTTTCCAAATATGCCGGATTACCTGGGCTTTCAAGGGAGATTATAACTTTAGCTTGATAACGAATTCTGCGGAAAGTTCCTGAAGAATTATTATTTAAGATGTGTGTACCAAGTTGTTAATCTAAATAGGACGGATATGTTTCGTAATCCAAGTTGAGAGTGACAATTAAAAATTTATAACTTTGAAACCTTCAACCTGTGCAAAGACTTAATTAAAAGGAAGTGAAAAAATGGAAAATATTCACATAGTAGGGGAATATAAATAATTCTGGTGAAGTATGCCTGCAGGTGGCAGTGGAATAGAATGGTGTAAGTTGTCTGGATCCTTCAGGTTTGTAGGTCAGTAGGCGCCACCCATTATGCAGAACTTTTGCGTACTTTTACTTTACGATTGCTTAGGGGCATCTAATTAATCTCGATCAGATGAAACTCTTTTTTACGAGCAAGTAGGTTCAGTTTTTGCATGAGTTTTATATTTGTCAAGGACAAAAAATCGCCACCGTGACAGATAGTTGTTTCGTTTGAAATAGCAGCGCTGCCAATCTGTGAGATTTGTGTTCTGTGATAGCAACAATCTAAATAATTGAAAACTACTCACAAGTCCCAGGCTAGTGGGCAGATTGCAAGAAGCATATAAGTGAAAAGCATTAGTGATGGCTCAGTGAGTGGTTATGACTAGTTTGCTAGACTACTAGTTGCGGATTCAACCTTTGGAGAAGCATATCTAAAACGCAAGCAATTTTACTCAAATCTGTATCAGCGAATTTGTTGCGTTATCTAAATGGATTGGTTGTACCAACAAATCATTTGTGAGTTGGTTGCTTCATTCACCGCTCTAGTATCCTTTCCCACAGACGGGTTGTCAAAGGCTTAAACGTGGGGCACACTATTTGTGGCTACTCTGTGTCTCATTCATTATTGCAACTATATAAATAAGTTGGCCGCCTCTGTCGCTCATCTGTCCTCTCAACGATGCATTTACCTCCATGACTCTCAGCTACTAAAAGAAAGTATTGCAGCCACCTAACCGAACCTAACTAGAGCTCAACTGTCTTGAGGCAGCTTTTCAATCCAGGACTTCGGACTCAGCATAGAATTGAAGTTCCCTTCCCTTCGTCCTCAAGCAGGAATTTTTGTAAGTAGTTAGACCATGGATGCCTCTTTATGTTGCGCCGACTATTTATGTTTCAGTATTAGAAGAGAGAGTTCCGATCTTAATGGTTTGCCTTTAAAAAGAATCTCTAGCCTAAAAAGTCATCTTAAGCACCTTGTTGACGCATGATGCAGCTTTTCAAAAGTATCTGCAAATGGGTGGCTTCAATTCTCATAAGAAGGAACATAGCACAGGAAAGATTGGATTGGATCAGATCGAACGAAAAGAAGATGTTGGACTTTTGCTCTGGAAATGACATGTTGTGACCTTTCTTTCTATACGATGTTCGTGGCTTCATTGGAGCTGAACTAATAAGTACACGCCCTACTAAAGGGTTACACAAATACAAAGGAAAAGTTTCGAAAATAGCGATGGAAGGTTTGTACAAATTGCACCTGTTTTATTAAATTAAAATGAATGGCCGCTCTGCCGTTTCCCACTTCCCCTCATTCATCCGACATGAAAAGTTTTCTCAACAATAAGTCTTTTGGTTTATGAAACTGAAGAATGATTACAAGTTCTTCTTTTTCTTCAGAACTTCTTTAATTGATTTTCAGAATTCAGCTGTTCTTTTTTCACTGCGCCACCTCTCGCGAACATCTCACAAACATTCGAGAGTATTACTGTCATGAAAGAGCTTCTCTAATAAGCCCTTTGGAATCGTCATAAAATTGTATGTCCCTTCCATTCGTCCCAAAAATGAAAAACAAAACGAATGGTTGTGAGAAGCTACAAGCTGGCTACCTGCGGAACTGTTGCGCCAACTAATTATTTATTTTTTTATGCTTTTGTTCCATACTGCAAAACCGGGATGAATAAGGTCTTTTACAACATCTCCTGTTCTATAAAAAATGGCTTCAACGCTTTTTAGCCCGTTGAAATAGCGATTGGCTAAAGTGAAGTGATTCGCTTGATCTCTGGGCCGATGTCATTTTGTAAAGTTGTTGCAGAACCCATAAGTACAAAGTCCTTCACTACTTCGAAGTGATATCTGTTCACTGGTCTTGAGTCGCCGGTGCTGGGGGGGATTACATATACTTCTCTTTGTCGTCCTCATTACCCACTAAACTAATTTTCGACGCGGTATCGCTGCGCTCTTCCGACAATCCAGTATAGGTATCATCAGCATATGGAAGCAGATAAGCGGACATTAGAGAAATTATGCCTCTGATAGGAGGGTATAATTCCAAATGCTTATCACGATTTTCGCAGGACTCTTTCTTTTTGTTTTAAAAGAGAACTGCTTGTCCACCCCCAAATGCATTGGTATCTTACATTGTGACGTAGATGGTGGAACAAAAGCCAAAGTGGCGAAATCTTTAACACACGGCAACGCCATGCACTACGCTTTTATTTCTGACGTACAAGAACGTTAAAATATATAAACCGAGTGATATACAAAATTGACTTCCAAAATATTATCTAAAACATCACTTGCTTGCAGGACCAGGATATTTTATATGGCGAGCGTCTACTGATGACGACGATTTCTACCACCATAATGATGATGAAGCCTTTAAAACTGCCAACTACACTGTAAAAGATTCAAGAATTTGTTTCCTGCTATTAATGATGTTTTTTGGGTTCTACATCAACCAACCTTTGCTTTTATTCCACACTTCCTTTCTCTGCGCCAGCAATATCAAGGCTAATGCACTTCCTTGAAATATATTCATCGTATGCTCTCATTTGCTTTCGACAATCACTCTTCCGTAAAGGAACGGTACAGCACTTTCATCATCCTTATCGCACCCCACTTCGTCAAGCAAATCACTTGCAGAACTTCATTAGACAAACTCTAGGTATAGATACCCTTCCACGGCATTTTTACACATGCAAATAAAAGCCAAAGTAACAAGAATTCACCCATCCAAAGGCGCCTCCATCTCCAATGCCCTTTGCACAGGGGTTCCCTCAGCGGAACTTACACCCCACGTGTTTTACCTTATTTTGTATCGTATTTTTATAACTTGTGCATGTCAGCTCGATGATGACACAAGCAAATAAAAATGTAAAAACCATCCAACATCAGGATATGCGCCCTGCCCGAGTTGCCTGTGCACCCACATCAAGCACACGAGTCCTTTTCCAGTCGATAGAAATCAAATAGAATGGCAAGAGAACCTTTAAATTGAGTTTAGAGTTTATTTTCAAGCCCCATGCTGAGCTCAAATTTTTCAAATAAGGGACGAGAGAATATCCTGTGAAATATGTAATGAAATTCACTTCTACCACCGGATTTCCGGGTGGTCTGAAACGAACGTATATGTCGTTTTACCTCCGTGATGCGACACTGGAAATTGGAGTCTAAGTTTCCGGTAATGGGTTGCTCTGTTGTGTACAAATTACACATAGGTATGTGTGGTAGTCCTAGGTAGACATACCTTCGGTGCAGTAAATGTGTCAGTCTAATCAGGCGAATCTCAGTTCCTAAGATGATGATGTCTCGTCTGCAGCTGCGGATCTACTGATGCGGAAAGTCGGAATGGTATTTTGTTTTCACCTTGTCTTGTGTGGGTGGCGGCAAGCGAAAAGTTTTATATTGTGGGTACCTGCCCCCACCGAGAGTCAATTTAATGACTTTTCATGCAACATTTCCTGCACATACATAGTTTTGAAGTTTCTTCTTTTTTTCGTTTTGTTTGTGTGACATTTAAGTATCAGGATTCTGGATGCCACTGCTGTATCATCTGTTGTAATGGGAGGAACACAAACTTTCAACTCGAGAGCGAATTGATGTTTGACTGGAATGAAGAATGAATTAAAGAGAAGATAGGATGCCGCGTTTAACGATTGATAAAAGTTTCAGAAGCCATAAAAGTTGTAGAAAAAATATACTTATAGCATTGTAAAGAGGTGCCTATTAAGTTAGGAATGTATCAAAGTTTGTGTTAATGTCTTGAGGACACTACTAACAAACCTAACTTGACCTGTGCTCTCAGAGAATGGGCATGACAGGCAATGGGGTGTTAGCAATCATTTTTAAATATCACTTTTGATTTGTTTCGGGTCGTAATAGATAATTTTAAGCTCCCAATTGCGAGATTTGTTTGAAAATAATAATAATATCGAGTCCTTAAATTTAAAGTCTAATTTTAAAACGTTACACAAATTCCAACCTTGAGTTTTTGAATTTTTACATAAATAAAAATCGTTATATGTTCTGCAGACAACCGATTCTGAGTTGCGAAGCTGGTTCAATTTTGTTTCCGCCCACTGTCGGTTTACTTAAAAAATTGTAAAGACGGACGGACGGAAAAATCTTTTTCAACCTTTACACTAAATACTTTGTAGGTCACAATGAGTATTTTACATAGAAAATTTCGCCATTGTGAGCTCATAAAATCTGGCATGGCCACTAAATATGATTAGGGATTTGTAACGCGTTTTAAATATTGTGGAACATTATTTGACTGCTTGCATATAGTCTGTATGTAAATGGTGTTCGAATTCGACTGTTGGACTCTAAAATGCAACAGAAACCCCCTTGCATGCTTTTAGTACTAAACTGCTTTCAAAACAAAAAAGGAAAGTTCATTAAATCGGAGCAATTCGATACAATACATAAAAAATAACCTTTCTTGGCATTTCCTAGAGGTGATGCTATCAGGGAATTTTATTTCCAAAAGAACCATACTGCCAAGCTTAGTAAAGAAGACAACTAGAAGCAATGAATCCACAATCGATAAACTGAGCTTTCATTGGTACGAGTAGATGTGTCCAAAAACGCGCCGACAGAAACAAAGTCAACCCTGGGGTCAGATTCTGTAATGCGAGACGATTAAACGTTTTCGTGCACAGGAATGATTTGACTTATGTTACACAAGTAAATTTCTTCGTGTACACGAAAACGCTTGAATGTTTCGCCTTACAGAATGCCGACCCTGGTCAGCTATGCAAACTGCAATCATGGCAATTCACTTTTACATCATTATATTTATTTTAATACGTGTGGGAAGTAGGAGTACCTGCGAAAATTTAATGAGATCATTAGAAGAGAGGAGAGGACCTTGACTTCTGTTGAGTATTGACATGTATGGCGGCCGGATAATGAAATAGAAAGGGGCCAACAGTTAAGAACTTTTCGGTGGACCAAAAATGCATTCAACAGAAGCTGGCGAATGTGGCAATGGTAGATTACCTTGCGCAATTCTATATACGTTAGAGAATTGCGGAATAGGGGATCACAACCCAAAAGAAGAATTTAGAAAACTGGAGGCAAGAATCTGGCATAACTCTCAGGGCATGAGGCAGGCCAAGAAACTTCTGGGGCAATACAACCGAAGAAGACTTCAAGCTTGCATCGGCAGGAGTATAAATAACCTCCGTATCCCAACGGGGCATTGTAGAATCAAGGAACACCTCAGGAAACTGGGTACTATATCTTAAGAAAGTCTGAGTCCAGTGAAATCCCATAGCACGTGCTGGGATCATATGAGGCACTGACCCACAAAAGACTGAAATACTTGGGCAAGCACCAACTATCTGCTGAGGAAATACTGTCACTGGAGCCAGCTCTCATCCTAAGATTCTTAAAAGAAACTGGACTAGAGAGAGTGCTATAGTACGGATTTATTCCGCCAAGGAGAAACAAGAGTACAAGAACCTCTAAAATGATTCCGAAAGGAATTATAATGTGAGAGGAACTCTTATGAGGACTATACCTCACTGAGGCGTTAGCAGGGAGTACAATAGACCAAAAGTTCTCAGTACAGGAACCCCTTTCACATAATTATAATAATAATAACTAATAACACAATTTGTAATAAACTGCAAAAAAAGAATTGAATTGTACCTAACTTATATAAATAAATACCTATTGTACTTTTTATTAAAAAATGCTCGGAAAAATGTACAAATGTGCCTACAAAATAACCCTGGTAGACAGTAAGAACTGTGGGGCACCACATCAAAATTCAAGCGAATGATTGCAATTGCCAATATAAGTATTTGGTTAGCTTAAATATTCCATTGAGTAGAAAGGCCTTGTTAAGAAACCCTAAGAAAACCATGTCACAGAATCATTGACATTGCAAAACGCTTATGAAGATATAACTTATCGTTTTGAACGCAAAATTCTTCAACTGATTTCCCATACCAATACACATGTAGTATGAAACGAACACCTACATGAAAACGTTTTGGCCTGAAGGTAATTCTTTCTGTGTTAAGAAAACCGACCCTCAAAAAGTGGGCGTGCTCAGAATGCTTTTATATCTGCTATTATTGAGGATTTGTTTTTTTTTTTTCTTTTCAATTTATCGCGGACATAGCTCGGTAAGACGCGCGTAGGTTAGGTAAGGTTAGGTTAGGTTGAGTGGGGCTGTGAGATCGTCACAAAAGACCGGGCACCATACCCAGGAAGACGCGCATAACGAAGGATAAATTGTTTAATGTGATTCACATTTTTTTTCATATTTTTTTTTAAAAAAGTAAGTAAGTCATAAAAAATGTGTTTAAAAAAAAAAAAATAAATTTCTTTAAATTAAATAAATGACGGCCCTGCTGTTTAAATACTTGCATGGTTTCCAGCGTTTGCTATATCAGATAGCAAATCGTGGGCACCATTCGCTATATGGAAGTACTAATGTAAATCTGATATAAGTAATAAATATTAATAATAAATAAAATCAGTATAATGAATGAATGAATATTTATATTTTTACTGTTAATTATTAAACAAAGGACATAATTTATATGGTGGCGAAATATTTGCTTTTATTTAAAATATTTTCATATAATGAACTATTTAACTCATGCTATCCCCTTTTTCTCTTTACAGGTATGTGATATCCTTTTGTGTGGTATAACATGTGTTGGTATGAAATTTATTTTATTTATCAATCATATATTTTTTGCACAAAACCTGTGCCTTCCATATTTACATCCAGTCCGATATGGTCGGATGAAAACAACTCAAGCATTCACGATGACATATTCGGGTCATGTGTCCATTATCATTCCGATTATCTGATATTAAAGTATCACTTACATCATACATTTATGCGGGGACATGTGTATTGAATTTGCTTCAACAATAGATAAGGACTGTATGACCTAGAAACGGGATATCTGTACTAAGAAAATATTGAAAAATGTCCATGTCAATTCGATGATAAGACGTGTCGTGTCCTTTTCGGTATCCTAACGAGTTTTATTGATCGAGTGGAACCTTTAAGACACCTGTTCTACAGTATGATATGTGTGAGATATCCTTACAACTGTGTGTTGTACTTTCTCATCGCTTTGCTTCAACTGGAGTAAGGACTCGTTCTATTGGGATTATAGGCACTTGAATTTGTAATTGAAATATGCAGATCTCTTCTGTACGACTTAATCTTTGCACATATACCAGTGCAATCACTTTCAGGATATTATGTGTCACATACACTGCTTGTTTAAAAATGATTTCGCATAATGTAAGGATAGGCAACTTGTTTGCACACGCCATGAAAGAAGCAAATCGAAGGATATTAGATCTAGGAGTGCCTGCCAATAATCAGTGTGTAAGTTCGTATCTGAGACCGAAATAGAACATGCTTCTGTGATTGTTTTTGCTACTATGGGTACCCAAAAAATTTGACTTTCGCCCTAGCATATTGACGTGTTGTACATTCGTGTGTGTTTGCAAGGTCTTCAAATTGACTGGGGAATTAATCTCCACTCCAACCCACATGTAGGCTTTTGACGACAAATTGGATTAGTAATGGTGTGGTGAATCCGTGAATGCTGCAAAGGAACGAACCACAGGCTATGAATTTGAATATTTAAGTTTCTCCTCCGCCACGGATATTTGTTGACGTGTTCACAGGTCGTGTCCTGTCATGGAAGTAACTCACGGTCACACTTGTGGTCAGAGATACTATACAAACGGAGCTGTGACACAAGGAAAAGCGGCATTATCAAAAAATTTGAATATGGATGTCACTTTCACGAAGCGTCATAAGACCAATTTGAATTAATGTCACTTTCCACGGTTTGGGCGAATAATTCCACCTCGATTGCGAAATAATTTCATTTATCTATCTAACTCTACCGAATTTTAACGAGAATTTGTTTTAAAACGAAAGTGTTTTCTTACCCTCTCAAATTCTAAAAAAAAAACAAAACGCTTTGGTCTTAAAAATACCTATAAATTTTCTTGAAAACTTTATTTGGTCTAAAGAAATTATCACTTCAAAAGACCTTAGGTTTTAGTCATTATTTTCCATAGGCTATACTTGATCTCTCTAGCTCCGTAGAAAACCCCACTGTCCACTAAATCACCACAAGTAACCATCAGCGACAGTTGCCATTCCAATAAAAAATTGAGGACATTGGGCTACCGCCACAGGTGCGACTTGAATGCAACCTCATTAATGCAAATTTTGTTTCCAAAAGCTCATAAAAGGGTTTTCTTAAATTATTGTCGAGCCTTTGGCGTTACATAGATATTGTATTTTTGTTTGCTCCGTTTCTAAAAATATTTCCAGCACCTACCACGCATCGTATCGGTTCGCTAGACAAGCAACAAGAAAGTATTTTCCAACTCAACAACAATTCCTAACTAGTTAGACCTGCAAGCTTGTTAGCTAAAAATAGCAGTTGGATGTTGTTTTTATGATACAGTATTTATCTACTCGTATAACTGCGCGTGTTGGAGAGGACTTTTTCCCATGGCAATTAAAAATTTGTCGGTTGTTGGTGGATGGATATAGCTATACGGGTAACGAATGCGACGTAACAATGTTTGGTTTGGATAAAGTTTTGAACTCATTGATTGAGAGACGGGAATAGGAATTTTTTGTGTTGGCTATAAGGACTGGGAAGCGCGTGATTGGCATAGTATAATAAATATATAGCAAGTGCGCAGCATGGAGGTTAACGCAATAATATTATTGAGGGACACTTGAATGGGAAGGTGCTTAGTGGGTGTTTTGTTTTGGTCTTTCGGAATGTATCCACAAACGGTGACTGGTAAGAGGTATGGTCAAGTTTGTTTGCAGTTTATTGCTGGTTTGCTGGTGAAGCAATGATTTCACATGAGTGCTTTAAGAGGAGACCTCCAAGGGGATACCAAAATTAAATTTTGTTTAATGGTTTATGCATCATCAGGTTTATGCATGATAACGTTTCTTTGAAAGTGTGCTAGGCTCCATTCACATAAGCCCTCCTGTTTTAGGGCGAACCTTGGCTACCTAAACCTCAAAAACTGTGGGACTCTGCGCCCAAGTCAGTAGGACTACCTCCACCATTTCCGTCCACGACATCCATAACTTGTGTGCGATTTGAAATTATTTGTTTGCATCCCCATTCTTGGGATTGCATTACAGGAAATATTCCATTAATAGAGTCTTGAGCTGTCTTTCTACCTATTCGCCTGCGTTCCCTCTTCAGTTACATAGATTAACTCTTTGTCTCTGGAGAGGTGACAACTCATTTTCTTAAAAAAATAACCACGATTGACCAACTCATTTGCATGGTCTCAACTACTAGAAAGTTTAAAATGTTTCCTATTCTGGTGATTACATGTTAATTACTGTCTTTAGGATCAGTTTTATTTTGAGCGGAGGTGAGCTGCTCTCAGAACTGCTGCTGGTAGACTTAAGTCATCTCTCTAAGAGCTTTTCTGTCGCATATGTAAGAACCTGCATGTCCCCTTTTGCTTTGCTTATTACTACCAGAAGCTGATGTTTTCTACAGTTCTTCTTCAAACTCCTTTCCATATGCAGCGGTATTACAAATTGAGCAGAAGTCGAGAGCATGCAGCGAGTGTCAGCCATTCATCATTGAATCTAAACAGAAATGCTCTCTAACCGAATGTGTCAGGAAAATTGTATCTTCTTTTCTGCTATAGTTAGGGACTTGAGGTTGAGATTGGTCCGTCTGCGCTTGAACTTTCTTATAACCTAATTCCCAGGGACTGCTGTTTATCTCTATCCTTGTTTTTCGAATTCTATAGAAGAGTTTCAACTCATTTTGATTCGCCTCCTTGTACCTTCTCCCTCTGGATATGTAACCATATCTTCTTTCTTCAGTAGTATCTCTTAATTTCTGTACCTTTTTGTATTTTTTTGGAGCTTGAAAAGTTGTAACAAATCAAATTTTTGAATTCAGCTCTGGAAACTTACCTTCCATTTGATCTATATTTTATAAGAATCGGTTTTGAAATATCCCCGTCACTTGAGTTTGACCGTTTCCGTCATTTAAAGTATCGAAACCATTTATCTGTTTTTTACTCTCTTCGATTAGGAATCACAGCTCCGGCGTCCGTGGGACATCGTATTGTGTCATCTTATTTGATTTTGGGCAGTTTTTCCCAGCTCTTTCCAATAAATTTCTGATCGCGCGCTGTACTTTAATCCCCTGTTTTAAATTTGGACTATAGAATGGAAACACATAAGGCCGATCGTCAGCAATCTGAGGCCCCCCTCATTGCTTACAAAAAGTGTTCTCATTACCTATAATCTTAAGATCAATCCTAACTCGAAATTTACAATCTGGAAACTTAAATCGGTATGCGCACATTTAGTTATTTTTTTTCAATAAGGACAACCAAAATTTGCTTTGTCTCCTTTCTCTTGACAAATCCGCATCCATTTGACGAACAATTTAAAGAGCTCTATTGGAAGTGCCGCTTTAGTTAAATGTACGCAACACTTAAACTTAAACAATTTACGAATTTATATCCTCACCTTCAGACAGAAATCGGAGTGGTTCTTATTTTTGCTAATCATGGTAGACCCAAAACGACCCTTGGGTATCCCTTTTGTCAAAACTACACAACCGCATTTAATTTAATTGCGAAATATGGGGCACTGCACGCTTTATAAATTCTCTATTGTTAAAGGACACAAGAAAACACTACAGGGATTTCAACAGTAGCTCCCCATATGTGGGGGAATGACGAGCGTAGCTTTAATCTTGTAACTTTAATCTTTGTCTTGGCGTTTAACTATTTTTGGAGAAACTCCTTAATTTGCTACAGCAACAAACGGTTTTTTCTAGTCGGCTGTATTGGTTAACCTAAATCTCACCCGAAAATATATGAAGACATATATAATGTTAACCCGTTGTAAAGTGGCATGTGTGGCTTGGGCCTACTCATTAGGTATGTCCCAGGAGAGTTCTGGGCCAGCAAGCACCTGTGATGTTTCGAATGCATAAATTACAATATTAAGCGAGGTGTAATTTTGGCTGGCGCTAACTCCCCGAATGTATTTTTTCTACACGTATGATGTAAATCGCTCGTTAGTATTATAGGATGGAGGCGTTGCTACCTCTTCGTACACTGACATTTATGTTAATCAAGGTTTTTTCGAAAATGAAAATTGTTGAACATTTTAAAGTAGCTAACTAAGTTAAAATCGCATGCAATTGAATCATAGAACCCATGGAAATTTATGATATTGCATCATTTTGAAATCATTTTCACGGTGATTGGATTGCGTTTTAGACTTTTTTTTAAAGAGAAGTCGAAAGAGCTCTTTAGCATTGATATTGAATGATGGACTTTAATTGGATATTTGGATCAGCTCCTGTTTGACTGTTTCCATGTTGCTCACTGTACTTTTTAAATGCAAGAGTTTCATTAGAATCTAAAAGATAGTAAAACAAAGTTTTTGCAACAAGTCCGTAGGGACCCTAGGCCTAGCTTCTCAAAACCATTAATTTTGTGTGACTTTTTAATTTTTAGGACGAACGAAACTTGCCAAGTCCAAAGGGCTAGTTGACAAGCTCTTCTAAATGTAAGTTAAACTCTCGGATGTTTGCCGGAAGTTCGCGAGAGGTGGCATAGTGAAAAAAACCTGAAGATTCATCTAATTTGTGTTTTTCCGGTGATCGAACCTGGGAGAGTGTCTTTTTGTGATATTATAACATTTGCAATTCCTGATCTTCCAAGCCCTTTCCATGTTGGAGTATCCATGCCATTTCCTTATTTTTAAAGGACCAGTGGCTTCTACCATTTACTTCAATTTGTCGCAAAAAAAAAACAAGGAATTGCTGTGAGCAGCTATACCTGAACTGCCGCGTCACCAATTTTGTTTTTTTTTCACTATTAAAGCACAAGAAGTATTGTTCTCGCGGAAAGCGTCGGTCTCCGGGAGTTAGTCAGGAATGACAAAGCGTTTAAAGAGGAAATAAACAAAAATCCTGCATCCTCAGTTAGCGGTTTATTTATATGCAAACCCGAATAATCGATGACAGGAATGCGTCAACGTACTACTCCACACCCTTCAACCATTCTTCCGGCGGGACTGCCGTTTGGTATTTTTTTCGCGGGGCTGGTTAGTAATTCATGCTATATATCCTCTGAATCTGCCGTTTCGAATCTTTTTGGTCTTTCCAGTCTTCTTTGCTATTCGTGTAAGCTCGTTACAAAAAATAACAAATCCCCATTCAGTCGTCTTATGACCTCAACATATAGTTTATTACACGCTGAGGGCTAAGTTCGCTCTTAGTCCTGCAAAGCGCCTATAACTGGCGAGAACGTCGATGTGGATCATTCCCAATATAACGCAGTCTGCTTCACCCGAAATCGATCGAAATCCGCTTTTTGTTCTTATTGAGCAGAACCTGTATGCTGACTAGAGGTTTTTTGCTTGTTTGCTTTGTTTTAAGAGCCCCCGCCCAGACCGGTGGTACAGGACGTGTGATTTGTTTCCCAACCCGGAACGTTAAAAATTTCACATACTTTCGGCTGGTATTCAAGAAAGCCTCGGTCTTGTAGTCAGCTAGTTCTAGGCCAGCAGACTGCAAACATTTCTTGATTCCGTTGCACATTATATTCCAAGGTCCAAGAACCGAGCCTTGTGGCAATCCGTCGTCAGTCTGGTACCTCAGCTTCCTACCGGTAAAGTAACTCGGAACTATGTTCCGCAGCTCGTACGGCACATTCATTCCATTCTGGTTAGGGACCTCATGATACATGAGCAGGTCGCCGAATAAAAAGCGTTTTTTACTTCAAGGTCCAAGCCTCACAACTGCACAGTATTTCCTCGGTCAGGGTCTCATTTGACAATTGAATCTCTCAGACAGACTAAATGTATGCTTCCAAACGTCTGTAAAATAATAAGCGGCTTTCTCGGTGTCGCTCAGCTGAAAAGATTCCAGGCAACTTATGTGCTTTCTTATAGGACACTTTCCTTTCTCCGAGCATCTAGAAGTTGCTGCCATTTGATATCAGGAGTAGACCCTAGACAGAGGTTTCCCACAAGGCAGCATTTTTCTGTTTTAGTGATATGGTGTATTTTTGTCGATGCTCTCTTCAAAATGTGATCAACGTTTCTTGCCAGCGTATGCTGATGACCGGTTTTCACCAGGAATAAATTTATATGACCCAAGCAGCTCGAAGAAAATATAAGAATCTTCCAGTTATCTCCGTAACTTTAAGGCAAGCTTAATAAGCATCAGAATTTGAAGGTTAGTTGTGAGCCTGTAAAAATGTTCGTTGTTCACCTTTCGCATTTCGTTGCAGGCAATATGGGTATGTCTAGAACTTTGTCTCTATTGCTCCTAAACAGAGGTAGTTGCCGAACCCAGGCTACCGAGTATAGATATCTACTCTTGTTGTCAATTAAAAATTGACCTACCTCGTCTATTACATATCAGGGCTGCCAAAACCGGTATGCAATGCACCCTTTGATGCCATTCACATTCATCAGTTGCTCCAAATCGACAGCGATATATTTGATCATGGAAAGGCAAACAACTCAATTTATTATTTGCAGTTTGTTGCTGTATATCGGTCATATCCAGAAAAAAAAACATACACGCGTCTGGTTTTATTAGTTCCGCTTTTATAAATTTCCAATTTCCGTCCAATGTCGGTTTTAAAAATTTAATACAAAATAACAACGTCCAGTGGCTAATCCACAACCTTTTTAATCTAAAAATCCGCAATTCCCAGCGAAAAAACAATTCTAAAGAGATTGCACAATCCAACGGAACTGCAGTGATGAAATAGTATAATGATTCCATTGAGGACATTGCTATCGATTTTGAAATAAACCTCTTCAACCAGTCATATAGAAAAGAATCCAATTGGGAGCTTATCATCAGACGGGGGATTAAATATTTCAAATGATGATGGCATCCATTAGAGTTCTTTTTTGTCCTACTCAATTATCCTTATACTCACACGCATAGATAGCAGAAAATTATGATGACACCATTTAATGAAGACATTGCCAAGTTGCCCACTAGAACGACATCGAACAAAAATGTTGGCAGTGGAACGTAATTCAATCAAATGGAGCTCATCGTCCCCTCGTGCTTGCAATCGAGGGAATATGAATTTCGTATTTCTTCGCATATTTGGGTGCCAAGCATGGGGCAATTAGTTCGCCAATTATGTTGGAGATTATTATGATGGGCGGGGTTAATCGAATCACATCTGGGCTCGGCTATAAAAAATTAGGTGGCAATTTATTCTGGACATAGGCGAGGCCAAATTGAATTTTGAACATAAATTGGGACATATAGACCTTGGGTTGACATTAAGTAGGTGAAAGTGGGCCTTTGTCTTTGTAGGTACCTTGTGAAATAAGCAAATATAGGTACCTGTGCGTTTTCGAGAGTTTCAATAAATTCTGCTGCGGGACTGAGGTATTCAAAGCACTACACAAGTAGCGAACCTTCAATGACAATCGACGAAAGTTCCTTCACCCTGAGTAGCTTGTCCCAAGCCATATCAAATTTTTGTTTATAAAACTGTGGAAGCAAAAAATTCAGCTTCTTTAAGTTTTCCCTCCCGAAGCTCACTTGAAGTTCAATTGAGATTAGCTTCGCATGGTAAAATGGTTTGCAGTAGGTAGGTATACCACTCAACATATGAAGTTGTTTTATTTGACCGTGAATGCAGAGACAGCCAACTTCTTAAGATTGCTTTCTCTCCAATAAACTCTTAGCTCGTGAACCTGATTATCTTAACAGACTCAGGTTTATGCCCTGAAAATCTACCATTACAAAAGTATTTTCTTATAAATGTCAGTCAAGACTAGCTATAGCTATGGTAATTATTTTGATATGATCTCCGTTCAGGGGAAATTAAACTTTCAGGACCTAGAAGGAATGAACTATACTTATTCTAGCTTCAAGATTACCTCACAGAAACAACTGGGCACTAATAAAAAGACGCAGATACATATAGATTAAGTGTGTATAGTCGGCTCGTATCAAGAAGGTTTTGTAGCGATGGTGATATAGTGTATGGAGCAAGGCACACAAAACAGACCTGCACTCCTATCACGGACATGTATTTACCTTAAACCTACTGAAAACTGAAACCTCATTCCTGGAAAATAAATCTCCTGGAAGGTAAGTCAGCAGAGATTGTTTTAATCTCTGCTTAGATGCCCCTCAATACGATCCGATAATCCTACTGACAACTGACCATTTCATGGTCTTAAAGTTAGCTTCGCTTACCTTTCTTACAGCTCTAAAGTCACACCCAATTAAACACAATATTAAAGCCCACAATGACCTACTCCCTATGCCTCGATTTCCAAGTTACAATTGCAACTATCGCATCGGTTACCTAAATTTCTTTAAAAATCACCCCACCAATCACTCCATTTAAATAAAGCGAAACATTCTTCGCCTCATAAGTAGGCAAACGAAGCGATAAATGCCCACTTAAGCAATCCTTAGTCAAATACACAGGGAAAATATTTTAACTACTTAACGCTACTTGGCTCCAAATACAGGAACCAGCATAGTGGATCTAGGACCAATAGAGCATGGAATTAGCTTTTCCTTTTATCTCTACTTTCAAAAGCTTCCTATTCACTCAAATACAAGACAGCTTATCCCCTGAATAAATCAACCTAAGAAGCATAAGCTCTTATTGAGCTAAGTCCTCCTAACCTATCCGTAAGATGTGTCTAAATTTGCCTAAACCATCTAGCGGACAAAACGGCAACCAATACTTTGGTCTAACTCGGAAAGCTCTACGAAGCTCTGCCACGAAACTTACCTCCAAAAGAGCAGCCAACTCTCTTATGTTTCTCCGTTCGATTTCCCCTTGCGAAGAACCGATTCGAAATTCGAATTTTGACGTCCTTGCTCGTCTTTTGATAGGATACATTAGACGTAAACAATCCGTATAACAGTTGACAATCCAAAGAGCGCTAAAAACACGGTGTCTGCGCAATTGCCAAAACGGATATTCCTCAATTCCCCATGAAAACAAAACGTACATTGACGGGATATCCTTCAATTTAACATGTGCTTTCTCTGGAACCACATTGAAAACCCTCTCCAACGCAAGAGCAAGACTGCCGCTAAAATGTAAATAAACTCAGCGTCGTTAGAGAACCATTCGTATAACAGTTCAGCAAATAGATGTCGTCCTCGTGGTCGTTAGTCGTTACTTAAATGCCGACGGTTAGGCACGTCAGCCGATCTCTGGCCAATTTTAGTGTTCGCTTTCGTTTGATATGCGTTGTTATTACCTACGATTTTTTTTTCTAACGGTCTGTGGTTGCGCGGGTTTCTACGCGTTGGCAAATATTATCGAAAAGTGAAATGAAAAATATTACAAATTAGAAAGTTGATACAGTGAAAGTGTCTTAATGAAATAATTAAAAAAAATATATATTATGTACCGAGCTAAGGTGGAAAAATATAACGACATAAACGCAACATCCTTTTCCCAATAAGTAATCTCAATTCAATGCAAAACCCCACGTTTTAGAGTGCTTCAGGGGATAACGCGCAAAAAAAAGAGGGAAAAGATGATGTACCAATAAAGCCGAAACGCAGTGTCCCTTACATCGGCTGCGTCACTGTCAAGGATAATTGCTATAGCATCTTTTTTGGTTTATATACCGACTCTATTTAAAGGAATTAACTTTTTTTGCTTGAATTACGATTTTGTTTTTCCGTAATTTTTATGGATACCTACATAAGTCGCCCAAAGTTCAAGTTGCCAAAGCGATCGTTATGCTTTTTATTTCCGAGTTTTAATTTGTTTTCGCTTGTTAAGGTATGTATGTGCCTTGGTTGTTGGGTATGTGTTTTGTTGCTGCACGTTTATGCTCTTTCGGTGCACGTTATTATGGGAGTTTGTTGCGTGCTTGTCCTTGTGATGGACAAATGAAAATTCCGGTTCTTCAAGGGAGATGAATGGATAACAGATGGAAGTGGGAAGGATGTTTTTACCAATTTTAGTGGCGAAAAATATTTTCGTTTGGATCAGAGTATGTGCCAAATTTGAGGATTGAGGAAAAATAGTCGGGTCTGGCACAGATGAAGTGAATAATACGAGTAGCTCGTAATTTGATTTTAGTCAATATTTACTCGTTTATTTAGAGTAGTTTGGGGGGGTACTTAAATTGAAGTCAAACTTGTATACGTTTATCGTTGTCCTTCTTTTTGACAACTCTCAGTGGTGACCAAATAAATTATTGAAATGAAGGCACCTTGCTTGGTTCTGGTGATCCACATTCAGTCGGTAAAGGCTTTGCGGACTGCTGCATATTCTGAGTAGTGATGCCTTTCAATGCCTTAATCACTGTTGGAATATTACCACAAGCAACCGCCTTTATTACCACAAATTTTTTTCCCGTCCATTCATCGTAAGGGTCGGTCAACGCGCCTCATGCCGAAGTTGAGCATTCGCGCCATACCAAATTTTTTAGAAAACAAAATTGAGAAATCTTCATCCAATTTTCTCACCGTTCATTAACAATAAGCTACTTGTATAAAGGAAAGTTTGTGGATAATGACTCGAATCGCTTCTTTCTTTTTATAAGCTTTGCGAAGGGAACTGACACTTTTGATAAAATTTTCTGATATTTTGATGAGATTTTCTTATTCTTATTTCATGATCCTTGTCTGTATTTTTTTGCGGTGGAAAAATCATAAATGATTGTCCAAATTCAGCTGCTTTTCCTTGAAAGTTAAGAGTGCTTTTTGAAACAATTTATTAGTTCATTAAGGCCGGTTTTATTCACTCGAAGTTGAACACAACTTGGGGATTTTTATTTTCAACTTGAGAATTTGCTTTTATTCACTCAAAGTTGACTCGCTCAACTTTGGATATTCCGGAGTTGAGAAAACCGAGAGTTTTTCAACTTTGGGTTCGCTCAACTCCCCGAAATAGTAGACGTTAGCTCTCAACTTCTGGTTTTATGTGAAATTTTATATATTTTATTTTTGAGGACATAAAATAAAAATAATTTGTGAAATTGATATTCAGCCTTATTGTGATTTTCGCCCGAACAATATTCCACCAGAAAAAAATGACATTTCAGAACAGAAATCTGTTTTTTTTCGGGTGGAATATTGTTCGGGCGAAACTCACAATAAGGCTGATTATATGTTTATTTATTATTGAGGAGATTTTGGTCCATGAGAGACGTCAATACAAGATGTTACAACATGTTGGAGTTGAAAATGGGACGACCGTGACTTTATTTGTCGTTTTCGTCTCTCAAAGCGAATGACATTGATGGTGCTGCAGATTGGCAATCGTCTGACTTAAGCAGCGAAGATTACATTAATGCAACACGATTTTGAATTTTTAGCAGTGATGTTCTCTCATAGAAGGCATAAGAAACCACATTAAAAAATGTTCATTACTGCGTCGCATTACATCCACTATTTCCATATTGCAACCATTAGTTAGTTATAAATAAATAAATAGTTAACACAACAGGTCCGTCAGGACCATAGGCCTAGTCTGTCATAATAATTCGTTTGGTGAGGGTAAGAGACCACCTGACGCCATAGCTTCCATGCACCTACTGATTTTAACTGGTAATTTACAACAAACTTTTTGCAACTCTGCAGCAAACTTGTAGGAAATGTCCTTTTAGCTGTCGGTCTATTCCTTAGGAGCTAGTGGGCACATGGTCATATACCCTCTCACCTACAAAACACGCTTAGACAAAAGTGGCTAACATCCAAGAGAGAGTATAGCTCATGGGTTTTTTTTACATTATATTACATAACATTACTCTGGCGTATACACAATTTTTAGCATTTTTTTTTAAGTTTTCGTCTTTGCACACAACGAATATTATACTAGAAACAACGCACAAAATTCAAATCAAAAGTTGAAACTGCGTATTTTGTGTCACCTGCCACAAATATCCCAGGGATATTTCGGAAAGAGCTAGTATGCCAACTTTTGAATTTCAACTGAGGAGTTGAGAATTAAGGTAGTGAATAAAAACAATTTTCAACTTGCCGCTCAACTCTCTCTTTCAAGTCAACTCCGAAGTTGGTCGACCTCGGAGTTATCGGGAAGTTGAACAATAGTGAATAAAATGGCCCTAAAATGTTTGTAAGTTGATGACGTCAATCATAAAAAAGAATGCAGAACCCGCCGCTGGTCACCCATAATTTTGATAAAAGGTCTATTCGCGTACTGAAAAAAATTACTTCAAGCACATTATCTATGAATTCGAGCATTTTTGGTTCACTTACATCTTTGTATTGTTGTCCATATCACATATAAATATATAACTTACCTTTTCGCAATATACCTATGCAACGCTCTGCAAGAACATTTTTTGATCACCGCCGAATTTTTAGATTTTTGAGCGAAATTGAATTTTAAGACTGATTTTGGATTTTTTTCCTTTCAACTTTGCGCATTTGACATATTTATTAGAACTTACCGGTTTAAAATTGAAATTCGATGAGCTACTCGTATTTCGAGCCAAGAGAGGAACTGTTCGTTACTCGTTATTTTTCTAATTTTCTCTCTTCTGTCATTTTTGATGAAAACGTGTATAGACTTTCTGCGACTGCGATCGATTTATAAATCGATATAAATATTGATTGCGTTCCATTTGAACAAAACATTTAACAACATTTGGGAAGCGTCAAACGAAGTGGATGTAACTGAACAATGGGGACGGTCGGGTTTCTAGTATAGTAAGTCTGACAGCTGTCTGACGTGATGTCATTAATTTTTTATTGACCTAGAGTGGTCACGTGAATATTTTTTTAGTTGACTTCTATACACAAATCTAGTTAGAGAAAATCCTGCCTGCATACTTAATTGACAAATCGATGAGTCAAATTTAAATAAGCATTGTGGACATTGCAAAATTCTGAAAAGTTCAAAAAAGAGCCGGTGAGAGAAAAGGTTGTTATTGCTGAAGCTAACTCTTGAAATTAAGAATTTTCGCACGATATTTAACAAGTATTAGATCGCATAACACTATTGTAGTTTTGTGATATGCAACCGCGTTACATTTTTAAAGTATTTATTTGAAAAAAAAATTATTTAAAAAAAATTTGGGAAGGGTCCTGTCGAAATAAAAAGGGTCAAAATAGCAAAAAATTGTGGTAGGCTCTCAAAAAAGTGCAAAATTGCGGCTTTAGTTTCACAACGGTATAACTCTGAAAGCAAGAATACAAAAACATTTCAAGTTGCCTAGTCAACGCGTTCGTATACCTACACCTAGTCCAGAGAAATCTAGTTGACGTTTAACATCAACTAGGTATCCGAACGTCCCCAATATATCGAATATTTTGACACCTCGAAATAAATTACAACACTAGCTACAAGGGCTATCAGTTTCGGCTGGACGAACAAAATTAATTTCGGTTGAAAAGCTGCTTTGCAAAATTCTGTCTTCTGACACAAAAACTCTACTGTACAAAATTTTGCTTTTTGATTTAAGTTTTCGAATTTAAAGCAATAATATTCTGCTTTAATCCAACTACCAAATTTAAACGAGGAGAAAAAAATAGATAAGAAAAAAAAACAGATTAAAATAAAATAAAACAAAATATTCGAAATTTAATTAAAAACAAAAAATATGAAGCACTCAGAAATTACAACTTTTATTTATTTTAATTTCATTTGTTTTCTTTTTATATTTCATTTCGGCAGTATAAAAAGACAACCGAAATGTTGTTTAATCAAAGAAGAAAAGCAGAATTTTGAAAACAGAACCCAACCCAATATTAACACATAAATCAAGCAGAACGAACTTATTTGGTTGTTTTTAACCCTATTAATCGTGGCGGCTATCCGATATGATAAGCCTGAGCAATTTTTCAATGTTTTTAAATTTCAGCGGTCATTATATCTGTTTGACTTCGCCACTCCGCACCTATTTCCTGTCCAAATTTTATTAAATGCATTTACCCAATTAACCCATAAGCATCCACTTACTAAACTTTGAAGCTAAAGATGCCATAAATGCCATTAGTTTTAAATGAGTTTTCAATGAATATTTTCATTTAGCTGTGAAATGGCACTACCCTTTGCCAAATCCTTCCCACATTTAGGGAAGGATTGGTACAATAAATAACCATCAATGTGTAAGGCAACCAAACGGGGTATCACCCAACTCTCTCCTGTCCACTCAATTGTGAACCCCTTATACCCATCCTATCCCCTCCTACACATTCATATCCTTGAATATTGCACTTATTGTTGTCAGTCGGTTGGAATTGCTCCAGGAAGGCGGACTTTCGGACTTAAATTGTCAGTAATAAAAGTATAAATAATATAGAAATATATCCAGTGTCGTTTATTTGTAGAGGAAACCAACAATTCAGAAGTGGGATCACCCACAAAGTTGTAAGGAAAGAAAATAGTGTAATAAGTTATTGAATTATGTCCCTTAATTATCTCTTAAAAGTGGTGTGTCTTGTCGATTATTGTGTTTTTTTGATTGATTTCACGCTTCACTTCACTTAGGTGTCATACGTCGTAGCCATATCCATACACATCCCATCCTAAGTTGTCGCGACGAAGTTCCGCAATTTTGTTTTGTTCTCTTTTCCTTTTCGTTATTGTGGCAGTCGTGCAGCTGCCTATAGAGTTCAGTCCTGTTGGTGTGATTATTTTGATTGTGTATTGTTAACGAAGGAAAGGATCGCTCAGTTGATTTATTTCAGTTTTTTTATGGATACGGTTGTTGAAGAAATTGGAGGTCATTGAGGTATAATAAAACAAAAAAAAAACGAATAAGAAGAAAATGAAAAGAAAAGTAAAACGTTGAGGTAAAATAGAATTTAAAGGGAAACAAAAAGAAAAAAAAACGAATTAAAAGAAACGAATAAGAGAAGAAAATGAAAAAAAATAAAACGTTGATGTAAATATATAGAATGAAAAGGGAAACAGAAAAACTAAAAGAAACGAATACGAAAAAAAAAAAAAAAGAACATAGCAAATGGTTATAACTAGTATAACAAAAAAAAAAAAAAAAAAAACGTTTATGATTATCTACTTCAGATCATGGCAGAAATGCGTACACGGAAAAGAAAACGTGGCGAAATTGTTGTCGAAATTACAAGCAACAAGAGAGGTTGTGGAGTTTTTAAAAAGTTAAGAGGTAATTAAAGTTTAAATAAAAACAAACAAAACTAAAAAAAAAAAAATGATTTATTGTTTATTTGCTCTTTTATTTTGTACTTGTTCCTTACCCATTCCCTATTTCGTGATATGGTTCTTGTTGACTGACAGTAGCCGATCTCAAAGTACAATTAAAAAGTAGGGGATTGCAAATACGGGGAAACAAGGATGCTTTGAAGAACCAACTTATAGAGAATATAAAACAGAATTGTATCCTTGATACCACGAATGCTACGAATACCGAAACTTCGGATGAGTCATACATTCAGTTGTTGGAAAATGAATGGAAATTTGACCCGTCCGACCAATTTTCGGGACTTACTGCAGCTCAGTTTATTGATCGCGTTAATGGGTTGAAATCCATGTATGGCTGGAATGATAAGCTAGTTCTGTTTGCAGTTTCGACTAAACTGAAAGGTGCATCACGCATATGGTTTGACGGTCAAAGAACATTGTTCGAAAGCTTCTCGTCATTTTCAGTCGCGCTACAAGACAGTTTTTCGTGCGTGATAAACGAAGCAGATATTCACACGCGCTTATCATGCCGATTCAAAAGAAATGATGAAGATCTCGATACTTATTTTTTTTCAATGCGTGCATTAGGAACAAAAGCAAACTTGTCAGATGCAGCAATATCAAAATACATTATATCAGGACTTAGAAACCCATCGTTATCCCATTTGTTTTCAGGGTTTACATTTTCTTCTACCAATGATCTACTTTTAAAAATTAAAAGTTTTGAAAATATGACACGGCAGCAAGAAATGAGCAGATGGTATGATGATTCCGATAGGCGAAAACCATTTTTTGTGCGTAATCATAATAGTTCTGGAACGGAAAACAGAATATGCTTCAATTGTTCGGAGCGGGTTCATATTTAAATACGAAAAATAATAAGCCGGCTGTAGTGGAAGAACGACGTGTTAACCTAGTAACTCTAGTTTCAGCTAAAAACGAGTACTATAAACAGATTTTTATTGATTTTTATCCTTTCTCGCGTTTATTGACTTCGGTAGCGAATGCAGCATTATAAGGCGGAGTGATTTTACTCTTTTGAGGTTACCTGCCATTTCTACGCATCAGAACCTTATAGGCTTTGGGGGTGGTGGATTTGAGTCATTCGAAAAGGTTCAGGCGGAGGTGACTGTAGATGATGTAACAGCTCGAATATATTTGGTCGTCGTAGATGATTCATTGCTCACATGTGCTGTTTTAATCGGCAGAGACTTTTTGGACCAACGAAATGTACGTATTGTTAAGGAATATCAGAGTCTTAGGTTTGAAGTATGCAAACAAATTCCACCTAAACCTGTTCTTCGAAATAACAATGCATTTCTCCTTTCGGATTTGAACTACAATAAGGAGATTACTGCTATTGACCATCAGAATCTACTAAAATGTGTCAACGAATACAGACATTGCTTCGCAATAAATATTTCCGAATTAGGCTTGTGCAATCTTTCGGAATTTAAAATTACATTAACGTCGAACGACCGAATTAATAACCGTCCATATCGAATCGCATTTACCGAACGCCCAAGAATACAACAAATCGTCGACGAACTCTTGGTCAATGGTATCATTCGAGAAAGTGAATCGGAGTATTCTTCTCCACTTCTTCTAGTAAAGAAAAAGAACAATGAGTACAGGCTGTGTATTGATTATCGGCATTTGAATACGATAACACAAAGCCAACCATTCCTAATGCCGAATATTGAGGAACAGTTGGCGAAATTGTCTGGGTTCAGTTATTTCACTTGTCTTGATCTTATATCCGGATACTATCAAATCCCTATCGATGAGGCATCTAGAAAGTATACAGCATTTAATACATGCTCTGGCCAGTACGAATTTGTGAGAATGAGTTTTGGGTTAAAAAAATGCCCCAGCAATTTTTCAAAGTACCATGAATAAAATTTTGCAACGAACTGGAGATGAAACTATATTGCTTTATCTAGATGATATTGTAATACCCAGTAAAACCATTCAAGAGGGAGAATACAAACTTCGACGCTTATTGGAAGTAGTGGCAGAAACCGGAATGACGTTCAAAATTGAAAAGTGCAAGTTCTTCTATACCGAAATCGAAATACTGGCTCATATAGTAAGCAGCAATGGAATTAAGCTAGGTTCAAAAACAAGTGCCATTTGCGATTATCAAGCACCTAGAAATGTCCACGAGGTTCGACAATTTTTAGGCCTCAGTGGCTATTTTCGAAGGTTTATAGAAAATTATGGTACAATCGCCGAACCTCTTAATTGTCTTTTGCGAAAGGATTCAACATTTAAATGGGAAAACGCAGAGGAGAGTGCGTTCCAAAAACTAAAATACTTATTATGTAGCGAGCCACTGCTAGCCATTTTCAATCAGAATGCTAGGCACGAGGTTCATACTGACGCATCCGCAATAGGTCTGTCAGGTATTTTAATGCAAGAGGAAGATAATAAGCTAAAACCAGTGCAGTATTTCAGTAGACATACAAATGCAGCGGAAAGCTGCTATTCAAGTTATGAACTAGAAGTCCTTGCCATAGTAGATAGCCTTGAACGATTCAGGATGTACATCTTGGGGAAGCCGTTTACAATTGTTACAGACTGTCAAGCCGTAGAAGCAATTAAAGCAAAAACTCCATTGAATCGAAGAATAGCAAGATGGTGGCTTAGACTATCTGAGTTCGAGTTTAATATTGTGCACCGCCCAGGTAAACAGATGCAGCACGCTGATGCATTGAGCAGGCGCCCAAACGAGAATCCTGTTGAGCTTGAATCAGAACCTTGCAGTATTTTCAAAATCGAAATTGATAACAGAGATTGGATAACATCCCTTCAGGCCCAAGACCCAAAATTAGTTGAAATTATAAAAATGCTCAAACGCAACCAACAAAGTAACGAAACCAAACAGCTTCACATTGACTATACTTTCAAAAATAACAAATTATACAGGAATATTAACGGCGGCAAAATTAGTTGAAATTATAAAAATGCTCAAACGCAACCAACAAAGTAACGAAACCAAACAGCTTCACATTGACTATACTTTCAAAAATAACAAATTATACAGGAATATTAACGGCGGCAAAATGTGGGTTGTTCCAGCTGGAGTGCGCTGGCAAGTTGTAAAGTCATACCACAACGATCGTGGTCATTTCGGCTTAGAAAAAACTCTGCAACAATTAGCTACTACATTTTGGTTCCAGCGAATGCGACAATATGTAAAAAAATATATCAAATGTTGTGTAGAGTGCTGTTATAATAAAAGGCCTGGCGGTAAGCGAGAGTGCGAGTTCCATTCATCAGAAACCCACCCAATTCCTTTTCATACTGTGCATATTGACCATTTGGGACCATTTACAAAGAGTTCGTTTGGTAACCAGTATTTAGTCGTGCTTACTGATGCGTTCACTAAATATGTCTTGATAAAGGCAGTAAAAGACACTAAAACGTCGTCTGTACTAAAATATCTAACTGATATCACACTTATTTTTGGTATTCCTACTCGTCTTGTGTCGGATAGAGGAACTGCCTATACTTCCCATGCGTTCCAAAAGTATTGTGTCGAAAACTGTATTCAGCATATCAAGACGGCCGTTCGTACGCCCAGAGCTAACGGCCAAGTAGAGAGAACAAATAGAACAATACTTAGTGCAATTACAACTATGACACAAAACGAAAACGGACGCGACTGGGACAAGAACATACGAAACATTCAGTGGAAAATTAACAGTTCCATTAACAAGACCGCACGAAAGAGCCCAAATGATCTTCTTTTCGATTTCAGACCGCGAGATATTCTTAAAAACAAATTGGTTTTAGCACTTCAAGAAGATGAAAGAAACATTCTCCCAAACGGCGTGAACATCAATCGTCAGGATGCTTCTAAAAGAATAGAGCAAGAGAAAGCTAAGTGGAAGAAGCGTTATGATCTTCGGTTTCGGACTCCCACCAAATATAATAAAGGTGACTTAGTAGTGGTCGAGTCAGAACCACCATCTACTGGGGACTCACGCAAACTAGAAGCAAAGTATCGCGGTCCATTTATAATTGCTTCCGTTCTGCCAAAAGACAGGTACGTTATTGAAGATGTACCAGGAATTCAGAGAAAGCAACGTTTCTACCATTCGGTTTTCGCATCTGACAAGATGAAACCTTGGTGTCAGCTTAATCCGGATATGGACGACATAGAAACAGAAACGGGGTCGTTTCTACAGAAGGATGGCCGACTGTAAGGCAACCAAACGGGGTATCACCCAACTCTCTCCTGTCCACTCAATTGTGAACCTCTTATACCCATCCTATCCCCTCCTACACATTCCTATCCTTGAATATTGCACTTATTGTTGTCAGTCGGTTGGAATTGCTCCAGGAAGGCGGACTTTCGGACTTAAATTGTCACTAATAAAAGTATAAATAATATAGAAATATATCAGGTGTCGTTTATTTGTAGAGGAAACCAACAAATGTATTATTAGAAAGTTCGTAGCCTTATCTCGTATATGTGCAAATATGGAAATTAGGCTTTCAGTGCCTTTTAAAAATATTATTACCCACGCCATCATGTACATACGAGTAGCTTGCATTTTGAAATCAAATTTCAAAAATTTCATATCAATTTGCATACTTTTACAATGTATAAATCAAAACAATCGAATCCCATATACTAATATTTCTTATCGATAAATTTTTGACTTTTAGGTAAAATAGTCATCAGTGCATAAGAGTCATTCAATCGCTCTCCTTGCATTTCAATTTGGCAAACAGGATATCCCTGTTGGCCATATTGGCTCTCACAGAAAATAGTCCTTCAGCAACAGAAATAACAACACACGCAGTTTTTGTGTGTTTCTGTATTCAAGGTACACACTTCGCCACTTTAAAAGCAGAGCTGCAATCGTAAATAATCGTTTTTACCATAACTTTAGCATTCCATTGAAATAGATCTGACAGATGGATATAGCGCAGCGTAGTTTCCAGACTGAGCAAAAGGATCACTAATTACCTCAAATGAATCAGCGATAACAATGCTTAGAACTATTCATTTCGTTTCCAAAACGGATAAGCCGTTGTTGGGTTAGGCCATTTTGATAACGAAATTTCTCTGAAAAGTAATTTTTACTACAATTCGGCCTTCGAATAATTCTTGACACTCAGTGGTTTTGGTGCTCCTCGAGTTCTATGCAGCATATTTTACAATTATGTTTACAAATTTGAAAAGGACACTTTTCGCTGAACCTTCTACTAAAGTCCTTGTATACGAGTACATAGAATACAACAACTTCTGCTTGGACGCTGATTCCTTTAATTACAAAATGTCAAATAAATTTGCTTTTCATTAGAGAATCACAATCAACTTTCAGAGTTGTTAATTGACCAAGAAACCATAACCTTTAGCTCGTTCCCACTCGTGTTTCTGCTTTTGTTGTGCACTCGAAATACCACTGCACAATTTCAAATACACAAATGACTCTAGTTGAGATGTAACTTTGATTATCTCCCTGCCTCTCTCTACGATTCGATTGGACGGATAAATAAACGCATTCCAAATAGAATCTCAAACATTTTCAGCATTATGCGAGTGCGTAGGAGAGAAGACTGTTCAATCAAATTTTATTTCATTGTCTCTATCCAGACAATATTTGTATTTGTACCTATTTTGATTGCGACGAATCCAAAGCCAAACGAGATCTAAGGCGAGACGATTTCAATTTCCTTTCAGTAATTCCGACACAGAGATGTCAAAATATGGGTATTTATATGCATAGCGCCTGTGAGTGTCATGTTATTTCCTTGGTGTCGTCACAACGTGCCCCCCACAGGGCGATGCTTTTCGAAAGTCTATTTGTGAATAATAATTATTAATGCGAATATTTAACATCAAAGGGAGATTGGGTTATGTTTCTTTCTAATTGAATTTAATTTTCATCCCACCGTACGAAATGGCTACGTCCTTTCAGCAGAATACGTCGACAGGATGTGTTTGTGAAGGTGGAATCACTCTAACGCGACGTCTGCGAGAGATTGACACTCACCAAAGGTGCGATTATACTCGTAAGAAATGGGTGTAGACAGGGATGTGGGAATTTATTTTGTTCTTACTTGTGGAATTAAGTCATGCAAAACTAATCGATTAGATGAATAGATACGCCTGTTGCTCTCCAGGTGTTTATGGGTAGCGATAAATTATTTGATGGATTGGCTTGTTTATGGAATTTTCTGCGGCAACACATTATTCACGTGTGATTTTTCTTATTTATTGTTGTCCGTATTAAAATGTGGCGAAGAGTTTCTTTTTCTTTATCATCGGGCTCGAGGTGGAAAAGCAGTGAAAAGGGAGGTGCTGTATATGCATGCATTGAAAAGTGAGTGCTAAATATTTAACCCACAAACTGTTTTTTGTTCTCCGTGTCATTTATGCAACACCC
Organism: Cheilosia impressa; assembly: GCA_948293265.1. Lineage (NCBI taxonomy): Eukaryota > Metazoa > Arthropoda > Insecta > Diptera > Syrphidae > Cheilosia > Cheilosia impressa. Next base: position 22,788,324 of record OX411883.1, on the reverse strand, counting down.
TGTGAGGTTATCTATCGATTCTTTTGAGCAGTTTCATTGAATTCGCTTTTTAAAATTTGAGATGAGGTCCGATGAATGGTCGTGAATGGGCGCATGCTTCAAAAATGCAATCAATTCTTTGCGTATTCTTGCGTTATAATTTATAAAAAAACCTATGCATTGCACAATTTTGTTCAGAGGTGAGGACGAATTTGGCTGACAGGTTTGTGGGAAAGGAAATTTGTCGCATATGGAGTGAGACCGGGATAATGTAGGTCAACGCACTTTGATTAGTGATTTTTTGTCGAAAATACAACCACGAAATGAACAAGTGAATAATATGATCTATCGGACTCGCGTTGCCTGTTGCGTTTGCAAATACTGACACAGAAGACTCAAAAATGTTTCAAGTTGTGAATTGAGATGGGACACTCAAAATTGGCTTCTACGTACGTAACGTCGAACTAGCTATATTTTTGAGGCTGATGGACATTCTGTAAGCTCCGTCCCGAAGAGTCATCTCTTTTAACTCGGAGAGACGTTGCAATGGACTCTAGCGCAGCTTAAGCGGGGACTTCTGAGGCTAAGAAAAACCTTTATATTACTAATTTTCATATGCGTTTGGGTATTTTATGCATATTATATTCCAAAGTTCCTATAGTACAACAGGTTTGCAACTAACCTTAGGCCTTGTTTCTCTTGTTTGACACTAATTGCAATGGGTTAGCTAAAGATTAGGATAGGTTGAAGCTAACTTTAAAGATCACTTTTTATACCACTAGAATCTGTGAGAAAGTGGTTGTTCTTATTCTACAAACCAGTTTCAGCTTCTTATAAAGCTGAAAAGACTCGAATAAATGTTCTGTCAAAAGTCTGTCCATTTGGATCGTTATGAAAGAAAGCCCCCCAGATGGGGCTTCGAGAGGGGCAGGTACAGAGGAGGTGTAATGGGTTCGTGAACCCGTACGCGGATTTTCCTCGGTCATTTCTTGCAAGAGTTGGAAGATTGTGACCTATGAGCCTCTTACCAGCCCCACATGTATTCGGGACGTTGAATATGATGTCGATTGAACTTATGAACAGTCCTCACCCGTGAATCCCATATTTAGATATGGCTGTCCTACTATGCGACTTTGAAGTTTCTACTTCTTCGGCTCATTCTGTCAACTTCGAGAGACACTGATTCCCTTAAACTCAACATTTTTCAAATTTCGTTTCTATATTCCGTCAGTCTACTACGATTTTAATGCTTTTTATCTCAGATAGGCTTGAACCTGACATACCTACATAATATTGAAATGAGAGGCTAAGGGCCTCAGTTTTTAAAGCTGGCTTTTTGAAAGGCTAACAATAAATCTTGATGAGAGCGTATAGTGTTTCGTCTACAAATCGTTCGTCAATAGATCAATAAAATAATTAGCGCCCACTGCGGCTAATTAGGGCTCCGGTCCACCTGACTAGTTAGCAGATTACTCCCTTAGTTCATCTGTCAAAGCCTTTGAAGAAAAAAAAAAATGACAAGCCTGGAAATACATGCACACATTCGGTCGGAGACAGCACAATCCATCTCTGGCTCCTCATAAATAAGCTCAAACGAAAATAAAGTGTACACAGCTAATTCTAGCACTTTACATACTCACCCCGTTCATAGTGAAAGACTTACCCTGTCTACTAGCAACCCCATTCAATTCATCAAAAAAAGCAAACATCCATCAAAGATTCATGAGCCAAGGCTTTTTTATACCGAATAAAAGGGGCATATTTGATTCAAGTACCAGTGCACACACCTCATAGGTACATCACCCATTGTAAAGCCTTCATCCCTCACAATGATGTACTACACAATTGAAGCAGTCATAAAGGACTCAACCGTTTCAGTGGTATCATAAAATCTAAATTCCAAATCGTAATGGCACAGTAAAAAAAATTAATTTGCTTCACTTTCCAAGGTACAAGTACAAACACACACACACACACACACACCGATATGCGCAAGAGAGAACAAAGCAGGCAACATAACCCATAATGTCAACAAAACAGCAATAACTGTTGGCTTTGGGGTCGGATTAAGTTACCCATGACACACAAAAATCTAACACCCATCCCATCGAAGTATACACCACACCGAAGCTTCTATATTCTACCAGACAGTAAAATACACACATATACGCCTATGGAGGAGGCTGCTGACATAGAGCCTGGGACGGGTGTGGACGAACGACGAACGGGTGAATGTAATTATGGACACTTTTTTCTTGGCGCTGCTCTTGTGGATGTGCAAACATCCCAAATGGGCTTCCGGCCTGTTGCTCCTGTTTAATTTAGCGAGAAATAATTTTATTTCAGTTTTGTCGGCAGCCATAGCTAAGGTATGTAGGTATAGGTGGCACAGGGGCTTTCATGGCAGTTTGTTGGGGCGTTCGATATACACAAGGACTTGTCAGAATACTCTCAAAAAAGATGCTGTTGATAATTATGGCTGTAAACGATTTTTCGCAGCTTGAGCAAGCAAACGGAAAAAAGAGATGGAATTTAACAGGTGTTTTGGATTAAAATGTCCTTAAGGAAAATTCGAACGTCGAATATAAGACGAGTAATTATGGCGATCAAGGGATTATAAAGCAAGTGCGTTTTCTTGGAAGGTGCTTACCAAGATTTTTATTAATTAATGGGAGGGCATTGAAGGACGGTTTTTCGTGGGCGGTGGCGACGACGCAAAGCCTATTTTCTTTGCTTCTCAAGAAATGATGAAACTTAAGTAGTTTGTTACATGAATTTTAAGCAAATCTTTAGGTAATCTCTTGTGAGGCTCTCGACCATGGAAGACTTCACAGTGTATACGTGTTTGTTGTTTTACAGTCGATTTTGCATCGTAGAAAGGATACTCTTGTCTGCGTCTTAACATATTTGTTGTTATTCCTACAAAAATTAAATCATCAATTGGAAATATCGATTTTGACACCCCATTTCCTTTTGTACTCAACTGTCTTTTTTTAGACCAGAGGCACTGCGTTCAACAAGTACAAGCCTTCACTTTCTAAATATCAGAAGAACTGCTAAATCAATAAACTAAAAAAAAATTGTTTTTGGATTTGATGCATTCTCTAACGTACCAAAATTAGACATGACTGCAGCGTGACTATGGTGCGACTAGGTTGCATTTGACACTATTTTCCAGAGCCTGACACATTTTTTTGCTATTTTAGCCCTTTTCAACTTTTTCGGTACGTAAGTGAGAGAAAAATTTTGTATTCGTACAAAATTTCGAACTCGAGATGTTAATCAATTCCGACATTACAATTATAGAGGAACTCACAAAGTGGGTTTCGAAATTCTGTCCGTCTGTCTGTCAGTATACTTCCAGAGATGACCTGCTTGCCTATAGTTTGGGGCTGAAATAGCGATATTTGCTTGTATGCTTATAATGTTTTGCTAAGGAGCTCATGGAAAGTCTTTGGTAGCAACGCCTTTTCATTCATAGAGGGGATTGTGTATACTGATCATTATGATCCCGATGAACATTGTTTAAAGGCGTTGCGTAGTTCAAGACGTCCTTCCTGTGATTTTTATAATATTCATCCGAAAAGACGCAAATTTGTTGTTAACAGCAGCCTGTAGGTGTCACCATTTTTCTCCTATCTTTTTTTTAGTATCTTTCTGGTATCTTTCGGATGGAACGAGTCTGATATTAAGGAACAGTTACTTACAAGTGTTGCCAATGGTTCGTCTGCTACCAACTTGGTTCTGCCTTTTTTAGATCCTTACAGACATTTGAATTTAATATATCAAGGCCGCATAAAATGCAGATGATTAACACCAAAAAATACAGTCTGTCTTGAATAGCGAAAGGCAGCGTTAATTTAAAGTTAAGATTTTCGTCAGACTTTTTAAAAATGTGCAGTTTTTTTCACCAAATAAGCCCAAGCTAAAATTTGACCAGCGGCAAACTGTACCCAAATTTTAATCCTAGCGAATGTTTTATTGTTTCTAGCTCTACTTCGAGCAAATTCAATTTTCTTACTTCCATTTTGAATCACAAGCCTCTGAACCCCGTCGTTTCTTACGATTTTCTCTTGTTATGAGAAGGTTTACAGGCCGACCCTAATGTGCTTCCCGCTGTGTTACATACTTATGGCCATCTCTCCGTACGTCATACATTTTTACCGTCAAGTAGCTACTTATTATTTCTATGGAGCATCAAAGACTACACTCAAACTGATCGATCTGTAACAGTCTTCCATTCAAAATGTCCATTTGCTCCTTGAACTATGCAAATATATTGTTTCAGTCGTACTTTTCCATGCCACCGAATCGAATTAGTGAGGCTTTCCACTTTCGTAACATGTCTATTACTGGCTAAGTATCCATTCCACTCCCGATGAAAGCCCCTCTCGAATCCATTTTAATGAATCCCCGTTGATAATCCTCCAAGGATCTCGAATAAACTCATTCAATTGGGTTTTCAAAAACCTTTACTGAACATGCTTTAAGAAAATAGAAAAACTCAAGCAAATCGAATTAAATGCCATCAAGACATCTCCCTTTCCATTGTTAGCCCATGTGTTTGTGTATATATTTCAATCCCGCTCGCCCACAAACATGAACTTTTTCCGTCAACACAACTTGAGATGTTATTATCATCTCATACACCGAATTCATTCGTGTATATTCGCGTGGAGCTGATTCGATTTACATACGATTACCGGCGGGGAGTCTCGCATTCAAGAGACTATCTCTTCATTCGTCCGCACATGTAGAAACAATAATGCTGTTTAGACGTCTAGGTTGGAAGACGATCCTTGAAGGATAATTCACTTCAAGCGAAATCTTCTCTTAAACGATTTATGGACTCGAATCTACCTACGGGATGTAGGTCAGACCTCTAGCGTGTTTGTTTTGCGTGTTTTACGTTTCAACCTTTGCTTGGGTATTCATCACCCTGGGGGGTTGTTTTCGGGTAGCCTATCTTTCTTTCTTGATTCACTTTAAAATGTTGTTCCACGCTCGCCAACTCTTCGAACTGCGGGAGCAATTTGTGTATGCAAAGGCGTTAAGGATGTTAGCATACATAATCGTGATATACAAAACGTAAGATAATCTTCTTCTTTTTCTATGGGGGGGGGGGGGGTATTTGTTGGTTTTTCCGTTTTATTTAAGCACATACCAAAGTAGGTGCGGTTCAAAGCGTTTTTAGTGCCTTTAGGCAATTCGTTTTAACAGTCAGATTGTTGGCAACGGCTTAGAGGTGTTTTTGTATTTTTTTTTTACAATCTCTGTGCGATGTCACTTGCGGTCCACAAAGCAGTGGTTTTTAAGGGCTGGTAATACTGAGTGTACGTGCCTAACCGATTCATGCAGCAAGTGCTAGTGTTCTACTACCTCCTACCAATAGTGGAAACTCCCTACAAGGACTCCACCACAAAAGTCACAAGCACTTAAAATACTTCAGGACAAGTCGGCTGTGACTCTGTCGGCTGGTGTTCGGCTTCTTTGTGATTCTTTGATTCGTTTTAGTCTTCCGGGTAGTCCCTGTTCCTTCGCACAGTTGTTGTGAAGAAATTGGTATATAAGAAGCCGTCCTCTAACCACATCATCAAAAGTGTACCGAGTCTTCGGTCAACATGTTCTCCATGCTGAGGCATTTAATATCACACTAAAAGTCCATGTTTTTCGTGTACAAGTGCTAATATGGTCACCATTGCACTTGTTACTTTATATTAAAAAAAATGTGTCAGACTTGTGGAAATATTACCTTTAAAGGGTCTTCCATTAGCGAAAAAAAAACTTTGATCTATGTTGGCATCACTGATCATGACACAAATTGTCGTGAGAGTCATTTCGTTCTAGATCTCCCCAACAAACTTTATTTTCGTGCATTAGGCAGATGCCCTCATTTCGATGGTATTGAGTTATCAAACAGTTTTGGAAAAATATCTTTCAGTCAGTCGCTTGTTCAGCAGAGCAAACATTTCCAAACTCTTTGCCCATTCCGGCCACGTCGCTCTATAATTTTGTATTCTTTCAAGGGGAATCTCATTTATAAATAGGCGAAGGCAAAAAGTTAAGAACCACTTAACTGCCATAAACACAACACTTATTCACTTATTTTGGGCAACGTGCGTGTATGTTTTTTTTTCAATTTCTTTGGTTTATGCCAGGTCACGATTATGGTAGAATTTCCACCACTGGGTGAACTCAAATCCTTACAATTTGTGTAAATGCATCTCATTTACACTGCAAACAAATATCCTTGAATTCGTGATTAAATATAATTAAAATCCCAAACTTGTGCCTTTATCGCCTGCACACGAATGAATCAGAAGCTCATTAGTAAACCTGCTTTAAGGACCTCCGCTAACAGGTACTCCAATGCCTCTTCCAAAAGCGCAAATGCGAGTTAAAACCGCGCATAACCTGTTTGCTGGTGTAATTAGTTTGCGATTTGATAGAATCAAATAAAATTAACCTTCAGCATATTACCATAAAAATTCCGACTTTTCAGGTCATTTGCTTTGAATTTCCGCCACCAAGAGCTGGTTTATTTTGATTTCAAAACGGCGAGAAATTACATTTTTGTGTTAACTCCATTACGCGATGAAGTCACGCAAATTTATCGATAACACGAGTTGTTAAACTGTAAATTTATATATATATCCACCACGTCACACCGTAACACCCTCCGGTATGCCATTTACCATACCTGCTGCCAAAAGGATTTGCCCCAAACACATTTACCTATGTGAGTAAGTACAATGCTTCAATCAGTTGCGCCCTCACCAATTGCCGAAGTCGTAAATGAGTTTCGACAAATTGAATAATTTAAAATGAATTTCAGTTCAATTTTGGTGAAAAAATAAATTTCACTTCCGAAAAATTTGTTTAGAATTTTGTTTGCCGGGTGTTATTAGGATCTATTCTGCCATCGAATGGTAACAAAAAGTCCTTTTAGGCAGCATCCAAATGGGGACATAATTTCGTTGGGAGTTATTTAGACAGACCATAAAGCGACGCATATCCAGAAAAAAAATAGTACAACAATGGTCCTTTGAATGGAAGAACCGAACCGAAGCTGATCGCAAACGACTATCTAAAGATTTCAGTCAGCTGATTTATGACTTAGGTATATATTTACAACCGCCGCCACAGCAAAGCAGGGATCAATCTGTTGCGACATGATCTAGAACATTTCATGCGACGGCATATTCTTACAGAGATGCTTGAAAAATTCTTTCTGGCCGTCTGCATATTCCATCCTCACTTCTATTCCCAATACTGTGCATCAACTTTTGCTCAGTGAGGTTGTGACATCACAAGCCACATGGCTGAAAGATGTCCTTAAAATGAATTCATATGGACATTTTTAAAGTATGTTCGTCTTTGCCATCCCTTCAACTGCAATTGACTATTCCACCAAGACTCAGGGGACTTAGCTAACACTCAATGATTTAATTGAAGGTTCATTTGTCAGCCGCTTTTACATGGATAGCCACAAAAGCGATTAAACATGCAAAGTCGTTATAAATCGATTAAGCTTCTTTTAAAATTCCTTCAGTACTAAGTAAGGGTCTACTCGTACCTTGGCAAAGAGATCTATAGACATGTCCTGCACCTTGCCCGCATGCTATCAGACGAACACCTAATCCATGATTTTCTATTAAGGATCCAAACAAATCATGTACAATCATATTTAATAATTCACAACACTCCAACGGTGTCAATCATTGGCAAAAATGAAACTAGGCCAGCCAGCAACATCGTTGTCATTGCACAAAACACACAACAGGTAAATTCGCTGTCAATCGGTAGAATAAAACTAGAAACAAACGCTCAATCGCATGGCAAAATGTATTCCCCCATCCAACGGGATACGTTATCTCAGACGACAGAAACGGATTCGAATTCGGATTTGTTATTCGTATTCCAAATATAGAGTTGGGACGGAATGATAAATCATGCGCTGAACTTTGTCGGTAGGCATCTTCATGTTCATATAGCGTTGTCCTGCAGGTGACAGTAAAGCGGATGAATCAAATCCTTTGATCGATTAACCAGAGTTAGATGTTTGGGAAATTTATCTAGCAGCGAAACATCGTTTTTCGAGTGCTTAAACCGCTGTCAGATCCTATTACGATGATGCCAATTCATTATATTTGATGGATACCTTCTCGGTGTGTCACAAACATCCGGCCACCAGTTGTTAGTTGGTTCGATACACGAACTTAATTCTATTCCGCTTCCATGAACACGCTCGCGTGTTTAAGACACACCTGATATGGAAACATGCTTGTCTGTGCGGATATCGTTGCCTCATCTTGTCTGCTGGTGCGATTTTCCTTTCATCCCAACAAACTTAATTTACTTTGATTGATTCGATTTGGTTTTATTTTCAAGTGTATTACACGGGCGAGGGGTGACGAACTTTGGATTAGATTAGGGTGTTTTTATTGGACTCTTTTTGATATTTTAGTTAACAAAGGTAAACAAAACATTTTGTTTGAAAATAAAATTCTCTTTTAGATTTCCTATGGAACTGGGAACAGTGAAATGTGAATACGTGTCAAGAGTCATAAGAGTATCATATTTTAACTATAACCGAAATCGGTCTAGGCGTTCTTGAGTTATAAGCGTCGTCACTCTCTATTTTATATCTAGTACCGTATTAATAAACGCTGCGTAAAAGTTATCAACTCGTTATTCAGCAGTTACGTCCAATTTTTGTATGCTATCTGGGGTCTAGTAGCTAACTTACATGCACATTTGTTTATTAATACGGGGGTTAGATAATGAACAGCTTTTCCTCAAAACTATGATAGCCTATTTGAGTTGGAGAAATTTCCGATAAGATCCAATCGCAAAATTGGATTCGTCACACAAAACGAAGTAGAAGAGTCGATATTGACACTAGAAGCTAAAACTAAGGACTGACGCGTTTGATTCGCCTACTAAAGGGTGTTTTAGAGGTTGGTTTTTCGAGTAGAGATAAAACAAACATTTTGTGGTAAAATCTGGCAACTCTAATGTCATTTATATTCAGTTTGGTTTGCCATTTCATCATGAACAGGTTGACAAATGAACAACGCTTGCAAATCGTGCAAATTTATTTCGAGAATAATGGTTCAGTTCGCGAAGTTTACCGCAAGCTCCGTTCATTTTATGGTCGACATAATCGTCTATCAGAGCAATTAATTCGGTTAACCATGGATCGTTTTCGCACTACGTTTACTCTATGTGATAATAAGCATCCGCAGAGACGTCGAAAAGTGCGCACCGAAGAAACAATTGCCGCTATAGAGCAAAGTGTTGAAGAGGACCCGAATGAATCGATTCGCCAATGTGCACAGCAATTGGCCATGATCACCGACTATTTTGTTCCCGAATTGGATGGCATGAATGTGGATGAGATGTGGTTCCAACAAGACGTCGCTACATGCCACACAGTGCATGGCACAATCGATTTATTGAAGGAAACATTCGATGAGCGTATAATTTCGCGGAATGGACCTGTCAATTGGCCACCAAGATCGTGTGATTTGACACCATTGGATTATTTTCTTTGGGGATATGTGAAGTCGCTCGCCTACGACAACAAACCAGAAACGTTAGGGGACTTGGCAGGCAACATTCGTGGCGTTATTGCCGACATACAGCCCCAAATGCTCGAAAAAGTGGTTGAAAATTGGACCTTTAGACTTGGCTTTATTCGAACCAGCAGCGGCGGCCACATGCCCGAAATCATTTTTAAACATTAATGGCATAAAATTATCCTTCCAATAAAGCCTAATTGATGGACATAAAAACGATTGTATTATGTTTTATTTTAATTCGAAGTTCTATACCTTTAATAAAAAAACACCCTTTACATACACAATATACTAATGACAATCATTAGTATCCCTAATCATTTTTGATCTTTGATTTCGAGGGAAATCACAAAATTTGGAGGATAAGCGATTCTTGTTCTTTGAAAACTTTGGAAAAACAAACAGTTTCCATTTCATGCAGTATTCTATATCCACTATATGACTAGCCCTATCCAATTTACAAGTAAACATAATATAAGGGTTAGGTTATTTCTGAAAAAACACACACTCCCCTTAGGCCTAAAGGCTGACACACATTACATTTATTCCAAATATTTACCTGTCTGCATACTTCCAAATCTAGATAAGAAAGACCACAGTTGCGCCCGCTTTGACAACACTAATGAACAACCCTATTTAGCCTGTAGGTCTTTAAATAGGTCAGCAGACATGGCAAACAAATTAAGAAAATTGTTCTTCGGCCCAATGAAACAAGCGGCGCATACGACATAAATTATTCATGTGGTCTCTGTGGTGCGATCCACCACGTATCCTTACATCGGACTCATTTTAATTTTACTGAACTGTTTTCTCTACAAGTCCCACCGGGACATTAATAATGGCTACACCCTGGAAGCACTCTAATTCTACATGCAGTTTATTGAAACAATTGCAAACAATAACCTTTTAGTTTGCATTGTCACACCGACAAATCCGTACAACAGGTCGACAACTTAAGTAATTCTCCAATATGACAAATCAAAGCAATATTATGAAAGCCTTATAAACAAAAAAAAATAATCCATCCTCCCATCCAACCCCACATGAGTTTAAAACAAATATGAGTGCAAAACGGATTCAGTGAATACAAGTGGTAACAACGAATCGTTAATTTTGTCAATCATAGTATATTTAATATTTAATTTGTTTGTATGTTATGGTAAAGTGTGCATTAAAGTGACTTTTGTGCGCTTCAAGAAATGCCACTGAAAATTGTTGGGCGAGATAGAAAAGAAGTGAGAGACAGTCCTTTAGCTGTTACTGGTCAATTTAAGTCTATACTCATCAGTGTGTGTGTACGTGTATATAGCTGAATCCTTCTCCCTCGTCCACCCATCCACCGATGGATAATCTACTTTGCAACATGGCGAGCAACAGTAGATACTCGTCTTACAATTGTCTAACATCGTGGGACTCTTATGACAAAATTCCCAGGTAAGATTGAAAAAAATATAATATCTGTATAAAGATATATAAAGAAAAAAAATAAATAAACGTTGCTGAGTTCTATTTCATTATTTATGATCTACTTTCAGATATTATTTACGATTTTTGTATTTTTAGTTTTCATTTAACATTTGGAAGAAATTCACAAACAAATTTGTTTCTTGTTTTTCAAACATTATAACATGGTGACCCAACATCGAGTATGCGATAAAAATGAGTCCAACTTTTTTATTTATACCTAATTTTATTTAACTTAACGTCGCTGATTTAATTTGCGTATGAAGAACGACAAAAAGTTGGATTTTATGCATTTCGAGGGAGACAGTTTTCAGAATGGGGAGACTATTATTTTTGGACTGCTAGTACGCAGCTTCACAAAGGTACCATCAACAATAGCCTATCGGGGATGGGCTATGTTGAAAACTTTTTCCTCGCAGGTTATTTGTATTTTGCTATAGCAGTCCATACATATAGTAAGTGAAAGGGGGAGACAAAACTTTTATCAAACATCAAAACTCTTCAGTTGCAGATTTTGGCATTTAAATAAATAATTTAATTATCGAATTTTTGGGTGCAACATTTTCTTCGAGATATGAAAGGCAGGCCTTTGGCATCCCTAGTGCAAGGGTAGCTTAATATTTCAAACACAAAACCCTCTGCTGAAATTAATTTTAAACCTTCAGCAATAATTTAAAGTTGGCATCATCGAAACTAAGAGACTTTCAATTCTCGAGAAATGTGCTCAACACAATATACATAAAGTTCAAGAACGCTCAGAACTGCCTCAGTTTTACAAAAAATTTGTATGTTTTTGGTATTTTCCTCATAAACGAAATTTAGATATAGAAAAATATGCTTCTTTTAAAATTAGTTTTATTCTTGATTAACATTTTATGTATTAGGTACGTCACTTTGAAAATTTAGAACAAACAATTTTTATCGAAAAATTTACGTTTTCGCAGTCACATCATTGAAACGAAAGTGGTTGGCCAACACCTTGCATACATTGACTCTATATGAACCTGATTAAAATGACACAATTGTTTAGGGTAGGTGCATTCATTTATGGTTAAATGAGGCTCTCCATCGAAACAGGTTTTGATCTACGATAACTTATTTAAAGAAGCTACCTACTATGGTCACATGGCGGCGATTAATTGAATGTCAGAAAAATCGCATTTTGTATTTGGAATCATCTTATTCATATAAATATGCGAAGGCAAATAGTTAAGAACAACTTTCACTGCCTTAAACAGAACATACTCGCTTGATTTTTTTTTTTGTTTGGAAATTTGAGCGGGGATGCAATGCTCTGTGTAGTTTGTTTTTCATTATCTTGCGTATAAGCCAGGTTACTGTAGTATGCTCGAACTTCTACCACTGGCGAACTCTAGTTAACTTCATTTTACCAGCCTTAATGGCGACATATACACGCGGTTTTTTGTTTGTGCACATCACACGGTGCCTTTCGATTGACATAAGTTTCTGCTTATTTCATTATAAATACTAAAAAAGTGTACAGAAACTTTGGATGTTCACGATGATGATGATGATAATCCTATTCAGGCCCCAAGCAAATATATTTTAGCATTTTCAGGATAAAAAAAAAACAAATACTAAAACTCTTTGCCAACAGTTTTATGAAGGTACTCCGATATTCTTTATCAAAGAAAAAAAATCTCGTTCCTCCTCCTTTATTGCAGTTTCATGCAAATTGCTGACCTACTTTTAATAGCATACACGTCTTCTTTCGTTTTTATAAATTAGTTAGCAAATTATTATTGCTACGCTGGTATCTGCTGCAAAAATCCAATCTACCTTAAACCTTTCCATGGCACAGAACAGAACCTTTCCCTGTGTTCCCAGTTCCCATTTTCTATTCGCTGGCATTTCATTATTTTAAGCGGTTTTTGATGTACCCGCCGTACTCATACTGTGTGCGCTTGGTTTTTAGTTTCACATTTTAACTTGTACTCGTAACCTGTATTCTGGTCCGCATACTCACATTCCAATTTGAGTAATTAATTTCTTGCTACACGCGATAAGTAGAGTGTCGTCATGTCACGAAGCTATAGCGGCAACGACGCGAAGCCTTTCAGCTTATTTGATTGATTCAATTTAGCAAGGGTAGGTGATGTACTGTCGTATAGTTTCTGTATACATTTAATTAAATGTTCATCCCGAAACAAGTCCACGATAAATCGAAACCAAAGTGCAAATTACGAAAATTTAATTCAAATAACTTGCACTAAGGTTTGGCGGGAGAAACTAATATTCCACACCCATCAAACAGTGGAACGACTAAAATAAGGCAGGTATCTGAAAACTGATGAATCGCGTATCGATTACAAAAGTTATCAGCTCCAACGTACATTTGGTATAAAGTTAGGGGGATGGATACACAGGGTGCTCCTTCAACCTGTAGCGGGCCTGCTGTGTGAACTCTGAAACATAATTAAAATTTAAGGGCAGCGTAATTACTCCATTTATTTGAAATTGACGAATGGCGGATAGCATAGGAAACATTAACTGAAAGATTCGTCTGAAGGGTGATCACTGAAATGGGAGAAGTTGACGATGACAACGACGCTGATGGCGAATGGAGAGGGGAAATAGAAATCAATGCCACTGATTGAATTACTTGTGTTTTTGTTGTACATCATTGTCGAAATTTAATTGGATATTGTAGTGAAAGGAGTTCTCCTCCAGTCTGTGCTGTGACTTGAGGTGATTTCAATCGATTTTTGTTCCTTCTGAGCAGATCAGATGGAGAGAATTGTTTACCTTGCAAGATGAACCACCGTTGGCGATGAAATATCGATAATTGATGATTGAAAAATTAATGAATAGCGACTTATAAAAGACTCTTCAGTTCATTTTATTAAAATATGAAATGCATATGCAGGTACTGCAAAAATGCAGTAATGTGAACTAGAACCAATCCCGAATTGTCAACTCGAATTTGGAGTATGTACTTGACTTGAGCACCTTCTGGTTTTTGATTTGTCAATATCCAAATTCCCTACTACAATGCGTATCACATTCATCACACGAGTGCTGTCGAACGTATTTTAAAGGCTATACTTGTATTGCTTTCGTGTTAGGCCTATGATGGTTTAAATGTTTTTATTGCAACATCTCTTTTGTTTAATGTGTTTCGTGTTGCTTTTTGTATTTTATTGTACACAGCCAACTGCACAAAACATTTTAATTGAACGATTCTAGCAGTTTTTTTCATTTTGGTGGATGATACTCGCATATATTTGTAATTAGAAATTAATTTCGCAATTTTGCTGCATTTTACGATTGGAATGTGGTGTCCTTTTTTGTTACCTTTTCTAGACGTGTCTGTCATGGATGGAGCTAGGTGGTAATTAGATTTTTAGCTCTTGATTGTGGCTATTACATTTTTCCCTCCTAACGTATTTGTTAACGAATTTATTTTTTAACCGTGCGAATTACTGTTCCACAACTAAAAATCCAATATCAACTCATAAAATCGTTCAAAAAAATCAGAAGATTCGCATTTCGTTCATCAGCAAGTTCTAAGGATAGCAATAACTTGCGTGATTCCTCATGCGAATCTCGGATGTACCGAAAGTGTAATGCCCATGGCAAAGTTACAAAATGTTCTCGTCGCATTTATGACAAAATTTTCTCGTCTTATTTATGAACAAATTTTTTATTAATCATCCTTCTGTACCCGACTTTGAACAGTTTGTCCGTCCGTAAAATATCACTGTCATGTAGCCGTCATATATTGTCAAATATCAAAAGTACTGTGGCTCAAGTACATTCACGTTCTAACGTGAATTGGCTTATCGTTTATCAAGCCCTCTTTTGTGCTACCAACTGGTCCGTTAAAAATTCATACAGACCTACAAACAGTCCTTATAAATACAAGCGCTGCAACGTGGATTGTCACCTTTATGCAAAAGTTGTTCTTTTTGATATCAAACTCATTGCAAAAATTAAAAAAAAAAGCAGCAGCAGGTTGCATCCTTTTCATTTTGTTCGGTAGGTATGTAGGTAGTTAAAAAACTCAAAAGCAATACTAGATAAACAAACCGTACAGAAAATATAAAAATATTGTTCAATAAACTGCACTTTTGGCATCAAATAATAATGTGAGGCTTAAGCTTCCAGTAAAAAGCATTTTTCACAAGTTCTGTTTATAGATTCGTACACCTTACACGATGTTTGAGTATACCTATACAAGGACAAGCGAAGCAGGAACTTCTGATCTGTTAGGCCAACTGGAACTGATTACCGATGCTGGTTTTTGTGCCTATTTTTGGAAGTTGCGTTCATGATATACCGCAATCTTTACCTACGATATTCATAAAAAAAAAAACGATAAAAGTGTAAAGGAGTGGGATAACAAATGAAGTGTTTTAAATTGTGTAAGATTTGTTTGTAATTTTTTGGTATATGTTTAGAAAAAGAACAGAATTGGATGATAGTTGCTGAAATAAAGTTTTGCGCAGTTTTATCTAGTTGAATTTTTACTGAAAGTGAGGCAGAATGTGGTTTTGGGAAGTCGTTCTAAAGAAATATTTTTAGTACGGCTTTATTTGTATTTTTTCAGACCTTTGATTTCGATCAAAATCAATATAGCGCCGAAGTTTGAAAGAAATGCGTCCACCTCAGGAGCCGACTGATAGATGGACAGATGGACGGACGAAAAGACGGACATAAATGCGAGACACACTTCTTTGATGTCAGAATTGATTAAAATCTCGAATTTGAGCTTTTGTACGATTACTACGTAATTAAGAGAGTTAAAAAGTGAAGTCGCATTCTGGCCGTTTCTATTTACAAAGAAAATATGACGACGTTCGCCAAACATTGTTCTAGAACAACATTTCCGCCTTGTGCTTTGTTGGATCGAAGGACTTACGCATAATCGATTTTTATGATCACTCTTTTATGCCCAGAATAATTTAAAATTTTAACGTTTTTGAAGGGCAACCCTCAGTTATTTGTAACAAGAGATCCAAGTCATATAATGCTAAGGTGGGTCCATCATAAAGCTCGATCTTATACCACCGAGCACCGACTCTAAATCTTCTAAAGTAATCCCGATTCGAAAGAGAAGAGATGTCGGCCATCGCCGAATATCCGAATATCGGATGATAACATTGAAAATTGTCGCAATCCTACAGGTAGGTAGAAACACTGTCTTTTTTTGTTACCAGCCCTGATCAGTGTTGCCATTCTGACCGGATTCCGGTCATATCTGACCGAAATCTCTTCACTCTGACCGGAGAAAATTTTGAAATCCGGTCTAACCGATTTCTAACCGGAACGAAAAAATTCTTTAACCGGAAAAACCCTTTTTTGACCGGAAAAATAATATTGTTCTATGACTAGATAAAGGATAGATTTCTAAACTTTGAATAATACTTGGCCATACTTAATGAACACACTCACAATTTCATACAGAAACCAGTCTCATTTGAATACTCTCACCAACTGTGACTGGGTGTGTGCATTCAAACAAGACCGAAGTGAAGACGATTTAGCATATTTTGCAATTTCGGTGTTGGTTTTACGAGTTTCAAACGCCGGAGTGGAGTGGTAAGTTCCTTTTTCTGCAAAACATTGTGACGCAAAGCTTTTCATTTATTTATTATTTATTTATTCCATTTTTGACCGGAATTCTGGTCAAAAAATCTTATTTTATCTTTTGACCGGATTTTCTGACCGAATTTAAAAAAATAAAAATCGGTCATTCGGTCAGATTTGACCGGATTCATTTTATTTTAGTGGCAACACTGGCCCTGATAGGAGCAAACTATGACAAATTTGAAAGTATTAGGTAGTAACTTGGGTCTTTATTTATATAGGCTTGGAACACAGTTTGGTGTTGGGACTGACCCGCAGGCGGTTAATATGCTGGACTACTCAGCAACTGGTCTCAAGGTCAATCCCCTGAAAAACTTCAATTTCATCTTCAGGTTTTTCCCCCCTACATCCATCCCCGAAACAAACGAATCGTTTTGTAAAACTAGGCCTATGGTATCTATACATTTATTTAAAGTCTGTTACATAATATAATATTTTATTAAAACAAAGGCAAACAGTGAGATAACTGCAGAGTTTTGCCCGCACGAAAAACTTACCCTGCGTCTAATTTGGAGCAACAGTTTCCGATCCGATACTCATAATCAGAATCACCTATTCACTAATTTCTCTCGCTTGCAATAACACGCGGCAATTTACTAATTTTTCATTTAAGCAAAAACTATTATTTCACTGCAGGACCAAAGTCCTGCATACATTTTCACTATGCCTCATGTGTACATCACAAATACTGAAATTGATGCAGCGTTATTCTCGTAACACTCAATTGCGGGAATTCATACAGTCGTTTGGCCTCATTTCAATTAAATCAATAAAATACTCTAATGCCTATGTATGTACGAACGACCAATCTCTCTATACTAAGGCCGATGCTATACTGGGCTGCAGCAAAAATCAAGTCCTTAATTATTGATGAGGGTGTTCTTTTGCTGCGCACCGGAATACACCCCATTCTATATTGTTGCGAGGGTTGTTTCCAACTTGAATGACACAAGGACGTCCTGTTCTGTCATTTGCCAGAATAATACCATTTCGACCTAGTTAATGTACGTTTTGCAGTATACACACAGTGTTGGGTATAAAAATAGCATTGCAGTCTAATTATTAGTTTAAGCAACAAATAGGAATAAGTAACAAAAATGTCTGAGTTGTTTGTGGAAATAAATAGAAATAAACGTTTCAGGTTTACTGCAGAGCCAACCAAGCTTTTGAATTTTCCCCGACTTAGGGTTGAGGCCTGGAGCTGCCGAACAACTGAACACGATTTATGCTAAATTTGTTTGCCTTTTAAACCTTTCCCTGTAATTGATTTAAAATATTGTAGGACCTGTATTTATAGAGCAGCTTTACTCGTGGCGTACGCTATCCATATAGCCTCGTAGGATTTTCTGAGAATTGTGACGTTCGCGTCACAGTTCTGGTAGAGAAAGTTTTGTGCTCTTGACTTAAGCTCTTTTCGATCGTAATTGTAACTCATTTTTAAACATTTTTTTTAACACGATTTAAAAATCTGACGCCTCCTGGGCTTCAATCGGCGCTGCACCCATATCCTTTCCGCAGCACGCCTTCCAAGATCTTGTTGCGAATATATTAAACTGATTTCTGCAATAAGTCCGCATTATTGAACAAAAACTCTCGTCACAGTTTTGAGCAAAAAAACAAAAAAAAAACTTTCCTCGGTCGATAGCATTTTGGAATATTTTTCATTCCCTGAATTAGAGATCAGCACTTCGTTCAGTTTATGCCATCTGCATAGCTTCAAACCCTTAACACAAAATAGAGATATATACCCACAAAATCCTGTCCGCTACAGTCACAAATTTCAAACACTTACTCAGGAAAAAATGAAAAATAAAAGTCAAACATCCAGCACGAGTTTTCCCATAAACGTAGCATCCGAAATTCAGAGAATTTCCCCCGGGCTATAAGAGTTCCGGAAAATGCATTCCCAAACAAAACAATTCCAATTCGTACCTCCTTCCAGAGACGGAACCTCGATCCTTTTTCTTGTTTTCTTGGCTTTTGATGGATGGATTAGCATCGCAAAAAAATCTACAAACCATCCATTAGCAGCAATATTGCTACACCATACTAGTGCAGTCAAATCAGTATTAAAAATTACGCTAAGCGGTCTCGTAAAAAAAAAATCAAACTGCTTACGTTTATTCAATGAAGAATACAAAATACATAAAAGGATTCAGGCAGGAAGCAGTATACAACGTATAGCTTTCGTGAAAACGTTTATCCCTATTGGTGCGACAGGATGCTGGGAGGGGGTGGGGGACTTAGGGAAGGCACTAAAAGCTTTCATCGCCATGAAATATTCAATATAATCGAATCAGCGAGCGAGTGAAATTTCATTATTGACGAAAGCACAGCAGCGCGACGAATACTTAAATTTGAATTTCTATTTAATCCCTTTCCATCGTCTTGTTTTGTGTATGCTGTGGCGCTGTTCTTAGAGGCAACGCCGCAATTGGCCTTACGAAGACGCAGTGCGCGATGGTGCAGCAAGATGAATGTACCCAAGTTGCGTTTTTGATATAGTCTGTCGTCTGTAAAGGTTTGTAAGGTGCAGGTGGAGGTAATGGTGTCAACATAGGTAAATATTTTCCCTCTTAGGGATACCTTAAAAGCGAAAGGGAGACGCGCAACTACTACTTTATTTAAAGTGTGTGCGCCTAATGCTTGAAAGAGTCTGCCAAACTAACGAGTTTTGGCAGTGTTTTTACTTAGTATAGTCGTATGTATGTATATGTAGATCGTGAACTCAGTGGCCTCTTGCATCACAACTACGGACGTACGCTCACTTCCCCACAAATGTAAAAAGAAAAACCCCACCTAATGCCATCAGCGGGTATGGAAAGGGAAGTCGCAAAAGCATACTCAAAACCCAACTTTCTGCTGGTTGAGGCTGACTAAATCTAGATGTTTGATAACTTTTTTGAGATACGCCGCAAACTATTTCTGTGATTGGCACTAATATCAGAATACCAACACAAAAAGCATTCGAATTCAATTAACCTCAATCCGGAAAGGTAAAGCATCTGCAAAATAAAATAAAACAATTTTAATTACTCCAAAGGATACAGTTCGCCAGCATAAATAAATTGTCGTGCGGGCAGTTTTCAATGGCTGGTGGATAAAGGATAACGATTTATGTTGTTTATTGTTTGAATGGGCATTGTTATTATTATTCGTAGGCTATTCCCGGCGAATGGTAATGTTCAGATCGTGTGATCAAAAAAGCTTATTGTTATGGTGGAACATTGTACATTGGATATCATTTGATGTCCTTATTAAGGAGCATTGCCCTAATCGGGCCTTTATACACAGATGACCCATCACATTAGCAACAGATTTTGGGTTTCGTTTAAAAACCAGCAAACGAGATAGCCATTGGGCTTGATGGCTGTTTTGTTCAGGTACGCGTGTGAAATCCCTACATATACATTAGAGCTGATTGTTGGAATTTGTCGGTGAGACTAAGTTGCTATTTGTTGAATTTTACGGCATCTAATAGCAACACAAAGTTCCTTTCAAATTCATTGCTAAGTACACTTGCAGGGGTTTACTCCTTCCGTTGGGTCTAAGGAAGGCAAATATCCTTTTGTATAGGCAAGAAACAATTTCGTGCAATCAGAGCTTAGTAATTGTTTCGAATTTAATCAAATGTTTGCCTGCTTGTTGCAGTATCTGAACGTTCTGATGGAATACATTAACAGGCTCTTGTGGATACAATTACACAATAAGAAGTAATATGATTGCCGAAATTTGCTTAAGTATAAAGGCTTTCATGCTAAACTGAAGATTCCAAAATTGAATGCGTGTGGGTTTTAGGCCGTAAAGTAGTTTTCTGAAAACGCATTTGAGTGTTGGATTATTGCACCTGCAGTACGGTGGAAGATATGTTTTTTAAAGGCGGTCTTATGGCTCTCAGATAAAATGCTTAAAATGAACGCACCTTCCAAAGGGGTTTTTTAATTGAGTCGTCCGTGGTGGCCATGTTGTTTTGGTGGCGTCTGTCTAATCTGACGTTTGTTATGCAGTCACTGTTGCTAAATCAGCATGATATATTACACGATATAGCAACACGTCATTTACTATCAAAATGTATGCTCGTTAGTGCAAACGTTGCGCCCATTTTACGGCATGCACGGCTCCCCATCAAAGATGAAATGTTGTCGAATAAGGGGTTGGGGTCAACATAATTCTTGATGGATCAAAATTCTTTAAATAAAATTCTGCTTTCAAAAATTTGTTTTTAAAATCCAGCTTTACAAAGTTCTGCAAACAATAAAAATAGGGTTTGAATAATGTCAAAAAAGCTTTTTTTATTGTTTGCAATTTTGTGAAACAGAGATAGGGAAAACATTTTCTTTTTTTAATTTGGGTTTTTTTCTATTTTGTTTTTTTTTTTAATTTTAACTCCACCATTTTTTTTTTTTGCAATAGATACATATCTATTATTGAGATTTGGTTAATTTGTTTTTTTTTTTATATTTTAATCAATTTTTTTTGTTTCTTTTTAATTTATAATTTATTTATTTATTTTTTTTTTTGAAGCACAATTTAATTGCTTTTAAGAGTTCTGTAAAGCAGAACTAAAAATAAGCAACAATTTTGTGTGAGAGGACAGAATTTTGCAAAGCAGAATTTCGACCTGCTCCCATTTATAAATGTTGCCAAATTAGAGATAACCGGCTAACAATCAGGCAACATCCGTACGTCAAATGAACGCCAGCTCGGCCGAGTGTCCAATGCTCGTGTTTATGGGCTAAAAAAGTTACCTGTTTGACAGAGACATCAGTGGTCCTTATATTTTTTGCAATTGACGTTGGTAAGGCCCAGGATATATTTCGATTTCTTCCGGCTGAAATTGAATGGTAGGAGAGCGGGACTACGTGCCACACAGCAGGCGCCACAATGGACATTCTGAATAAATGATTTGGGGGTATGGTTTTCTGTCGCAGAGTTGAGGTTAATAAGTCGCAAAGATCGTGCGATTTGACTCGGCTAGACTTTTTCTTGTGGGGATTCCTAAAGTCGCAGGGCTATGCCAATAAATTATAATCGACAGATGCCCTTAAAGCCAACTTCACCAATGCCACCGCTCAAATCAATCAGATTTATGCCGTGGAGTCATTCAAAATTGGACTGTTCGGACCCGTGCCACCATAAGAAGCCGCTGCGAATATTTGCACGATTTTGTATTTTACACGTATTGGCGTATTTGAACCTTGCAAACAAAAAAAGGATTTTTTTAAATACCTAACAGCTTGTTTTATTTAATTTAATTTAAACAGCGACCCGTCCTTTTTGGAAAATCCTTTAATAGAGTAAATAGTTACTAGCTTTGATCTCTTTTTAATCGTTTGCGGATAAAAATAAAAAATCACGAATAAAGTTGCGTTCTTGCTAGTCGTAGGTTCTCCTTTACCCAACCATGTTCTTTCGGTCAGAAGTATAAGGATGGCTACATGATTTCTTAAAGCGCTTCTCCAACAAAAATCAAACCATTTGTCCCGAAAGTCGATTAGTTTAATTTTTTCAAGCGATCAAGAGTTCTTCGTTCGTTGAGGTCCCTGTCCATTAAAGCTAAAGAATGGCTTGACCTTGCACTCACTGCTCTTTTAAAAAAAGGAATGTCGACAAGATCTTCATAATAGGCTACTACTCTAGAAAATTTGAGTAACACTCCCACTTACATACAAACTCCACAGGGCAATAGACTTAAAGAAAAAACCGATACAAATTGAAAGAACCTCCACTCTGCAAACAAAGGACTCCCACAGCAAAGGCAATCGCAAAACAAACGCCACCGTTATGGTACAGCATTAATTCGTCTGACATTTTTCCAAAACAAAGGACTTCATTTCGATTGTGGTTCTGGTGCAGCCCATTGTGTAAACACTTTATCATGGAGTAGATTTCAACACCCATTCCAATTCGAACTACAGCTCCCCTCAATGGTACTCGTATCTCAAGAGTATCATATTAGTTCGTTCGCCTCGCAATGGCCACGTTATCCCACATCGTTTCTGCCACTGGCATTGTGTAAGTTTTTTTTTATTTTTTCTTCCAACTCATCGCCCAATTTCGTAAACGTTTCAGACTGACGTAGGTTTGAGGTAGCCAACTTCATTACTGTAGAGATGTTCCTTTATCTTTGGAGCGGAACTAATCGACACTGGCTATAGAGAGGCACTGACACATACAGACTCATTTGAAGTCGTGGGTTTTGTGAATTAAAAAAACACTCACCAAATAAAATTTGCCGTGGAACGGTCTCTAATTCAATTGTAACGATGGATACGATTGTCTCTTTGTTATGGTTATCAGTCGGACCGTGTAATCCAATTTCAAGTTCCTTAGTTTCCATTCCGATCGGGACGCGAGAGGGAGGTTCAAGAGAGATTGGCACATATCGATTGCAGTAGGTGTCCTTTGCTTTTATGTTTTTTTTTAATTCTTATCAAATTGCAGTTTATGAGCTCTCCTGGGGGATGGGTGATGGCTGGTTTTATTGGAAAGAAATAGTAGCTCCCTAGGTGGGTGCAAACACCCTCCTCCATTTCCCTAATTATGCTCAGCCCTATAGGTGCTCTTTATACCCGACATTTAATTAGGTGAACTTCGTGTGTCACCAGGATGGATAAATTATCATCATCACCTCTATAGAATCCCCCGGATAAGCATAATCAGACTACCCGAACAGAAACACATTCATTTGAATAAATCCCTGCCTAAGGGCCATGTAATCTTCTTACACACATTACATACCTATATCTTGATGATGTATGTCCCTATTCACTATTTTCTTGACGGAAAAATGAGCATTATTATATTTTTATCCTATAATGTTGGTATTTGTCTGTGTAATCAATTTCATATTCGTCTAGCGGGGCGAATTATGTTTATCGAATACCGTTTCGTACGATTTTGTGTGGGAACAGTACGATAGAGTTGGTTTGGTTACGCCATCTCCTTGCACAGGATCTGAGAGAATTGAATTTCTGGGAAAATTCGGGTTCCCTTGATTGCAAGTTCACAATGCGTACTTATGTTTGAGCTTTGTTCAGTTAATTTCATATTGGATTACACATGACTGGTTTTTCAACCGCCCAATTTAGGAAGGAGGGCAGGAACTTGAATGAATTATAACAAGTAAGGAGGAAGGAAATCCCATGGAAAGTTAAAGCGTAATAAAGAGATATTAATTCGCAGAACTTTGCTTTAAGAAAAGTTGGATCTACTGATTTGGGAGAATAAGTTAAATTTCGAATGCGAGTCCATCTGGGAAATTCCTAATCCGGCAATTTGCATGCATTTATGAGAACTGATTTAATTATTATTTTTTCCGACGATTACGAATCATAAAAGATTATGCAACTGGTTTGTTTGATTAAGGGGATTTTAATGGATTTGAATTTTAGCTCTGCCTTCAATGAACGCCTTGCTCAATATTGTAGAAATTGAGTAAAACCAAATAAAAAAGTTTTTTTTTTTAAATTGTCAACATGATCTGCACTAGCCAATAATAATATGTACTTTTGAAATCGGATAGCATCTTTGTGCACACATAACCTGGTTTCAATCACAGAAACAAAACAGTTTAATTATTTAACACTTCGCAGTTCATGTTTATTTTATAAATTTAAAAGGTTTTAAGTGCATTTTCAACAAGTATTGCAACAATGCTAAAGAAACCTCATTCTTAGATATTGAAAATATTCCGCAGGAGTCTGAAAATATGCAAGGTACGAGTAACATAGGTAAACATTTTGTTTATGACTAAGAGAGTATGATCAATGTGGGTAAATCTAAACACAGATTAGTCTAAGTCCGAATGCTTTTTTTTTTAATAGCCTTATAAACCCAACGTATACTTTTTATTTAAGTTTAAATGACTTGTATTCTTTTGAAAATAAAATAGTTATGTACATAATTCATAAAAAATCCATGTACTTTCTGTGTTTAAATTTACTACAGAATATGTTTTTAGGTTTTTTTTTTTTTATAAATAAAAATAAATAGGTCCATTGAGGCGTTTTCTGTGAGTTTTTCATTTATGGGACGACTGGAGGCGATCTTAAATTTTTTGATAATTATACTCTCAAAAGTTTTTCAGACCTTCGCGAGGCGTCACGCAATGGAAAAAAAACTTAAGATGGAATTTGCTTTTTGGGGGATAACCCTTCGCTTAATAATCCAACACACTTACAACTAAGCAACTGTGTCTACTGTTCGGAAATATATACGCTCAAAAATTGTGTCTAACCGATAGCGATTTTTGTCCGTTTTTAAATTAAAAATGGGTTAAAACTAACTAAGTCTCTGAAAAAAACCTAGCTGCTTAAAACTACCGAGATAAAAAGTTTAAATACATACTTTTTATTAATAATACACCAAGTTTCTTGATTAATATCAAAGAGTTGGTTAAATTCTACAGAGTTGCTTGTTATTTACTACCGAAAAAAATATTGGGGAAAATTGGTTAATCGGTTACTTTTAGGGCCGTTTGCTGATACGACTCATAGCGAATTTAAGTGCTATAAACTCTTATGTGACAGTTTATGCCCCAAAAAAAGTAGCCCATAAGTATTTCAATAGAACTTAAATCGTTAAGATTCGTATGAGCAAAGGGCCCTTAGTTGACTCGGATAACAGTATACTTGGTGTTTTTTTTGAAATAAGTGATTTTTATCCCTTTGGGGGTTTTTGTTGTATTTAAACAAAATTTCAGTCATCAATACGCATCGAAAATAAATACCGAAAAAATCGCCGTCATCATACTTATTAGACGATGATCAAGATGAAAAAAAAAATAAAAACCTGACTTTTAGGTGGTTCTATAAGTTAAGAACAATGCCAGACAAAGTTGAACCAATCATTGGTATAATGCTTAAACATTAAAAGTGAAGAAAGGGATCGGCTCCTTCCACAAAGGTTTTCCATTGATTATCCAATAAAAAAGAATGGTGGCAACTAGGATCTAAGTTTTTATGCGTAAACACGCAAATTTTTTTTTTTTTAGATAAATAGTGGTTTTGGTAAAAATAAATAAAAATTGCATATCTTATATTTCATAAAAGTTAATCTCCCAAGGGAACAAGATCATTAGCGAAAGATCTGAAATTGGCAGACAGATCACACTTTAATATTATATTTAAAAAAAATAATGAAAGTGTTGAAAAATATTTTCTTAAAAACCCTAGAGCTGTTTCTCTCGGTTGGGTAGAAAATAAAAAAAAAAATTTAAATAAAAACAGGTATTTTTGTTGGAACTTTTTAAGCAAACATTTCCATCACATTAACCGAGAACGAGAAGAACGTCTTATAACTGGTATTCGCAACCAACAATTTTTTCTATAAGTTACAAAGACTTTTAAAATTAGAACAAAAATGCAAAAAAAAAAATGCGTATGAGTGTTGAAACATAGTAAAAACTATTTCTATTTAGGGAGCCAAATATCGGCATTAGAAGTACTAGGAAAGGATCAATTCAAGCGAGGAAATATTATAAATGAGCTTTAAAAACCAATGATAAAAGAACTGTTTTTGTAGAGAAGATACAGTTTTTTTGGCACGAACCTCCAGACAGTCAAATTATAATCAGCTCTCAAAGCCAGTGCACTCTATATCTCATCATTTTACATCATCATTTTTTGTAGTGTCGGTCTATTGAGCTAAATGCGGATTTTGAGACGTCAAATTTTGTCAGCTTAATAATCATAGAGAAAGTTTGTTTTGAAACACGTTCTGCATAGGTCAAATTTGTTACCGATCGTTATCCAATGGTGGATGTAAGGCTCCACCTATCTGCCAAATAGAAAGTCAAAATAACATAAAAATATTTAGCAAAGTTGCACACCTGAATAAAGATTGTGATTAAAAAAAAACTCAATGAGTAAGTATTTTTTTCTAACAAGGAAGCGAGGTCAAAACCATTTCCCTACGATGCTGAAAGTACTGCTTTTTCACAGTGAAGAATTCTGGAAAACTAAATCTTGCGAAAGCGAACATTTCTTTGCACGGAACTCGGAACTTTTTGCATGTATGTTGAACAGTTGGGTCTGGAAGCATCATTTTATTTTAATAATTTTATTTCGTTCTATTTACATAGTAATTTAACAATTCTTCTCATTTGTTGGTTGCAATTAGACTTGTTTTCATTCAATCGTAAGGTATTACCGCCATATAAAAGACCGCCATATAAAAGTATGACTGCTAACCATAAATGGTCCAGAAATGCCTCTTTTTTTATGAGATAGGTAAACCGTAAAACTAGCCAAATAATGTGACTCCGAAAATGTTCCTTGGCATGCACGTTAACACTATTGAAGGGTGGATTTTGTTAATGTTTCCATATAAGTTAAATGTTCATACAGCCTTCTCTATATCCGAATGATACTATTTGTACACCTACTGCAAATCGTTTTATTTCCACAACGCGAAACATTTTAATCCAAAATACTGTCATATGAATATTAATTGCGAAACATGAATCCACAAAATATAAACCCTTAAGCTGGTAACATTTCGGTGGTATAATCTCTGGCATATGGCCCCGGAGTCGTGTTATTTGATTGTTAATAATTAATGCTTGTAAAATCAGAGTTAATTCGGGAATACGTGCAAAATATTCGTTTGCAGGATTACACCCAGACATAAACTGGAATAGACGTGCGAAGCTAACAAACAGCCAAGCCATGCGTGTCATATTATAAGTATCGGTTGATTCTGTTTCCCTTGACCGCGTGGACCTTAGACCAGTTAAAGTCGAAATTAGGAGTTGAAGGGCGATTGAAAGGTGGAAATCAGTCGAATATAATTGCCCATTCCATTCCAAAGATAAGAGTATCCATTTGTGTCCTTAACTAAGCCTATAGCCGATCTTCTAATCTGGTAAGCAACAACAGCTTCTAAGACAGGAAAATATGGAAGATTAATCACGAAGAGGCGCATAAATGAAGATTAATGCTAGGAGAAAAATATTAATGGATTGCTTCTGCTTTCCTAACACAGAGATACTGAGATTGAGTTTGATTATGTTCTCGGAGGAAGTGACTGAGGCAATAAAAGCGCTATGTGTGCACTTTGGTGTTAAATTGCGCTAAACGAATTGTCTGCCTCACATTCAGATAGACGCTGAGACAGTGCAGAGATGGAAACGATGCAATAAGCTTGCACGATGCTATTTGTCAAAGTTTTGCAGGAAATTAATCAGAACAAAGTATAGTTGCAGACTCTTGTGTAAGAGTAGCTTTTTGATTAATGACAGACTTTCCATGAGGGTTGAGCTGGAGGTTTAAAAAATGACGCGTTCATGTTATATTTAGATAATATTAGATTTACCATTGAGGTAACTTTAAAACAGAAAAAGGAAATACCCTCGTGCTAGGTCTTAAGCGACCTGTCAAAATCTCCAAAGTGTCGCTGTAAGAACGCAAGTGAGCTTAAAAAACTCTGGAAGTTTTACTAGAAGAGAAAAACAAAGTTACGAAACAAGAATATTCGAACTGACTTGGAGAACGAATAATAAAATAAAAAGTGGAAACACACATCATAATGACTAGATTACAGCACTTTATAGCAAATGTTTGCATTACCGCAGGCTGTCACTCTGAACTGTTTTATTGAACCCCTTTTTACCATACTCTGTTAAGATAGATGTTCATTAAAACAAACCTGATGTCGAAAAAGCACCTACTTGTAATGATAACAACTGCAATGACAACCGAGGATAGTATTGCCTAAAAGTATGCAACAATATACGACATACTGTCGCAAATATTTTAGGCGACTTGTTCAATTGAGGGTAAGTAGTATACGCAGTTCAGCTTTTTCCAGGCGTCCTTCTGAGCTCAAAATTTGTGCTCGTTAAAATATGGTCCCTCATATCAGATGGAGTTCTCAAAACGTACCCACTGCTTTGCAGAGCTCTCGAATGTGATCTTCAAAATAAAGCGATGTAAATTTAAGTAGGCTTTTTCAACAACCATTTAAAATAGCTCTTAGCTCGATGTCGATGGATAACAACGAGGCTAATGTAGTGATGGAGGACAATATGTTGTCTCAGATGGATTTAAACTTGTTTTTACTTCAAATCTACCTTCCGCATTTTTTTGTATAGTTTTTTTTTCCAAGCTATATGATTAAGCAAGCTAAATTCTCATTTTCTTATATAGTAAAAGTGCTCTCAATTTTAAATTATGGAAAAGTTATCTTCAGCAGAAAGAGTTGGTTTTTTCTTAAATCAAATGAGTTCCGAACTTCTAGTTTTAAGTGAAGCAAAAACTCAAGAAGGCACTTGTCTTAATTCAGAGACCCTATCACGGCTTATCTTTTTCGCAACTTTATATACCATTTTTAACTTTTATACTATTGCGTCGGAAACACGGTCAAAATAAGGTCCCATCTTCCATCTTGCAGTAAGTGCGGGTGATACCAGAAACCGTAGGCCTAACCAAAATAAACATTTTTAGTTTCGATTTTAAATTTTTGTAGTTCACAGTAGCTTTATTTTCGATACAAATTTCGCAATTGTGAGCTTCCGGAAACTTAAAGAATTTAAATTTAAAGTCGAGACTTAAATTTATTATTAATACGATGCCACGTCTTCAAAAGCTAGCAACTCAGTGCTTAAGTTAAAAGTCTGAGAGCAGCATGCACTCAAGTCTTCACGAATATAACAACACCTGTTAGTAAACGAAAAAATGCAGTTAATCTTCTAAAACTGACACATTACCTTGTTGTAACTGAGGTCAGTCGTCAGTACATAGGTGCCAACCAAAGAAGAGCCATGCAGCTTGTTCTTAATCTCTGCGACTGAGACCTCTTATCTCTCTGCATTGCACTTTGTTTTTGTTCGTAGTCAGGTTTTTACATTTATTTATTTTTTTATGGCGTCTTCCCTTTTTTACAGAAGTTTTCTATTCTTTTTTAGTTAACTTCACAATTTAGCTTCGATTACTACGCAGTGTGGAATGGGTACTTTAGAAAGTCAGACCGAACAGCCTCGAAATGTTTTCTACTATTCATTGCCTAGCAACACCTTTTTCGTACCACCCAAATTGACTGAGTACCATTCCTACTTCTTGGCGGATAAGTGTCACACAAATTCAAACACAATAAGTGGATTTGGAAAATGAATTCTCTCCCCTCATGACAAGGTAGAAGCATACAATTTCTTTCCAACCACATTTCATTAGGATATCCCGACAATATATAGACGCATGGTACGAAGCCTTGGCAAAGGGATTCATGTAGAACACAATATTATTTCATATGAAATCCTTTAAGGGATGTCAAAAATATACTCAAATTCAAGTTCAATGGAAGACCCAAAATCATGATAAATTAATCATCTTAATGAATTTTAAGGAATAACGGTGGTACTTCGTCGTCTTCATTTTTTAAACGAAAGGTTATTCCTACCTTATTTGATTACATTTGATTCGCTTTATAGAAAACCTTTGATCTCGCTACCATTTCTCGATGGGTCCTTTTCCCAAGGTTGCGGTTTATATACGATTGTATGTAGTCCGACATCCCATATAAGATCAGTACAAAATTCCGTATAAATATAGCTCTTGTCTTATGTCACAACGCATTAGTCGTGGACATATCTTTCACCACTTGGCAATAAGGTTCGCCCAGCAAAAGGGGTTTTGCGACTCATTTTTGTGGACGTATTTCCAACCACATGGTAATTGCCCATCGAAGAATGCAAAATTTAAGAAGAAGTTTCAAGGTAATGGGTTAACCAATTTTAAATAGAAATTTGTATCTACCTTTGAAATTGTAGTTGCCTTCAATCTTGAGTGGGTGGATTTGGATTTTCTTTTCATAACAATAGCTTCCTGTTATTATTATGTTATCCATAAAATTTCCTTGAAGTGTCACACGTTTAACTAAGCATGAAATTCCCCATGTTCTCAAAAAAAGATGTGTGGCAATGTGTACCACATATATGTCATATTTGCTTAGATAATAATCCAAATATGAACACCTTTTTTTGATGGCTGTTTAGGCTCCTGCACGTCATGCTGAGAATGAAAAAGAAAGTTTCAAATGGAAAGCAAAGAACACATTTCAATACAAGTGTATAGGAGGATCTTGTTTATTTTGTTTATGCAAATTAGAATATTTAGAAAATATTTTAGTCACCTGATGTATAGTATCTAATAAATACGATGGGGGCGTATACGCAACTTTTTTCTACTAAAAAAAAAAACTGAATGTGGTGAAGTACGAGTACATTTTTTATGTATTTTTGTCTTGCAAGCCGTCGGGTAGTTACATCTTACAGGAATAGAGTCATCTTAGTCAGGTTGTAAATTTGTGACCTCAACTGAAGGAATGCAATGTTGCCACCTTCAAGAAAACTCTTTGTTGTGATATTTTTTTTTATTATTACTATAAGTTTTCTTGCCAATTTAAAACAAAGAATTCCAGGAGAAGGAACCGCAGTCCTATATAATCCACGACTACAATCGAATTACGCTTGTCCTCCACGATAAGTACATCAGAACGGTCTGTTTATTGGAAACCTTTAAGCGATTTATTATCTAAAGCAGAACTATTGCCAGTTGCAAGAAAAAAAAAACAATTAACCATGAAATGAAACGCCAAAATCATGAATCAAATTTGTACAATCGCTTATTGAACTATTTCTATCAACAAACAATTGAAGTGTTAGGAATGAGAAGGGGTTAAGTGACATTTTTGAAAATCTCGATGTTTTTTATCCGATAAAGGTGACAACTTAAATTTTGGTGTATTCGCCGACACTCTACTGTACTAAATATAGGAGTTGGATTATGGTTAAAAGTGGCAAATACACAAATTTTTAAATTAAAAGTGATTGTAACTTTTTTTTGCATAAAGGTTAAAGGAATTAATTTGCAAAAAAAAATCCAATTATTATAATATTTAATAAATGAAGTCATGTTGTAACAATATTTTCTTTATTTACTTTTATTTCGTATTACCGAACTCAAACAGTTTTTATAGGGAGATTAATAAGCAAACAACTTTAAACGTTTTTTACTCGAAACTCTAAATTTGACACTTAACTCCTTCTCATTCTATAACGCTTTAATTTTTACACTGTTGCACAAACGATATTCAAACGGATCGAAAAGATTGGTTGCATACAACTGGGATCATCGTACATTAGAGTGGAATGTTTTGAAATCGAGATGGATGCATTGGGCACCAAGTGGACGAGAGCTATAACTTTTTCTTTTGATTAGCGAAGCCCAGTTATTCACTTCCATACAAGCGAAATGCACTTATCCAACAAATTCTTATGTGCATTTTGAACTGGTATTCCTTTTTAAATTTAATAAAAACTGACAACACCCTACAGCAGCAAAAGATCTTATATAAAGGGTGTCCCATAATTCGCACAAAATGTAATTTTGAAAGAAAATACAGATTTTTAATTAGAAAGCTTAGATTTGTTTTATTGATTCATAGAGTATGCAGATTTGGGGTTATGTATGGAAAAATGTATGAAATTGCTGGCAAGTACGGTCTCTTTTATTGAAATTTTCTATGACCGCTTCGCATAAATGTGGCTTAATTTGATTAATACACCTCCCAATTTTCTCTTTCAAGGCGTTGATGGTCGTGGGCTTGATAGCATAGACCTTTGACTTCAAAAAACCCCAAATAAAAAAGCCCAATGGCGTTAAATCTGAAGATCTGGATGGTCAATTATGATCGCAAAAACTGATTAGGAAATGACGCATCTAGTAATTGAATTGTTTCTCTGGCTGTATGACATGTGGCACCGTCTTGTTGAAATCCATGTCTTGTAATTTTGGCACTAAAGACTGGGTTATCATGTCACGATCACGAACACTATTAATTGTTACTGCCTGACCAGCCGCATTTTCTAAGAAGAATGGTCCGATAATGCCGCCAGCCCTGAATCCGCACCAAAGAGCCACCGGTTATGGATGCATTCGTTTCTCATCAATTACTCGTGGGTTTTCTGAACCCCAAATGCCGCAATTTTGACGATTAACGAAGCCATCAAGTATCAAGATGAGAATGAGCTTCATCACTGAAAATGATTTCTAAACTCTATTACTAAATCAATCGATAGCATCTGCATTTCGCAAACCATTCGATATCTATTCCATGATAGAGACAATCACAGACAAACTGTAATGCAGTAAAATTGTCTTCTAAGGAATGCGCATATGGTTTCAATGGTTTCAAATAAACTTAATCTAGGCTATGGCTGCAGGGGTGGCACAAGTACTCGTATACTATATAGCCCCACGCAAAAGTAAACTTCTTTGAAATATTAGTCACGATTTGTCCGTGTATGGAAAAGTGCTGCGCTCTTCTTGTTCGCACCCTTTACGATGCAATAAAGAGTTTCTCTATTCTTGCGTATCCTGCAGCTGCAGCATATTTTCTTTACAATTTCTTTCGTCTGGGAAGTTACGTGTAAGCACACGTGTACGTTTGGATGGTGGTATCTATAAAAGTGCACGAAGCATGCCAAAGGACTTTGCCTTTGGTCGAACGTGCCTAAAGTTGTTTTCGGGAGAACAATCGACTACAAAGCACCACCTTTTACACAGCTTTAAGTTTCGTTTTGTAGTTTCAGGCTTACACGACTTCCTAGTTGAGAGGAGGCAATCCTTTGTTTTATTTTTCATATTTCGATAACAAAACATTAATTCTGCCATTTTGCTTTTTCATTTCAGAGTCCGAGTTGAATACTACGTTAATGAAAACACATTCAAAGAAAGACTGCAACTTTACTTCATTAAGAATCAAAGATCAAGTGAGTATAACGAACTGGATTTTTAGTTTGCCTTATCCTTAGCATTGAAAAGGAATATTTCTAACTTCCTCGGAAGGGTGGGGTTTTTTTCCTGTTCCAGTCGAGTGAATTATTTGCACGAGATTTCGCTTTCGTTGCAAGCTCAAAGAGATGCGTACTTGCAATGGCTGAGTGCAAGTGAATTTCAAAGTTCTTTTTTATGCCATAAAATTTAGATTTGTGCAAATGGCATTTTTTCCCGGGCACGATAGAAGGTCAGAGTTCAACTTGAAGCGATATAAGGCTTTAAAATATTACAAACCGGCTATTTTGTAATGGTTTTACCAGTTTTAGTGGATATGATGTGCTTCGTTTGTGTGGCTCTATAAGTTTATAAATCATGGCAGCTTCACAGATCTAAATGTCAGCTTACAATTGTCTTTAATATGAAAAATTTGCGTTTGGACTGGTGAGAATCGTGGGTCGGGTTAGCTTCTTTCGATTGTTGCTTTTTCAGTCGACCTAAAGACGTAAAAAACTTTCACATGTAGTCCCAATTTCACCTTAAAACGTTGAGCTTTTAAGAGGTCTATTAATTTTCAAACCAGGGGATTTGTCAGGACTATTCCTGACAAAACATAAAATTTATAGCCACGGCCTTAAAAAGACCTTCCAAGCAACTCGGTCCATATCTTTTCGTCTCCAGTTCCGCACATCAAACTTGCTCTTTGCATATGCCCACACCAAAGGTGCACTCTTTTTGCTGCATTGTCTATCGAGGGTCGACCTAAAGCCTCGTAAGGCTCCTCCGTTATTGCTCATTTCATACACTCCCTATTCATTAGATGATGCATTTTTTTAACGGCACTGAATGTATAGCTCATCAAGTTTGTCAATGAATATTCTCCATAGATATAAATTGGACCGAATCTTTTTCTCAACAAGAAGTTTTTATACGAAAAAGTCTATCATTCTGAAGGATATTTTAGAACCGAGATGACTGGAGTCTTGTGCAATTCAAGGCTGAGAGGGCTTTACTTATTTTTCTTTCAGCCCGAAGAAACAGTGATTGTCGCGAGTGATTCCCCGCATGATCTTTCGGCCGTTGTCATTTTACTTCTGAAAACATTCGCTAATAGATTCGAAACAAAATGACTGCCTCTATATTTTCTCAAATAGATCCAGCGCATGAATTCCAAATGACGAATACGAGTGGGAAAATTACATCGGAGAACAGTCATTCCGACAAAAATTGTGGCAAGAGGATTGCCAACCGGCAATCTCAAAACTTGCCTCCGACTACAACTTCGAAAGACAGTAACTCCTGCCCCGAGGCAGTAGAGCGTAGCCTATATGCTTATGCATATTTGCAGGTCCTTTATCTCAGTGCTTGTTCTTAGGAGCATCATCCGTAATTATGGTAGCTACTGACGTGGAAAACTATTTTGTGCGGCTAACGAAAATTGATGAGGTTATCGTCTGTGCCTGTAGTTATCCTTGTTGTAGGGCAATTATTCAAATAATACGGCTGCCCGCATACCTTTTTCGGACTTGATAAATGATCTGCTGCCTTACATCGTTCACAGGTGGAATAGGGTTCAATGCCCTATAGACAATGGCTGAAGCAACTATGTGAATAATGTGCAATCACCTTTGGGTGTTAGGGACAAACCTCAAATAGAAATATAATTTCATTAAATGAATGTCTGCATGAGAGTGGTACCACCACACATAGTACGTGAGAATGTATTCCCTCATATTGAAGCACATGTTCTCTAGGGCACTAACTCTGAAATTGGGGCCAATTTGTTGTACCTACTTGTACTAATGAAATGACGCGCAGATGGTATTAAATTTAGGGGTTATTGTACCCGAGGAGACAAAAATAGATTTCGGTAAGAAATTCGTTCAACAAAATCTATCAACACTTACTTAATAAATAGCAGTTCTCGAGCGACAAAATTTAATGCGTACCATAGACAAATTTTACACACGCATAAGGGAGGTAAAAGAAAGCTGCTTCCTTAGGCTAAGCCAACATTTGATAATTTTCTGGAACTTTTTGTAGTATGGCACCGCCATAAAATAGCTTCTCAATCAGCCAGTGGAATCGGAATAAAACTGTAGATCCCTTTCATTCGTTCGAAAAATTCAAAGTTAACACAAAACGACTGGTTGTGAGAAGCCACGCATAGGGTCCCTACGGACTATTTATTTATATATTTATTAGTAATTTTGTCCAAGTGAACAACACTGCTTGTC
Organism: Cheilosia impressa; assembly: GCA_948293265.1. Classification (NCBI taxonomy): domain Eukaryota; kingdom Metazoa; phylum Arthropoda; class Insecta; order Diptera; family Syrphidae; genus Cheilosia; species Cheilosia impressa. Next base: position 22,752,678 of record OX411883.1, on the reverse strand, counting down.
AGAATAAACTTTTGGGACAGGCAATCGGCTCTTTGCTATATATTGCAGCTGAAGGTTGCAGGTTCAATCACATATAAAAATTGGTCACCTCAATGCACCATCTGTCGTAATTCTAACCTCAACAAAGTCCACTTGTGTGTTTTTATAATACAAACTGGTGTAAAAGTTCTCACACGATGTTGTTTGGCTGGCATTTTTTTTATTGAATGAAAAACTTTGCTTCCGCTCTAAGATTGTGTTTATTTGATGTCGTACATTTTTTTCCATTAAGCAGGAAAAATGATATCGGCTAAGTGGCCGCCGCCAGATTTGGCCCGATTTATGGCATTTTCCTTCCGGCGATAGGTGATCCTCGCATTTTTGAAGGACATTCTCTTTAAGGGCTTTGAGAGTCTTAAGGTTTTGTGACATAGAGCGATACATGTATTGTTGGGGTGTAATTTGTATCTATTTACTCTTTAAACTTGTCGCCGTTTGCCAAATTATAGTATTTTCCGATAGGGTAATTATTTTTGCGCCTTCCTGTATAATCATCGAGTGTGAAGCGATTCTCTACATCATTTAGAAGGTTATTGCTCTTGACAAATGACACAGATTCGGGTTAATTGAAAACGGGTGCTAATGGGATTCATCTCCAAAATAAAGTAAAAGTTAATTTTGAACCTCTTTCAATTTTACAATTTGAGGTTATAAAGTCTAAAGTGGTATAAGCTGGTGTATTTGTTGTATGTCCTACCTTAAGGTTTGTTAAGTCAAATCAGTTCTGCTGATAGCAACTTACTAGCCGTTTCATGAACACATCCACCAAAATGCTGTGAAAATCTATATAGTTCCGCCTTCCAAGAAGTGTTCCTCTGTTTCAAGAAGTGTTTCTCTGATTGCGTGTTGAAGACTTTACTTTGCCTATAAAAATGTTCATCAAAAGATGCCATAAACGACTTAAGACCCTTACTCCTCATCATTCTGTAGATAGGCATCTATTCCTGTGCCTCTTTTAAGATCTACTAAAATATCAATCGATTGTCTATGGTAGGTATATATAGATTTATATTTATAAGAAAAGAATATGCAACATGGTTGTCATTTCTGCAGTTGGAGTAGTTTGCACGGCAAAAGTCAAGTAATTTTTTAAAATCTGTTGATATGAATTTGGTAATTTCGTTGAGATTTAGTAATATTTAGTAACGAAAACATTCCATCACGTCCTGCATTTTGTACAGGCTCATCACATGTTTTCTCTATTTTTATGGCAACCCTTAGGCGACTTCGACCACTAATTCCCAAAAACCGGAACACCTAACTTTCAGCACATCATCCCCAAAAATCGCTACGCTTGCGCTTCAAAGTTAGACGTGCGACTCAGTCAAACTCCATGCATGAGTGTTGGTCCAAATTAGGTATGATTTTCTATTGCAAAAATTTGTTTTCAACTCTTTAGCAAAGGTAAAGTGCGTTGGCAGCCTTCAAAATGTTCATGCGAATTACCTTTCCAATTCGGAGTAGGTGCGACGGATTCTTATCAATTTTTCTAGTTCAATTCTAAGAAGTCGGGGCTTCTCTAGAGTAAGGTACCATCATATCTATTCTAGATTGTTCTATCCGACAAGTTTTGATTGTTGAAAAGATATATCTACCTCAAAATGATCCAAAGCTACTACCATAGGGCATCCAAAGAATGGCGAGAACGTTTTATCAATTCGTCACACGTAAATCCAATCAGCCGCAGATGGAATGGATTTCCAAAGTTTGTTAAAAAACAAGTCAACTTTACCTTTGTTACGTATCAAAAATATGAACTCTTATCCCATTTCCCCTGCAAATACTCATTCACTTCTACAAAGGTGTCCGCTGGGGAGTTATTCAAACGTTAACCCTTTCTAAAAAAATATTCCCATCGCAGATGCTCAACTTAAATTTAAAAGATAACTATAAATTGAACTCACTCAAGTTCGACCCTCCCCCCGATTCCAGCGAAACCTCACAGTTGTGCACAAAACTATTCAACTTCCGCTATAAATAACAATTTGCCTTTTAGCCAATGAATGGGAAATTCCACCCCAGGGTATCTGGGTGACGTCGAAATACCCAAGGTCAAACATAGATTCCTCTTCGAATGTGTACGTATCCATCGATGAGCTAAATTATGTCTGAATAAACAATTGACATTTCCACATGGCCAGTCCACCTACAGCCATTTTCTTCGGTTCGACTAAGACTATTTTTATTATAGTTTGTGTCCTTTCTATTTTGATATGCCTTGGGCGAAAATAAAATGATCATCCACCGCGGTAGTCCTGAATAATAAACACAAAAGATTTATCCCAAACATTCTTAAAGAACTTCCCATATCTGACTGTACATGCCATTCTTTTTCTTTGCGACAGGTTTACGAATACGAATAGCTGACTTGTTTTTTAAATTACTAGCATGTGTTCTGTATATATTACGTGTGATAACGGATACAAATCCAACATTTGCAACATGGTAAGTTAGCCAAGAAGACACTCCGCAGGCAGTCTGCTAATGTGGACTCTCTTTCCCGCAGTTATGGCTGTTTACCTAGTAATAAAACGGAATTTCTGGCATCGGCTCAGTTAACCGAGGAGGAGTTCCAGGAAAATCCAATTATAAATTGGGAAGCGATTCTGTGGGTGAATCGGCCGACAGTTTTATGGGCCGTACAATTAATTTTAGCGTTAGTGTCATTAACGGAGGCAGTTTTACTCACATATCTAGGATATAAGGTAAGTCTATCTATTGCGCTTCAGATATCATATTTCTCATTGGAATGTTTTTTTTTTTTCTCGATTAATTTCAGGGAAACATATGGCAACAGATTCTCTCGTTTCATTTTATCTTAGAATTAATTACGACAATACCTTTTGCACTTACGGTGAGTGATTTGAGAGATTTACGCATCGGTTTCTCTTTAAATGATTTAATGGGCTTGTGGGTGTCTGTGTCTTATTTTGCTTTGTAGATATTATGGCCTCCCCTGAGAAACCTTTTCATACCGATATTTCTCAATTGTTGGCTCGCCAAGAGGTCATTGGAGAATATGTTCGTAAGTGGAGTTTTCCTTTTTTTTAGGGGATTTTATTTTTTAATGTTTTTTTTCTTTTCGTTAGAACGACCTCCATCGAGCGATGCAAAAATCTCAGTCAGCCTTATCGCAGCAACTGACAATATTATCAGCGACGTTGCTGTGTCTAGTTTTTACAAGGTAAGTGGACAGTTTGAAAGTTTTAAAAATATGAACGTATAGTACCCTTTTTAACACCGCATCGAAAACTCGTCGATGTATTCACACAGAACACCAACTAGTTTTCGTCTGACGTTTCAATCAGCTGTAAGACACTAGTCGCAAAACTTCTGTGCAAACTGTTTTGGTTACAAATTTCGATCGCATTAATTAACAAATAAAATTTAAAAATAACATTAGCCCATCAATTAAGTGGGGAAAATGATTTTAAGTTGTGAGTTGTGACATCTGTTCGGTCAGCTGTTCTGCTGAATTTGCTGAATATTGCAGAAGTTGTGTTTCCTTCAACAAAGCAACGATTGGAAGTCGCTTTCGTGGAAAACAAAAACGAAACGAAAACGAATTTAAACGACTCTGTTTGTGAACTGAAAAACTTCTTTTTTCGATAAAGTTTTCGATAAAGTTTTCGAGTTTTCTCGCCACGGTGTGAAAAGGGTACACGAGTAGGTAATTAGAGTTCATCCCAACTCACGCAACCGAATAATTGGAAAAAAATGGTTTCTATAGCGGCAGTTAAAGCAGTGTTCCCAGACATTATTTGTACTCTTAAATAAAAAAAGGGCCCCTATAAGTGAAATTTGCATTTATAAAAAATATTTAAAAGCCGTTTTTATCAACAACCTTAAAATAAACGTATAAAATAAAAATATTCTACAATTTTTATGATTTCCTTTCCTATTAGACACACAATTTTTTTAGACGTTTGATGAGCTATTTTCATTTTCTCTTTTTATAAGCTTGTCCCTCGTTTTCCCCTATTTTATTATTAAAGCACCAAAATTGGCGCTTTACCCCTCAATCTGATATCACTGTATGACAGCTGTCTGTTGATTTGTTCATAGCGTTGCTAACAAACTGCTTTCAGCGCGATTCACATTCAGAGAGAGGGAACTAACAACTTATGCTAGCTTATTACAAATGTGACTTGAACTGTTTTATTGCGCATTCATCTACTAAGTTTGGCATTGAATAAGGCAGACCTATAGCCAGTGAGTTATTTATATCTGTGGGTGATTATGATGTCACAAAAAAAAATTACTATAAAACTTAAAGCTGAATACTGCTGAATTCCATTTTTGACAGGTAATGACATCTGAGGTCCAAGCTATTTATCAGCATATTAATGTACTTCTGGCGCTTACAAAATACCATATTTGGCCTTTTATTTCTTCACCCTTTTCTTGGATTTTTTACGAAGTTTAACTAGCAATTACTTCACTCAAAAACAATGTCAATAGTTTCTGCTTTTCTTCTTCGAGAACCAGCGACAGATTTAAAGATTTTTTTGGACTTTAGGACTGAAAAGAAAGAATAACAATTTACGTTCTGAATGGAAACGTCAGTTGGATCCTCTCCATATATTTACGCATAAACGAAGCTCACATGCATGAGTATACCCAAGTCCCGCTGTTTAAACGGTTTTAAAACCGTTTAATGTAATAAAATCGTTCCTGTTATAACTATGTTTGTTAAGTTTTATTATATTTTCAACAGCTGACTTACTTTGGGAGGTCTAAAGTTCGAGGTGAAGCGAGGCCCCAACTAAGAAGCTCGGCTCAGACTTCAATTCAACTCAACTCAGTTTGAATAGGCTTGTCTGAGTTCTTAGGATATTCAATCAAAGATAGAAACCAGCATGACTTATTCAGAATCAATTCGAATTTAAACATATGCATGAGTGCTAGGTGTTGCCAGGCTCAATAATACATCAGGTTGAGCTTGAGGTCCTCTTCGACATGTACTCCTCAACAAAGTCCAAATCCACACGCTCTATTTACAAGTCCTAGCAATCTTTAACGACACCAGCCCTACTGGATTTACTAGATAGATGTCGCTGTCAGTGATGCCAATGCCAACCGGATCAAAGTTTTTATGAGTTTTCCAACAAAAAATTATGCGTTTTTGGTAAAAAAGATAAAAATTGCATATTTCACTATGGTAGTAGGTATATCAAACCCATTGTACAAAATTCTGGTCGATCGATAGGAACTTACAACTTTCTTGCTCTCTGTATTCCACATGATTTTGTTCCCACTTTCTTGTAGGTATACAATTTTGTTTGACGTCGAGTAGGTCAAGCTGAGAATTGGAAAATAAGCATAACGTACAATCGCGAATGAAAATGAGTGATGCGACTTTGATCAAAGTACCAAATTTATAATATACAAAAATTGTTTGTATGGATTGATTGTAAACTGATTGATTGGCATCACTGGTCGTTATATGGCTCGAAAAGCGCGTCTTTGAATTTTTTTTCATTACCCTCCAAAACAGGACCCACAATTGTGAGAAGAATCATTCTCTCGAAGCGACAGAGGATATCTTGGGGGTTCTCATCGTATAACTTGGATTTCTCTCTCATTCACCCATTAAAATATCTCCTTGTTAGACAAAAAAAAACTGTACGAAAACTTTTCTTCCTTCTAAATCGAAGGCGTCCATTTGATTTGCACTCATACCACCACAGCCCCAGGTGTCCCATCAGCCACATGATCATTTTCTAAAAAAAATACCGTCGTTTCTGATTTCATTCAGATTCAAATCGCATACTTCTCTTTCGTTCCGGTTAAACAGAGTTGCGACACTCAGAGCTGTCGATTTAGTCCCCACAATCACAAAAATATTTTTCGGTTTAAGGAAGTAAATTTAGTTTTATCACGCTAGAAAGCTAGCACAGTTTTTGCAGAAAACAGATTGACTCCCTAAGTTGTATTTTCTATTTTAATTGATCACAAGAATTATTTGAGTTAAGGAAAGTTAAAGGCGGCGAGGTCAACACCATTGCGAAAAAATAGGCGTAAAAGGACATAGCATCACCGGAGTGTTTGCCATTAAGTTTCAGTATTAGTCCAGTAGTTTTAACGTGACAAATTTTATATTTCAATTTTAAAGTAAATTTGCTACAAGACTCTTTAAGTATGCGATGTAAGGAAGTCATTTGTGACAAAAAACTAAGTCATGACATCAACGTAATTTCTTTTACGCAACCATTTAATAAATGTGTCCGCATACATAATTCCTTTTATTTTATAGCGTTTGCGGGATCCAGCACTTCCAACGAGCGGGACATCGTCACTTGAATTTATTTCAAAGTACGTACTACGTGGTGGTGACGTTCTCAACAGTTGGCTATGGAGACTTTGTTCCCGATATCTGGCCTTCTCAACTGTATATGGTTATTATGATTTGTGTTGCCCTGATTGTCCTTCCCACGCAGGTAAGTCACACATACTATAATGGTTGTTTATTCGTATTGTAAATGTCAGATAGAATTGTTTCCTTTTGTGGCCGTGAAAGTCGAATAAATAAATGGATTTCGACTACCATTGTCTCAAAGGAAATCCAAATGGCGGCACCCGAAAGCGAATCTAATTGTGGTTGTAAATGCGTGGGGTTTTCGGATATTTTTAGAAGTCCCACATGGGACTTTTTTAAGGTCGGGGAAAAAGTTGTTTATCCCGTCTGTCACTCCAACATCATCTGTTCCGGAGTATTAAAGCCTCATGAGAGACCCTAGACATGAAATCACAAACAAGTCCAACCTAAAATGTAACTTCTTTATTTTCTTTGACTCATCAACATAAGTGTGTCCAACGAAAGCGCAGCAGATGTGGCTCAGTGCGGTTACACTGACCGAACCCCCTTCCAATCAAAGGAAACATATCGCAAAATATTCATCACTCCAGATGGTAGAATGTCAATCAAATTTTCCAATGATCCAATATTTTGCGGATCAGGAAACTGTGACCGTGTGCCAAACCAGATGACATCAATCAATTTACATACAAGCACTGAGACAAATGTCCGTCACGAAAAAAAAAAAAAAAAAAAAAACAAACAACAACAACCAAACTGTGAAAACCCAGAAAAACAACTTGAAACGAACAGATGAAATTCCGATTGCATTTCATACCATATTCCTGGTGCATGCTGCGAGTCCTTGTCATTTCCTTGTAACGTACAGCAAAGGACCAGGTCCGCTTTTAGTTGCAGAAAAAGTAACACAATGTGACGTACCATGGACCGAAACAATGGCACAAATCGAATAAATGCTTTTTTTTGTTTCTCTTGTTTTCGTTGAATGGCATTTGAATCCTTTTTCCATTTTGCTCATCTCTTTTGTACAGTTCGAACAATTGGCATTCACATGGATGGAAAGGCAGAAATTAGGTGGCAGCTATTCATCACATCGTGCGCAGAGTGAGAAGCATGTCGTCGTCTGTTCAACAACACTGCATGCGGACACAATTATGGATTTCCTAAACGAGTTCTATGCACATCCGCTGCTGCAGGACTATTATGTAGTGCTGCTGAGTCCGATGGAATTGGATACAACGATGCGAATGATCCTCCAAGTGCCCATTTGGGCACAGAGAGTCATATACATTCAGGTGAGTCTGAAAATTAATTAATTGGGTAGCTACTTAAAAGGATATGGAACAGAGAGAGAGATATAGCTTATAGTGGGTGAGGCCTGAGGCCTTTATCGCCTTTTCTCAGCATTAGAGCGTTTTAATTTGATTTGAATGAAATGATTAAATCGACATGAAATTTCAGGGATCCGGATGGAGTAGTGTTCACTAAAATGGGTCTGTTCTTCAGCCTCCCCCTTTCTGATTTATGTTTCAAGGTGAAAAATGAAAAGATTCCAATAATGAAATCCAGTCCTTTTTAAACAATTTATTGTAAAAGTTTTCACCCTAAAAGCTATTAGGGACTTGTGACTACTTCTTTGACTCAAGATGGTAGGTTGATGGGAAAGAAAAAAATCCTGCTTAGTTCGATGCTCTTTGAACGACAGTAGAGCATATTTCTTAAAATGAGGATACTTTGACTTAAATGAATGAAAAAATCTGCTGCGGAAGTCTGTGCCAGAACTTTCGACAACTGTGTTTTCCTTTAGCCTTTCAAGAAGTCCTGTGCCACAAAGTTCAACTTTAATAGATCTGAAGTCGAAAGGATTTGGTTTTAAAAATATATTTAAACTTTACAATAAAGGCACTCATCACATATCGCTACCGCTAATGAATAAATGGAATCATCGTGTTCATTTCCATCTGTCGAAAGCTTTCTTTAATTGATTTAAATTATGAAAGACCAGCTCATTACTTGCAAAGTACATTTCGTTGTGCCTTCAATCCGTACGAATATTTTGAATGACCGTCGTCCATTCGCACTCGCTGCATTATTTCAATTTTAGAGATAAACATGCTCCAACCAAATTGAAAGCCATCTACTCCATTCTGCTTACTTCCGGAAGCATGCTCCTCATTTCGACTAAGGGGGAAGTCTGATGACCAGCACGCTGCCAGGATGAATCGTTTGTGAATGAGAAATTTGTTTGTTTTAAGTTCTTTTTATATTACTCATTGACTTTACGAGGATTTTTTGTTTTGTTTTTATTTTTTGAAAACTATTCTAGGGATCATGCCTAAAGGACGGTGACCTAGCACGAGCGAGGATGAACGAAGCGGAGGCCTGCTTCATCCTGGCCGCCAGGAATTATGCGGACAAGACTGCTGCTGACGAGCATACGATACTGCGCTCGTGGGCGGTGAAGGATTTCGCGCCAAATGTACCACAGTACGTGCAAATATTTAGGTAAGCACATAGCTGACCTCGGAAGCGATTTTCTATTTCGATTTTATTTTCCAGGCCCGAACATAAGCTGCATGTGAAGTTTGCCGAACATGTAGTCTGTGAGGATGAGTTCAAATATGCGTTATTAGCAAATAATTGCACATGCCCGGGTGCCAGTACATTGGTAACACTGCTGCTGCACACATCCAGAGGACAGTGAGTTGGAAATGAATTTTTAAAAGTGTTTTAGAAACGTATTAGACTTGGGTATTCTGTATGCAGCATGCACGCTTGGATGGATGGAAGTCGTGTATGTGTGTGGAGGCAGAGAAGCATGCGGTGGTGTTCAATTAATTTTAAATCAACCGCATGTGAGAAGGTTTTTTTTTTTTGTAGAACATTGCTCACTATGCAGGTATGATGGATAGTGTGTTTAGATAAGTAAAAGATTTTTAACGATAAAAATGCCCGCGTAATCGTTTAAAGAGTGGTGGGATCTTTTGGCGCTGGCAAAGTGATGGAGGGTTTAAAAAGCTTTAAAGAGTTGCAAGCGAACTGGTCGTTTGAGAGTAGGCAATTCAATCGGTCTGCCTTAAGTTAGCAAAGGAATGAGATCAGTCGTGAAGGAAATCCATCCCTAATACACTTTTTAAAGTATGCCCTCGACTGTCGTCTCTTTAAAGTCACTATACGCTGTGAAGCGGAACTCCCATTGTATGTGGAACAACTAACCGCGAAGCTAATACTCAAGGAGGGTGTTCATGGTAGAAGCACATAATCCCCACTCGTTCCAAAACTTCAAGGTTGTTTTGCCACTTAATGCAAGATGTCGCTTCTTGTTGGTTGTCGTCCAAAACGTCAACATTTAATTTTTTTGTACTAAGCAAAATTCTGTCTCTTTTGTGTTCCACATCGAGTTCCCAAATAAAGAAATTCAAAATCTCTCTTTCTTTTCATATAAATTCCTTCACAAGGAAAGCTTTAGCTACCAGCACCTATCCCAGAGTCTACCCTAAAGCGCCCGCACAAAGGGTAACAAACTTTTGATGCTTAATGGACGTATCTATAGATTTTTTAAACTAAAACTACCTAAAAAAGGGTGAACAGACAGTCGTTGATAGTAAATATCTAGCCAAATTGAAAATGTGGTCGGTGGTCAGGTCACAATAGCAAGTGTTTTGGAGACTTTCACGCAGTCTGTCGATTTTTATATGCAGAATTAAACAAAATGTATGTCGACCTATGATAGATCTTGCAAGTCATGGTATCGCCTTTCTGATGTGGGCGGTACCTAATTATAAAGCTTAAAGTCCCGGGCAAGTATACTTATGATGCAAAGGGTGGGCCATCTAGTGGTTTATTTTTAAATCATAGGTTATTTTGACACTGACAGCTTGACAGAAAGTCAGTATCATACCTCCATGGAACAAAAAAAGTCGATTTACACTTGAACAACGTTGGGAAATATTGAAAACTTAATTCCAAAGTGAATGCTGTGCAACCCAAGCAGTGTGTTTTTTGAAATTAACTTTTGACCGAAATGAATAACCTTCCCCGCCCCCTGTACGCAAGTTTGTGCAAAAAGTTCGTGAGACTGGTATGCCAGTGGACAACAACACATGTTCCCCGTCATCTCACGGTGCACACAGACGAGAATGTGAGACTCAATTTACGAACATCAACTCGCCATCGATTTTAACAGCTCAACATTTCACGCACCATCCTGAGGAGAATTCTACACAAAGATCTGAGATTATTCGCTTACAAGGTCCAATCGACTCAGCAATTGAAGGCGCACGACATCCGCTTCTTTATCGCTTCAAAGTTTGGGCCTTAGAGCAGCTTGAATTCGTCAACGATTTTGGGCGAAAAATCATCTTTTCTGGCAAATAAATTCAAAATCTTACCACGGGTACTTTTTCTTGTGCGGCTTTTGTCCCGTTGTATATCACTGAAATCAACCTACATTGCTTGGAAACTAACCCAATAACCAATTTCACGGAGATGGGAGCTGTTTATCTCGCAATAACACTTTTTTCAGCCTTTTTGACTGAATCTAAACAACTCTCACTATAGCCTCAGTCCCGCACAAGTTGGAGTAGTTCCACTCTGATATAATGTGGTGAACTCATCTGCTGTACATCACCCTTTTGAGGGAATAGTGTTAGACTATACTGTGACTCATTCCGCCCACTTGATTAAGACTTGCAAGTCGAATCCAGAAGGGCAGGACCAACACCTGTTGTATACTTCTTTGAATAATAACCACAATTGATGAGTGGTTTAAGTCGTAGAACTGTGCAAGTGCAAAGCCAGCTTGACGTCAATCAGCGGTATTCTTACTCCGACAATATCAAACCAAACTTTGAACACCTACAACTCACATAAAACTTGGAGAATTCTTCTTTTAATTTATAAATTATCAGGAAGCTTCAGGCATTTTAAAACTAAAAAAAAAATTATATAAAATAATGAAAGGGCACTAGACCCAGCTTTTCACCACCATTCCTTTTGTGTGAGTTTTTTTTTAATTATTATTCACGAATCCAAACGGCTCATTTGTGTCTGTTATACTCCCTAAATTTAAATTTAGAGTTCGCTGTTAGTTGGAAAAAACCTTAAGATGTAATCAGTCTTTTTTCCGGAGAGCGAACCGGAAGCCCATGCTTAGAAGTCCAACGCCATAGTACGCTTGCCAAATTTAAAACTATGAACCCAATTTAACTCGTGGATGTATAAAACAAATACCAGTTACCGAACTATTTAAAAAACGCATCTGTGACCTACATATTTGGTTTTGCTTAACTTTGATCGGCACCAGCATTTATTAGGTATCCGTATCACCAAAAGTACGAAATCTACGGTCACCACGGTTTGCAATACCACCTACACAAACTTCAATTCGCAAACTCTTCGGAGTGCCGGCAATGCCTTGAAGAAGACGAAACAGCTGAGCATATCATGTGTGAATGTCCAGCTCTATGTAGAATTAGAAGGAAATTCTTCTTCGGGAAAAACTAAGTCCAGAAGAATTGAAGAAGTCCTCTGCTGAAAACATTACCAGTTACATTAGGGAGACACCTAAATATTATTTTCTGTCATTCCCGGCACAATAGGCCTTCTTAGGTCGAAACTTAAAATCATTTTAAGTGCACACCGAATTACGAACGAAATCTATTTCTAACAAACAATAAACATTTTTAGTTTCGACTCTTAGTAGTTCACAGTGGCTATATTTTCCATACAATTTTCGCAATTGTGAGCTTCCGAAAATTTAAAGTCGAGACTAAAATTTGTTATTACTACGGCGCAAGGAGAACATTACAAAACCTAAACCAACGAAACACCCAAAAGTATCTTCAATTTTTAAATGGTATAGTTTGATAGCGCCCATATTATTATTTGTCATCTCTCTGCCCAACCACATTGGATAGACCTGAACACATAAATATTTAAACCCTCGACCCAATGCGAAGCGGCTGACTCCTTGATGGATGTTGTAAATTAACCTATCCCCAAGCCAATGAATTACTCACCGCACTTATACAACGGCACTACATTGATGACATAATCTAGGAAAACCCAACCTGAGGTTGTAGGCACGTATAACTCTAACGTTTTCACACCCTCTTCCGCAGGCTCACGACAGCCAACATTTCGACCATTGTACAAACATTTAACAGCTAATTAACTGGTCATTCTGTGTTTAAGCTATTGGGTCAATATAGGGGACACTGTTCACATATTACCTTCCTGCCCTTTGGCCGCAGAAATGTTGGCCTCTAGCAAACATCCGTTTCGGTAGTGTGTGTCTCTGCATGTGTGCATACATACAGATGGACTTAAATTCATAAAACGGTAAAATTAATATAATTTCTTTTCGCTTTTGTTTCGTTTAATTTCACAGAGAAGGACAGCAGTCCCCCGAGGAATGGCATCGTTTATATGGCAAGTGTTCGGGTAATGAAATTTATCACATAGTCCTCGGGGATAGTCGCTTTTTCGGAGAATACGAAGGAAAGAGCTTTACGTATGCCAGTTTTCATTCGCATCGAAAGTAAGTAAAATTGAATTTTTTGTTGGATAATTGATGCAAACACCGCCAGTAATGTGATTGTATTGGGTTACAGTATGTCCGGAAGGTGGTTTATTAAATTCAGTCATCTACCACTACAAAGGGACATTTTAATTTAGTTGGGAAAGGTGTTTATGCAGTTATGAAAAATTAGTGCTTTCGAAACCTGGGACTTACTTGTGATGTTTTAATAAAAATCCGCCTTTACTTCTCCTAAATGGATTTTGCAAAAGCTATACTAAGCAGCTGGGAGGCAGTTTGCCGTTGAAATTGTTTTTATACTGTGCCAAAGTTGGTTGTTGCGTTCGATCTATCGGTCCAAATTCTAACTTCTCGCAAATGTCTGGCAAATATTTGTGACATACTCAGTTAAATAAATGCATGCGTGAAACTCGGAAACACAAGCCTTCTTCCTTCCGACTGCAATTGAATTGTTGTGGAACTAAATTCTTTTACATGCGCCTTTGGCGAGCCAGAAACATTAAACAGTACTCAACTTTATTTACTCGAAAGCCCAGTGAAAGTCCTAAAGTTGGTCGGACGCAAAATTAATGAGACGATGTCTATTTGAATTCAAAAAAAAAATATAAATAAAATTGTATGTTTAGACCCTAGAGCCCATCCTTTAAAACTTGTCCTCAATAATGATTCTAATGCACTTGACTAACAATTGAATTGCATTTTCAGATACGGAGTAGCCTTAGTTGGTGTTCGACCAGCAGAACTACCAGAATTCTACGAGGACACGATACTGCTGAATCCCGGTCCGCGGCACATCATGAAGAAGGACGACACCTGCTACTACATGAGCATTACGAAGGAGGAGAATTCAGCCTTTGTCGTAAACCAGAATCAAAATCAAAACTCGGAACCGGGGAAAGATGGTTTGTACATTTTCATTTAGCCGACTTTTATGCTTCTTTCGAAAGATATGTTTATCATAGTTAAACTTAGGACAGAGTTCAGAAGTTCACATAAATCTTGGGAGTCATTTTGGACTCCGGTATATATTTTGATGTTATCAGTTTCAAAATAGTTATTAGTTTTTACTTTTGTTTTCGTTGCGGGTTATCACCTTACGTGTGCAACAGCCTGTGTTTGAGCATTGAGTTCTTTGTTCTTCTTTTCCGATTTTATTTCATTATGTATAACCACCAACCCCCAGATGTGTTTTTTTGTTTTTCGTTTATCGCATTAATTACACTTAATCCCGGAATTTGATTCATTTAGGGCTTTTGGTATTTTGTAATGAAAGCCAATGGAAATTAAATCCACTTTATGTCCTTCTTCCCAACAGCCTTTAGTCTACCTCTTTTTTTATTTCTTTTTATAACATGAAATAGTGGAAAATGCCAAAACAACAATTAACATGTAATCACTTTTTTTTACATATTTTTTTTTTTTTTCGTTAAGTTTGATTTAATTGTTATTCTGCTGCACTTTTAGTTTTCATTTTTAATTAACCGACAAGTTCGTGTTTAACAAAGTGTTGTGGATGGTGCTTTAATAGGATTTAAGGTTGATTGGGAAAAGATGATTTGGTTTATTTATATACCCAGTCAGCGAGTTACTTTAAATGTATGTATAAGTAAAAAGCAGGTGTTGTTATTTTTTTTAAATACTTTTACGAAAGGCAAAACTGGAGGGTTCCTGCGACTTAATCTACTTGTTTTTTTTTGAATTTTTTTGTTTTTATGGAATGGGAAAGACTTTTGTACCCTAAAGAAACAACCGAAGGGGCATTCCTTGGAGTCTGCATTAGATTTGTTTCTTTAAAGCGCTTGATTTCATGTCCCCCGAGTGTTGGAAGACTTCGAGTTATGTCATTCTTTCTTCTTCTTGTTGCGGTGTAAGGAAATGGTTACAACTTTTCGACATTACGACAATTCAAAACTCGCGATTTATTGCTTTGTTGATAGACAGATAAATCAAGCTGTCAAAGTCCTTTGGTGTGCTGCCCGTGCAGGTGGTTGTAATTTTTATGTTTTGAACAAATATTCGAAATGGAAAATTCTGATATTTGAATCGAAAATACGATATGAGCTCAGTATTCTGATAATTCGGCAACAAGTACTTACATTAACTGAGCTATGAGTGGTTCGGAAAGAGAGGAAATGTTTCTGACATAGGTGGTTTACGCACCGTCGTTCACAAATTCAGTTCAATGAGTACGAATTTAGTAAAGAAAATGCTAGACTGGGTCGCATTTGTTCAAAATGATGATATTCTTCTTACATTGACAGTAACGCTTTGAAGAAATAATGGCCCATAAACCGCACCAAACAGTGGCTTTTTCGGGATGCATTGGTAGCTGTTGCAATGCTTCTGGCTGATCTTCACTCCAAATGCGGCAATTTTGCTTATTTACGTACCCATTCAACCAAAAATGAGCCTCATCGCTGAACACAATTTTTCGATAAAAAAGCGGATCCTCGGCCAGCTTTCCAAGAGCCCATTCACCAAAAATTCGGCGTTGGTAGGTCGGCTGGCTTTAGTTCTTGCACCAGCTGTATCTTAAAAGGCTTTACGCCCAAATCCTTCCGCAAAATTTTCCACGTAGTGCTGTAACAAAGGCCTAACTGCTGGGAACGGCGCCGAATCGACATTTCGCGGTCTTCTGTCACACTAGCTGTTACGGCCGCAATATTTTCTTCACTACGCACAGTACGTAAACGTGTTGGTGGTTTAGTGTCCAACAAAGTAAATTTGGTGCGAAATTTGGTCACAATCTTCCGAATAGACTGCTCAGAAGGTCGAGAATGCCGATCATAAAATGGAAGCAGCGCGCGATGAACATTTCGAACCGAGCACGAATTTTGATAGTAAAATTCAATAATTTGCAAGCGTTGTTCATTTGTAAGATGATCCATGTTTAAATTGCAAACCAAACTGAAGCTGTTTGACAGTGACACAAGGTACTAAACACACGTCAGCTGTCAAAACCAGTGTTGCCAAAACCAAACCAGCTAAAAAAACACCCTTTATAAGTAAGAAGCAGGTGTTGTTATTTTTTTTAAATACTTTTACTAAAGGCAAAAACTGGAGGGTTCCTGCGACTTAATCTACTTGTTGTTTTTTGAATTTTTTTTTTGTTTTTAAGGAATGGGAAAGACTTTTGTACCCTAAAGAAACAACCGAAGGGGCATTCCTTGGAGTCTGCATTAGATTTGTTTCTTTAAAGCGCTTGATTTCATGTCCCCCGAGTGTTGGAAGACTTCGAGTTATGTCATTCTTTCTTCTTGTTGCGGTGTAAGGAAATGGTTACAACTTTTCGACATTACGACAATTCAAAACTCGCGATTTATTGCTTAGTTGATAGACAGATAAATCAAGCTGTCAAAGTCCTTTGGTGTGCTGCCCGTGCAGGTGGTTGTAATTTTTATGTTTTGAACAAATATTCGAAATGGAAAATTCTGATATTTGAATCGAAAGTACGATATGAGCTCAGTATTCTGATTATTGAGCAACAAGTGCTTACATTAACTGAGCTATGAGTGGTTGGACATGCTTAGATGTAGTTTACGGAAAGAGAGGAAATGTTTCTGACATAGGACATAGTTCAAGGAATTACGCAGGCCCAACTCTAGAACAAATTGCCACTAGTTGATGTGTTATGTTACATGATAACTCAAGAACTCGTTAGTTGAATAGAACTATTTTTAAGTTAGCCATTTAATTATTTGCGTAAAGAGATCACTTTTATAAAAATGCTGTATTAGTAAGGTGGTTTACGCACCTTCGTTCACAAATTCAGTTCAATGACTACGAATTTAGTAAAGAAAATGCTAGACTGGGTCGCATTTGTTCAAAATGATGATATTCTTCTTACATTTTCGGCATAATCTTAAAGAACTGCGAAAGTTATTTTTTTGGCATTTTACCCACCTGGGCATATGAAAGAGGGTATAGTGTGTTTAGCGTGTGCGTATGCTGCTTCGTCGTAAACTCATGTAACCAGCTAAACTCATGTAAACAGCTTGACCGATTTTGAAGACTAAAGTGTCATTAGATTCGTATTCTTCCCCGGAATGTCATAGGCTAAAGAGTAAAAATACGTAAAAATAGAAAAGATAATTTAAATAACCAGAACATCCGACTGACTGTAAAAAAAATAAAAAACAAAAAGATGCAAAGAGGACAAATTCAAGTATAACTATTTGGCAGTCAGAGGCTATGCGTTTTTGTTAGTCTGTGTACGTATTGCTCGATTGTCAAATAGTTGTATACTTAGAAGTGTCATGTTGATATCTTTTTATTTTTTTTGACAGTTTGTTTTGTTTTTTGCTTTTTTTTAATTAACTTCTGTTTTGTTACTTTAACTGATTGTAATGTGTAATTATGTTAGAACCACCCAATTCGTATTTTACTTCTAAAAAACTACTGGTCCTTGACTGTTTAACTGGCTGAGAAGTTGATATGTCAAGGCACAGTCCATAACCCACTCGTCACAGAGTCATAGAGCGTTGACAGTGTGTTCCACTCACTGGCCACTAATGTGACCCTCCTTGAGTTTTTAGAGTGGCTTTTACATATTTTTTTCAAACTGATCATCATGTTGATTTTTTCTTTATATATTGATAAAGAAGTTAAAACCATTAATTTGTTATTACGCCATTTTGCCAAATGACTTCTGTCTCCAGTGCCCCTTCTTGGGGGGCCCAATTCACTATCCAACTTTTTATGGCTTAATTAATTATTTTAATAAAAAAAAACATAAGTCATAGAGTGATTTGAAATGTTGGACGCTGGTAGAAAAATATTTTCATTTTATAACTTATAAATTTATTTAAATTTCGACTTTTTGAGATTACCAATAATATTTACATTTAAGAAGTCGTATGGGCTATAGGTATATGGGTCTGTCGAATAGAATTCCGGAATCCACTTTGTTGAGCTCCTCTTTTTTCCGAAATTTTTTAAGGAACACGATATCTTTTTGCTTACCTTACCTGTTAGCAATACTTTTGAAATTGATGTGACCCACTGTCTTACTCTACCTGCAACTATTCAAATTATACATAGGCCTACAAACATTGTCCATGGCCTTTGTAGAACAGAAAATCGTCTTTGTTCCTAATATGGCTAACAATTCGTTTATTTCAAGAAACAGTGTTCCGTACGCTTAACGTGGTGCATATGTGCATGGCGCCTTCGATTTTTAGCAATAAATAAGGGCAAGGCTAAGCATACACCATACAAAAATTTTTGACCTAAGCTACGAAATGCTATTTGCCCTTTACTCATATAACACTGGACTGTCTTGGTATAATCGTCAAATAATTCCCAAATGAAGTATGCCATGCCATTCTTGATCCAACTCCACCCAAATAACGCATGTGGTGTATCTTGTATTCAATCTTCTTCTTCGAAGAAAATAAATTAATCTCAATCCCATTTCGCTTGCGTTTGAACTTGAAACACCTTTTACCTGAGTTAGGATCTCAAATCGGTACACAACTACTCAGTAAGTTAAGTAAATCATTTTCAAAACAACGCCACATTCACTCTGATTTATTAGGCAATAAAAACTTCTTAATTGAAATTCATACAAGTTCAGAGGGTTCAGACAGCCAAATTACTTTATTTTAAATCGAATGGAAGCATTTTATTCCTCTGCCAAGATGGCTATATACCTACCTACCTAATGCCCACTTAGGTAAATCTAAATATATTGTTCATCCAATTCTTCGCTGCTCAAATTTACTAACGATAAATGGTTTTACCACTTAATCACAATCTTTGACCATTTCTAATGCTTGGCCAAGGAATAATGAAAGTGATTTCTCACTGCCACGTTTGCTTGAAATGTAACAGACCGAAACGTTCAATTTGTAACGCGGTATAGGTCCTATTTTTACGCTCTAAAATGGAAATAAAACCCAATTTGTCTGGGTTCTAAAATTAATAATTCGTTTCAGAATATCGCTAGGGTAGTTTCAATCAAATAAATTTCTTAAAATAGGTGAACGTTCAAAGTTTGCATACATTTTTTTAATATTCATTATGAAATGAGGGGAATGAAACTTGTATCATGCGAATGGTACTGTGCCATAGATGTAAGCAAACAAAAAATCGTTAATATAAAAATGCTATTAAAACTGGTACAAAACTTGAATTGAAATTTAAAGCATTTTGATGACATTCTATATGTGGCCGCCATACCATATTCAAATATAAATCATCTTAGATTTGAATAGATTAAAACGTGTTTTCAATGGAGCTCCTCATTTACCCATTAAGTAGTTCACCTACCCCTGAAAGTAATCAATTGCATAATTTGAATTCAGGGGCATCAGATTTATAGAGTCACTCCTCAATACAAATTGTTGTTAAGAATATAAAATTTAGTAGTTCACAGTGGCTCCATAAAAATTTCGCAATTGTGAGCTTCCGTGAATTTAAAGTGAAGACCAAAATTCGTGGGTATATGTCGCCATTAAGACTAGTAAAATTAAGTTTACAATTTTCCATACAAATCGCAATGCAATTTGTCGCCGCCATAGTAAAGTATGTGAATAAGAATCGTCTAAGATTATAACCTATTTTCGAAGGAATGCAATTTAACTACCACTAACCATCTACAACACCAACGGTTAACCCCCAAAGGGCATCACAATGGGTCCACAAGGACCTAAGTGTGGTATAGAAGGGTTTAACCTGCTCTACTAACCCGTAAACCTTACCTAACCTAACTACCCCTAAAAGTAATCAACTGTATAATTTTCTTTCAATGATGATACTATGGAAAATATTTTATGACATAAATTTTGTTGCAAACACTATTTCAAAGGGGCGTATTTTTTCTAAATTTAGATGTCGCTTTTTCGTTTATAAAGAAATCAAGACAAATACCAGCAGCTCCCTATTACGGTTGAATTTCTACCACTGGGCGAATTTTAGTACTTATAAAGATAGAGTCGACTTTCGACAACAAACGAGACTAGTATTAATAAATGCGTTGAGAGGAAGTTTTGTTTTTATCTGCGAAAACGCCGACTGTATTTCTAACAAAGTTATTCTTAACTTGAAATAAACTGGGTCGACACATTTGTCCTATGACATTTTGCTTACCCAAAGTTAGTTTTGATGCGTAATTTGTATGAATTAGTAGAGTTTCTCATTGGCGTCAACCTGACAAAGCTTTGCGTCGTACCCCCAAATTGTGCTTTTTACTACAGCAGTACCCAGAAGCCGTCAGAAACGCCACAACTGATGCGCTTGAATCCACATGACCACCAACACGAAACCCTTAGTTCGATTAAAAGAGAAGAAAGTGTAGAGTTTCTGAAAATTACATCATATCGTAAACCAAACGAAGAGTGTGATTTGCCAGGAAGTGAACCTACGAAAATAAAGAAATACAAACCTGATTGAACATTAAGACAAGCATCGTATCCTATCTACATTTTGCGGTGCAAGTTTGAAAACTACAGTCAATCTTGAACAGTAGTTCTCAAGTTTATTCCAGTAGAACTCTTTGCAGTGCGAAAAACTACAATTGTATTAAAGTAAGAAAAACAGATAGCTTTGCGTTCAAAGTTTGACATGTTTCTTCTTCTCCTCTTTACATCCCTGTACATATATTTTGTTCATTTGTTTTCTGAATATGTATCCAGTTATTTATTTTGTTGAAAGAAAACCTATTAAGCACCTGCCACAGCTAACCCATTAATAAAACCAAAAATTATAAAAAGCAATCAAATGCATCCTTAAACAAATCATTAAACGAAAAAAAGAGAAAAAAAATTATTAATATAAATTAAATTTAGTTAGAACAACAACAATAAACAACAACACCACCACCATGACCACAGTGAACTTAACATCACATATGGCACCAGTGCCGTCCGTTTGTGTACGTGTGCCCCATAGTCCCAGTTTAGAATCTGGTGCTGGTACGCCGATCAAAAGTGACTTTACAACACTATTTGTGCGTGAGTGTGCTGCTCGTTATGCCATCGCAATAACTATGCTACTAACTATCTACTTATCGAATTTTTATCTATTGTACTGTATTTATAGCTTGCTCTTGCTTTGTGTCGCTTCTCACCACGTGTCTTAATTGTTTTTCATCTTTTAATCATTTCTTCTTTTACATCCAGCATGAATTTGATTTTTAGGTGGATTTTT
This sequence comes from Cheilosia impressa, assembly GCA_948293265.1. NCBI lineage: Eukaryota > Metazoa > Arthropoda > Insecta > Diptera > Syrphidae > Cheilosia > Cheilosia impressa. The sequence continues at coordinate 22,731,631 of OX411883.1, read as the reverse complement.
TTTTGCTCATTAGAGTTGTCTGGCGAAGGCATTTGCATATTCTATTCTCATTGCACGACATTAAAATCAAGGTAAACGTGGCACATCAATAGAAGGATCAAACAAATACACAGAAACGTGCACCAAAGCATGACTATTATTATTTGCGAGTGTACGCATTTTTTGTTTTTATTTGTCATCTTTGTTATGTTGAGGTATTTGACATTGGAAGACTTAAAAAACACGTGGCTGCATAATTTGGGAGAAAAAAATTGGAATGGAAACGTTGTCTTTCTAGGAAATCCCAGTTTTAATCCCTGGCCGGTCTAATTAGGATTAAACTTTCCTAATTGTTTTGATTTAATTCTGCTGTCCTATCGTAGACGGAGGGCGAGGTTCAACATCAATAAGCGTTTTTATATTCAGAGATTTTACCTTTTTTAGCTGGTGGTGCATTTAAATAAAATCAATCGAAGAACGAGGTTGGGCACTTGATTGAATTGTCAGCCATTTTCTGTCTAAACAGAGGTTTGACCTCACTGATATACCCCCAAAAGAAGGTAGCCTCACGCTGTTGAATTGAGTGAACAGTTGCAAGAAGTAGGTTTTTTAGGCATTTGCAAAGAGCTTTTTAAGTCTTTTGAATTCGGCATAAAATTGTAGATCCCTTTCATTTGTCCCAAAAATTATAAGAACTTACATAAAACGAATGGTTGTGAGAGGCTATTATCCCTTCCGGTGCCAACTATTTATTTATTTTTCTTTTATCTTTTGTAATTTTTTCTTTAAATAAGCATTTTTCTGTTAAGCCGTGCAGATTTATCTTGATCCAAGAAACGGCTTATTGAGCTGGAGATTTGCATTTCTATATCCAAATGGTTTGCCAAAAATTGAGAGACAAAAATTTCTGCGGTCAGGTAACAATTTCTGCACTTAAGAAGTTAATTTCTACATTTAAGTAAGCTTCCTTTTGGTACCTAACCTACATGCAGAATATGTGGTATAAAAAATTCTTAAATTAAGAAAAAAGCTCTTACTTAACTAAAGAAAGATTTGTATGTAAATTTCAGACAGTATTTCTTAGTTTGCTTGCTTTCCATGCACCATGGATCGCTTACTGCCCATATATTTGAAGCGGTCTCAATTTGTTCAAGCTTATTGGCTCTTTCGATGGATTATAACCTTCACAAAGTGCAAATCTAGTCCAACTGTTTTTCTTCAGAAGTAATTTCTGGAGATACGACGTACACACTAACACACTAACCACTGTGCCTACCACCATCCCCATTTATGGCATATCACATATTGATTGAGGCCGCCCACTTTAGAACTGCAGACACCTTTTGTAGCCCTCGTATATAGAAAGCAGTTGGGCTGAGTGCTAGAAGCTGCTGTAGTTAATAAATAAAATGCCTGCCGTTGCACACAGCCTGTATCTCGTCCACATTTATTGTCAGATTCCCAAGTATCGGTGTGGGGATAAGGACTCTCCGTTTATCAAGCAATATAACCAAGTGACATTTTGTCGAACTCTCCAACACTCTAGAATTGAGTCATCACGATCTTCAAAGATCTCTAAGGGCCGTTTGCTCATACGACTCTTAACGATTTAAGTTCTACTTAAATACTTATGGGCTACTTTTTTCAGGTCATAAACTGTCACATAAGAGTTTATGTGGAACTTAGTTCGCTATGAGTCGTATCAGCAAACGGCCCTAAAAGTGTTAATGAATTTTAACTTAGCAAAGTCCCTCCGCAAAAGCTCTACTACTTTGGCCATATTTGTTTTTAAAAGATGTTGCTTAGAGCTTTTTTTTGTAGGGCGTATCACAGCTGAAGAAGTCACATCGTCAACTTTCGGATCAGTAGAGCCTTTATGTAAATATTCACAGAATATTTTTTAAACATGCACCATTAATCCAATTTTGCGCTTCACTCTCTAATGACAAGAACATGTCTACTGCAATTATTTCTCAAGGCAACTACTCACTTTGAGTACAATTTCGATGCCTTACAGTCCAACACTTAAAACTTTTAAAGCCGACACCCCTATACGGCGCGGCTAAACTGCCTTTTATGTCATCCATTTTGTCTGCCACTTACCTTTATCAATTTAAATACAACGTAATCAACTGATTTACGTCAAATAAGTTCACAGCTCTGGTGCCAAGCACCACCACTTCGAAGTCTAATTCAATTTCAAACACTTAACCCTATCAAGCGGTGGACGGAGTTGAGGAATTTCACCGTCTACTGGTTGTTTTGGCAACATGAAACTTAACGTCTGGCATAGCAGACTCCTTGCAAAGGAAATTTGTACTTTTTTTCCGCCCCCGCTGTCATTACCACTGCTGAAACTTAAATTACATTCGACAGAACTACATGCTATTGTGAATGGTGGTTCTGGTTATAGAGCAGAGTGGCATTGGCCGCTGAATCGAGATTCAATGCATATTTATGAGAATCAAAATGAAACTGACTTTCTCATTGAATTAATTCCAAATGGCGTTCTGGGTCTACGGTTAAACCTTTTATCTCTAGGATTAAGGACATTTCGAGACGCGAATCTATTTTGCACAAGCTCGGTTCTGTGAAAATTGTGTGTGTATTTAATAATTTACCGGCGAAAGGGTGAAATTCATTAGCAATATCCAACAATCAAGAGCAAGGCGCACTCGGGAGTTTGAATTGAAAAATTAAATATTCCTATGCACGGATGGGATTGTAGGTCCTGCCTGTATATAGTAAAAAGTAAAATCATGTCCAATTAGCGAATCAAAAAATATGTAAAATTCATTCGAGTTTTTGGGTTTCTTTTGGTAGGTTTCTATCTTGAGTCGGTTTTAGAATTAAGGCAGTAAACCTTTGAAGAGCCATTATGTTTGTATGTGGGACTTGTGAGTTTGAAGTTTGTTCATAATTTTTATGCAGAGAAACAAATTCTCGTTCTATATGCCGTATGCGAATTGAAGTTCCCAGACGCTCCTCCCTAAATATTTTATTAATACGTACTTCTAATTGTTGTAACAGAACACCCTTGTGCAGACGCTTAAAGAATTACTTACAAGATGGTGTGCACTTTTAAAGATTTGGCGAGAACAAAAGCATTTTAGACATTTTAATCTTATGAGGTTATAATTCTCGTTTTTGGAATACCGTGAGTCGGGTGCTACAAGATCAGGTGCATTGCCTTAGTGGTTAATGTGTCGGACTACTGAGCGATGCGTCCCAGGTTCGGTCCTCGAAAGAAACCAAATTCCTTAAGTTTTTTTTTCCACTCCGCCACCTCTCGCGAACGTCTGACAAGCATCGGGGAGTATAACTCCATTAGCTGTTTGAATTGGGCATATAATTGTAGATCCCGTCCCAAAAATTAAAAACTCGTACAAAACGAGTAGGTGCGAAACAAGAGATTTAGAGAAATATACAACGTGCTTTTCTGACACATTGGCTCTGTGATTAGAGTGCTGGACTTCTAAACTACTACATTTTAGGGCTTTTACCACTGCGACACATCTTAAAAAACCACAGAGAATACAGTCGCCTGGAAAAAGCTTCTCAATTATGAAGCTCAGGTTGAGCATTTAAAATTATTTCTCATCCACTTGTCCTTAAGCCCTAATAGGATTGGTCTTTAAAGCAAGAGGTTCGGTCCTCCATCCCGAATGGCTGTAGGATTGTTGCCAGTATAGTGGAGGTTTTGTTTAAGGTCATTTGTGTAGTTGATGTATTCTCTGACCCAGATGAATTTCTTAACTTATTGTTACCAGAGGCGGTTTTTCCTAGATCGTTGAACATAGTTTTGTTTGCCTGTTGAATTAAATATCCAACCAATTTCGCCTAAACAAATCTGTTGGGGATAGTGGCAGTCCACTTAACACATTCCTTCCGTACTATCTGCTCCAAAACGAGGCCTAAAAAGACAAAATAAAAGAGCATCTTGGTCGGTTCAAAATTCTCTCAGTGTGAAAATTTGGTCTGTATTTTCGAAAACTTAAAGTGTGTTGCAGAACTATTCCAGACTTACAAACGCCCGAGCAGCCATCAGAGCCTGCGGTTTACTTGTTCCTCAGTATATTCGGAATTGGTTCTTCATTGACTCGATGCAGGCTCCTTTTTGACTATTCCCTGATGTGCTTCTAAACCTGCTTCGGTGACTAAGTTTTTTTTGCATTCCGGTTTTAAAGTAAGCACCTTTTCTTGCTAAGCCTCCAGATGTTGTTTCCATCGCTAGAATCTTCTTTCTGATTGAAACGCAGAACCTGTTTCTCCTCCTTTATTCTGGCCCTACCTCTCTGACCTTGTTCTATACACTGCAGCGATTTCATGCCCATCTTCTGTTACCATTTCCCTTCTTTTTTTTCATTTCTTGGCTGAAAAATTCAATGGTTTTGTACACCTCTGCGATGACTTCGGGATTCGCATGGCCACTGGTTGTAAGCGTTTATGGTAGATGAACACTCCTGAAGAGCTGTTTTAATGATACCTCTCTGAAGACTCCGGCTTCTAAGACGGGAAACCCTATTTTAAAAAAAATGCATACCTTCAGAAAGAATTATAGCAATTGAAGCGTTAAGAATGAGAAGGGGTTAAGAGTCATTTTTGAAAATTTCGATGTTTTTTATCCGATAAAGGTGACAACTTAAATTTTGATCTATTCGCCGACACTCTACTGTACTAAATATAGGAGTTGGATTATGGTTAAAAGTGGCAAATACACAAATTTTTAAATTAAAAGTGATTGTAACATTTTTTTTTGCATAAAGGTTAAAGGAATTAATTTGCAAAAAAAATGAAGTCATGTTGTAATAATATTTTCTTTATTTACTTTTATTTCGTATTACCGAACTGCAACTGCTTTTATATGGAGATTTATGGGCAAACAACTTAAAACGTTTTTTACTCGAAACTTTAAATTTGTAACTTAACACCTTCTCATTCTAAACGCTTCAATTGTATGTCTTTGCTTCCTAGGCCTCATAACTAGTTTTTTTTTTTTAAATTGGTAACACTCAAATAACTGACAGTTCATCTGACAGCTGACCGACACCATCATTTTATTCAGTAATAGTCTCTTTCGCGAATGCAATGATTTTGAGCGCTTGGAAGTCAATCCACTTTTTGACCGTCAAATTTTGTTCTGAGATTTTCAGTTCAGTGTGTCATTCATCTCTTCACAATTAATATTTTAAAATGTTAAACAATTTTTTATTTTTTCAATATTTTTTAATAGTTATTGTGATTTTTCTTAAACCTCATTTTGCATGTTGCTTTACTTTTATAAATATTCTAAGCTTACACTTACCAAATTCAATTGTTACTTGTCTTAACTGCGTGCCATAGAAACAAACTCGTGCCGTCCGAAAATCCGAACAACAAAATACAACTTGCACATGGAAACACCCAACCTCTTGCTGTCTCGCTGTCAAACTCCGTGCACAAAAAAAAATTAGAACAACCAGAAACATTATATATTTTTTAGATTGATACCCTATAATCGCATTATTGGTCCTTGCAATTTATTTCGTAATTTCAGTTTTTCATCTTGATTTTAGTTTTTCAACTAAATTTATTTAGAAATTCCTATACTAGTGCGAAGTAAACAAGTCCCTGTAGCTTAGTTTTGAATGCTAAAAAGAAAAGAAAAACATTTCCAATTTTGTTTGATATTGAAAATCAAAAGTCATTTGTCGCTAATTGAAAAATGTTGTTTTTATTTTTGGTATATACAGCATCGGATAATCCAACTGCTGTGATAATATCAGACTCGAAACAAAATCTCAAAGATACAACGGTTACATCGACAAATGTATCGTTGGCACCGACAGCGACTACAACAGCTGTAACTGCCACAAATATGCCATTATCGCTGGGCTGCGGAGTAGGTGGCGTTGGTGGCGGAGGAGGTGGCGGAAGTGCCAGCAGTGGTGGCGGTGGATCAACGTTAACAACCGGAAATCACTTGGATGTCCCACAACAAGGCAATCCCAATCTCCTTAGTCCGGATATTTTGAATCAAAGACGGGGTGAGTTCTATTGAATTTTGTAGATTGCCACATAATGGCCAGAGATAGTTGAACTATTTATATGTTGGCGAACTTATTTTTGGATTTGGAAAACTTTCACAAAAACAAAAAAGATGGATTCTTTGTATCCTTTAGAGAATGTGAACAAACCGTGCTCTAAACTTGGACAGATTGTCTTAAATCTATTTATATCAAATTAAAATTAAACTGAAATGGAATGGTAGCGAACTTTCTCAGGGACAATGGAATATTATGTATTTTTGCGATACTTATTGGATTAAATATTATGAAAGTCCTTCTACTCAATTTAGATCGAGGTTTTTAGAAAGAGGCGCCTTTTAAAGTTGGTCTAGATCAGTGTTGGATTACAAGTCCGGACGTTTTTCCAAACTACCACAATCAAAAATTCCAAAAATTTGTCACTTAAAAGTTAAAAATCTGTATCCTACTCAATTTTAGGAAGACAATTAAATTTAGGCGCACTATAAATGGATTTTTTTACATCATTTGTGGTCATCATAAATATTTTCTTATTGCAGCTTCACAACCTAGCGAACCATTCATTCTGCAATCTATTCGCTTCGTGTTCCCGGAAGAGGATTTTTCGTTCTCGCTGTTGAACATCTGAGAGTTCATGTAGGAATCATTAGCGCATCGAACGAAGACCGAAATGCGAACATATAAAAAAGGTCAATGCGCCTTGGGAAACGATAATCAAATATTTTTTAAAAACTACGAAGATCACTTCTTATCTCGTTGTATTTTAAAACTCTATGTTCGCTATACATTCGTCTAGAAGAAAAGAACGCAGTGAGCTGCTATGACCACACATTATTTGGTAATTCATATGCGTGTATGTATTCTTGTTTCAATTGTGCTGGATCCTAGGTACTAGGCTGTTTTTAGTTGACTTCTGATATAGTTTTGCCTTTGTGCTGTTTTTTAACTGTCATTTTGAATAAATTATGTTTTTTTTAAACGACGAATCCATTGACACAATTCTGTAGAATTAAGAATTTGTTTGGAGACAATCTTGACCAAAATATCATTATAGCAACCTGTGATTGTACGCACTTGATGCATTGCTTAAAATATGGCTTTCAGTCCATCAAACGAGGCCTCATTATTGTTTTATATAAAAGGCTCCGAACAGCTAACCCCACTACCCTTAGTCCCAACCATTACTCTGGCCTTGATGTTACATTAAACGACTCATCAAGTGCCTACCACCAATGGGTCAATGATGGGACCACATTTTCATGTGACAGACTTTTAACAGCCTCACGATCCAACGTTATTAGGGATTACCTCGTACCTCGTCCATATCTAAGGTCATGTAAAACCAGTTAATATGTGGTTTTGGCCGAGGCTTAGTGGATGTGCCTGCTTTACGACCACAGCCGAATGGATATTGATTCGATAAGCCTACACATGAAACAATATCTCATTAGATTTAACGAGCATTTGGCAACGACCATAATAAACTTAACAAAAACGTCCCCATAATCTCTATATCAGAATATCAGATATATGAAATACTTGAGCGCTATAAAAGTACTGAATTGTAAAGGCGGCCCTCCGCTACGCACAGAGAAAAGGGAATCTGGCGGGGACCTTGCTGTCGGGAAACACATTCTGGTTTTCAATTGATTTCGTTACCTTTTCATATACTGATTGACTGTATCTGCATGTAAATGGAGTTTTTAAGGTGAGAAGTTCGAATAGGATTTGGAAAATGTTTCACCTCGCCTTATGGCGAAAAATGACGATGGATCCTGGAACTGAAAATAGACAGTTCGTAATGACAAGTTGACAATGCTTTCTGGGGCAACAGGAAATGTCACCGTCGAACCAATTTGATTTCATCGTTCGATCAAGTGCCAATTAAAATAAATTCATATAGGTAGCTCTTTTTGAAAGGCGGTTTAAATGATGGTTGGGCAAACACAAAGACCTAATATTACGCAGCTTTTTGAGTGTGTGCGTTCTTTGAAACAAACGGAAGGGACATACATTTTGGTGCTGTATCAAAGGGGCTGAGCTGAAAAGCTTTCCTACGTCAGTTATAATCTCGGATAATTGACAGAAGCCCACGAGCGGTGCAGTAGTAGAAAAGTTTGGATTGATTTGTTTTTTCCGGTGGTTGAACTCGAGTCCCATCGCTCAATAGTTCAACATACTATCCACTGGGCTTATAACTGACTTTTCTCTAATCTTACGTCAGATTTTCCGTGGAAAGACTCTGAAGATGGCGATTTGTTCCTCAGCCTGGAACACAAAGCGCAACACGTACACATGGTGGGCAAACTTACTGCCATTTTCCAACTATGAAAAAATTTAGAAACCGCTGTGATGCTACCTCTGCTTTTCATTTATTCTAAACTATCTCAACAGAAATGATTTTATCATCTCCGCCGTAGCTTTTGTAATTTTTCATAAAATTATTGTAATCACCTAACGTGCGAAAGAAAAGGTTCGAAGGACATTCTCGTCTACTCCCTGTGGCCAAAGGCTCGAGAAATCATATCGTTGCTAACACATGTTCCACTGATTGCACAAAGCCCTTTCGCTTTTACGGTGATTACTATAATACGACAACAACGGTAATCACTTGTTGGTGATGCTCGAATGTTGGGCGAGTGTATTATGTTTGTTATTCCAGGGGATAATTACGCATGCCATTATGACAAAAAAGAAAAGGTGTTCCCTTCGATAATTATGTTAATAGATTTGTGTCTGAAGCAAACTGCAATTAAATAAATTGTAGACAATTTTTTCACTCAATGAAACTGGATTGTAGTAGTTGCAAAAGTGTTGAACGTTAACGTTATATAGGTAGCGACAATAGAAAGCCAGCTATTACATTAATTTTGGTGACAGAAAAGTGATTGCGACTAAGGGTATGCACGCAAATGCAATTCAGGCTCATGAGAACAAAAAAAACGATAGATGTTCAGTTTATACTGAAAGTTAATCACGCGACAGAAAACGTATGTGGGTCAAACATCTTACAATCGGAATAGAGTTAAGAGTTTAATTAAAGAAAGGCCATTACTAGTTTAGCGACATAAGTTGAAGCTCACTAGGGACATATGCAAAGATGTTTTGACTATTTCAAATATTTTATCAGCCACAACTTCATATTCTCTTCTCTTACCTCCAGTGAAGTCAGGAGAGTGACAGAACCGTTTCCATTGAACAAAGTTGGGTGACGATATAAAGACACTTTTCGTGTCGTACAGCGGAGGTATGTAACGTGAATAGCAGTTTGGTCATTGCGAAATTTCCGTATAGAATCGCGTGATTTCAAATGAAATTTTTCATAGCACGGAGATGGAATTCAGGATCAAATATTTTAAGGGACTGTATTGAAATTTTGACCTTTTAATGCAAGAGTTCTTTTGTTTGCTTGAAATTCAAATGGAACATTCAAAACTTTGCTTCAACTCATTATACTTTTAAAGACCTTAAAACCATAGAAACAAGCAGAATGCCCGATATAACTCGGATTTTAGTTTGGATATGAAAAATGGTTACGAATTTGTTCATACTTACTTACTTACTTAAGGTGGCGCTACAGTCCGGGGTGGACCTGGGCCTCAACCAATACGCCTCTCCAGTTAGCGCGATCTTTTGCTAACTGCCTCCAGTTGCGCACTCCAAGTTGGTTGAGGTCCCCTTCCACTTGTGCGCGCCACCTAAGGCGAGGTCTTCCTCTACTGCGTTGTCCCTCCGGGTTGGAATCGAAGACTCTTCGGGCCGGAGCGTTGGTGTCCATTCGCTCTACATGTCCTAGCCATCTTTGTTCATACTATTAAAAACAATTCCTTGAGAATGTTTTAATTTGCATCTGCAGGTAGGGGAAAGCGGGGCTAAAAGTAACATTTATTGGACTAAATTTGACGCTGCGCCTACGATTTTCGGTATAAGTAGAGCCTAACCTATTTTATAACAAAGAGCAATATTTTAGCTACAAAATTTACCAAAAAAATCCACTAAAGTCTCGCCTTTTTGAAAAAAAAAACCGACAGAGGGGTCAGTTGTAACAAAATTAAAAAAAAAACTGTCTCATCTGTTTTAAGAGTATTTCAAAAAAAAAAACTCATAAAAAGAACAAATCACACTTCGCTCGCTGATAAAACTCAAGAAAAATGACACCTTTTCCTTCACCTGCTTTTTGATTTATTGGGTCTTGGCGACCTTCTGTCTATGCTTTTAATTTGTTCTTCAAGAAACGCTCGTGCCTCTGGAGTATCTGTTAAAATGGCTTATTTTCTTAATCTCCGCGAAACATTTGTCTTTTTTGGACCTGCATTTGTATAAAAACTTGCATTCTCTGGGAAAAATGATGCATTCCATGTTTCAACTAGCCCCGGCATAAAATTTAAAACAAAGAACACTATGAAATAAAAACTCGCACAAAGCTCATATAGCTGCAGAAAATTCACGAAAAGGTATACTTTTAGCTAGAAAAAATAACCGAGAGTGTCGGTTATACGTATGAAAGGCAATATCAAATATACAAAAAAAAAGTTGCAACCATCCGATTTTCCGGACCCCCAAGGCACGTCGTTTGCACCAATATTTTTGACAAGCGACTCCTAATTTTAAGGGGAACCCTAATGTTACAACTGTCCTGTTAATTTTCACCCCGTCTTCCCCTACGAGATATTAGTTCAATATTTCTACGAAGACAATATTTTAAGTGAAAATTTTGCTGGTTTGCCACTGTGTCCATCCTCAATTAAAATTTTCAAAATCTTCTTCTAACCTCATTCACACTGTTGGCCTTGTAAAAAGGTTGGCTACTTTATTCACAAAGCTAAACGTTAAAGACTGTAAAAGTACGGACTTTCGCTAAAAATTGCCCACTTTTGAAAAAGTTCATTAGTTGTACTGGACATTGCAAACGGTGTCTGCGCATATATGACCCAACCTACTATTGCCTTCTTTTAGGGTGCAAAAGTAAGAACCTTCCTAAGGTGTTGTTGGCCATAAAATTATTGTCAGCACCTAGGCGTAGTAGGATCGGAGCTATTTTTAGTCTCACAAAAGACACAAGACCGCATTGGTAATTAAGTTTTTTTAGAAGGAAGGAAGTTGCACTAGTTGGTAGTATCTCGGTGGGATTTTTGCTGTGGGGCTGTCTTTTTCAGTTACTCAGGGTTCAGTTTATGGTAAACTGGGCTCATATCAAATGTAAGCCGAAGGATTTATTTAATTTTCAAAACGAAACTTCGTACAAATATCTTGATATAGAGAGATGTGAATAGAAGCCCCTGTCTGGGTATAAATCTGGAAAAGGCACCAAAAACGACTCCGTGCGTCGTTGCTGATTGCTCATTTAATCAGCTTGTGTATGCCAAACGTAACCCAATTATTTCGAATAGGAAGTAACGTACTGCACATGAATATTTCTGCGTCTACTGTGCTTGGTATTCATTATAACCATGCGTGGTGTAGAATGAGTGATGCCACTTTGTGTTCAGTTCTTGTGCGCCTTTTCCTAACAACATTTTCTGCTAAGGTTGTCAGGATACATTCCATTATTCGCAAGAATGTGATGTGAGTCGCACATCTTGCCATACAACTTCTAAGACTTTGTATCTACCTTACTCGTCTGACGTTCGCCATTGTTGAACACTGCGTTCAACATTTTAAGCATTAACTATTATGTTTGCTGAAAGCTAGCTTGTTTGGATTTTCTTAATTGGCTGCAATCTGTTGCACAACATGATGTAACATAAAAAATTGCATACATCAGGACAGCACTGAAACACTGGATCATATCTTATCATAATAAATTTCATAAGGCTTACAAACCCTTAACCATCCGTAATAAGATGACATCTCAAGCAGTAAGCATTGTGTTCAGTTTTTTTTAACGAGAAGGACCGTTTGGATTAGAGCGTTTTACCGCATTTCAGGAGCACGATTCTATGCTGTCGCCGTCGTTCTGTATACCCCGATTGCAAGTACTTTTCTCAGACATTTTTCATTGGGTCGCTAACTTTTTATTGCATTTATCGATTAATTTACTTCATCGGGTGCATTTCTGGGAAAATGTCCAAACAGTGTGCTTGTATGCGGTGTCAAGTGAACTAAAAGCCAGAGGGTATTCAATTATTCAATTTTATTGCATTGGCTTACGATGCACACAATGTTTTGTCAAAAAGTTTAAACGAGTTCGATTCGACATGACGTTCGTTGGGTTTCGATTGTTGCGGCAGTTACGTCGCCCTTGCAAGTCAAACTTTTTGCATAGGTGGGTATGTTTAAAAATTTACTTTTGGAAATGTTAGTTTATAGTCGCAGCTATCGTAGAACAGTGTAGCAGATGTTTGCTTGAGGGACAGTATTCCCACAGCTTTGAATTTGCTTAGGGTTGGTCAGCTATTTACTGGAAAAGTCCACCACAGAAGTAGCTTGTGTTTTAAAAATTAATGAAGGGACTCGCGGTGACTTGCTAAATAATTGAGTCATGGGAAACTGGGAAGGTGCGTGCGAACTTGTCTTAAAAAAACTAAACGGCAACTATATCGATGCAGCCCCCGCATTTTGCGTTAATAAAAAAAAACCTAATAGCGCTAGCCATCAGGGCGTTCGGCTAGGTCTTAATCTAAGGGAATTACAACTAATCTATGCCATACGGGCTCATTTTAGCAATGGGGTGTATGACAACAGTGGACGTGCGCGCTTTAGGGCCATGTTAACCGAGTTTTTCTCGGGCATGATCGCCCGATTTAACCGTTGCAGACTTTTTTTTCGTGGGGTTTTTTAAGTCCCGTGTTTACGTGAACAAGCCCGAGACCCTAGAAGCCCTCAAGAACAAAATTCGATACGAGTGCGAGAATCTGTCGCCCGAAGTTCTCGCCGAAGTGATGAAAAAGCCATAAAACGAGCCCGTATGGCAATCAATTGTGACGGCGCCCTTTCGGCCGATATCATTTTCTCGACCAATCAAATTCTAAAGGTTCAGATAAACATAATCAAAAAACAGAATCGAAGTTTTTTATTTAGAAAAAAAATGAGAGCCAAACAACATCGGATGACTTCTTTTGGCCCACCTTGTAGATAGGCGGCAAAAACGTCCGCTTTTTCTATATCATCCCTTGCCCATTCATTTCGATTAATTTGTATTGGCGGCGCGAGTATTTTGGGCCTTTTGGCGCCTTTTACAGCTTTCCAAAGTGAATGTGTGGCAACCTCCGGGTCGCACCGGGTATACCGGATCCTATCCATCGTATCTCTTTTTACAGCACAGATTCAAGTTTTCGAGCGGTAGTTAGAATTTACAGCGTTCTTAGTTCATGTTGATCTAAGGGGTTTCGGCTTCCGAAGTTTCATGCTTCTTGATCGTAATTGTAAGATCTATCCCCTTGTAGAGAAGTTGCTCCAACAACATAAACGATAGTAACTATAGGACATTTTCCATTGCATCAACGCCCTTGGACAAAGCGAAACGCATACTGAAGTCAATTATCATCATCCCATCGTCCCTGACTATTAATGCATATTCTTTGTTATCACAAATGTTATCCGCCATACTGACTTTTATCGTTGCTGCTTATTCTCAAATACCAGCCTTCTGAGGCACTAAACTTACGAGCGATTTAGAATTGTTTTATTCACCAGCGCATAGTGTGCCCTTACAGGAACCTTAAATTCAGTTTATGCCCTTTAATAAGCAATCAGCTGCTAGTGCAACTAACCGACTTTAATCCCCATCTCAGTAGTTAACTACCCATGTACTGACTGGCACTTCCTACAGAAAACGAAAGCAACGTAACCTCCTCCTGGGTACACTTTACTTGGTTGTAAGGACATTGCATAGAACTCTTTGACTGCTGACAGTTTGGTTTCCAACTCTGAAACAGCTATAACAGTCTGTTACAGATCCCGGCGGCATAAGTGATCGGTCCTTAACTCAATGTTTGTTTTAAATCTTACATCTGGTGACGATAATTGTCTACCTACTGATATGATAAGATCACAATACGAGATCCTTTCGAGTAGATGTTTCTCCGAAAAGAGCCGTCCATGATTGAGGTTTTTTTTGACAAATACAAAACTCAACTCACCGGGACTCAACTCAACGGTCAGCGTCAGGTCAGGTCGAAAGTACAACACCCTACGTAGTGTAGAACATTCGGCCCACAAGGCATTGCATCGAATAGCGATTGCAAACAATCATAATTGGAATTCCAATAGCATTTCTGAACCAATGTCCTCATTGGCTACCCGCCTTCGCACACTTCGAGCTTCGAAGTAGGAAGCGCCATGTTTTTGTGAAGCATTTCACTCGCTGTGGCTGTGCCACAAACAATGCCATCTATTTCACCTAATTGATCCAATTTACTTAAGCTGCTTTTCTTATTCCCGTCAACAGGTAGCCGCCGCCCATCCATTCTTCCAGTGCCGGACATGTTTACCTCATCCTCGTTCAGCATATCGGGGAACGACGACGGCGATGAAGGTGACGAAAGTGAAGATGAAATCGACGACGATGTGCCGTGGAGGTCTCCATCGGAGAAAATTGCGTAAGTACACTCAAGGGAAATGCTCGCCGTAAGGACACTCTCACTCACTCAATTACACTGTAGACTAGTTTCCTCTTATTTATCTTAATTTCTGTTTTTTTTTTCCCCCGCTCACCACCTCTTCTATAGTATAATATATTTTGTCTTTGTCAAATGATATTTGTCTTCATCCTTTGTCGTCCTGTGTTTTTCCTGCGTGATATTATCGTAGTTGTAAATGTATGATAGCGCTTAGTAAAAACACCAAGTTGCTGGGAAGGGAAGCCGGCAGAATAATAAATCAAAGGGTTGCACGTTCTGTGCGTTGTGAACCGCAAATATCCTTTTTCAAATCGTTCAAATGTTGTTCCCTCACAATTCAAGTGAGAATTTATTTAATTAAATTGGCTGGTGTCTGTGGAAATGATGTCTGCAACTTGAACTTGGCTTTTTGAGGGGAGCGATAGGTGTAGCCATTTTCATTCAAATTGATATATCCTTTAGGATAAGGACACTGGTGCTGGTTTTTCAATGGTAGCAAAGAGTTGGGCGAATTATTTGGTTTCAGCCAGAAGGAAGGTGCGACGGTGGTGGTTATGCTCACACGATATGTGTTAGTGCCTAGGGATGATTCCCATGAGAAAGTTCACAGCTAACAAAGGTGGCATTTATCGTGAGGCACTCATTTATTACTCTTGGAGGGTGTGGACCTTCCGGGCTTTGCACTTCGGTGGAGTTCTTTGTTTAGTTAGCAATATCGGAATGGTTGAATGTGTTTTTTGTTTGCAGTCAGTGCGCTCCTGTGGGAAGCTTTTGGCCATAGCCTAAGGATCCAGATATCGTGGTCGAGTTCGAGTTCGTGCGGAGTAAATTTATGCAAATATTTTATTGGACTTTGGTGGTGTCTGAATCTGGAATTTGAAAGACCGTTCGTATGTCAGAACCGCATTTCAGTGGATTAGGGGACTAGACTGATGAAGCTATTTAAATTCGGACAGAAGGTTTATCATATTTCTTGATTGCATTTCTAATCACCGAGGTCCATGTTTTGGCATGACAAAAGGGAAAGTTTAGTCAACAACTGATCGGAGCCTCAAATTCTATGATACGTTCGGAAAGCATCGAGTAGTTTACAAACGCATTATCGTTAACTCTTGCTGCGGTATAGGGCAACGGAAGCTCTAGGACGGCCTTAGCGAGTACAACCGTCTTGCATTCAAAGGCGGCCTGTATTGAATGAAGTCACACGGTTCGGAACCACCGGCGTTTCCCTAATACGCTACTGCCAAATGTAAAAACATGTTAAAATTGACTGGACCACAAAAGAGTAAAGCGTTTTCTGAAAAGAAGTTTGGCCGAAATAAATCACCCACCGCGCCTGCTGTACGCAAGTTTGTGCAAAAAGCTCGTGAGACTGATATGCTAGGATAACACTCATGGTCCCCGTCGTAGTTATTGTCGTAAAGCCAATGTATCCACAGAGAGTATAGCAGTTTGGTGCGGATTGTGGTGTGGTGGTCAACGGTGGGCGTTGCAGAGCCTTGTTAATTGACTTTTTTCTTCACTGAAATTAAAGGCATGGACTTGGACGACCTCTGGTTCATGGAGGGTGGCGCGCCATGCCAAACAGCCCATGTCACTACCGATCTTTTGCACACCAAATTCCCAAATCGTCTTATTAGCGGTCTTGGCGATTGGCCGTGAAGGACCGCTTTTATCCCAACAATCGATTTAAGCACTTAAGGCGAATATCATTCAAGCAATCCCTGAGCTACAGCCCGAAATCATCAACAAGGTCTTGGAAAATTCCACTGACTGATGCAGTCACTTGAACGACCGACGTTGTATTCCATAATTAATGGGAATGTTTGTTCACACTAATAAGGATATAATACATGGAAAAAATGTAATTGTCTTCATTTTATTGCATTTTAAGAAGAAACTTGCATTTGGCCCACCCTGTACTTATTTTATTGTTCCGTGAAAAAGATAGTGACCTTGCGCTGACTGGCGGGTATAGAACAATGCAAAAGAAAAAAATCAAACTGTGGAACAACTGCCCTTCCTTCGTCCTAATGCCCATAATGATTTTTAATATGGCAGCCCATAGCATCCGCATATTAAATTCGCTATGTTTCAAAACAGAAATCTTACATCTCATATTAAATAATAGAATACAGTTCTACACTTTCTACACATAGGTTCTTTCACTACATCTTATGCCGGTCGCTCACTTCGCAACAAAATTTTTTCCAACATTTTTTCTAACTCTTAATTTGAACAAACAGTTTCTTTGTGTTGTTAAGCATCATTGTTTCCGTAGACATCAATATATCTGAGAAAAGCAAAAATGGTCAATCCTTATACACTACCGGTACACTAGTTGAGCAACGCGTTGTTTTAACGATCTTCAAACGAATCAAATGTGTTTGTTGAATAGAATTGATGGCATCATACACTAGAGTCGATATTGAACTCGAAGTTGATGAGCTACGCTCTTGGCGGACGAAATGCTTATGGCTTGTCAGATAAACCTCTGAAAGCACACGATGAAAGGTGAATGCAAATATGAGCCAAGCTAAATGTTGTTCAGGTCTTTCCAGATGAAGTGAATGAAAATGAATGAAGTTTTAGCTCCAGCAAACCTTTCTGCTATATCAGTACAAAACGTGAAGCTTTTGACCAATTGCTAGACGCATTTAAAAATTAAACTCTGCGAAATTTCAAACTTGTCCCTATGCTATAGTTATACTGATCCTTAAAAAGTTAACAAAACTTCTACTAAACGTCAACTACCAACGTCAAAAATCGTCCTTCATATTTTTTTTCAAATTCTAATTACGTATACACTATGGTTGTGTTAAAGATAGCGGTATCCACTGATGAGAGTATTTTGGTCGTGAATTGATGATTTGTTTTGAGCGTTGCTCTCAGCTCTCGGACAGCACAGAATGATAATTTGTGGCTTAAATAAGTCACAGATGAATTTTGTAAATTGTTTTGTAAGCCCAATGGCTCTTACAATTAATAGTTTTAACTAAATATTTTGTAGGTCACCACCAGGGATGGAAAAGTCAATATAATTGTATTCAATACAAATTGAAAATGGCATTTTCCATCCCTGGTCACAATGGCTAATTTTTAATGGAAAATTTCACCATTGTAAGTTCGTAAAGTCTGGCACTAAATAAAATTATTTATTAGTACCCGGCAATAGGTCATTGCTGAACTAAGGCTGCAATCACCTTTAAGTAGCGGGTCTTAAAACCCTTTCTACCACTAAGACTTCGAATTCTCATTTCCCAAAAGTGGCAGAATTATTGAAAATACTAAAATTGCAGCCGAATCCCCTCAGTGGTTCTCGTGATTAACACAATCCTACAGATAATCACACTAAAATATAAACCCTGTAGAAACATCAGCACCACCTATCGGAATTTATCAAAACGACTCTTTAAACACTGCCCTCACAAATAGATAGAAAGTATTAAATTCAGCAAAATCGGTAAAAATTTTAAACTTTTTACGACTTTAACTCCCAATAGTTTCAAGAAATAGTGTTTGCAATGATTTTTGAACGGTATTACAAACTGATAAGTGAGTGTATACCTAATGGCTGCTAGCGAAGAAGAAGAAACTCTTATCTTACCAAAACCACTGCAACCTTGCATCCACTGCAATGTCGGGCACTCTGCTTACAGTTCTCCAGACTTGGTCTTTGAAGAAAAAAAAGGAATACTTTTCATTTACTAAAGTGCTTCCAAATAAAGATTTTCTCCAGGCACGCTAATTATCAGACTAAAAGTCTTCAAACGAATACCGGTTTTACATTCTTTCCGTAGATTTGAGGCAACATCCATTAAGCACTTCTGAGTGAGAATAAATAAAACTATACACTACATCTTACTGCAAATTTTGTATAAGCTTCAAAAATAATCGTGTCATCGCACAAGATCCATAAACAAAATGAAGGGAGACAATTTTATTTTTAACATTGTAACTTTTATTTGCCGCCACCATTTTTGCTCGTGACTCAAGAAGTTCGCTAACTGAATTATCGACGCACTAAAAGTGATTGATTTTTTGAAGTGTTAAATCAATTTCTGACCTTTTCCCCTTTATCATTTATGGTCCAGCTTCAACACAAATCGTCGCCTTCATTTTTGGTCAATAATTCAGCCCCTCGACACCTTATCGCATCATAGCATCAACCCAAGGTTACTTTATGCAAGGCTACAACCTCCAGCTTGTCTTGTGACGCGCTATTCGTAATTTGTTTGGAAGTACAGTGTGCCGCAAAATTAAATATCCAATTTTGTTTTTGAAATACTTTTTAATAAATAAAAAAAAATGATTTTGAGTGATGAAAATCTTTATTAAAAATTACGCGACCAGGAAACGCTTCCTTTACAATATCCATTGTGACTAGGCCCGCTCATCAAATTCCGACAGTGAGAAGTCATTTATCATGGCCCTGTTGCGTTCGCCAGTATCAAGTATCAGTGACGTGACCGTATTGCCGACGACGTCCTCCACACAGTGGCTTTGAGTGGATGCAATGGCTCTTCGTGCATCACACGCGGATTTTCAGTGTCCCAGAAACGAAGATTTTGCTTATTGACGTAACCGCTTAATTGGGAATGCACCTCCTCGTCGCTCATGATGATTTGAAATTCAAGCTGCGCTAACACCACCGACCGATTATTGGTTTAAAAAAATTGACACAATTATTCCACGCTCCATTGCTTGTCTGTTATGTACTGCAGCTGTCTAGTTCACAAATGTCACCTATGATTGACGTACGACGCCATTTGCAAAAATTATAACATCTTCCGTGATTAGTTTTGCGCCACCTTGTACCTATAGATATAAACCGAAGATCGCGAAGATCGGATGGTTCTTGTTCGAAGTGTTCCATTGTGCGTTTTTAAGGTTCCTACCAAACCTACAATATGCTGACTAATTTGTTCAGCTTCTCTGCAGGGCTGATGAAATTCGAACCGTGGTCTTTATTACAAACAATGCGCAATTTGCTGAAGCATAATTCATTCCGACTACTAGCCATTTTTGCACACTCCTGCTACTCTCCGGCTTAATTGCAATCCGATCTACTGCGGAACCTCCAATGCACGACTCTCGGCAAGGACATGTATTTATCTACCCATCAAAGTGTCACAACAGGGAACGTCTTTGGTGAGCAAACTTTATGTGGGTTTTCACAATGCATCATGTATTGTAACAACTATTTTCGCCGCCACCACCACCTACACCAAAGAGGTATAAACTTTCCTAAAGCGTATACCCGGCAAAACATATCCATGCACTTCGTACATGTATACGCACTTGATAAACATTGCAAACAGTGTTGGTTACTGCTGCGGAATAAACTTTTCCTGAAGGTGATTGGTGTCTTTTTCGGTTGAACTTTCTTATTTGTAATTTTTTCTCGTACTAATTGTTTTATTTAAATCCAATTTATTTATATGCAAATTTTTCTTTTTTTCTCTGTCGCATAATTGTAATGTTCAAAATGAAAATAAAAATAAATGTATTACCCCCCCGAAAGCTGTCTGGGTGGTCATTTTCCCCAATCGCGCACCTATTCCCTCATAATGAGTTCCTCTGAGGACTCGAATCGATTGTGCACTAACAATCCCTTGCCTGAGAAAAGATTTCGTATGAAAAAGAGTTACAGCTGTGACAGTTGTAAAAAAATGTCAACCAGTGATTCGTCGACAACAACAATGGCACCCTCGTCGACAGCTACAACCCTAACGACCACAACAACAACAACGATGACAAGTAGTAGTTCATCGAAAAGAGTGTCACGTCCGGTGTGGCATGCTGATTACTATCGGTAAGTTGAAAATGAGAAACCCAAACGAAGCGCCACAGGTTCGTTGCAAAGAAAATAACTCGCGAATTAGAGTTCGAAAAAAAAAACAATAAATCACATGCATTTTCTTTTGTTAAAGAAGCTTTTTGATGAATGAACGCAACGTGCAACGGTCATCAGTATTCATTGTTAATTAATATTCATCCCATTGCAGTGTATCTAACAAGAAGGAGTGTAGGTACATCAGAAATATGGGGTTAGAATTTAGATTTTTAGGGCGAAATAGATTTTGTTGATTTACTCAAATTCAAGGCTTTGCCTTTTGTCCAACAAAGCCAATAATTTAGAAGACCAGAAAATGTTCTATTTTTTTTGAATAGTACCTCGAAAATGAATTCCGTAAAGACATCCTTCGGGAAAAAAAAACAGTTGGCGCATCAAGTCCATTTAGGGTCTAGCATGGGCCTAGCTTCTCACCACCTCTCGCGAACGTCTGACAAACTTCCAAGAGTATAACTGTCATGAAAGAGCTTCTCAATAAACCGTTTGGACTCGGCATAAAATTGTAGATCCCTTCCATTTTTTCCGAAAATGAAAAACTCACACAAAACGAATGGTTGTGAGAAGCCAGGCCTAGAGTCCCTACGGACCTGTTACGCCAACTGTTTATTTTTTATAACTGAGGCCTAAGCCAACATATAGAACGATTCTACTACAAAAAGTTGCATACTAATCGGCTAATAATAAGACAGGCAATTTTTGTTACTACATAGAGATTGACAATTTACATTCCGACCTAAAGTTGTACGTAGATATTAAAAAATCACTTAAAATAAATTGGTTGGTGTAGTGTTGCTAAGTTGTGGGATAATTACTTTTTGTGTGGAAATTTCATGATACAAAAATAAATTAAAGTTTTGCAATAATATTGTTTTCAATTGCCTGCATTGCCGCACGTTAGATTCTCAGGTAATATGCTAAGCACTTTCTTTTTTGTCAATTTATTAATTATTAAACAATTAAAAAAAAAGGCACCTCTAACTTCGATGGGCTTATTTCCCATATAATGGGCGTTCGTGAAAGGAACCGCCTGGTAAAAAATCATGGACTTAATATACGTCTATCCAGTTTAAAAAAAAAAAAAAAAGGATATTTCAAATATATAATAAAGTTCGAACGTTTTGGGAATTTGGAATGTGGATGAAAAAAGGAAATTTATCAATTGTCTGAGGGAAAAAGTATACCCATGTCATACTACCACTACTGGCTGAATTTCGTTCGAACAGGCACCAATTTTACTAATAATTTAGCTTTGGTTAAACTTCTAATATTTATCAAAGTGTCCAAATAGGGAAGTTCAATAAACTCCAGATAATTTAAATTCTGTGTTTTATTTGCTGCTGAACAATCAAGCCAACGTCAATAAATAAGTGTTAAAAAAATAAACGATATGCGATGGTTATCAACAAATTTTTGTGGATGGTATTGCGATTACCAATAGTCAATAAATGATTGACTATCATCACTCGTATTCAATTTCCATTTTGAATGGAATCAAAGTGGTATTGTGATTGTCAATTGAGATAAATTTTTTTGATAAATGCCAATTGTTTTGTCAGTTGCATTTTTGTGGACGATAAGTATATTTTAGCGTACAAAATAATAATAATACACAATGCAAAATAAAGAAAAATAAAACTGAAATTACTGCAACAGCAGGTGGTCTGAACCGTTTGCATCATTTAAGTGATATGGAGGAAGCTGTTATTCAGTTAATGGAAATCATCACCTGCATAAATCCCTATGGACGAGAGTTCGGCTGTGAATACGTTGATCATAATGTCAACATAAATACCGTGGGTGATAGGGCTGACAATCAATCTCGGGAATCAGCGGAAGAACAACATCCAAACAAATTAAAAGCTGAACACAGAAATCCGAATATAATGGAAGAACGGAAAAATCTGTTGGCGGAGCAAACTGCTGCACAAAACATACATATACATAAGTAAATAAATGCAATTTTCTGCTCTTGACAAACTGTCAAGCATTCACAACAGTCAATTTATTCCCAACTATAAATTTTATCAAATGAATTACATACAAAATACCAAAAATTGTTTTGATTGACATATTTGTCAATCGTCAATTGATTGGTATTTGACACTCGCAATAGGGGTGAAGAACTTATTATCTTGCTTCCGGAAAGGGATAAATTTTGACAGCTGAAAAATTCGTTGATCACTGCGATAGTGTCGGAAAATTATAGGATGATAATTATCTAGCGCAATTGACAGGCGCCCTTTAAGTGTGAAGATGTAGCTGTCACAATTTATTTTGAAGTAATTATTTTCGTATTTTTGTGTAGCTTTTAATTACTGTGGGTAACATTCATTTTAGGTGAGTACTTATTACTGCTTTGCTTTTAAAATATACGAAATAAACTCAACACTCAACTTGACTCAAAACAGGGAATTTGATATGAAAGCATCTGAAATGAATTTTGACAGTAGGAATTAGGTTTTAGCAGTACTTCGATGAATTCGACAGCAAAATCGGCGGAGTTTTGCTCGGCCTTTTGTAAAGGGTTTTCCAATAAGAGGTGTTATTTTGGTATTCAAAGAAATATGTCATTTTTTGAGATAAATGATCGGATGTTTATTTCATAATAAAGAGGAAGGTTGAAGGTATGCCGTTAATAATGATACATACAGGACCATATCCTTTTCATGAAATTTTCCATAACCAAATCGCAAAGTGGCTGCCCTATGTCCTCGATAGCCTCACGTTGAGGATGGAGAGGCTTCTCAACAATAACTCTTGGGTTTTCCGAGCCCCAGATGCGACAATTTTGCTTGTTGACGTAGCCACCGAGGTAAAAATGGGCCTCATCAGTCAAGATGATTTTTCGATGGAATTCCGGATCATTTTCATGCATTTTAATAATTTCAATGCGTTGTTGAAGCGTGTTTCGTTATCGTTAGTAATGGCGTAGTTTCTACTTGTCATATGTCAAAGAATAAAAGCTTCAAAAGTGACAGCTACCGAAATAGCGGGTCATTCACAATAACACTTCTTATTGGAAAACCCTTTATGTTGGCACTGCCTCAATCTGAAACTGTTTTCAAAATTTATTTGTGTATTTTGTACAAGTTCAGTAGAAATTTAGTTTATAACGATGTCGAAGGAACCTTAGAATTTCATCGTTATAACCGACTTCTACTGTATATCAAAGGACCGCTAGGATAGGCGGTACTGAATAGAGATACTCTTTTTGTTAGACACACTGCTAGTTTCAGATTCACGACACAATAGTTGACAATAACAACAAAAGCTTTTTCAGTGCTTAAAATTTTGCTAAACTAACATTTAAATTTAAAAAAAAAATAAAAAAATAAACTGCTTTACGTGGCGTAACCCATCGGGTTTCGTTCACATTTTCCTTCTGCATTATTGCGTTTTTCTGTTACCGTTCTTTGTTAATGAGAAAATAAGCTTTTCAGTTTGGATTTGAATACATATTCACTTAAAAAAAAAAAACTAATATAAGTAAATAACAAATTTAGACGAACCATCAACATGTATAACTACCGGATCATTCCTGTTGTTGTGGACCAACGTGGGAATACTCGGGGATGGTGCATGTGCATTGTCTGCATCTACCTACATTTTTATACTACTTGGATGAACAGACTTACCTTTTCTTTCATTTAATATTTTCCTTTCTTTTTTTAGAGCTGGCTTTATTGAACATGAAAAGTAATATAGTGAAAGCAATAAATACTCTTTGAATATTGTTTGGAAGTTAATGCACACATTGTTTGGTTACTTGGTTCTTATCTTTGATGAGTTTTTTTTTTAGTTTGTTTTGTTTGGTTAGTTCCTGTTTTTTGTATCCCCGGTTGTTGGATTTTAATCGAAAAACATTTTCTTCCTGTTAAAGTTTTAACTCGATTAATTTATACCGTGTATGCACGTGTATGCTTTTCCTTTTTTGCTTTGTATTTATTTGCAGGATTGTGAAAGGATTTCCACCAGTTTCACCATTCATCGGCGTCAGTCCCACATTGTGCTATTTGCTGAAGGAGAAGAAACCACTTTGCTGTTTACAATTAGCTCAGGTAAATATTTATGTGGCTTTGTTGGCTGGGGACGGTCGGTAGTCAATCAAAGGAATAAACCGGTTGAATGGATGAATTGACTTTATAAGGGGGCTTTGGCAGTCGATTTTTCAATAAAATAAATAAAGGCGGCAAGCTGAAGCCTTGGGACTTTGAATCCAAACAGATGGTAGCAACGCGGTTACCTCCAATGTATGCATTTCCGACTTTGTGGACTTTCTCGGTAAAAAAAAGTAAAATCATAAAAAAGCAGTAGCAACTATGAAACTTCCGGAAAGCATATCAATCTCATGTAGAAGCAGGTGATTTTAAGGTTTTGTTGGCAACTTTCTTGTCTGATATTGGCTTTTAGTGAGATTCACTTCACAACAAGCTTGTACAATATACAATAATAACTTTAAGTATCGAACCAAAATTTGGGACATAAACGAAGATAAGGACTTCAGAAAACTCTGCCACCAATACTTGCATACCTGTAAGCTGTTTCAGAGTCAGTCAAGAGGTTCAAAAAAAAAAACTACGAACCCAGGTATAATATCCGTTATTGGGCCAATTGACTGTTGTAAGTGTTTGTGTGGTGTCTGTAACATATTGACGGATAAATGTTTGCATATTTCAATCGTTCAACCGATCAATCAAGCGACGGGATTTCCAGTTTTGAAAACTTCTACAATGTCAAGAAGCTCCCTTACTTCTTCTGACATCAGGGTGCTTTGATTTGGAATATATCTGTCAAATTGATGGACGTAACATGTACTCATAAGCCTTATTAAGTTTTGGAAACAGTTTTTTTGAATCAGGAATCTATGCTCTCTTTTCTTAACTACATATATGTATCTTCTTCCTTAACTATTCCTAGAGGAGTACAGACTCAGATTTCTGTAACAATCATCCAAGTAGTATTATTATTCTTACTGGGAAGACAGTGCAGGTCAGTGATTGGCCTTACCTCGTTGGTATACTCTCCAAGATTCGCCTCAGTATTAAAATGTGGTCTGGGATGCTTATGCCGGCCGAAAATCACACTAGCTCTTTAGCCTGCTAAAGAACGCTGTATGATTGACTCTTTGTAGATATAAAAAGTTAAGAATATAGCTTTCTTCCTTACGCTTCAATTGTTCTTAAACTTTGCTATGGCTAAAACAGCCTTCTTGTTTAAATACTGACTGGACTTTAATTCTCTTCCTATACTACTCGAAGAATTGTTTTAAAAAAATTACGACTTGGTCTTATAGCCAGCAGACCGTTGCTCGGTTGTCTTCTAAGACAGGCTGAGCTAATTGTACTCATTTTTCTAAGCACTTTCTGTTGCTTTATGCTGTAGCATTCGGATGTTCAGAGCATCTTCTGTCGCGTTGTTATCATCATCATTTCAAATGCTTTCAATCTCTAGCGGCTCGTAACCTATACTGCTTCCTTTAGATGTCGCGACCAGTAGCTCAGCAGCTGTTGGCTTCTTTTGTACCTAAGTATAGCAAGAAGAATTGCTAACATAGGCGATTTTTGATCGTACTTCTTCTCACATTCCGCTCGTTGGACAGTCTAGTTACCATTCAACGGAAAATAAGAAAGGAGTAGGAGCTGTCGTTGTTTCATTAAGGGAGCTGCCACTCAGTGAGGAACAAGCTCTGCATATAACAAAACCGCTAATCGCTCAGAAATAACGTGGCCACCGCCATAAGATTTCATATGTTTTAAATTTTTAGTGCTACGTCGCTCAATCGCTCTGTCGCTTATTGCTCACTGCGTGGCTGCACCCGACACCACTTAACAATGTAGCACCCTGACTAGCCCTCAAAGACCAAACGTTCGAATTACATAATTATAATGAAATCTTGTCCGTTAATAAAACCGTTCATAGATATATGAACGTCAGCATTACGTCCTCCTTCGGAATGACTCGCCTTTTATTTCTGAGGGTCTCCCTCTGAGGGGCATTTCAAACTATTGGCTTTTTTTTGCTAACCTTCTGTCTATAAGTTGAACAATACTATTGTTCGGTGAATACCACTGAAAGTCAAATTAATCACAGTCGATATGTTTGAGATGGAAACAACCTTCACATTCATCATAGAATACCCAACATCCTTGGTAAAAATTCTGTAATGAGACAGCCCCAATCCGTATTGAGTTACAAGTTCCGTCAACATTCCTTGATTTTTTGCGCAACTCCCCCGACAGTCAATCAGTTTTACTTATTCCCCTCATTAGCGTATAAGATTTGCCCGTTTCATAAAAATGTTTGGGAGTAAATAAGGGCTCTCCATCTGTGTTTCTACTCATCATCCTCGATTGCTCCTCAAAATTCTACGCCACGTTTGCCCGTTGCGACAATAACTTGATTGGCAATATTTTGAAATGCCTCCGGGCTAAACAAGGCTGCCCGTGTGTTTCTCCGTGTATCAAATTCTGAGGAGAATATGCCGTCTGCACGTCGTCCTTCAGAAAATTTTACCATCCCATATGTAAGCATATGGTTTGATTATTCAATGAGAGTCACGTTCATCGACTTGGGTAACCTTCGACAGGGGTAGGATATTTTTGCCGATCATACCTACAACAAGAATTCTTAAATTTTGCATGAAAATCCATTTAATGCGCAGTTTCGTTTTCATCCCCAAATAGGTCTGTGAACATTGTAGTTATCGAAATGCCAAGGAATACCAATGGCAGAACAAAACTATAATCTTAGCCGCTGACTATGCATCGAATGGCATTTATAATTTCATTATACCACTGCGTGCTCATTTTCGATCGAAAACCTCGCTAAATCCGATTATTTTGCTGCTCGAACGTAGGCCCGATGTAGCATTCCTCGACGCGTTATCGTACTTCCCCTTGGTAAGTACTATCTGTGGGCATCATTGATTTCATCACGTTATACTTTAAAATTTAATTTTATTTAAAATAAAAAAAGGTGTACTGGATGCTAGGATCCATAGACTGTTTAGATGATCTACTACGTGCCGGCATAACGTTAGCCGAGAGCGTTGTAGTTGTTAACAAAGAACTATCGAATTCGGCGGAAGAGGATTCATTAGCTGACTGTAATACAATTGTTGCTGTGCAAACAATGTTCAAGTGAGTGTGACTGGAACTTGATCCGTATGCATGAGTTGGAAGTAACCTGAAATTTTTTTATTTGCAGATTTTTTCCAAGCATAAAGAGTATAACAGAGCTGTCGCAAAGCTCCAACATGAGGTTCATGCAGTTTCGTGCTCACGACAAATACGCGTTGCACCTGAGTAAAATGGAAAAGGTAGGAGGTGTTTTTTTTTTACTAAACTTTGGGACATTTTTAAAACTACAAATGGTATTTCTTCCTTTACGGGAAGCTGTGTAGTTTATTTTTCTTTTGTCTTGTACTAGTTTACACATTTTTTTTTCAAAAGAATATAATATTTCTTCGTCTGGCTATTGGTGTGTTTAGAATTAGGTCGTAAATTGTTAAAAAAAAAAAGGGAATGAACATATACAACTCTTGCCTAATCTGTCTGTATGTTTATAAAGGGTGATTTTTTAAGAGGTTTAGAACTTTTTAAAAAAAAAACACACAAAAAATTCGAAAAAATGAATGAAATATTTATTTGAATCGATAGTTTGAACCTTGCAATTTAATGTTTAAAGATAATTTCATGCAAATGTTGACCGCGGCTGCGTCTCAGGTAGCCCATCCGCTGAGTCCAATTTTGGCATACTCTTTCACACATATCGGCCGGTATCTCACGAATGAATGCATGGATGTTGGCTTCCAGTGCGTCAATCGAAGCGGGCTTGTCCCTATACACATTAGCCTTGGCATACCCCCACAAAAAATAATCTAATGGTGTCAAATCGCACGATCTAGGCGGCCAATTGACCGGCCCGAATATTCTTCCGAATAGACTGCTCAGAAGGTCGAGAATGCCGATCATAAAATGGAAGCAGCGCGCGATGAACATTTCGAACCGAGCACGAATTTTGATAGTAAAATTCAATAATTTGCAAGCGTTGTTCATTTGTAAGACAATCCATGGTTAAATTGCAAACCAAACTGAAGCTGTTTGACAGTGACACAAGGTACTAAACACACGTCAGCTGTCAAAACCAGTGTTGCCAAAACCCAACCAGCTAAAAATTCACCCTTTACTAAGTGGCCAAAATGTTACCGCACTCGAGGAAATAGTGAAACAGTTTTTACTTTTTTATAAACTTGGCTTAGGCTCAGTTAATGGAGGATCAGAAGGAAGTCTTTCTTATTCTGTTAAATAATTTTCTATCAAGTGTAAGTCAATTACTCTCCGCGATACTAAAAATCGTTTTTAGTGTCCATGTAAACTTTTTTACCGAACTCACAACGGCGAAATTTTTCATACAAAATTGCATATTGTGACCTACAAAATATAAAATGTGAAGGTTAAAAATTATTAATAGTAAGGCCTTCTGTGTTTAACACCCTAATCGGTACGACATCAAAAAACATGGAAAAGTGATAACCTAAAAATAACCCGTTTGTTTGAGCGCATTAAATTCAAAAAACTTACCAAAAATATAAATACATCATGGGCCTTACCAATAAACATTTTAAGTTTCGACTCTAAACTTTAGTAGTTGACAGTGGATTATATTTTCCAAACATATTTTGCAATTGTGAGCTTCTGTAAATTTAAAGTGTTTTCAAGTTTTCCCATAGATGGCGCTAAACATCATTATATAACAATTACAATGAAATGGTTCGATTCGCTAAACGATTCTTGAAACGGATTATAACAATTTAATTCAACTCTGAAACCAGTCTTCAGGAAATCGACACAATCGCAATTGCGACAATAATCATTTCGACACCTGCAACGCAATATATACCTACAATCGAGGGATGTTCGATTGACATTATTGGCTGTCAATGTCATTAAATTAATGCAATCCTTCTTAAACCGCAGAAAACCCCATCAAATACCATAAATAAACTAATGCTCAAACTCTTTGCAACGGAGAGGGGGACTTAATCTCAGTCAAACGAATATATCAGAACCAACAGAAGATGTGTTATTGCCACGGATACCCACTGACATGTCATTCCAATTCAAACGGTTGCAGATTTCAGTACGATTGCCATTTGCAATTACGATCAACAAAGCCCTGTACCAATCGCTACAAGTTTGTGAAATTAGGACATGATTAGCACTATTAAGGCTATATTTTGAAAAAATCAGCTATACACGCTCCGATATATAGAAAATTTCAATCAGGATCAGTAGAAAGTAGGTCTATTCGCGTACTTTCCCGAACCAGGTACTAAAAATCTATGAATATTCAAAAACTGATCAAAACTCTACCAGAGAGCGCCAAATATACTCAAAGGTACGTGGGTAAACTTCGAGCTACTTTGAGCGACTTACATCTTTGACAACTAATCCACATCAGCAATAAATACAGATATAGCATAACTTACCTTTTTGCAACATATAAAAAATGTCTGGGAGTACATTCGACCACCACCGAATTTTCTATTTTTTCACAATATTTTTTTTTGCGCAAATTACCTTCATGGCGAATTTTTATGTTTTGTTAACTTTGACGTATTTATCAGTACTTGCCGGTTGAAATTCTCTGAGCTGTTTCAATCCAAGAGACGAACTGCTCGTTACTCGTTATTTTGCTAATTTACTCTTTTTCTGTCATTTTTTGACGAGAACGTGTATAGACTTTGTGTCATTGCGTTCTATTTAAATCGCTTACGCGAACGGACCCAGCGTGTTACACGAAGTTCGAATTTTAAAAGAAAAAAATTATCTGTCACCTATCTTTCTGTCACTTTTTTTAATGTCTGTTTAGGGAAGCACACTGGTAAAGGAAGGCTGGTTTTTGTTTAAAGAATCGACGCTGGCGTACGTTTTTGTGGCAACAAGCTAGTAATTTAAAAATAAAAAAAAAAAAAAAAAATATTTGGCGCTACAGGTCGGTAGGGACCCTGGGCCTAGCTTCTCGCAACCATTTGTTTTGTGTGAGTTTTTCATTTTTGGGACGAATGGAAGGGATCTGCCGAGTCCAAACGGCTAATTGAGAAGCTTCTTCATGACAGTTATACTCTCGGATGTTTGTCAGACGTTCGCGAGAGGTGGCGCAGTGGAAAAAAACCTTGAGTTGAAATTTGGGTTTTCTCGGGATTCGAACCTGGGACCCCTCGCTTAGTAGTCCAACACACTAACCACTAAGCCACTGCGCCGACACTGTAAGCTAGTAATTTGCATTTAAGAATAACTTGGTCAAGGGCCTTCTTGGGTAGAAGCACTGACGAAAACTCGGGTGGCCATGCTTAAAAATAATATGCAGCCCAGTCTCTGGCATATTACGGTTGATGCCTTTTGAGTTTATCCTCGATATCTAACGTTAAGAATAAGAATAATAGCTGTCAAGAAAAGCACTTAAGAATAAAAGCTCTCAAGATCACTTTTTGTGGTATCTTTATTACTTCGCCGTCCTTTTAGTCTGAGGTATATGACCCTTTTGCTAATGGTCTGCTTTAGCGAAACTAGAGTCACTATGGTGACATCTGCTCTTAGAAACTCTGCTCCATAAGACCCGCTGTTCAGTTGGCTTTTAAGAAAACGTTTTGGCTTCCTGAAAGTTTGTTTTAGATCTATTGTTATTAATCCTGAAAAATATGCCATTGTCGAGCTGCGCTCTGGTTACCTACAAATTAATTGAAACGCAAATCCTTCCACGCAAGTCCTTCCATTTTCGTGGCTGATCCTCAACTAATGCCAGCAACCTTTCTGTAAAATAAATTCTCTGAATCCAGTTATATCCCATTTTTGCAGCGTTTTTTTGTTTATCTTCCAAGCTCGTACTGTAATATCTCACAAGGCATCAGCGAGCTGTCTCATTAACTATTCGATGTTCGCTTATCATCCTGCCTTTCTATAATGGGGGTCAGCTAAACTGCTTGCTCGCATACTCATATCAGATTTTTCGATGTGCAATTTTGCCATACATAGCAAGCAACTAATCGAATTGAGCAGTCGACAGGCGAACGGTACTACGATATTTGTAAGCAAAAATCGTCCCTTTTACCAAATGCTGGGCTTTCGTCGCCAAACTCGACATCTTTGTTTGCAAATATTCGGCGGTCAGCCCCAGACAGTGACGCCAACTGAGGCAAAACTATGACTTTATGCCTTGAGGCATTCAGGAATATTTTATTTAAAAAAAGGCATAATTTTTTGTGAATTGTTTTTTACAATCAATTTATACATATACATTTTAAATTTGGTAAATCTGGTACATTCTTTGATCAAAGTCGCATCACGAATTTTCATTTGTAACTGTGAGCGTCGTGCTTTTTTTTCCAATTCTCTACTTGACTTACTCACCAAAAAGCCAAAGTTTGGAATAAAAAGATCAAAAAAGGTTAAATTACCTATCAATTTCGACCAATATTCTGTAAACAAATTTTAATCGCCTTTTAGGTTCGTTGCAGTTCCTTGTTTGTAATATATGCAATTTTTATCCGTTCAACCAAAAAGTCATTGTTTTTTTTTCGGGCTTAGCCATAAAAACTACGACCCGGATTAGCATCACTGGCCCCAGAGGAACTCGAAGCTCACTTGCTCTTTTTCTTCGTATGACGACACAACGTGATTTCAATGGTAGAGAAGTGACAGCTGTCTTTTGGAATGCCCTTCCGCGCCACGAAATTGAAGACTTTTATCCACCGCGATGTCGCTCTCATGCAGAATCAAGGAATACCTCAAGTCGTTCCTTGCACGTGCATAGATAACTTTTTCAAACTCACGGTACCTACGCAGTTCCAGCATTTCAACTGACGGCCATTCACAGTGGCATGTTCTACCTGTTTCTACCCTCCTAATAATCCAATCAAATCCAATCTATTGCTGACCTTTGCATTAAACTTACTCCAGCGCCATTCCCTCCTTGTGTCCACGGCACATTCGGAAAATACAAGATTACACCGAATGAATGGAAACTTGTCATAATCACATTGAATTGACGTGATTGCGAAATTGCTCGTTTTTGTAACGACCACCATCTAAAATAATCCCAACAAGAGCTGTAACACGTCCTCCTCCACACGGTAATGGACGAAAAGTAGTTGACACAACTTTCCCCTTTAATTACCGAAAATAAAACGGACTGCTATTTATGCAGTCGGTCGCTTCCTAAAATAGCAAATATAAGGCACCATGTGCCTAATGGAAGGACCTAATCAATGTTGGCATTTCGGATATACTACTTTTTAGCCTTGTATTCTCGAGTGTACTATAAACTACTTTGTGCGAAAGTTTATTTCCAAATTCACTTTCGAAACTTGTACCGAGTTTGGTTTCTTTCCTTGGGTGCAATAAAAGTCGAGTTTACCCACACCCACAGAGCTGGGAGTCCATGCAGTCAACGAGGTATGACGGTGACGAGGTTTAACTTTTATTAGAGGTGTCTTCTCCTCAAATAGAAAAGTTTTCCTTTTTCTGCGCAGCCAAAAAAAAAGGCGCACGATTACTTATCTATAAAAAGAAAATAGGATCGAAATAAAATGCTGCAGCATTCCAGTTCACCGCATTTGGGGATTTTCTTTGATTGGTATTCGGCAAATGTACGCAAAGTAAAAGAAATTATTCATAAAGTATCTGTCTGGTTAGATGAAACAAACTCAAGCTCAAAAATTCCGTTTCTACTTTTCGTCAGAGAGGAGGGCTACCTATCCTACGCTTTCCTTTTTATTTGCTATAAAATATACACCCTCTCCCCTTTTTTGGGAAGTAGATGACTTCTGGAGAAGGGTAATAGACTATGTCCCCTAATTTTATGGTTTGTGGTTTGGTTACCCCAAACCGAGCTAAAGAGCATCCTACCAGATGTGATATGTTTTTGATGATGAACAACTTTTAACTACTTCAGTATAACACCAACGGGTTTCGGTCACAACAACAACAACAAAGTATCAAGTTGAACAAGCAATAGCAAATGCATATATGTTGGTCTAAAATGAATTTAAATTTTTAATTTCTTCAGTTTCTTTTAATATAACTTCTACGGTGTACAGGCAACAACTTTGTTTGTCCTGAAAAATTAATCTGAACATGAGAAGTGGGTCAGTCGTATAGCAATGCAACTAAAAATCAGTGCCTAGCGAGGCCTTTAATTGGGTTGCCGCTGACGGAAAGAATAAACGTGGCAGTGGATTGTTGTGGGGTGGTAGACTTTATCCTCGTGTAAGATTACTCAAATTAAAGTAAAAATTAATTTTTTACACAAATATAATTCTGTTTAATATTCCTTTGAATATTGATAACTCGCGTACGTCTATCTAAGCGCAACGAAACAGATGTCCAAGCGAGACATTGGCTGCGCACGCATATCTAAACTCTTATCGGTGTATGAGCAACCGATCGTGCGCTACCCTTCGGACCTCTCATCGATGGGTTACAGACGTGTCCTTTCTTTCGTTTTTTAACTGTAGGGAAAAGCAGTGTTGAGTGAAATAAACGTTCCTATTCTTTTTCTCGTGTTTGACTGACCATCAAGGAACTTTCAGCCGGCGATTCCTGCACAAATTGTGAGATTGAGAACCTGGTAGAGTGGTAGCACCTTTTTTTGCTCGTCATCGCTCAAAACTTTTAAAAATTGAAATAAATGAGCCAAAAAATGCCCTAAATAAAATTCTTACAAAGCAAAAAAAAAACATTTATAATAAAAAACAAATGTATCCATTACAAAAGACCTTTTTTAAATTTTTTTTTGTCTTCTTTTTCGTTTAATAAAGAATAGAATCTTACTCAAACTGAAATGGGGCCATTTCGATCAAGGATCTTAGGCCCAAAAAGGAGCCAAACCGAAAAATCGGCACAAAATGCATACATTACATTTTCATTAACATGCGGTTTCGAAATAAGTATGCAAAGTTCACATTTTTTCGTGAAAGTAAAGCATATATTTATGTACATCCTGGCCAGTAGCAAGCATGCCACCTAAAAGACCTAAGTAAGCCTTTGAAGAACACCAAAGAGACAGTCATCTTTATATTTTACAGTGCTTGCCTTGCGCATTTTTTGCTTAAAAGCTCTACCAATTATAAAGATTTATTCGTTAAAATTTCATGAACTGTTCCTCCAAACAAAATGTTACGTATACGCCACCGAACAAAGTACCTACAGATAAGGTACTTTGCATATAAAAGGCTATTGTGTTTGATTCAGTCAGATTTTCATATTTTTAACCTTACAAAATATTACTCAAGGCTTTTAAGCTGCCCTCTACCTTTTAGGAACGTTCTGCGATTGGGCAGGACTGCTAATTCCATTGAAAATTAAACTCTTGCAAACAAGGCTCTGGACAGGTAAAATTTCATACAAACAAAAAGACAAACTAAAAAGGAAAAAACCCTTTTCCCTCATAAATCTGCCTGGCTTGGTGTTCTCCTACATCAAGCGCACCTCTTTGCAGTTCACTTTGCTTTTCTTGTAGTTTCATTTTCATTTTCGTTCCACCCTCGCGAACATAAAGCCTACTGCCTGCCTATGCCTAGCGCCTACTATGTGCAGGAACAAGAATAAGCACAATAGAACTTTATGCAAGACACAACATACCACTAGAACTTACAACAGCCAGAGCCAGGGTCCCATTTCCATCCTAGTGCTTCGTTCTCCTGTGATGCGCTATTCTTTGCAGAACTTTAAAGCACAAGGTGGAATTTTATATACATAATTATTCATTTCCATTCTGATCCTCTGGGCGTATAAATATGGAATAGACTTTAGAGGACGGTTGCACAGTGACAACAACTGACAAAAAATATAAATATTCGAATATTTGAAATTGCAACTGCTTTAATTGAAAACCTACTTGCGAAACCATTTTCGAAGCTGTGTTCTTTTGATAAATTAAAAATAATTTATTATGGGGGGCCAACCCCACCCTTTTCAAATTTAATTTAATCTTTTGTTAGGCAATTTCATAAAAACAAAAATGATGAATCCAAGCGGTTGCAGCAAAGTCTTCTGTTGGCCATGCCTGCTTCTTTTAAGATTATTTGATCCCAATAGTAAATAAAACAAAAAATAAATATACCTTTAAGAAAATCGTGTCCTGGAATAGAACAAAAAAAACACCATCTTACTACGGTAAATAATATAGTGAACACCCCACTAAAAGCACCACGGGTTTAGGAATCCATTCCACACTCCTCAGTGGCAATCTCCATCCGAGTGGGTATATGGCACAGTGTTTCTGTATCGACTGACATACAACTTTTTCACATCCATTACTATTACGTAGTGTTTTCAGCAAATATTTTGAAAAACTTATTCATTGCGGAAAACATAAAATATCTCATTTTCATAGTTTCCCATTAAAGTTTCGTTATCAATTGAAGTTGAATGTAAAAACGCCGACAAATGAACTCGGTGGCCCAAACTTTTTTTTTCCCGAAAAATAAGCGATTTGGAAAAGGAAAAACATGTCACCAACACCATTTCAATTTTTTTTTATTTTCAGCGCGAGAAGGAACGCGGCTCACATATCTCGTACATGTTTCGCTTGCCGTTTGCCGCTGGTGCCGTTTTCAGCGCGTCTATGCTGGACACCCTTCTGTATCAGGCGTTCGTTAAGGATTATGTGATTACTTTCGTGAGGCTTTTGCTCGGAATTGACCAGGCACCCGGCAGTGGATTTCTAACGTCGGTAAGTCAATTTGCGCACAGTTTTTTTTTTCAATACCTTTATTTATTGTTCGTTGCGTATTATTTCAGATGCGAATAACCAAGGAGGACATGTGGATTCGTACCTACGGCCGTCTATATCAGAAACTCTGCTCAACAACATGTGAAATTCCGATTGGTATCTATCGAACGCAGGACACGTCCAATACGGAGGCGACACATGTGAGTAGCTCACCTGTAGACAAGTGGGGACCATTTTCAGCTTTCGGAAAGCACTGTGTGCGATTGCGTCCATCGGTGAGTCCGTGAGTCCAATGTGTGATTAAAAACAAAAAAAAAACAGATACCTGCAAAATGACATCAAACACCAAAAATCAATTTAACGAAAATGTAATCTCTATATATCTGTTCCATTCACAAAATTGTAAAACAAACAAAAATATGATTTATGTAATAAGAAACATCAACAGGAACGTATCCTTCAAACCCTTTTTTTAAACTCTACACACCTTGTATCACGTTTCTAACACACTAACACGTACATGACATTTCAAGTCCTTGTAAACTAAAATCAAACCAACTAAATATGTTAACAAATTTGTGTTTTTTTAGTTCGTTTAGTTTTTCTTTATTTTCTTTGTGATCTTGTGTTCATGTTTCGTTATCCTATCCTTTGTGTAGTGTTTTGTTTTGTCCCCTAACACACTATACGATTTGTTTGTACAGCTAGCATCTAAGAGGTTTCATTTTAACAAGCTCCCCACGTTTGTCAAATGCCAGACATTTTCTATACTTCTCTCTTAATTATTATTCTTTATTCTTCTTCTACACTTTGCCAACTTCTTATTGCGTATATAATATTATTAATACTTTAATTCCTTGGCTAGCAATTTCTTGCTTAGTAACTTAGTGAATACATACGCGAAGCACAAATGTGATGATATACCGTCACTTTGTGTATTCGTTTTTCTATAATATACTACTATCCCGGTTTATTATTTTTTTTTTTTATAGATTTCTTTTATTCTATTAAATACAATTTTGTTCCTTTTATCGCTTTTAGCAACTAAAGGCTTACAATCCGTTTAATGAGTCTCAAGATTTACATGACCCCAGTTATTAGTTTGTATTTCTTTTTTTTTTTTTAAATAGTACACGATCATTGGAAAGCGATAAGGACTTTCAATCGTTGCAAATCGTGATGCTTTTCAGCAACATAAACATGGCTACCTGCGTTTCCTTGGAGCATCTGCTTCCTTTTTATTGACCTTATCCCAGATATCGATCTTTCGATCGCTTTTTAGGAACTTGTTCTTGTTACCGACTTTGTAAAGTATTGTACACCCTCCTTTATAGGTACATTTTGCACTTTAAAAAACGTTTCAACGTTTCGCCTTACAGAATGCCGACCCTGGTTTACGTCCTAAAGGACCTAAGGCATAGCTTCTCACCACCATTCGTTTTGTGTAAGTTTTTTATTTTTAGGATGGGATCTACAATTTAATGCCGAGTTCAAACGGTTAGATGAGAAGGTTTTTTCAGTAGAACTCTTGAATGTTTGTCAGATATTCGCGATAGCAAAAATAAGATTAAATATTAATAAATCCAACAAGCGAGAAATAAAGGTGAGATTAGCGTCAATAAATACCCCAAGACCTTTTATTTTGTTAAATCTTTTTTTAATGGGATTTTGGGCCCTGCTAATAATCATTTTTAACCCTTAAAATATTTTGTAGGTCACAATGGGTAGTTTTGTATGTAAAATTTGGCCATTGTAAGTTCGTAAAATCTAACCTGGACACTTAATATGATTATTAGTATCGCGCCTTATCAAAACAATAATCAAAGAAACAAGGAAGTTAAGTTTTAAAGAATGATAAACAAAAACATTTACTCGAATTCACTATTAAACAAGTCGATAAATTGTTAAGATCAAACTGGATCTTAGAGCAGGCATCTACGCTCTTTACTCTAAGGAACATTTTAAGATCATCAGACATCAGCATACACTAAGCAATCGTAGATTTTGGGATGATTGATTATATCGTCAATAAATATAACAAAAAGCAGCGGTCCAAGATGACTTCCTTGAGGGACTCCAGAAATACGTGAAATAGATCTAGAGTAATGATTTTCAAGGCATACTTGCTGAGACCTACCAGTTAAATCAGTTAAATGATATCCATTTGAGCCGAGTGAAACCCGAAGATCGAAGACAGAATCAAAAGACTTGCTTAAGTCTTTATATACAGCATTAACTTGACAAGCACTTTTAACAGCACTAGCAACAAAAGACGTACAAGGCGCTAAATAAGTTGCTGTCGAACGACCAAGGACAAACACATATTGTAACTGCGATATATGCTGTTTAATGTGAAAATCTATTTTATTCTTAACAATGCACTTAAAAAGCTTTGGAATGGCAGGAAGATTACAGGTAACCTCTTAAGTTTGCGACATCATTTTTAGAACCAGACTTTTAAGTTGTTATAAAAAAGGAAACCCTTTACCCGTCGAGGAATACTCCTGATTCTAGTGATAGGTCAAATATTTTAAGTAGTGGCATGCATATGGAATTGCAACAGTTTTTTAAACCGATAGCTGGAATACCGTCAAAGAAAGTAATCACTATGCCACTGCGCCGACCCAAACTTGAACTACGAGTAAATAGAATTGGAACTTTGAATAGCATCTTTTTCTAAGCACCGGATTATCTGTGTGAGTCGGTCACTGAATCTGTGAACTATAACTCTTCACAAAAAAGTGAAAAGAGCTATTTATTACCACTCTGCTAACTGAAGCAACTAATTTGTTTTAATTGTCATTTGCAAAAAGTCCTAGTCTTTTAGCCATGTTTCCTATGGTGCAGTGTCACAATTCATTCTTCTCCCTACGTTTCATTGGGTTTTCCCAACTTCATAAGTTTTTTCTTTAAATCCCTTTTACCAATAGAATTTCGTTGGATATGTAGTGCTCCTTTAGAGATCCATCAACACGACTGACTTGAGAGAAACTCTGCAGCTGTTTCTGGTCTTTCAGTTTTCCTTACTCGGTACTTTAGAAACCAGCAACTTCAACACATGGGTTGCAACTTATTCCAACTTTTTCGTGGACCTTCCTTATACACTCGAATTGAAACCTTATCGTACTCCAATGATTGTCTTTTTTCATCATGTTTTACTTAAGTTTACTACTAAAAGGCTTCCCATTAAAACTATTAAAAAAAACAACACCTTACCACAATATTTAGTTTCTGACACAACATTCGAAGCATCCGTCTTGTAAAAGCATCATTCAAAGTGCTCGCGTTAGCGCCTCTCACTATAAGATACTACATACAAGTTATCCTTGTTTTGTTCCCCCTTTTTTAAATACATATAACTATCATATATATAGTAAAAAGTTTAAGTTTGGACTTTCTGATAATAACCGCACACGCACGCAGTGAGTCTTTCTTGTTAGAAAAAAAAGAAGAAAAACCAACAAAAAAAATTAAGCCTTAACAACTAAACATTTATCAAAGTAAATTGTATCCCAAATAATTTTACGTTCTGTCAACTGAATGCATCTCTAGATACTGTACCTCTAGCTACACTTGCTTGCTTGTCCTTTTTCTGTTTCTTTTTTTTTGCATGCACGTTTCTTTCATTTTGAATCCCTATAGTGTGATTATTGTTTAATGCCTGCATTCGTTCAATTGCACCGTTTCTTTCCTTTATCCAGTTTGTTTTGTCACCGAAGTGCTTGCGGGTAAACAAAGAGGTGACTTCACATTTCTTTCTTTTGGATGGATCGAGAAATCGATATTTTTTTTTTATTTTTTTTTCCTGCCGATTTTCTGTTTTACCCACTCTGTGTACCAAATAGAAAAGTTGAGGCGGTTTAATGAATGCTTTCTGTTTGTCGTTCATGAAACCAAAACAAAGACTGCAGTAAGGGTCCTTGGCGAGAGTCCTCTGTCCTTTTATGTTTTTATTTTTTTTGTGTTTGTTGGCCACTTGCGAAGTTCTTGTCGCTTTTATTGCATCTCCAAGTTGTAGAATTTCATTGTTAACTACTCGGTTACATGTTGAGTTGTTTTCTCTTGACTTGTGTTTATTTTGTGTACACCTGGATTGTAAGTTATTTTTATAATTTTTGGAATTCATGTTGCGTTTGTTATGAAGAAAATCATTCTTTCAGCGGGCTAATTAAAGGGGTGAAAAGCTAGCGCATTTCCATGACACTCTGTATATTGGAATTAAAAAAAGCATTTATGTTGAATTATTGAAAGAAAGCCTTAGTTTAAAGATGGCGCTTAACTACCCGTATCAATTAGGAAGTCGACATGCTATGAATTTTATTTTCAAAAAGGAGTGTATTCATATTCGAGTAAAGACCTCAATATGGGTCCGTTAAACTTTTTCACAACGAAACGTTTACTTAATTTTGGCCACAAAAAAGCTCGTAATATACACAATGTTGCAAAGCAAGGGGCCTACTACACAGCCATGTGGTATACCACCAGTTCGTTATACGCTTTTATTTTCTCGTCAGAATCATAGAGAGGGGGTCAGATTCTG
Organism: Cheilosia impressa; assembly: GCA_948293265.1. Classification (NCBI taxonomy): domain Eukaryota; kingdom Metazoa; phylum Arthropoda; class Insecta; order Diptera; family Syrphidae; genus Cheilosia; species Cheilosia impressa. Next base: position 22,690,933 of record OX411883.1, on the reverse strand, counting down.
TAAGACGAAACGATCAAACGTTTTCGTACGCACGAATGATTTGCCCTATATTACACACGCAAATTTCTTTGTGTGCACGAAAACGTTTGATCGTTTCGCCTTATAGAATGCCGACCCTGCATTTGCAGAGCAATACTCGTTATCGTTTTACAAAGATGGTGTGATATGTTAAATTTGGTGAAGACAGCCCATGGCACATTCCCAAGTCGCCAAAAAAAAACGTGTTTTGAAAAGCCTGCCCTTTAAATTCATTAGGGCTCTCTCTCTCTCTTCCGCGACGTTTGCTTCTACAGTCGATATTGACTTACGAAAACTTTAATTAATTATCAGTTTCAAGAGTTTTTAAATAGTTTGTGGTCTAGTTAACAAATAGAACGATAAGAGGAAGGTTCGTCTGGATTCCTTTCGGCAGACGCGTTAGTCTTCCCGGTTTCAAAAAATAACTACCTCGAAAGACACGCATTAAACATTTTGGCTAATAAGTCAGGTAGAGTTTTAATACCGAGTTTTGAGGCTCTACTTGGACTAGCATCTAGTCCTTGAGGGCGTCTTGCATCCCTCAAAGAATTCTTTGAGTGTTTTATAGGCGATCTCTCGTGGAAGCTTTGACTACTCTGTTCTCTACTTTTTTGGTAAAGAAATGGAGTACCGCAGCAAATACTTTTTGTAACATCATTTGGTGACTGCTTTGGGGACCTTTTAGCCTTATCGACACGGTTTTGTAAGCTTTACCCTGCACTTCTTTGTAGAGTTCTTTACACATTTCCAAAACAAAGACATCTGGGTCTTGACTAACCGCCGGGTTAATTGAATATTTCTTTCTTTGAAGGACGAATGTGCTTTCTCAATGAATACCATTACGCTTCCTTTTGAGGTGCTTTAAAAATATTTTCGAAGCATGAAATTAGTCACAATGCAGATGAACGTCCACTGGCGCAGCTTCCGATATTAGTCTGCGGAAATGCGCTAACTATCCCGCGTCCTGTTTGCTTATTTGTTTTTCGTTTATCTTCCAACGTTTCAATGTGTTTATAAAAGATATCACCAGCATATCATATAAGAATATTCCCATACAAAAGGACACTCATAACCATTTAATCCTTCCCTTCTTACACCAGCTTACCTTAGCCATTTCCCCACAGAATATTGCACGCAAAGCCCATTTCGTATATTATTCTGTTACAGAAAACGTTTCTTATTTTTGCTGGTCCTGTATTTCTTATACACACACACATGTGTCGTATTCAATTTATTTCTCAATCAGGGTTGGCATTCGGCTGTGTGCTAGTAAATCTTATTACCATCAGTCCTCGACGTGACACTTTTGGACCTAGTTACTGGTTAGACACGTTGTCCCGAGAAATTATGGAAACTGAGTTCTAATAAATGTCAGCTACTATGCAATATTGTGTGCCTAATGGAGGTCTGCACAGAGAATGTCAACCCTTCTTAGTATCTTATGATTTTGTTCACTTGTTCTTTTTGGTTCCACCTTGGATGTTCTTATTATGTTCTCTGACTCTTATCTGTATGACGATTCTTTTGTTCATTTTCTTTCATCACACACCCTATAAGTACGAAATGATAAGACCATTTGATCAGATACAAACATACATTTCTGTATTTTTTTTCCAAATTTGCATGTTGTTAATGAGAGAAAAAAAACAATCAGATTTTATTTTGTGACTTCATCTATTTTATGTATTTGTCTTTACTTGTGTGGATTCAACATTTGAATTTTATTGAAAAAAAAATATAAATAAATTTTATAAACAAAACAAAAACCAAATCACTGACCATACACAGTATGATGAGGAAACTGGAACGCCGGAGTCAACTAAGGACAGCACTGAAGCCCTACGTGGCGTCACATATCGTCCTCCGGTGCATCATAAGTCGACCACTTGTCTGGGTGGTTGCAGTGAGCGTAAAGGATCATCTGTAAGTAGACAACCGCCATGTAATCCCCCTTCACCACCAACACCATCAAAAAGACAGCAACAATTTTTCTTTTGTGTTTTCTTTTTTTATAAAAAAAATTTATAGAAAATTGTATCACCACCACCACCAGTACATTTTGTTTGCCTTTGTTGCGTTTCTTGAATTTGTCTTGTTTTCGTGTGAACACCGAACGAAAAATTTAAGAACTCACTGTACACATGACAACAGCCGCCAAGTGTGCTGTCATGTCGGCAAAATGTGTTTACTTGTAAAGTGCTTTTGTAAATGAGCGGTGGAAAAAAAATAAGCAACAACAATCACTACCTAGTTAGAGAAGAGTTTCCCTGTTCTTGACTTTGATGTCGTTACATTCGTATACCCTGTTTTATATACTATCCCTTTTTTTGGTGTTGTACTGTCGATGTTGTTTTTGATTTTTATTCTTGGTGTGTTTAGTTTTTTACTTTGTTACTTTTTTAGATAAGTGACTTTTTTAGATCAGAGTTTTACACCTACTAGGTTTAGCAATGACCTTATCTTAATATAATTGCATCAACTGTCGAGAACTTATATCATGTAGACAGTAGAAAAAGGGTTGTCGTGGACTGAGCATATTTTCAGATAGATGTTTTAACTGTCATTCCCCCAAGGATAATTCTATATTAAACGTACTCGCACATTTTGCATAAATTAAGTCGTTCAGCGTCGATGCACTTTCTCATCATTTTTGGCAGGTCAAACAAAAAATCGAAAAGTATTTTCAAGAGGCACGTTTCTAGCCTGGAATAATCATTGCAAGTTGCAGAACAACTAGTTTCTGCACGTAAATGTATGCTCATTTTTCAAATTTCCAACTTTTCCAGATTCATCGGTTAGCTTTTCAATAATCACACTGAACTTGGCCGTGCCACGAACTAATGCAAATTCATAGGCTTAGTCGCTTAGAAAAATCAAAATAAGTCGCATATCAAACCGGTGATAACGTGTTTCCCCTGTAATTACCAAACGAAAATATTCAACTAGAAGGCGTCACGATGAATAAAAAAATGCCGTGTTAATTGAGGCACCATTAGAAGATAAGAAAAAAAACTTACACCTTTTTGAATTGTAAACGCTTGTGGTGTGCCACAGAACCTGATGTCCAGAATGTTTAACGCAACTTTTCCCAAGAACAGGTCTTTGTTCATTAATAACAACATGGCTGTCATTACTGGAACTGGAAATGGGAATTATTTACCCAATGTTACAGTATTTCTCTAAATAAAATAAGTGCTTGGAAAATATATTCTTTTGGTAGCTATAGTTCCGTGTTAGCATTGGAGTTGATTTACGCCCCGCTGTAATTACATGGCGAACATCGGTGCCAATGAAATAGTTAGGGGGTTTGGATAGAAATCTGACATCTGACAGAGGTGCTTAATCACCGTTTGTAAAATGAACTAGAAAATTATGAACATGAACATGCTATGGGAGGACTTTTTTTTGTGACGATGGGCTTGCAACACTAATTGGGCAAAAAGGGAATACAGTCAAACTACTTTACAACGAACTCTCTAAACCAAATTTTATTTTGTTCCCCTTCCGCTTCAAAACAATCCCATATGAAGTAGGCTCCTTATAACGAAATTCTCTATAGCGAAATTCGCTTTATAAGGAACTATTTTTTTTTTGGCCCAAAAGCAAAAATATTTCTTTAGAAGGAAATGTCAAATTTGAAAACAAAGCTTACTATGCTTTTTGTTCCTAATCTTAAAACGGAAATTCGCGTATGGATGTATGAACAAAGTTTACATGTTTGGTAGAAATTCTACACATATCTACAGGTCAATCGTTTGAGTTTGCAATTTAGGTTCGTGAAACGTTTACATACACAAAAATGTCGAAGCGCTTTGCTATTTCACTTTTAGAAAAAAAAGAGAGAAAAGAAAAAAATATGCTGCAGAAAAATCTAGTGTTTCATTTAGTAAACTTGCGACAATTTTGTTTAGTCGGCCATCTTGGAATTTATGGAAAAGCTAGACATGTTGATATTTTTATAGCGATGGCTTACGAAATTTCGCTTTCCCATGAAACAAAATGGCTTCCGAAAGTGATAAACGGACAATTATTTATTTATTTCGTATACATACCTTACTGATTGATGAGTTGTGGGTTTAATTTACTGAAAAAATTACCACTCTCATTTCATATGATTTTGAATCAGAAATTGAAATGTTTTCTAGTGATTGCAAATATGTTGTTAATTTATACACATCCATGACACTTTGGGCGTCTGATTTGTGATCTCATTCTTACGCTTTCATAAGCATTGACTGCGAACAAACGGATCTCTCTGTCCCGTCTCGTATGGTGTATTAACGAAAAAATAATAAGATATCAATTTTCTGATGAGTTCTGTTTTGTACCGATTTTGTATAAATCTTCTTTAGAACGAAGAAATTTTGTTGTTCCCTTGAAGGTTCGTTATAAAGAAGTTTGACTGTACTTCGATGTCGGTATTTTTTTTTATTTGCCGAGTTAGCAATTACAGTAGGGGTATTCACGATCCGACGCAACTGATCCTAAATCATTGCGAAAGTGCGAAAGTGCAACTTATTTCGCACTAAAACAAAAAAATATACTGACTAAAATTTCGCTCCACTCTTGCACTTTATCTATACCCTGACCCTAACCGAAAAATACAACAGAGTAAAGCGTAGCCTTGTGAAATTGATAGTTCGCTAAATTGTTGATTCCTGTGTGGAACTATCGGAAAAAAATAGAGAGATGGGAAAACAAAAGTAAGCGCCGTCGAATGGAAAATCAATTCAAAAAATGGGCAGAAGAAGGTTTTCATTCAAGAAGCGGAAAGATTCGAATTTAATATAAAACAGTTTCAGAAAAGTTTAAAGTTTTTTTTTTTAGAACATGATATCAATTGTCAAACTGGATCTGTCATTTGTTTCAGTTTTGCAATTTTACTAGGTCTGACACCGAATCGTAAATACCCCTAGTAATTTTTGTTGAGCTTAATTTTATTGGACATCTGGTTGGAAAATTGTACACAAACAAAAGCGGATTCGCGGCCCAAAATGTAGTTGCCCAAATAGAAACTGTGCCTAACATATCGAACAATATACTTGCATAAAATAAAAATCAACAAATTTTGACACGTTTTCTGATTTCACTACCTTCCAGACTAGTCTACTCCACACACATACAGAATCACGCTTTTCAATGCACAACTTGTCTAAACTCTTTCCAAACTTCTTTTCACTTCTCTCACGTATTTAAAACAATAAAGTCTTCCGAGTGGCACCGTTTTTAACTTTCGTCACACCTCAACATATTTGAAAAGCACAAACAACAAACTGACATAAAAACAAACTAATTTCCTTCTTCTATTACCTCTTTCTTTCAAAAAAAAAAAAAAAACTTAATAACTCCCACACACTCAGTCATACGTCAAATACAGTAATGAACTTCAGCTTGCATACGCCAAGGTAGGTAATGTGAATGCAACGAAATGCATCCAAGCAAACCAGGTAATACGATTGCATAAATAGAATGATTAGCATTTTAGAGAGTCAACAATTTTGGCACCGTTCAGCAACATAGAATTCGAATCTGCTGAACAGAGTTCGTGTTAGTCTGTAGAATGCCTGAATTGTCGCACAATTGTAGCAAGCGGAATCGAAACACACTGCTCGATAACGAATGTGAAAACGTAGATGGAATGATTGCTATAGATTACTAAAACCAACCTATTTGTCCTGGCTTGTGTTTATTTCCCAATGCTATCCCTTATCTTTATCTGATTGTCTTCCTATTCAAGCTTTTCACTTGTGCTATAATATCCCCCTCCACATATAGATGTCGTTGAATTTTACGTTTATACCTCCCACTAATACACCTTCCCTATTGTTCAACCGAATCACCCATATTCACCGTAGCTAACATCCAACAATCTAATCGTAAACCAGTCTTCCATGTTTTTCCAGTACTCGATCAATTTGGCCGACGAGGCGCGGGACAATCATGCTCAGCAAATCGAACGGGCCGAAATTGCGAATTTAGTTCGAAGTCGTATGGAATCGCTAAATCTACCGACGATCGACTATGACGATGTCAGTGAGAAGAGGAATCATCTATCGTATGTGATTATTAACCCAAGCTGTGATCTAAAATTAGAGGAAGGAGATATCATGTAAGATTAGTTTTCCAATACGAAACGATGCGAGCAGTGACGAATCAAAATGACGGATATGTATGAACTATTGCGGAGTAGAAAACATGCAAATTGTCATCCAGGGATTTTCGTTTGCAATAATTGCACGGCGCTAAAACTGCTTTCATAGGATTGTTTCTTTAAGTTTCAGCTCTTACAATAGGCAGACCGTTTTTTAAACGTAAAAGTTTCATCAATCCGTTATAAGTATATGGTGACCATCACCTCATTATAATAATAAACTATTTTGTTTAAAAAAAACATATGAAAATGTTCTGTGTCTTAGGGCCGTTTGCTCATACGACTCTTAACGATTTAAGTTCTACTTAAATACTTATGGGCTACTTTTTTCAGGTCATAAACTGTCACATAAGAGTTTATGTGGAACTTAGTTCGCTATGAGTCGTATCAGCAAACGGCCCTTAGAATTGCTAGTTATTAATGTTCCACTTTTTAAAAATTGACGATGCATTTTTTTTAAATCTTTCTATTGCTGTTTTAGTTAGCTTCAGAAGCCAACTAATTCCAGAGATATTTAAAGATGAAATTTTGGTTTAGCAAAACCTATGTATTTCGTATTCCATTTCCTAGTTAAAATCAAAATAACTCAACTCCAGAACTAAACTCATAGATTTTTTTACTGGAAAAATGAAAAAATGCGTACTCCAAATAAGGCGGTAAAAATCTGGTGATTCTGTTCTTTTTGCTTTAAGTTTCTTTTTACATAATAATTTATTTTAGGAAGAAGCCTATACACACCGACAAAAAGGACAAAAGTAAATATATGCTACCGAAGAGAATTTTTCAAAACACATCTATTTTATATATTTCCTTTCAAAACAAATCTATTCCAAAATACCTTCGCAAATATTTCCAAGATGTCTTACGGTTTCACAACAAATTGTTTTTTTTTTATAAAGTTATAAAGTTTTTATAAATCAATGTAAAGATATAAACATGAAACAGTTTTTAATAATTCGAATGCAACGGCTTAGGAAACGTGTTTTTTTTTCAAAATCAGTAAACTGGAAATACGTTGTTTTTGATTCAAATAAACACATTTGTTCTGTATTTCCTTAAAATTTTTAAAAGCATTAATGTATCCATTAAGATAACTAAAATTCAATGAAAACGATCGTAATGCTGCTATATGAGCAAAAATTTCATTTAGTACTTAAAAGTGTGTTCTATTTAATATTTAATTTCTTATTAAAGTAATTGAAAGTTTTGTTAAAATTTGTTTCTTTTTCTATTGTTCAGTATTTGGAATTCTTAAACATGGTCACCGTTGTTATAAGTCTCTTGGAGTTGATTTATTTTTTGGGTTGCTTCCTTTAAAAGAAATCTAGATCAAATTTATGCAGGGAGATTTGAGTCAGGTGGAGAAATAGTCAGTAGTCTTTTGTTTTTCTGCCGAATTTTACATTAACTCATTAGATATTTTTTGTTTTCAATCTTAATAAAATTTAATAAAGAAAATACCCAATTAAATTTGCAAGGAAAAATCTAAATTTAGTGCGACCTAGTCGTGCACATTATTTTAGTTTTGATAAAATACCCGATATTAAGGGAACCTCGCCTGCCGTATCGAATACGTCGAAATAACGATAAAGCAATCGATTTCTTGAAATTGCGCAATGGCTCAGTGTTAATTGTACTAAACTACCAACCGAGACATCGACGGTTCGATCCCCGGAAAAATATAAATTATTAATCGGAAACTGTTTATATGAAGGAATGAAAATGTTGACGAAATGCAATTACATTTTAAACTTAATGGGAATGAAAGGGAATTCATTTTCCACTGGAAGGCGATTTTTTTTTTCTTCTTTTATTTTTTGTACCGATGTGGACAAACATTGAGTGAATTTAGAAATATGAAACAAAAATCCTTTCTCAGAGCTATGAATAATATATTTTTTAGCAAAGTTTGTACGATTCTTGTCGATTTTTAAGAAGCTTTATGTTTTGGGTTAAAAACGATTGTTTCGACAATTGCACGACATTTTAGTATTTTCTTCTTCCAGGACCTTGACCCTTTTAGTTCGGCACGTTCTTAGGCAACGTCTCCCAGTTGCCAACTCTAAGTTGGTTCGGGTTTTTTTTAAGTGAGCGCGCCACTTTTCAAATTTTATTGACATCCAAAGGTTTTTAAAATAATTGTTGCAAAATCGTCCGGGAGACCGTACTGAACATGACAAAGCAAAATGTCCGTACCTATGGTAAAGCATGACCTATTGAAAGATTTGTTTAATTCAAGCAACGAAAGTAGCTTCTGCTAAAGTTTTGTTTTTCATACCATAAAATGAATTAAAAATTTATATTAGGGTATCTTTCAACGACTGGCAACGGGTTTTTATTATGAAATCCGAAACTTTTACTACGTAAGCCGGAAAATGTGAGCCTAACCAAAGTCGAAGGCTATACAAAACCAGGCTTCCTGAAAGATCTGATAAGAAGAATTAAGCAAGAAATTCAGGAAAACTGAACCATAACTCGTAGATCAAACGTCAAATAGTAAAGAAGACATATATAGTAGAGAAGGAAGGTCCCAAAGATGCAGATTACCCTTGTGGTAAAAAAGTAGTCTCAGCTTCGGTGGCCAATATTTATGACAAATATTTGGGTAACGGCAATAACCAGGTCCAGCTAATGATGCTGTCTTTTCTCATAAATACCATAAATATCTCCTGTCTCTTTTTGCATAATATTCTCAAACTATTTCCATTGCATCCGACATTTTTATAGGTGAAGTTCACTAAAACATTGTATTTTTGGAAAAACCTCCCTTAAGCGCAGTAGAAAGCTAGATTTTCAAAGTGGTCTCATGGTCAGCACGAGGGTTAAAAATCTCCTAATCCGGTTTAGGAAGCTGATTACAATTGTCACTCGTAAGCTACAGTCGTTCGTTAGTAGATGGGCTTGTAATACCTTACGACTCGAAGGAAATTCCATTGGAAATAAGCCATAAACGCACTGGAATCCGCTTGCATCCAACCCGGGAGAGGACTATAAGATGCCCCGACTTTTGAGTGTAACTAATAATTTCCGATCAATGCTCGCATCGTTCACACAGCCAAAAAAAATTTCACCTTATCAAATCTACTACAATTAATGTTGTTTGCTGTCTCTTTTCAGTTATTTAGTACGACCATCGCCATTTTCGGCACAAAAAACTTTCGAACGTCACAATTCGCGCCGAAAGTCAAACATATCATTCTGTTCGAATATTAATTTGGGCGCTGCCTGTGGACCGAATGTGGGCGGAGCAGGGTCGCGACGTGGTTCCGGCATGGGTATGAACCCAATGCAAATGCAAAGCGTCCAGACTCTCTCTGGGTATGCATCACCACGTTGCACGCCGCCAATTCAAGCAATTAAATCCAATTCTCTTTCTCTACCCGACAGTCCGACAGTGGTGGGCTCAGCACGTGGACGCAGCAATTCCTTACGGGTTGGCTAAACTTATTCTCTTTTTCTTTTGTTTCATTTCAATGTCGTCTCACTATTGTGTAATTCACTAATTAATAACAAAAAATATTGTATTGTATTATCCTTCACCATGCACACACATATACAATAGATTTGTTCGGATTGCACACCAATTGAGATCGTGGCACTAATGGCGTTGTATTTTCATTTCAGATCGAGAATGATATACTGCTGCGTCGATCGAGTTCGTTGCGCCAGGGCCTGCCAAATGTCGGAGTGAGTGGTCGACGAAAGTCATCGTTGGAGGAGATTGGCATCAGTCACTTTACCACACTGATGCAGGCGACAAATCACACGAATCCGATTAAGATCGCTCTGAACGGCAGCATTGGACTGGAGGTAAGTCTGCTGTGGGCGTGAAATCCTTGTCATTGTCCCGCTGTTTTGTATTTATGGGCATCCAGTATGTCACTTATATCGAAAAGAATCAAATTTCGTTGCAGGTGACGCCGCCGGAAGAGCCCACGCCAGTCTTGGGAGTGCCGTGCATAGGCGGGGTGAACCCATCCACTCTGGGTGGTTCGTCATTTGGCGGCTCATCGCTGGGCATCAATGCGTCGGACATGGGCAACAACTCGCCATTGCAAGTGCCGCAGCAGGAGCAATCGCAATCAGCCGCAGCGTCGCCTCAACACCTGCAAGGAACAATTGTATGATACAACCTAATGTGGGGCCGCAGGCTCCGCTCATCGATATCGAAGAAGAACAAATGGATTTAATGTAACTAAACGTAAATAGTGTTTTTTTTTTTTCAATAATTAGGAGCCACAACCACCACAACGATTTACATTGTAAGATGCAATGACATTCGCTTAGTTAAGTAGTTAGCCTGCAGAGCTGATTTTCAATCGCGCTTGATTTTAGTTCATCTTGGGACCTTTTCAGTGTAACTGAAAGAAAGCTGTTTCTTTTTTAGGTTAAGTTAAGTTTACAAAAAATTAGTACGCTTGTAAATAACTAGATTTGTAAATATTAGGGCTAAGTAGATATTAGATGTGGATTTTATCCAGACATTTTGCAGCAGGAAATGGTTTCTTTATTAATTCACTTACGTGTTGACAATCAACATTCATTCGAAAATTTGTTTAAACCCATTTTTTGGTAGTCCTGTGAAATTGTTACCTACATTTAAAATGCCTGTAGCTTTTCGAATTTCAAATTTCAATTGGATGAGAAAAGGAAAAAAAAACTCTGCCAGCAGAACTGTGCAACTGAACAGCTTCTAAAAGCGACGACACCATCGCTGCCGAAAGTACCTACTACAATAGGAGTATTGTACTCCTTTTTTGTCCGCCGTACTCCCCAAAGACAAATTGCAGTCCTATTTTTACTGACTGGTTAGTTTGGGACTTAACTTTTTTCACTTGTCTTTACATTTCTCTATAGGTAGTAAACTGCAAAAGAAATTTTAGGTTATCGATAGTTTATTAAGATTTTATGTGTTTCATTTTGTTAACAAACATTCCCCGGCTTCTCACGGTGCTACGGATCCGGTTGGTCCAATTATGCCACCAAAACAACATGGCCGCCACAGGCTGCCAACATCAACCCGTCTAATTGGAAAACCTGTTGCAAAAAAAAATATTTCTTAATTTTTGTTACTCCCCAAAAAACTTCTTATATAGTCCTCAGCGAAATCATGAACGGCAGCCCTGGACGACACTTCTTTCGTTTTAGATCACAATTGAAATTCTAGTTCGCTATATATCGTCGGGTACCTACAACTTCAGTAAAATTAAAATTTTAGAAGCCGACCTAATTGTGTCCTTGTCGGAGAATTATTTCATCATTTAACTCGACCTTTAACATATTTAATTCTTTAATTTTGCATGACATTTTTAGCCCAAACGGTCAAAATTCGAAAATACAAACTTTTTACCCGAAAATTTATGAACTGCTCGAATACTTCTAGCCAAGGTCTAATCGTTTGCATAAGATTAGCCAGGTTACCTCCGAACGGCCTGTGATTAGTTTCAACAATTCTTGGTGCTTGCATTTATCCGACCGTCCGCTATTCGCGATAATTTAGTCCCTAAAAATAAATTGCGACCCTTAGAGCTAGGCGATCCAAAGATAATCTTTGCTGGAGTATTATTGTCCATTAGATCGAACTAACCTATTTCAACCGCTTATTATAGGTATTCGGAAGATTACCAAATGCAATGCTCAAATGACAGCAATTTGTGTGTTCCTCATACACAAATATATAAGGTAAGGTTTTACCTTCGTAACCCGAAGTCTTCAATGACATGAAAATGAAGTCGAATTTTATAAAGTACCTACACTAGTAAAGGTGGTTTCTTTTTTTTTAACTACCACCCCTATCAAGGTAACCGTTCGGAACTGAATTTTTTCCGATTTTATACAAACTCCATTCGAGATATCCATTTCGATACAACTTTCGAAAAAAAATTCTCCGACGACATATAGCGCAACCTGCCGCATTTCGTGGAACCGCGTTATACCACTTACTTTTGACAACTACCAGGCACATTTTTTGTCCGAAGCTCTACGACCACTTGATGCTACGAATACGAAATATTTTAATGGCAGTCATTTTCTTCAAGGTCGTGGGCATACTTACTTAATGAAATATAAGTCAATAACCCAGAATTTCAATTAAACCACCAGCGTGTATTTTCAGAGGTTCTGGAAAGCATTATCACTACCATTTTGCTTAAAAACTAAAAAAAAAACTTTTTGCGAGCATTTTTTGAAGGCTTTTCTTTCATATTTTGAGTACCCCCTAATATTCACACGGAAACTTTTTTTAATTCAATGTCCGCTTTGTCTGCAGAAATCTCTGATCAAATCCAGGTGCTATTAATACAATTTTGTAAATTTTGTAAAATACAAATTTTAATTATAATAAGTAAGTGTGAATTTGCATCCCCCTAATTGTGCATTAAATATGATTTAATTTTTTCTATGTACAAATTTGTTTTTTCATTGCTAAAATAAAATTACTAATATTCTCTCTCAAAAAAAAAATTGGGGAATATTAGCCAATTATATGAACAAAGTGTTTTTGGGAACAAATTAGTAGTTTTCTATTTTTCATTCAGAGAAATATAACAAAAGGCTACACAACGTACATGCAAACTAAAATTAAAATAAAATGTAAAAACTATATTAAGTGAATTGTATATAATAAGTAAAATAAGGAAATATTCTTAAGTTTGGTGAAAAATTCCCGGTTTTGTTTAAATTTTGTGTGCACATTCAAAAGAACATTAGGCTAAATTTGTACAAATATTAACAGCACGTGTTTAGTGCGCTATGCTAAGTCAAAGCTCAAAAGAAGGTTTAAAATTGTACAAACGAATGTTAGGGACAAAAATAAACATTATCGTAGAAGTTTTATGAATTTTTTTTTTAAATAATTCAGCCGATGGCACAGTGCGGTGGAAGGCAATAGCAATTGTTCTCTGTCAAACGTTGTGATCTTTTTTTGTTTTGATATAAATTGTTGCTTTTGGGAATTTTTTTCTTTAGTAAAAAGAACTCCCTAGACATTTTAAATTTTATGTTCAACTATTGAAACTAAAAAAAAAAAACAAAATGAGAACAAAACAAACAAACGCTTTGGTATACTATGAACGCTTTACAAAACATACATTTAGGTTAAAAATACAGTAGGTTTTAACGAAGAGATTTAAAAGAAAATGTAAAATGAACTGTTAAACAATTAAAAAATAAATTAAAATAGGCTAAGCTGTATTTGTAAGTAAAATGTAACAAGCGCTATGCAAAATGAATGTCAATTGATTGTGATTTTCATTGGGGGCAACATTGGGAGTGTGAATAAATAGCATCACGTATTAATGGTTCTAAGTGTTTGTGATCTTAACGCAAAATGTTAAATCCTGTAGTACGCTTAAACCAAATACTCCCCTAAACCATTGGCATATCTTTATACCCATGCATATTAGTTATCTCATCTACTTAAGTTGGGCTTCGCACGATTTTGTCAAAATAAAGAGATATTTTTCAACCTGCCTGTTTCCATTATCTGAATATTTTTGTCCCACAATTATAAGTGGTACTAGATCAAAATGCTTTTTGTGTTTGTTATTCAAACGTCTTTATAAAAATATAGGATTCCCAACTGGTCAAAATATTATTTTTTACTTAGTTTAACCAAACCAATTTTAATGAATTTATATTGAGCTTTAGGAAAGACATCGAATTGCACATTAATGTGTTGCCAACTAATGTTGTAATGTATGCCCAACAAAATTGCTACTATTAAAACGAAAAATAATTTTGAAAATAAACAACACCAAACGATAACGAAAGACCCTTTTTTTTGCTTTAGCGCAAACGAAAATTCGTTTCGTTTTCAAAGTATCACGAAGCAGAACATTCGGACAAGCGAAAATAATTGAACAAAATTTTAATGACAACTACTGACAGCTGAGCATATTACGTTTGTATTTCTGACTGCACTGAAAAGTGAGGAGCATTGGCAAAGCGAAACCAAACCACTCCGAATCCTAAACAAAATTAAAAAACTAAGCGGAGCGAGAATTTGCTGTAAATCCTTTCGCTTTCTACTCCCAATTCAAAATCTCTGAAAAGGCACTTTTGTTTTTGGCAGTACCACTTGAATGTACCTTGATTGTGGAGTCGTTTTTAGATATCCATGAGCTGTATCACCATATTCGTTTGCACAAAACAATAATGATTTTCGTTTTTTGAGTTGCATGAAATAAAACTAAAAAAAACACCAAAACGTCGTTGAAAAAACTTTTGTTTGTCCAAACTAGAACAACTTTCGTTTTAAAAGTAAAATAATACGAAAGCGATTGAACATTTTCATCTTATCGAATCCCACCCCCAAATTGTATAAAAAAAAACCGACAGTAATGAGGCAGATAAGAAATAAAACAAATTACAAAGTATGCCGATGCGAATTGTTTTAAGTTCACACCGCTGTACCAATAATCAGTTTTAATGTCCAGGCTAACTTTTTCGAACTCGCAATTGCGAAATTTTCCATACAAAATTGCACATTCTGACCTACAAAATATTTAGTGTGAAGGTTAAAAATTATTATTAGTAAGGCCCACAGTCAATAGCGTATATATAGTATATTCTTGATTCTTCTATTTTGCAACTGTTCGTATTTTCGACTGTTTGAAAAGCAGAAACAGCTTAACACAGCAACAGAAACAAAGTGTGAGTTCATACGAGTAATTGTACAAAATAATGTTTCCCAAACCATGCAACAAATATTCGTGAATACATTTATAAAGGCAAACTAAAGCTGCCTGAATGCGACCGTCATGATAAAAAGTCATAATTGCATCTATCAACTAAAGTCATAAATGACAGAAATAAAAACAATTTTGTCAATTCCGATTTCATTACAGGGCGAAATGATACAAAGAGTCTTGCTCTTGTGTCACCATCGGAATATTTTTTTTAGCTCTTGTTCATTTCTAAATAGTTAACATTATTTAATAATTTGCAAAAATTCGACTTCCATTTTCTCTTCTGCCATTTTGCTGTAGCGCGGCAAACAAAACAAAAACGAATGCACTATTGGCAGCATGCAGACTGCAACTTTTCTTTTATGAACGTAAGCACTGCCAAACTAATGCTATGATGATGCAGTTCTTTTACGTGAATGAAAGCGAATTTTTCAGAAATGCAGAATTTTTACATTTATGAACTTTAAGTAACATAGGCGGCGTCTATGAAAAGGGTGTTGTCAGTTAATTGAAACTTATCGTTACCAGCTTGTTTTTTCATACCTACCGGCCAAACAAAAAAAAATACGAAATCGATTTGTTCTGTCAATGGGAACGATTTGGGATACTCGTTTTTTCTTCATTTCAATTTAAGGTTTCGAATGAATTCAAAATGACGGACGAACGCCTTTGCATTTAGAGAATAGAACATATTATTATGTATGTGTCAGACTACAGAAGTGTCTTCGTTGATAGATGACATCAATCACGATACTTAAACGGAAATCAAGCAAAATTGGGAAAACATTATCACGCAATTTAAACGAAATATTTTGTGCCGAGATATGAATATATACACCAAATAGGGAAAGGAACAGTCCTGACTTCTTCTACTGATTTTTCTTGACAATCACCATTTACGAACTCAATGTCATGAGTTATCTACTGGCCCATCTGTTCTGCATGGCTGATTGTTTTATTTGGAGTATTCCAGACATATCTCATATATAAATAGGCGAAGGACAAAAGTTTAGAACCGCTTCCACTGCCTTAAACACAAGATTTCTCTTGATTTTTTTTTTTTTGAAGATTGTGCAGAAATGCAACCTGTGTGTAATTTGTTTTCCATGTTGGTTAATCCAGGTCACTACAATGGTAGAATTTCTACCACTGGGCGAACTCTCGTTTAGTTGAATCATCCAATTCCCAGTCAATCAAAATACAGTCTCAAACTAAGTCCTCACAATGCAGACCATGAAATACAGTGATGCTCACAAAAGCAACAACTCCGATTTAGCTCCAATGTGTATCCTTCAATTGAACAAAGTGTACATTATTGTAAATTTAAGCGAAACGTGCACCACTCATGTTAACTACTAGAAACAACAATTTCTGCGGAACACATAATAAACTTATAAGTAGAACTAGAATAATTAAATTAAACGCACGCCTACATAGACTTAGTCTTAGAATACATAATATAAAACACATCAACAAAACGGAACCACTGTACATAAAAACATATTATATAGAAAACAAACAAAACTTGTATAGACAAATTCTGTTAATATGTAAAATATGAACAAACAATTTGCTTAATTTTTCTTTCAATAATTATAGAAGAATAAAACACGAATTGTTAACACCTAGTTGTTAAAACAATCAATTATGTAGGTACCTATATTGTTTTTACAAAAAAAAAGAATATAATTAAAAATAATCTACAAAAAAAAAAAACAACTTTACTATATCTGATCTGACTTTAAAGGCCTTAGATAAAATAAAATGTTAGAATATTTAAAACAAAGAAGATATAATTAAGTCTGTTAATAAATTAAAGATGTATAAAATATATTTCAACAAAATGTTTTGATTCTGCATTCAAATTTTCAACGTAGTTTAGTTGTAGGAATTATTTTAGTTTATAAAAAGAAAAGGGAATAGAATTTTTTTTTTCTATATAAATAAAACAAATTAAGTTCTAAATGCATCCACAAATAAATCAAATGATTATACTACTAAAACAGAATAATAACATAATTATTGAATAAACAACATTTTCCTAAAAAAGAAAAAGCTCTTTTGCATAAATATAAAAATTTATGGATTAATTTTAGCGCTGCGATTAAATTTTCTTGATTGCAATTAACTGCTGATTCAGACTTCAGTTGATTTCCGAGATTGTATTTTTTATACTAGTACTGCTCCAGCCACAAGGTTCGCCGATAGCCCTACAAATTTAGAACGACTGTCAAATCGAAGCTTTGTTTCAAAGACGGGCCACGCCTGCATAAATGACTCCAACAATCAGCGATTTATTTGATCCGTTGGAAATCGTGTCAATTAAGCCAAGTAAAAGACAAGTAAAGCGTTTTTCAATAAAGACTGGTCGATGTTTAAATGGAATAAAACAAGCTTGTTTTTAGGGAATTACCGAAGTTCTTTTTTATTTAAAAAGGCCATGTATGCCACTATGCAACATCGTTCAAAAATGTCTGCCTCTAACGCTGATACTGATCCGAGTATGGTACAATTTTTATGACTCTGCCGCATAAATCCTGCTGAATTTGAACGATGCCAATCTTTTGGTTGTGTTGGCTATCGGTTTATTGTCTATTGGCTTAGACCTGTGACTTCAGGAAACCCCACAAGGACCATAGTGTCCAATTTACATCACCTCTGCGAGAGATAACCATATCATCAAATCGTTCATGTCCATCGTGGCGTCTGCTGAATCCACATGTGGCCTGCGTGCAAATCGTTTAATTTTGGTGTAAAAGAAGTCAGTTAGCATCGTCCTGTAGTGCTCGTCGTTGATGATGATGATGATGGCCTCACCAACGTCGTTTAAAAAAAAAACCGATCTATTACGCCCCTCGCCCAAGATCCGCACCAAGCAGTAACTTTCTTGTGGGTGCATTGCCAACTGGTGAGCCTTGCATGGGTTGGCTTCGTTCCATATACGGCAATTTTGCTTGTTAACATTGCTAACATTGTTTACACAATTTTTCGACCTAAATAAAGGTCCACTCCAAGATGCTCCGAAGCCCAATCAACGAACATACAGTGTTGTCTATGGTCAGTAAACTTGGGCCCCTCGGTCATATGGATCTTGTTCGGGTGTAGGCCCAAGTCCCGACGCAAAATTCCCCAAGTTGAAGTTGACTGCCTCGGGTTCACTTTCACGGAGCGCCGTAAGTGTTGGCTGATTGGTTACCGAACGGGTAGGCTCGAATTTTGTCACCAAACGTTGGAGTGTCCACTTTGAAGGGCCACCGCGCCTGTCGTAAAGTGGGCCCAACCCGCGCAACATTTCCACTGACGGACACTCATTTTGATAATAAACGACCTGCTGCTCAATCGTGTAACTTACCAAGGTGATCTGGAATCAGTGACTGAATAACAAACACCAGATAAGACATGCTCCACAGAAACATGATGGCCGCCACAGGCTCCCAACATCGGCCCATCCCATTTACCTAATTAGGAATACGGCGTTGACAGAGTGAGTTGTTAACCTTCTAAGATCAAAGGCTAAATATCTCCCAAAGTCACAAAATACCATCAGAGCAGCTAAAACTCTATCCTCTACGACAATAAGAACAACTGAACAAAAAATAAATAAATAGGTAGTTCGCATAAGCTTCTCGCATCCATTCGCTTCTGCATGTGTTACCTTTTTTTTACGTTTCAACTGTCAGACAAACATTGATTGTAACGAATATTGATTGAACCTTATTTCTTGAGTAAGGTCAGTGGCATTGTTGTTCACAATGCAGCTACATTCTTCGGTCTATCATACCTCTCTCCCCCTTAAGGCCAAATCATCGCTCCATAATAAAGCGATTAACAGCACAGAATAATATATCGCTGAAACTGCGTAACAGGTATTCGTGTAAGTGAACTTGACCTTCTTTTAATGAATATCTGAGGAAGATTCCATTTTATTACACAACACCGCCATGCAGCCAACATTTTCTTTAAATATATGCGCGGAGGTGTTAACAAAACAAGAAAGCCGGAAAAACAACAGCGAAAAGTGTATGCAAAATGCAAGTGTATATGCCTACACACGGGTACCACCATAATTTTACTATCTAATCATGCAATGTCATTATTACCAATTTTATCGTCACGCAGTGCAGCAATCAGCATGAAAACGTACAAGTAGGTACGATATGCTAAGCATTGCAACGGCAGGCAATCCATTTGAATCTGAAAGAAAAAAATGCATCGCAATGGCGTGGCCTACATAAAACATAAGTCCAAGTGACCGAACATGTCGAAGTCGAACGCGATGTTGCAACTCGTCGTAATTATCGCTTTAAAGCTCTTTTTCTCGCTCACTTGAATTTGGAAGCTTGTTTCTGCTGGATGACCATAGGCAGGAGAACATCGACCAGCAGCACCAATACCAACAAGCGAACGTGCTAATGCGTTTAGCAACTAGCAGCAGCAAGTGCAAGTGGAATCCACAGGTTTTCACGCCAAAGATACTTCTAACCTGAATTAGCTATTTGGCAGAAACTTGTAGAATTGCATAATGTCAGTTCCCAACAGATTTGTGTATCTACTTCAGTGACTATGAAAGTAGAGAACGATATTGCGGACGTTCGTCTTCGTATACGTCAACTAGATTTTTCTGGACTAGGTTTACGCACGTGTTGAATATAATCAACTTGAATTGTTTTGTATTCTCGCGGTCTATTTTGAATTTTGACACTTGGAAAAGTCAACTGAGGCGGGATTGGGCACATTCAGGAATCTAGTTATCTTAAGTCGACTTGATTGGTCTGGATTTGATTTAACCTGAATGCAAAAACTAGATTGGTCTGGAATGTCCCTTTTTCTACGTCAGCGACATAATATGGGAACGGTCAACTTAGTACTAAGTCACGAATTTCTTGACTAGATTTTTGTGGGGCGGGTGAAGTAGGTATTATATAAATTGTCAAAATGAGTCCAGGTGAGAAATCAACTTTTGCTTATCCATTTTATTGGGCATGAGGTGACAGGTGAGAAAGCTGCCAATTTCTTATTGGTCACATGCTTCCAATAACTAGCAGTGAAAAGAATGCGCAGCTAAAGAAATACAAATTTAAAATGAAACAGATCTCTGCGCCCTGCCAACTACCGACAGCCCCTATTTTCGTAAGGGCCCTATTTATATCTGTGGTGATAAGTTAAAGTAGCTTATGTCATTTTTTGACATTTTTCAGTACGAGAAGAAACAAATTAGCATTTGGTTTTTAAAGTGTATTTCATTGTTTTCAGAAAAAGTACTAAAATTTATTTTCATAATAGTAATATTGACAATGTACAGATTTTTTAATGATTTAAATGGTTTGTATTCAATATAAAGTTAAGCTATTATGTTAATGGAAATAGTTATGTCGACATAAGCTACTTTAACTTATCACCACAGATATAATTTTCGATTTCGGGGTTAATACATATTTAGAGTTACTACTTTTCTCCGATTTTATAGAAGCCCTGAGTACAAAAGATATGCGTCAATATTCAAAAAATTAACATTTGGCCTGTTTTTTTACTTTTAAAATTAACGAATTTTTACTTAGTCTTAAAATTAAGACTCCACGAGAATGAATTTGTACTCAACAAATTTCTTGTGTTAAGAATTGGAAAAGCTTTCAGGCACTTGACTATTGACAGATGATTTGAAATTTGTTTTCCTATTTGGCATATTTTTGATTTCCTATAAATTAGAATGGGATTAATAGGTGAAAAAGTAAATATTTATTAACCCCCGTATTAATAAACAAATGTGCACAAATTAGCTAGCTTGTATACATCAGATAGCATACAAAAATTTGACGTAACTTCTGACTAACGAGTTGATAACTATTACGCAGCGTTTATTAATAAAGGGGTAAATGTTCTCCTCAAGGTTATTTTCGCTTGTCATTCGTTTATGATGGTTAGATTAGACTGTATACCAAGTGGTCAAAAATGACAATTTCTGAGAGTTCTGCTGTCAAAATATGGTCATACAGTGTAATGTGTATATCTCATTTATGCTCTTATAACCTAAATGGCACATATGACCAGGCTGATTTTGACAGATAAAATACCCAAATAGCATATAGTGTAATCGGGCAATAACTACGAATGCCAACATAAAGCCCGATATGCCCATATGCACTTTATTGAAATTTGATTATGGCATTGCTGGCATTTTTGATGGAACAAGAATTATTTTGTTGTCATCGGTGTTCCAACTTCAACTTTTTTCTTTGTTTTTCTTTACAGCATTACCCTACTTTAACATTTGGTAATAAATAACAAATGTCTTAAATGACCTTCAAGGCAAATATGACCTTAATGGTAATTTTGGTCATAATAGTCTAATTCTGACATTTGGTCATTTGACAGCTAATCTTAGCTTAAGTGTGGATTTTTCCTCTGTTCGAATGTTCAGTACAAACTCTTCCACTTACTCGGATTCATAAAAAATAAGTTCGACTAATTACGAATCGCATTCATCGCGCTAGATGAATCAACTTATAATGTTAATAAATTAGCAGATTCTTCAGATATTTTTTTTTACTTTTCTGTAACCCTTTTTTGAATTTTTGAATAGGTATCTGCCATTTTCATAGATTACCGCAAAAGCATTCCCTAACTTTTTCGCTAGTCTCTCTCTTTTTGAGAGAATTCATCCCACCACTGACATTTTTTCCATTCCAACGACAAAAGTAAAGGAACAAACCTAGTGATTCCAGATTAAGGGAAAAAACCTCCTATTTTTAAATTGTAGATAAAAAATGGTGAGTTCGCAATTTTTTTTTCATATTTTCTTTAATGGTGTGCCTTGTTACATGAAAATGTTTTTGCATAAAATAATTAAATTGTAGGTACTCCGATTGAGCTTAATATCGTAAGCTGGTTGAAACTTGCAATAATTCAAAATGTTATTAAACGGCTTACATTTTTTTTACTTTTTGTTTAAACAGAAATATGAGAAAATTTCAACATTTTCTCTATTTAATTAAGGTAATTATTTTTGGAACAAAAAATAATTGTTTTGCTAATAAAAAAAAGTGGGAAAGCGGGGGAAATGTTTTAAAAGTCTGAGAACACTGCCTCTTGAAATTGAAAAGATTGTATTCGAAAAAAGAATTAAACGAGTATATTCACAAAATATTTAGAAATAGTCATTTGGTTTATTTGTTGATCATAACAATCCGCACACTCATTGCTTGGCCTTGAAAATCACTAAAAGACTCCGTGATAACTGTTAAAAATAACTTGTTTGTGATTTTGCCAGACGGTTTTGTTAGGTTTAATTTCTGCATGTTTTTTTTTATTTTTCAAATCTCATAGAAATAATTTAAGTTCTATATAAATGTCATCTGCTTTTGTTGTTATTTTGCGTTGTTGTTTTTTTTCAAACAGAACAGAACTAGAAATTTTCACCTTGAGTCTTAATAGTTCGATAACCTATAACGAATCTAAATGACTCGTCAGTCATACATAATGGTGTAATTTTGAATAATTTTCTGGGTGGATAAACAAAACATAGACACTATCATTGTAGATTTAGACGTCCCGTGAGTTGGATGTTAGACTATATTCATTCATTTAAAATTCTCTACGGTTTTTTTTTCAATAATGTGTTAACATCTACCTATATCCAATTTCCAATACCTAATCAAGTTTAAGTGTTTCTTTGAATAGGATATCTCTTATAGCAGGTTCACAGACAGGTACTTGATCTGAGATGGGATGTCTATTTGCCTTTTTAAATTTGTGGTGTATTTTAGTTCAAACATACATCAAGATCGAACCAACTGTGGTGAAATGCAATTACAATGTTCGCGATTTAGCTTTTTTTTGAGACGAACATTTTTGTCCAAAACCACGTTGAATATATATTTTTTTCATAGATTCCCTTTCGGTGGAGTTTCGACTTCTAAAGGGACAACTAAAAAGCCTTCTGACTTTTTGGGAATTGTCAGAATCGTTACCTCTAACGGAACTCACTTATAACTAACGAGAAAAATAAACCAAAGCAATGGCAATGAGGTCTATGTTATTAAAATTTCTTTATCTCTTGTCAATGCAACAAAATCGAAGGACGGTACTATGCCGAGCTTTTTTTAAATTTAGGATAAAAAGTGATCGAAGAATTTCGTTTGCAAATTTGTCTAAATACATGTTGACGCTGCAGTTCTCCACCTTAAACAAAAGACAGAAATAAGCTGGAAGTAGACACTATAAACCATTTAATGTTTGTTAAAGAGCTAGTTAAAAATTATGTATTTGAGCCCACTATGGGTTTAAATAAATTTCCAGCAGCACATAACTGTAACTGCCATTCAAACGCGCATTATTTGTAAGTATTTTCAATATCGTTCAGAAGGCTTCTGAGTTCTGATCCATATCTACAAAATCGCTCACTATATTAATGTGAGTGTTTAAATCTCGACTTTATTTTCTTTTATAAGAAATAATTTGTATTACAGTTATTAATGTTTTAAATATAGAGTGGTGGTCCAGTATAACGAATGATCGATAACGTACACTTTTCTCAACTTAATTGGTGTCTATATCGGCGTTTTTCTTTTTTAGTTCAGAGCACAACCTAAACTATTATACAAAAAGTTCGTGTTTCTTTTTTAGCTCAAACACATCAGACCTCAGAATTTGTGTTTCTTTTCTCGTTCAGAGTACGATAAGAGCGCGCTCTATAAGCTCAGAAAAAATTGGCTGAGCAGGCTGAGTGAAATGCTGATTACACACTTCGAGACAAAAAAAAAACGGGAAAAGCAAACTAGTTAAAATTGTTGTTCTATAACTGAGCTCAGATCTGAACTAAAAAAGAAAAACGCCTTTATAAAGTATTGAAAAAGGGTTGACATTCGATATAGACAATGCTTCTGTTATACAGGGTGGGTCAAAAGAAGTCATCCGATGTTGTTTGGCTCTCATTTCTAAATGGGCGCCGTCACAATTGATTGCCATACACCCATACGGGCTCGTTTTATGGCATTTTTCATCACTTCGGCGATAACTTCGGGTGACAGATTCTCGCACTCGTATCGAATGTTGTCCTTAAAAAGCTTCTAGGGTTTCGGGCTTGTTCACGTAAACGGGACTTCAAAAAACCCCACAAAAAAAGTCTGGAACGGGTTAATCGGGCGATCTTGCGGGCCAGTTTTAGGTACATTATTATGTACTACCTACCGACCCATTTGAGTACCATTCTCTACCGCAACGAGAACTTCGACTAACGACAAGGGAGGAACGCTGCTGTAAATTCGTTTACCATTTGCTCTCTCAAAAAACAATTCTTCTGCACATCGATGATTGCCAGAACTCCTACGTCGAACCGTGTAAATATATGAAGTTCCTTAAGAAAAATGTATAGGTACTCACAAAGATATTGATTGCATCGCTTTCGAATCAAATTAGCAAAGGCAAATGCAATATTGAAATTGAATCACATTCATGTTAGGTAGTCCATCTGTACCATGAAGTTTTGTTGAACATACACAGTCGACTCTCCGCTTAACTGAAACACCAAATTGCCGCGATTATTTTTTCACTTCAGCAGAAGGTACCTATACCTACCGCCAATCATCACGCCGGAAAATATTTATTTAAAGCCATGCGATTTTGATTAAACATTATTTCTTTTATTTACATTATAATACATATCTACACCTAGTTAAAAATAATAATAATAATTAAATAAATTTCCATACAAAAAATAAAAAGAGATTAAACTGTACATTTTAAAAATTATTCAGAAGACGCTGTGCCAATTTTCTAAGTGTCAATACGTTATACTCGTTACCATTAATATATGTATTTGCAATAAAAACTTAAAACAATTTGTGAGCTTTATTTTTGACACTGACTTGGGCGTACAGTCAATGTCCATTCCAATTCATATCCCAATCCAAATATATAATTTATGACCGCAAGTTTCTGTGAAGTTTTTTTTTTAATGTAAAAAAACTGTCTGTCACGAGTGAGAAAAAAAATTAAACTTTTTTATTGTCGCATCTTGTTGCTTCTCAATTTCTTCTTTTGAAGATATCCGAAGAACGTTGTAGAAAATTTACTACCACTACGGAGTAATTGATGATGTCGCTGCTTGCAATCAGATTATGACCACCCTTTCATGGTTAAGGATCTGAAATGAAAAAAAAATAACAATTACCACTTTGAATGCAGATTTTTATGGAATAAATGATATAAACAAGGGAAGAGACATAACACGAGTTGTCCACATGTTACGGAAGCATTATTCCGTCGGATTCATTCAACCACCAAGTGATGATTCATCTGAATACCATTTTGACCGTCTGACCTGCTTTCAATCGATCCCCAATTTCTAATGCAAATGATTAATAGGCAAGTGTATACATAAGACGTTACCGGCGAACGTCTCAGGCAAAGACGCATCAATTTACGATCCGTTTTATATTTTTACCTAACGCAATAGAAAATTACATAACGCATGCAATGAAATAAACAAAAACCACAAAACACAAAAATGGCTTTTATAATAATTGAAGTGTACAGAAATAAATCATAGGGTATGGACTTCCATAAACGAGTATTACGAGTACCTATAGGTACAACTCTGGCATCGTTTTTATTGTGGGCTGTTAGATGGGTTAAGGTGTGAGGCTAGAAAGGCGTATAATGTGTTTATATGCAATAAAATATTTTGCAATTTAAGACGACAAATATTTCCTACTCAAAGATCATAATAATTATGTTTGCAAGATATTACGAGTGTGAAATTTTCTGTTGCTCATCCAAATGCGTAGTAGGGTTGTAAACAATCACAGTTACCTATTTTTTGCCAGTAACAGATCTTCAATCGGAAACACAACTGAATGAAAATAGAAGCACAGGTATAGATAGGTACGACTTTCGTAGCGGTATACTTTGAGTAAGTAACAGATGTTTTTCCTTTTACCTTAAGGAGTTAAATCTTAATAAAAGGCACCTTTAGTGTAGGCTCCAGCAGGTGTATGGAGATACTCACAGACCAGAGGAAGCCATCAGAGAAAAAGAGATCCTTAAAGTGTCGTTTCGGCTTCCCAAAGTCAGCTAGACTGAGAAGTAAAGAACTGGCAAAAGACAGCAGGGAAAGACGAGGTCACAGTGACAGTTGCTTATAAAAAAAAATTAAAAATGTTGGTCTTCCCTAAAGTTTTGTATTGATGGTCAGTTGGAGTCCTAATGTGTGAGGTGGGAAAAATTGGAAGGTTTGTATTTGGTATTGCTTTTCACATGCAAGAAGTACAGTGTCGGTTGTTTTTTGTACCTTTGTGTTTATATTTTGGTAAATTTTTGTGTATATTTGTGAGCTTTGTACGTATTCCAGTTTCCATTTTATAGTGTTCTTTGTTTTAAATTTTATAGCGGGGCTAGTTGCAACATGGAGTGCTAAATGCATCATTTGTCCAAGACGCTGCAAGGTTTAACTCAAAGGCAGGACCAAAAACGTGGGGAGTAAGAAAATCAGCCATTTTAGACGATACACCAGAGAAACGAGTTTTTCTTGCGGAACAAATTCAAGGCATAGCCAAAAAGGTCACCGTGTCCTTTTCTTCACGTAGCCCAACTTTGGTTTTTGAGAGGAAGAAATGCTACCATAATTTTACAAGTCAGATTCAAAGTTTTTGCATTTTATTTTCAATAAGGAAAACATATAGATGGAGCGCGGGCGAGTACTTTGCTGAGAACTGGACAGTATTAATGGCGAATAACCCCAAGCTTTTGGAACTCACGTCTGATGTTAAAGTGGATCAGATCCGACTACAAAAATGTTCAAAACCCCAGGTCGAGAGATAGTTTATAGATTAGAAATCGCAGTCTTGATAAGTTGTGCGAAATTTAACATTCATTTGGAAATTTCGAAATAAAATGAATGATTTCAAGATTTATGCTTAAAAAATGAGTTTCTTCAGTGGCAGCTACTTAAACATTTTTTTTCTTCTTTGTTTTTGGTCGAAAATAATAAGAAATAGAAAGGAATTTCAACAGTTTTTCGGAAGGAAAAACAATACGGGTATCAGTGACATTTAACGCTGGCAAAGAAAGAACCAAAGATTGCAGTTTGTAGCTGACAGGTAATGAAGTGTGACAGATGAATGTCACGTCACTAGGTGAAACAGTGTGGAAGTACATTAGTATTTTTTGCGGAACTTCCGATAGGAACGGCAGGAATTGAAAGCAAATTCGATATAATTTATTTGTATGAACTCGTCGAGGGACAGATCACGTAAGATGACGATATCGTTTTTGAAGTTTTCGTTTTTAACACATTTGTAAAATATGAACTCTTTAGCCCGTACTTTTTGCACTTAGTTACTAGTTTTGAATCATTTCGACGAAAGTCGTCTCAAAAGTTACGGGATTAAAGCCCTGGTTAAATTTCACAAATAAACACTAAAATATGGTTGTAGTGAGCAGCCATTTTGAGTTAAAAAAAATCCGTTTAATATGAACTTGAAGTGTGGAAAATGCGCTTTTGTTCTTGATAAACAATCGATAGACTGCGCTTCAGAGTTCGTTCACACTGAAGGTTAGGTAGTGCGATATGTTGTTGTTCACAAATGGGCAACTGAGGCAGTGTTGCCAAAGTACAAGATTGGAGGGGTACTAAATATTAACGACGGTCTGAATTTAATTTTTTAGCATCTTCTTGAATATTCCGATTTCAGTAGTGATAAGTACATTTGAAAGTTAAAAAGCGGCCTTATTCGACACTTAAAATTGATTTCTACTGTCAGACAAAGCTTAAGAAAATGCAACTAATTGCTTAATATTTATGGCTCCTATCTTCCATTTTTACGTACGATATCACCCTTCGGTTGTTATTTTACATTGATTTTACAGACCAAACACATTTTTCTGTTACCGCTCAAGTCGGCGCCCTATTATAAACGGCTCTACTTCTACTCATTTAGCCATTTTCGTGTGAGCAACAAAATTGTGACTTCGATGACCGGAACCGAACAGAAAAAATCACCTGCAACATAATGATTAAAAACAAAAGCCGATTTAATTGCTTGGTGGAATATTACTGTTATAGCAGAAACTACTACAGCCTAAGAAGGTCATCGATGGAATATGGTATAACTACCAAAACAATACATTCTCATTGAAAACAGTAACAAAGTCTCCTTCCTTCAGTTTTTTTTGTTATTTTTTGGTAGGTATACGGGTATTATTTATAAGTATCGTGCCACACAGGTGCGTTGGCTATGAAAACAACAAACCGGCATAGAGCAATTACTGTCCTACTTTCCGTAGCAAGTATTTCTTCTGTTCATAGGCATAGGCATACGAGTATAGAGTATACCTGTCTACCGCGACCGCGTCCAAACAGGTATGTTGTTGTTGTTGTTTTCCCGCACATATCGGTATAAATGGACCACAGTCTGCAGATAAATTGAAAGAAGTATCCATAGCATGGCAATTTTATATGCGGTAATATTAACAGTAAAAGTGAATGAGTTTGAGATTGAAAATGTTACAAGGTCGTTTGTTGTTTTATAATTTTAAAACCGTGCTAGAAAACGGGTTGAACGGAAATGTGCAAATTGGCGGCAATAGTGTATAGCAGGTGGCATGTATACGAGCGTTGGGGCTTCGAAATCGGATGCCAAAACAGGAGCTGGTCATGCATAGGTGAATGATTTTGGGAAAGTACAAAACTAGTTTTTCTGTGCCATAAGAATTTCCCAATTAAATGGCCGATTGATTTGGTTTTGTATGATCTAAGGCTTAAGTTTAGCGAAATAGTGGTTAAGACAAACGATTATCTTGTGAACACAATATTCCATATCTTAGATAGATCGCAACAGATGCACAATTTATCGCGACATGAAATTGCAAACCAAAGCTTCCACCGCAATAACATTCATTTTGGGAACGGCAATTGACTACGAGTATCTACTACAACCCAAGTTGCCAATTCTTTCTCAGAACAATTATAGACAACCCAGCTCTTGAATTGGATAAATTTTCAACGACGAACCACAATTTCTCTCTTTCAGGTAAAGATGTCACTGATTACATTCGGTTGTTATAGATAGCCATTTTTATTTTACAAGGTATAAGACAGCTTGACTTAAGGACAACTCATCCCTCGACATTTAATCAAAATTAGCAAATATTCCCTTCAAGTACTCCTATAGAATAATGGAAGCCAGTATAATGGGTAAAAAATGTGCACGCCTGCCAAAAAATGTACTGACAAACAGCAGTTAAACCAAAATGACAGATTAATGGGAATGGCAGTATGGCACACAAAGTAAAAATAACAGAAAATGTGGGTATATTGATAACTCATAATTTTGAAGAAAAAAATTTTAACCAACAGCCCAATTCTGTCGAACTTTATAATTACGTCACAAGTCACAGAACCCTCACAATGTGAGATGAAATTTATTTTGTAAGGTTTTCGAGTTCTGACAGTACACTCACAACTTGTAAGGCTCACAAAAATAATCGAAATAGTGATCTCATATAAAGCTGGTCACAAAACCAGCCATAAGCGCCCAAATGTGACAATATTTGCCTTATAAATACATTATACTGCCTTAACAGCTTCACGCATGCGGATTTTTCCGCGAGACAGGATAGGGAGATCCGTTCATCCACTGTCAATGCTAATAAATGCGTGAGAATGAGATCACAAATAAGTCGTCTAAAGTGTCATGGATGTTCTACCGATAATTGTAAATAGATTCCTTAAACGGAATAAGCACAAGTTCCGGCTACCAGCTACCAAAATCTCTTAATGGTCACAACATTAAAAGTTATAATGTCTTATAAACCAATTACAATAGATCTCTGATAATAATCCATGTCAGCGAAGAATTTAGAATGGCAAAACATAAAGCAAAAAACTGAAAAGCCGCCCGATATGGCAGATTTGGCTTTTATTTTAAACGTCAGTGTACAAGCGACTTAAAAATGTCAGCAAATTATTAAAAAAAAAACCTTGATCGAGGTTAACTATGCGCGATTATAATTTTGGCTATCGATTTTTGTCTAAAAAATCAGATTCTGTCTGACCAAATTAGATGGAACTCCACCTCTTCAGTTAGGACATTTAAAAAGACATGAAGACTCATTTAGATTTAAGAGCCAAAAATTTTATAAACACTGGTATCTGACGCAAATCAAAAAACAAAAAGTGCAATAAACATTGCCATTCAGATTTGACATCCTTCAATCTCACTGCTGGTACCTCCACATTGAACGGCGACAGTTGTAATGAATTAACGCTTATTTCAAAGATAGCTTGGATCTTTTAAACCAGATTAACCCATTTTGTTTTCGTGTGAAATCAATTCCGCCATCATTATTAGTATTACGAACTGATTATATTTATAAGTCCAAATAGTCCAATGTCTCTTATGAAGAATTTGTATTATAATTAGGCAGATATGGAGTGGTTATTTAACGGCCTTGTTCTATTTTTGTCGAACATTTTTAGACGATCATTGCAATCATCTTGTTGTTTTTACATATTTGTGTCTTGCTTGACCTTCTCCTACGAAATAGGCAAACACTCTTCTTTTTTTTTATTTTCCAAATTTAAGTTCGAGTATGTTTTTAAGTTTTTAGGAGCAGCTATGCCACAGATGTGAACAATAATTTGACCTTTCAATGTCGACTGGACATAAACTAAGCTCATAGGTGAACAAAAGTGGATACTCTTCGGCTTACGTATAGAAAAAGTTATAATTATGTTTGCAACTGAAAAAAAAACTCAACAAGCCTACACCACACAATCACACGACTTGTTTTGAATCGTAATTAAAACCAGTTATAAGTGAGTTCATTATTTCAATTACTCTGAATTACCCATATTGTTTGTTAAGATTGTTATCAAAATTCGGACTTGGGGGGTTCTGCTTGAAAGCCGGCGAAGCATTTCTGAGTGGTCGGTGTGTGAAGAAAATAAATTATGATGCGTTAGCAATGAGTGGAAGGTTAATGTAATTGGTGAGCCTTTTAGCTAAGGTGGAGTAATTAAAAAACATTTACCATTTCTGTGTTGGGTTTTATTTTAATGTATAAAATCAAGATAAGTTAAGATAACTTTTTTAAATATTATTTGTCTCCTTTTGTTTTTTATGTTTTTTTCTTTTAAGCGTCGTAAACTCCAAGTTCTCATAACATTTTAACGGCATTCTACTTTGACTGTACAGCAACCTATATGTCATAGTTGACTGCCAAATAAAACTTATTTTAGGATTGAAACAAAATATTTTTAATAACGACATACGGAACTTTTTTGTCTTAAGAGTGTTTTACTGATTTTCGTTCTTTTTGAAGTGATAACTTCTTTAGGCGCGTTGGGTCACTTTTGATATGGGATAAAACCATTGAACTCGCGACACCAATGTTGTGTAACCAATGTTGCCGACACCAGTGTTCGTGAAGACTCATGAGGCGCGTTGGGCCATTGTATATAAACATTAAAGAGAATTTACCTACAAGTGTGTGTGTGATACCAGTGTTCGCGTTGCCATTTGCCAACCACTTTTGACGACTCAGTATGTATGTTAATGTGGGGAAGTGTGTTTGCCTTTGCCATGCTAAAGTAATTTCAGACAGAATTTTATTTCTAAAATTTGCGGGGCAATCGGGTGTGCGTTTCATAAGTTTCACTGGTATTCATTTTAAAGAATACCAATTAATTGCATGCTTTGTAAATTTACGTTTTAAGCAATAGATTGCAATTTTTGTGTTTAAAATAGTCCATCCATCTATCCATCCACTCTATTATTATTTCTGTTTCTGTAGTAGTATATTTACCTCTTGCTGTTCACACACTCAACCAATGTTAGGTACTACATAAAATTTCAACTACGCAGTTGTGTACAAACTATGATTCAGGGAAAAATAATCTTTCATTCATAATGCCCGTAGCGCCGTAGCCGTAGCACAAAAGCCGCCACGAAAGAGAGTCAACGGCCGAAGAGAGCATAAACTAAGTATGAAATAGACTGACAGCTTTACTACGTCTCACCGATTCCCTCCGCAATTTTTTTCAATATAAGCCCCTCCCTCCCGCTCGCAATTTTACTGTCTGTGAATACGTGTGAATTCAGCGTGTTCCTACATCGTTGTATCTCTACCTTTTTGAGGGAATTTAATATTTTCGAAAAACTTTTTGTTGACCATGAATATAAACGCACTAAATGCACATAAAAAGATTTGCCTATAGCAACAATTTCTAGTACCAAAAAATAATCATTAAAGTGTTAGCAAACTGCGATTTTTATACTGAAGATTAATTAAGTGTGATTTTTGTCCGAACAATACAAATTTTACTTTTATTTAATTTAAATTTAGTGAAAAAGGAAAATGAACACACTTCGTGGGAAAAATAAAGAGAGACGTCTAAGAACACTGACTGATAGGTAGTTTGTGTGTTTGGTGATTTCTGTCTGCTGATGGATGCGTTCTGAGAGTTTAAATTCGTTGTTTTATTTCACAACGAATACATGTTCATATTCTACAAATTGCATAATAACGAATGTAATCAATATACCTAAATAATAATAAAGGAAAAAATTCATTCGCCCAAATAAAATATTTTTGTTCCTATCATTATATTAATACGTGAACACAAAAGTTTCGGTACACTTTTTAAGTATTTATTATGAAATGAGGAGAATGAAACTTATGTTATGGTATTTGCCGCCATTAAGGATGGTGAAATTAAGATAAGAATTCCCCATATAAAACAAGTAATTGAAAGGATTTTGGTGACAATCAATTTTTCGCCGCAATATTACCAAAGCAACGTATTCAAATATAAATCACCTTAGATTAGAACCTGTTTCCGATGGAGCAGCTCATTTACGTATTTTTTCGATATCTAGATGTCGCTTTTTTCGTTTGTAAAAAAAATACATACAATATTATTATATTTTAGTATATCGTTCTTATAAAAGGTATGGTCGATTTTCGACCACAAGCGATACTAGTAATTATTATTGAGTCTGTTTTCGTTTGTTGTTTTTGGCGAAAAATTACTCCGCAGTAATGTCCGAAGAATTTAAAAAGAAGAATTTAGTTTATGGAAGAGAGTTACAGTCATAGGAATCTAAGAAGGAATTTTCAAAATTTTGTGGGGAAATCGGATAGTAAGAAGCGCTGTTATGTTATTTCAAAACAGTTTTGTTGACAGTTCTCCTAATATTGAAAATTTTAAACCCGATTGATATAAATATTTTTATGAGTTACTCGAAGTACTAATTCTACGCAGATGAAGTCGCGGGTATTAGCTAGTACCTATGCTTTATTTTTCATGTATACAATAGCGCATTAAACGAAAATTGTAGGTAGTACCTATGGTTTTTGTAGTAGTAGTTTATAATAATGAAGTAGAAAACACTTCATTTAAAAGTATTTCCTGCACAACAAAATATTGCCTGACGATTCAAAAAATACACGTATAGTTGTTCAAGTTTTCACTTCTGTCGGCACTCCCGGAGTGCACTGTTTTTTTTTTTATCAGTCCTCTCGAGTTTTAAGTGGGCACTAGTGTTTAACAAAAGCAAAAACTCGGTATGATTTTAAAAACAAGAAAGTAAGGCTCCTACGTCAGCAGCGTGATGAATCTGACAGCCTATAACTCGGACTAACCTATGGATTTAAAGCAGAGACAGACCCTTAAGCGTGACAGATTTCCTTAAATTTTTAAATAAAGTCCTTTCGGGAACTAAACTTTTCAATAAACTCTGAGTACGTGTCAAAAATGGCGGTCTGGTTTAGATCGAACTGCCAAAGACATTTTGACACGTAAAGGCACTGTAGATATAGCTTATAAATACAATCGTTATTTTTTGCTTTCAGGTAGCTGTCTATTGTTTGTTCTCAAAACCTCGGGAGGTCTGCAGCTGCAGGTTAAAATTCGTGCGTAACATGGGCTATTACCAATAGGAACGAAATGTAAGAAATGTTGCCTCACTAACAAATTCAAGCTAAATATTTATTTAGATCGAAATAGTTGACGGTGGTGTTTTACCACGCGAATTTAGATAGGTATACGAAAATGGAGGAAACCATTTTGGATGAATTTGTAAATAAAGTAACATATCATCCGCTTTAGGAAGTTTGCAATGGCATAATTATAGGCTAACGAACATAATTGGGATTCGCTGAAAAGCTCATAGAAGAGGAAAGTCTTCTTTGGAATACAATTGGAACGAAATTCAAATCAAAAAATGGTGGTCCCAGTACTCGTTTGTTAGCGCTGCAGTAGTTAGACGACTAAGAGGTTAGTGGTTTCTCTAACTAAGGCTTCGAATATATATACCACTTTTCACGTCAAATTTCAAATGCCGACGTCATTATGACTTAAACACTTGTCCTAAATGTGTCACTACATGTGGACATACGGGCTGTCGCAGCGCACTCTCAAGAAAAACACACGAGTGGCCACAAAATGCCAAATTTTCATGACGTCAGCATGTCAAAATAGGCCACAAAAAATGACACAATGTATTCGAAGCTTAAGGCTAAGTATGCACTTGCTACATTTCCGTCGCATAACTCAACCGAAATAAATATCCATAGGTTGTTGATTTTTTTTCAACTAAACAGTCTTCAGATTGAAATAGCTGTCCTGTTCTTTCGTATTTACCACCAGAACCGGAACGCGACATCACAAATAAAATTCCGTGATAGTCGTATAAACCAAAACATAACAGAGACACCATAAGACTGTGGCTGCTTCCTGGTTTAGCAAACAAAAAAGCTTTATACCAACAAATTAAATAAAAGTCTACGAATCTCCATAATCGAAAACAGATTGACGTAAAAATAGTTTGCCGCCGAAGTCAAATTCCTAAGGGTAAATATGATAAGCGTGTTAAAGAATCAAAGTGGCAGATCAAAAGAAAAAAAAACTACCTACGATATAAAAAGTTGACCGCTGACTTCTAGCCTTGGAAAATACTATAAGTAGGCACAAGAAGATATTGTTATGTACCTATATAAAGTAGAGATTTATGATATTGATCTACGGCGATAGTTGACGTACCCAGTTAAAAAAAAAAACAAAAGGATTGGGCTGCATACCAATTGATCAAATTATTTATATTTTTAACTATTTTTACAGTCGAAAACGAAATAAGGTTACCTAAGCGCAATAACACGCCCGTGCTGACTGCGATTTATAAATTTGATAATAAAAGCATAAAGGCAGACAAAACTTAATTAATGGTGTTCAATGTGAATGCATCGACGAGTTTGCGACGAAAACACGGTTTGGCGGTGCTGTATGAATCGTGATCGTGTAAATGCAGTTTAACTGCAAAAAAACACGGAAGTTTTCAATTGTTGCAAAAAAAATTATTTGACAGATGGCTCAGCATTATATATTGGCTGCGTTCCACTGACCGCTAGATAACTAGCGGCATGTCGAACTTCATAAATTTACAAAAATTACGTTTTCTAGTTTTCGCTGGAGATCTAATACAAATTTCACTCCAAAGAAAATATTTTCAATAAAGCGCAAAATTACAACCTGCGTATAGAAAAGGGGAGTGAAAAATTTATCTTTCAATCAAAATTACTTTGTCATAAAACAAAACAGAAATTCAAACAATATTGGTAGTGGAGTCAATAAAATTCGGACTGAAGTGTAGTAATGAGTGAAATTGTATTTTTTTTCAAAAAGAAACGTCTACAGCAAGGAATGTAACTTGTGTTTTGCAGTGATGCCAACTGTGGTATGATTGCGATACTTAAGGAAAGATACTCGAGATACTCGAGAAAAAATGCATACATTTTTGTGAAATGTTTTTACAATCAATTTATACAAATAAATTTTGTATTTTGTAAAACTGGTACTTTGATCACAATCGCATCAATCATTTTCATTTGAACTGTTAGTCATGCAGCATGACTCATGCTTATTTTCCAATTCTCAACTTGACCTATTCGACGTCAAACAATATTATATACTAAAAAGTGGGAACAAAATCCTCTGTTAGATTCTTGAATTACAGAGGGCAAACAGGATTTAGTTACCTATCGATCAACCAACATTTGGTTAACAAATTTTAATCACATTTTACAATTGGTTCGTTGTAAATACTACCATAGTAAAATATGTAATATTTATATTTTTTTTAATTGTTTTTTTTTTTTTCAAAAAGCCATAATATTTATAAAGCCATTGTTTATAAATCGCTCTGGCTCTGGTAACAAAGTGTCCCTCATTCTCATGTGGTTTCCGATTGGGCTTCTTCAGATTTGCCCTCAGATTTCAGATTTTGTGTGTCTAATCGAACATAAAAACGTCACTTGCTCTTTTTTGTGTTGATATTCGTGCGATTGGAATATGTGTATTGTGTACCCTCTGACACTTT
Organism: Cheilosia impressa; assembly: GCA_948293265.1. Classification (NCBI taxonomy): domain Eukaryota; kingdom Metazoa; phylum Arthropoda; class Insecta; order Diptera; family Syrphidae; genus Cheilosia; species Cheilosia impressa. The sequence goes on along the minus strand of OX411883.1, from coordinate 22,654,703 downwards.
TCTAAGCGTTTTCCATTCACTGGTTAAATTTTATATGAAAACATTCAAAATGCTCGCCCAGATTGATTTCTAAACATTTGTACATAAATAATCAACAAAATTAGATCAACCCGATCAGCGTTGCCACTAAAGTCCTTAGCAAATGTAGTACGTTAGCTAATAAAATGTAGCATTTTCAAACAAAATGTAGTACCTGTTATTTTTTTTTTTAAATTGACATTTACATTAAGTAACAAACAAATAAATAGTAATGACATAACAAAAAAATAATTTTAATTCACAAAAAAATAACAGTCCGAATCTGAAACTAATTTTAAAAACCGATCCATATTTGTTATTTGCAGTTGTTGTGGGTGCAGCACAATAAACAAACAAATTTAAATTGGCTGTAATTCCTACGTAAATGACAGCATTCAGCTGAAGATTTGCACATACTTTGGAGTGATGCCAAGTTTTTAAATCGATTTATTTAGTTATAAAAGCACATGGGGGAAATTTTAAATGTTGTTCGTAAAGTAATATGGTTAGACGGATTTTAAGAAATGTAGTACTTTGGGGTAACGATGTAGTATGTAGTACAGCGTTAAAAAATCCCCCAAATATGTAGCATAGTACTACATATGTAGTACAAGTGGCAACGCTGAACCCGATGCAATTCGTTTCTTTTCAGTTGAAAAATTTCACGAAAACGTAAACAAACTCCACTAGTTGACAAACTCAAACGTACTTGGTAAATCCGAAGCAAATCTGGAAAAAAATCCAGATTCGCAAAAGTGCTATGAAATATGAAAAAGATTGCTTTATTTTGGAACCAAACGAACATAAAAAGTGCTCGGAGAGCGCCCAATCGAATACCACATCAATATACCTATTAAGAACCAAACAGAAATGGGACGTTCAAAAAAGTCGTGACTTAAATGGGCATAGGTATTTAAGTGGAATTATGGTTACGATTCTGTCTATACGACGTTTTTGCAATAAAGTTCATATCTGAACTACGTGACATTCGCCACGAAGGAAACTAATTACTTCGCTCAACACACCAAAACAAATAAATTACTAAGTATTTATCTGAAAGGGGTAACAACCACTCTTCCGTCAAAAGTACACATTTTAATAAATTGTGCAACTACTATTATTTATTAAAACAAAAATCCATTAACAGAACAAAGTCGTGCTAATGCACGAAATGCAAACAAAACCGTGTGATTTCTGCCAAGTACCCATCGACCGGCATAATTATAATTAAATCTAAGTGAAATCATTTAAGCCGAACTTTGAATAAAGCTCACCAAATGTGTGGGAATTCGGTAAAACATTTTGTATGAATTATTCATGCATGGCTGTCGTTAAATCTCTCGCACAAAAAATAAAATAAAAATAAAAGTTAAAACTTCAACTCAAAAGCTGACTACATACTCGTACTTACTTTGATTGGATGCGGCTCTTTCAGTGCAATTATTTAAGCTTCATGGTATTCAATTACATCTCTCTGTCCAGCATTTGAATGTGATTTCATGTAGCAACAAAATAAGGCTGTTGCTCAACATCGTGTAATGTAGATGATTAAAGTTACAAATGCAGGTGTGGGTATTATTTTGTCTTTGCAAGGTGTCACTTTTTGCAGGTCACTCATGTAATTAGGGTATATAATTGGATGGCAAACGAAATTTGTTGTTCTTCTGTGTGGTAGATAAGGCCGTGTTGCGTAAAAATGTTACTCTTCTGTTCATCACACGTACTCAATCGGGACACGATAGCAATGCAAACTACGAGTATGAGATTGTCATGCGAAAAGTTATGAGCAAAACGCGACATTTCAGGCACAACTGAGCACGTGACGACACTTTGAATGACAACACCGGTCGCAATTACGTATGGTTTGTGGGCACAATAATTGGTGGAGGTTCCGCTTGCATTTACTGTCGTTTCCTCTTTAAATCTATTTTTAATTAAACACTTACACATAAGTTTGATACTAGGGCATGGTTCATTCTGGGCATTTAAGGTAATAGTGAGCCCGGGATAAGCACTGTTTTTTTTTTTACAGAAACTGAAACTGCCCGGATAAGAGGATTTCGGTTGTGTACTTTCACTTTCACTCTTATCCGAAATGCTTGCTACACTTATCCGGGGTTCACTGGGCACAAACAAAAACTCACTACTTCCTTAGCAAACTACGCTCATTAACCTTGGCTAAGGATCACATACACTTAGGGGACAATGCACACGTTTCAGAGAACTCGCTCACCTAGCGATGGAGTTCTGCGTATCAAAATCGACGCTGTCTTGGCCATCGTTTCGGACAGATCTGTAAAGAGATTCGACTTCGGCTCGTTGGATTCCTCCTTCGCGACTGTTTGGGCCACAGCGGTGATGTGTCCGTTTGGAGCAGCGTCGGGTACAAGGCGGCGCAGCAGGCCAGCGTTGCAACCCCACGGGAAGGTCCACTTCAAGGACAGCAGTATCCTAATGTACCCCGGAATGATGACAATCTTTTGTTTGGTCTTAATCGATTTGACAATCCTGTCGGCGACATCATTCAGATTCAGAGTTGGCACCCAACGCGCGTTTACATCGTCGAACATTCCAGTTTGCTGGATGAAAAACGGACAAATGCAGGTGGTATCGATGTTGCTGTGTCCAAGGACGTCCAACTCCAGTCGCAGTGCCTCATCGAAACCAACTACAGCAAACTTGCTGGCACAGTAGTCAACCAGTTTTGTAATGCCAACATGTCCAGCTAATGAGGCAATTGACACAATATGACCGCGACTTTTCTCAATCATTTTTGGCAGGAATGCCTTTGTCGTCCAAAAGTGCGCCATCACGTTGACGTTCATTGAGCGTTCGATCAGGTAGTCCGGGGTCTCCAACAGCAATGTGCCCGAAACAACACCAGCATTGTTGATCAACAGAGTTACATCACCGACATCGCGGCGCGACTCCTCGGCCGCTTTGTACACCTGCTCCTTCTTCGAGATGTCCACCACATAGCCCTTGCAGTATCCGCCTTGCGCCTTAACCATGCTGACTGTCTCGTTGATGCCCTCCTCATTGATGTCCCAGATGATGATTTTTGTGCCCATTTTCGCGAGCAGTTGCGCCAGCAGTCTGCCCAATCCACTGCCTCCTCCTGTGATGAGTGCAATATCCGTACTGAGATCCTTCTCCGGATATCCGAATGCTAGGTAGTAAGTGTCCTGCAAGATGTATCCAATGGACGCCACTATAAACCAAAGAAAGTCCAAAAACGCATTCCATGTTGTCAGGCGAGTAGTGCCTGGTAGCTGAACATTCGCGTGTCCGTTCGCCTGTTCCGTTGTTGCCGTCGTTGTCCCATTCGATGTTACCGTTCCGTTGGATTGTTGCAACATTTTGTTGTTGTTTTTTTTCACAAGAACACTTAAAGCAAAAAATTCTTCCTCAGATTCCCTTTTTTTATTGGCAAAGTGTGCAGTCAAACATTTATATTTAAAGCAGACAACTTTTACTTTCTGCGCGAGACAAGAGCAAGAGATGCAAAAGGCCAAAATAACGAACCAACAAAAACAAAACTCAATCAAAGACTAAAACGCGACTGCTCCGCCGACTGTTATGTATGTATATAGCCAAGGTTTTGGCAGAAAACTTCACAGCTACCACAGCGCGCCAAGCTTTGCTCCAAACACCGAGTTGCTTGACGGTAGGTCGCACTGCTGTGAGATGAATTAAATGTTGTTAAAGCTACAACTGTCTGGCTGTGGTTTGTCTTAGGGGGGAACCACGGGTTGTTGGTAAGTTAATAATTAAAAAAAACAAAAACGAAGAAAAATAAACCTTCGGTCGTGAGTTAGGTAAATGGTAACTTGTTTTAATTTATTTCAATGATCAATGAGGCAACGATTGAGAGTTTTGAAACGATCGAAGGGGCTATCTCTCTCTCAAAACAGACGATACTCAGCAATTGAATGGGAGGTTTTCTTGATGCAAATGTTTATTTATATAAAGGTTGCTTTTATTTCGTTCTTCTTTTTATTAAAATTTATAACGACGGGGTCAAACAACTACAATATTATAATGGAAGCTCTTTAACCTGTCGTTTGCGTTGCGTCGATAATCAGAACAGCGGTGCGCAACCTTTCGGGTCGAATTGTTAATCTTTTTAATGAGCAATAAAATTGTTTGTTATGTGCGCCTGATGCATGCAATAATGGTTGCCTTAGAGATGACTACACCAAGGTAGGTATTGTGTTAAAGTATTATTGCGGTGTAATTGCGTGCCCAGTGGCTATTACGGAGTAATGAAACATTTAGACAAGAATTTATACGGGGAGGAGGTCACCGCATTGAACGCAACTATTCGTACTAATTAAGAGGACTAGGAAATAATTACGAGGTGCTAATCGAGTTAACTTAACATTTAAAAATCTGAAGTTGTCATGGAACGATTCAATTAGTGGCAGTTGTATTAATTTCTCACCTAGGCGCTTGCACTCTATGGAAATTGGTTTGCCAAACAAGTATTGGAACATGGTAACGACTGTCAGTCGTGGTGACCGCCAGTGTCCTTTTGTTTGAAAAAAGTTGCTAACTTTTTGAGACTACATTCTTGTCGGTTGACGTTTTTGTCTTTGAAATGGCACATAAGAGTATGTGTGATTTGGAATATAACCTTGAGGTAAGTACGGTTAGTGTTTCGCACATTTGCGTTTGTCTTTCGGCCTTAAGCATCGCAGGTGGAATGTAAATTTTACGGGGCACGAAACTGAAAGGAAGTTTGGCAATGTGCAAAAGTTGCAATGCCAACCACAGGCGGTAGTCATTTAAAGAACAGAGTTGTTATTTCGCAAATAAGAAACGAAAAGCACTTTCGCTTTAAAAAAAAACAAAACGAAAGAAATTATGCGAACGTAGTACCCTTTTCACAACGCACCGACTACCGTGTTTCCGTCGAAAGCTCGTCAATGCATTTACTCCGAACAGTTGGTGTTTTCCATTTAATTTTTTGAGTGCTTTCAGACCGGTGTGAATAGGGTTTTCTAGAGTTGCATAGTTTCGGGATTATTTTTATATGCATTTTCATTTATAAATAAATAATCAGTATGGGTGCCGTAGGTCTAACTATTCACTTTTTATTTTTGAGACGAATAGAAGAGACCTTCAATTTTATGCAAAGCCTGAATTGAGAAGCTCTTTCATGGCATTTATACTCGCGGATGTTCGGCAGGCGTTCGCTTTGTGTTTTTCCGGAGATCAAACCTGAGAGCCCTATAGTCCAGCACTGAACCACTGCGCCCATTAGATATATATGTGAAACTATAACGCAGCTGACGCAAATAACTTAAGAGCCATTAAAACCAATTTTTGAGCCAAGTTATCAACAAAACAATTGTTTGGGTGGTTTTGTTTAAAAAAAAAAAACATAGTTCAACTTTAAATTGAAGTACACCCTTGAAGGGATTGTTTTCCCCGTGTTAGAATAGGAATGCCTTTATAAACACTGAATTCATATTTTCCAAAAGGAGCCACAACGACCAAGTTGTCTGCTATAGAGACCAGCGTGCGTGCCTACATTATATTTTAAAAATAACCAATAGTAATATTCTATTGTAAGAATAACCAATATAGTAAAGATACAGCGATACTAGTGTAAGTTTCCATCCTTAAGATAACTTACACAAGGTTAGCGGTTTAAACCGAACGCAATCGATATAAATCGATAGCAATCGCACAAAGTCTATTCACGATCACGTTCTCATCAAAATTGACAGAAAACGATAAAATTAGCAAAAATAACGAGCAGTACCTCTCTTGGGCCGAAACAGCTCAGAGTATTTCAACCGGCAGCGGAAGGTACTGATAAATAATAACATCTTGAATATTATATGCCAAACATCTAGAGAGCAACGAGTGTAGCGCTGCATTTTTAAGAGCCCTGGACTTACCTGTCATTCGTCACTCGGCATTTTTATTTGTTTATAGTTTACCACACAAATAGCGCAAAATTCAAATATTCAAATACGTGAGTTTTGAGACACCCTTTATAAGCTCACATATTAAGAGACAATAAGTAAAATATGACGTACACTGTAACCAAGTATGGTTGGACATCTCTTGATATTTAAAGCACGATTTAGGAATATTTAATATGCGGCATGCATTTGGCGACCTCATTGAATAGCCCGCACTCTCCAGCAGAGGCTAAAAACCCCATTAATGATTTTCCATTTAAAAAGCTTCGATTTTTCAAAACTCCATCTGCCAATTAATACTTAAATATAGTCTTTCGATTCGTATTCAATAACAAAAATACACACTCTGGGGCATGATTCAAGGCCAAGTTTATCCGACTATACAAGTAAGTTTCTAAGTAAAAGCTGCACTCAATGCTTTTAAGTCTTAAGACCTCTTAATAAAATTGACCAAGCCGAGTGTCGGAAATACAAATATGTACTATTAATCAACTAATTCTTGAAAAAAAACAACAATCTAACCACTTCAATCGAACAGGCAAGGTTTCGCACACACAACGAAGGTAGGTGAAGAATGGTAGTTATTTGTATATCTGTTGGTCAAGATGGTGATGTAATAGCACAGGCTATACATAGTACATCACAGAAAGCACATACAGCGATTACTGGAGAATCTCTTACGTAAACCGGCATTAGATACATTAATAGGTAGGTACCTTCTAAAAAAAACAAAACATCAACACATCTGCCAAGCGACTGGTGGGTAATTAAGTTTGCGCAATATTTGTGCTATACGCTACTGCAGGCTCCCTGAATGTATATTTCACACATCATTAATGCACATTCAACTACTGACATGATGCTGCGACTCTTAATTTGAGATGTAGATATTCGCCGTGAAAACAATGAAAGATTTATCGCCGCTAATTTGAATATATCGCACTCGAGCTGTCTGTTTGACATTTGAACTCAATTGAACTTTGACATTCTTTGTTAGACATTTTCGCCAGTGATTTCCGCTAACGCTTATTTGCGTATTTTAATTAATTTTATGCAATTTTAGCTTTTGTCAATTCACGCTTGGATCTCCATGAAATGTGCCGCAGTTCATTGACACTTGGTCTTGAGATACTGATATGCGAAGGTCACTGCTTGAATGTGATGACTGATGACTTTTGCTATTCGTATTTAAATCAAAGGTTAGTACGAGTACCTACATAAGGTTCTTTTAAATAATATTCTAGACCTTCAGGTGTCCTGGTAGAATGCAGTAGCAGACTCCTTCTTATCGGCAATCAAATTTTCTAAGAGTTACCGATGTTCTTCGACGAAATGTTACCTTCACGTTTTTAACTGCGGAAGGAATAAATTTTGCTTCCAATTACTTAAAATTATTTTCAGTCTCCAGCTTAAATTCTGTGAACTCACAACAGCGCGGCGTGTATTTTGTGGGTTTCAAAGGCGAAAGTATGGTTAAGGCAACGCACCTGAATAATTTAAGGTAAAAGGATATTATCACTTAATTGTAGTTAGAATCCTCACCATCGCCTTTACTGTGAAGAAGTCTTTTTTAATGTTATGACTTCCATATGCAAACACAATTTAACCGTTGAATCTTTTTTTTATAAAACATGCTTTCGTTAAACTTGAGGACATAATTTCCACTCTCACCCAATCGGGTCATTCAATGGGAATAATACCACCGCACTAGCGGAGTTCTCTTCAGCCATCTGCGTATTTCGAGGGAAAGAAAATTGTCGCATTTGATTTCACTCTTAGAAGTCAGGGGTCGAATCGCGTCATCCGTTAACGAGCATTACGTGACGGAATTTGTTTTTGTTTCACATGCAAAATCGACATAATTCCGTGAACGTATAGCTTGTTCACGGACGACGCGATTCGACCCCTGAACTCAGATGCGTATCACATTCCTTTATTCTTTATACCGCTCAAACAGACTCAAACCAGAAAAGCGAGCAACCGCAATTGTTGCCTATTTTTTTCGATTTAATGAAATAAATTTAAATTATAATCATGCTAGATTTTGGACAGTACCTCAGCTCTTGGATAAGGCAGAAAGCTAATTAAAGGCTTAAAATATTACCGAGGTTTGGTGCTCCCTTGAAGTACTATTCGTTTTGTTTTTTCGTAAATGAAAACCTTAGAAATATTTAATTCAAAAACGTCAAAAAAGCAAACGATGAAGCCAATAACATTCTCATTTGAAAAATATGCTTAATTGAAATTTACGACAGGCCAGAGAAGCCTTATGCTGTTTACGAATTTCAGTACCTGAACTTTGAACTGAGTTTCGAATATTTGTTATGGAAGGTACCCCGCCTCGTTATCTATCTCCCACATTTTCAAAGTTTAAAAGTCGTTATACTATTTTTTTATATTTATTTCGGTTTATATAAACCAAATTCCACAATAGTTATTCCTGATTTCTATTGCTAAAGTTATTCAGCGATTTTTACCACGGTGAAGGGAAATAACTCCACGGGCAATAACTTCACCTTCAGTGAGAAATAATTTCACTTTTCTTAGTGAAGTTATTTCCCAACTACAATTTGAGAATTTTGCGATTCTTTCTTTCGTTGCATTATTAAAAAAAAATATTTCCCACTCGAGGTGAAGTTGTTTCACATGTAAAGTTATTGCCCGAGAAGTTATTTCCCTGCACCTCCAATGCACGATTTTAATTATTATTAACGTAGGTAATTCATCTTCTACATCTTCATTGAGTGAAGCGATTGGAATGCATCGACAATCGACAATCTCTGTTCCAATTAAGGATAAATATTGACAGGAACCTAGGTATCGGATGAAAACATAGGGCCTTAGCAATAAACATTTTTAGTCTCGGCTCTAAGTTCACTCTGGCTATATTTTTCATACAAATTTTGCAATTGTGAGCTTTTGCAAATGTAAAGTCGAGACTAAAAATGTTTATTGCTAAGGCCCATAGATTTTATTCGATGGGCACAGGCCATATCTTTTTACCATAAAAAAATATATATATATATTTTATATTTCAGTTAATGATATCAGGGGACAGATTCTGCAAGGCAAAAATGTCGAAACGTTTTCATGTGCACGAACGATTTGCTCTAAGTTGCAGAAGTAAATCGTTCGTGCACACGAAAACATTTGAATGTTTTTTCTTACAGATTGCCGACCCAGGTCAATCGATAATTCAGATAGTTCAATCTCTGAGAAGTCACTAACATTAATCTCTATGGCCCAATATTTTACGACTATAAGCACACCACCAAATCGCTCGTAGACACTTCTTCCTGTTCGATCACAATGATTTACAAAGCGGTTGTCGTTAAATTTGGTTTCAGTAAAAACAATAACCCCTGATGTACAACTAGGCAACATTAAGGTGCGCTCTTTTGTCCTTAGCCCTTTCACATTTTTACATAGGTAGGCTACATCCCTAAGCACGAAACTTTCTCCTTCATTAGAGTTTGCTAAAAGAGCTTAGAGCTATCGTCTGCCTTGGCAGAAGCTGAAGAAATAAAGGCCAAATAGAACCAACCGCAACCATGAAGAAACGTCGCTTCTTGTGCGATTTAGCAAAAATACCTCTTCAAGCCTATTTTGGCTGTCTGTTCTGTCCTGTTAACACATGCACGTTTTTATTTTTTCGCATAATGTTTAAGTTCCACGTGCGTGTTTCTTTTTTCTTAAGCTACGAGTTCTATGTGGGACGCACGATGCTATCCGGATGTAGTGGTACTGGTACTCGTAATACAAGAAAAACCAAAACCCCATTCTAAATTTGTTTGTTCTCTTATGCAACACCGTGGGTGTAAGGAATGTGTCAAACAAATGCAAATCAACACATTTAAATGTTTAAATAGAGACAAAATGTGATTGGAAATGACAGCGCATATTCTGAGCTGGAGCTATTGACGCAGAAACACACTTTTGCTGAATAACCATAATAAAACAAGTGACCTAGCGGTGCTAAATTTTAAATTCAAAGTCAATAATCTTGTCTAAGCTATGATTTGCACAGGTAGCTAGCCGGTAAATGCATTGACAAGGCAATAGATAGGGACAAGTGCATGCATTGAGTGGTAGCTTAACAAATTGAGGTTACGTACACAATTTTCAAATGTCAGCAAATTAAGTTAAAATGTCGCAAGTAGTTGCAAACAGTTTGTTTGCTCTAGTGTACGTGTATACAATACATTTATGAGAGCGTTTACATTTTCATTTCATGATCTTCATCAAGGCCAAAGGAAAATAATTTTATAAGGAACGGGAATGGGGAAGCATTTTTAAATTGCGTATACGACGTAAGAGGTTTTGGATTTGTATAAAATTTCGAACTGAAGATGCTCGTCAATTTTGACATTACAGTGATATTGGGAACTCAAAACAATGGGTTCCGCAGTTTCGTTCGTCTGCCCGTCTAAACGGCTTGACGGATTTAATTACAATTTAGTTTTTTTTTTATCAAAAAAGGCTCTAAAGATTTCAAATCGATATCCATAGCTGATTTTTCCAAAAGCGAATGCAATTTGAACAGCTGATATTGCTGTCAAATAACGCACTAATCCATTCACAGAAGCATATCAATTTCCTTGCATGTTCCATGAGCCGCGTTAAATCTGAGATCTGAAAAAGATTTTTGGTGGTCCCAATGGAAAAGGACATTCACATTAGTTGCTAGTTTTGGAGCTTGGAGGTCTATCGTTTCGACGATATTCGTCTGAAAAGTTACGGAATGAGTGACCGCAGAAAGTGATCCGAATTAAAAATAAGATTGTTTTTTTTGCCAAATGGAACATGAAAAGTGATTTAGATCAAAAAAAAGGATTGATTTTTTTTGCCCAATGAAAAACTACATAAATGTATACGAGGTCACCTCACAATTTACAATTTTGTGTGGAAAATTATTCGAAAATTTTAGCCGATAATAAAAATGATTACTAGTATCCCGGAGCGATTATAAGTTCATTCAATTCAATGAAACTTGAAAAAATTAAATCGAACTAAAATACCTATGATTAAATTCCATTCATTTTTTGTACCATCCACTGTATAAGAAATGCTATTTGTCGTAAATGAATAAAAAATCATATAATTTAATTTGCCTCGGGCTACTTATTAGTTTCTGAGTGTTGCTAAACCTATCAATTAAAATCGATAACTTCTTCCACCCGGAAAATACTAATAGGTATAGGTATTGACGAATTTTATTTTCAAGGTCAATTTATTTATATTGCGTTAATTGACAAGAGATGATATTTCGATTGTAGTTTGTTTTTCTTCTGTTTTTTATTGATTACGACATCGCTGTCTTCAACAATAAAACTCTTCCTTAGATTTTGAGTTGTGCCGAAGCTGGTAGAACAAGTTTCAGCCATTCATCGGAAAGCAATATGAAGAGCTGCAAAACAAAAACTATATCTCCCGATTTAATAATAAACACACACCAGTGTATACTGCATGGAAGGCTTTAGTCTGGGCCGTGATTCTTGGGAGAAAAAAATACAAAATTCTTCTTTCGCAGATACATTTTTACCAGAGGTGGTCTAGCGGATACATTTACACATTCTTTCAACAGGTTTTTGGGGAATTGATATTCAAACGTAATCGGGTTTGCGTATTAGACAAGCACATTATAATTTATAAGAACTAAGATTTTGTGCTGCGTCATTTTGGCAATATTAAGTCGATTTTAAGACAGAATTAGATTATCGGTCGAAGAAATAATAGAACTGCGAAATGTGTATTTGATTGAATTCTTTTTTTTAACATTTTTTCTAAGTCTCCTGTTTGATGGGAGTTTTATGCACTCATGTACCTATCTGCCGCTTTTTCGTAAAGGCCCTATCTACAAAAATTTCATATTTATTTCAAAATGCTGGAGCTTCAAATGCGATAGAAAATTCAAATTTCTAGAAGCCCTAAGTACAAAACATATACATCAATATTTCAAAAAGCCCTAACTGAGATATAGGGCCTTTTATAACACATTGAATAGAGAAAATTTACCCACGTTTTTCTAAAAAGATAAGATATTTTCAAAAGCTTAAAAGCCCTATCTACCCTATTTCCCGAACACCTAACAATCGTTCTTTTGTAACTACATACTTCAAAAAATAAAGCACACATTAAGCATCCAAACAAATTTTTTCTTGCATTTTTCATGTTTTATCTTCAGGTTGCGGAACTAAATTCAGCATTTTCCTCTATATCTCGAAAGTGTGAAAATGTTAGTTAGGGCCTTTACGAAAATACGGGCAGTGTTGAGAATGGATTTCCTTTTTTAAACTGATTCACTTTAACAATTCAAGTGAAAAAGTGTGTACTTTTTAAATGTCAAGATAGCTTCAATCAGCGACAGGCAGAAAGGTTTCTTTCAAAATCACTTTGAGCATTAATATAGTGTAGCGTGGAACCTAAAATGGTGAAGTGTAAACAACCCATTAGTTATCAAACAAGTTCCACTTCCAAGTGGAGAGTTAAGTGAACTAATAAAGGTTTGATTAGACTGTATGCCAAGTGGTCATAAAATGCCAATTTCTGACAGTTCTGTTGTCAAAATATGGTCATACAATGTAATGGGCATATCTCATATGCTCTAATGACCTAAATGCCACATATGACCGGGCTGATTTTGACAGATAAAAATGCCCAAATAGCGTATAGTGTAATCGGACAATAAGCACGAATGCCAGCATAAAGCCCTAAATGCTCATATGCACTTTTTTGAAATTTCGTTAGGGCATCGCTGGCATTTTTGATAGAACACGAATTATTTTGTTGTCATCGGTGTTTGAGTTCGTGGAATTGTGATTTATTTTCATTTTCGTTGTCTTTTTTTGTGGATTATTCAATCTATCATTTGTGTAAATTGTTTAATTGCGTCTTTCTTTCTAATTTGTTCAGGTTTAATAAGTCGTCTTTTAAAGTAAAAAAAACTAAAACCAAATCTTTATGAATTTATTGTATTTATTCGATTTAATAATTTCCACGTCTTTGTTCTTCGACTCTACTTTTCGGAATGACCCGGTACGATGTCGCTGCCCGAATCGTCTATATGTTGATCTCCCTCTTTTCGTATTGTCGTTTCAGTTCGACCATCCTGACTTTCTTCGTCGTCCTCGTCGAAGTCGAGATCTAGTTCGATCCAACGTTTCATTCGATCCGCTGACCATATCGCGCAGTAAGGCTTCTGGGTTCTCGGTGCGAACGGCATATCGGCCACCTGATATCTATCATGCGGCAGTACAGCAGTAACACAGTAAGGTCCCCGATATCTTGCTTCAAGCTTCCTTGACGTTCCGGTTGCTGCAATTCCATCATTCACGGACATCACTAGGTCGCCGACTTTGTACCTTTTTGCTTTTCGGTGTTTCTGGTCGTGAAGCCGTTTTTGAGACGCTTGTTTCCTTTCAGTTGATTCTGCTCCTTCATTACGGGTATCCTCGAGGTTGGCGACTGTTTGGTTTAAGTCCACACCATGGGCTAGGGCGTCTCGTAGGGGATCACGAGGAATATAACCCATTAGAAGCTGATGAGCCGTCTTTCCGGTGGTTCCGTTATATGTATTATTAATTCCCCATTGTACAAATTTAACCTTCTGGTCCCATTTGCTCTCTTCTTCCACAGTCGCTAATAGAGCATGTAGGATGGTCCGATTATACCGCTCAACTTGGCCATTTGCCCTTGGGGTTTTCGTCGCATTCTGGATATGTTGGATAGAGTGGTTTTTCATGAAATCTTCAAATGCATGTGACGTGAACGAAGATCCTTTATCAGTTATCATGCGTCGAGGTGAGCCAAAAGAGAAGAAAACATCGGTGAGAAAGTTAAGAACGGGTTTCGTTTGTGTGCTCGGGAGGGCCTTCATGATTATGTATTTGGTAAATGCATCCACGAGTACAATGAGGTAGGTATTGCCCTTTGTAGACCTAACGAAAGGCCCCAGATGATCTACATGCAGAGTGTCGAAAGGCACACTTCCTTTATCGATTGTGTGTAACTCCCCACGTGGTTGGACTTCTCTTTTATTGTAGGCACACTCGACACATGCCTTTAAATATTTTTGTACAAATTGAGTCATCCTTGGGAACCAGTATCGAGCCCGTAGATGCAGCATGGTTTTTTTTTCGGAGAAATGCCCCATCAGATCGTGGCTGTTTCGTAGGACTCTATTTCGAACCCCTTTTGGTATGAAGAGCCTGAGCTCACCGTCCACTTTCCGGTAGATCCTTCCGTTCTGAAGAGCATAGTTTAGGTGAAGTTGCTTCTCAGTTTCATTTTTCGGGGGGTTTTGTAGACAAGTTGCGATTTCCGCAATTTCTTTGTCCTGCAATTGTAGTGAGTAGAGCCAGTCAGGTTCGTCTATGCTAATTTTTAGTACGTTCATATCTACCATTTTGGGTGACAGTGCCCTTTCACACGGGTTTCTTGACAGGGCATCCACATGTGCCATTTGGTTCCCTGGTCGATGAGTTACTTCGAAATCGTATTCCTGCAATCGCAACCACCACCGAGCGATTCGGGGAACAATCTCTTTTTTCTTCATTGTCGTTTTTAAGGCTTGGCAGTCGGTGACAATTAAAAACCGTTTCCCAAGTAGGAACTGTCTGAATCGACTAGTAGCTTCGACCACCGCAAGCGCCTCTAGTTCATAGCTGTGGTAAACCGATTCTTCCTTCGATGCTCTTCGGCTATAATAAGCGACGGGGTGCAAGTTCCCATTTTTGCGTTGAAGTAGTACTCCCGCAACGCCCTTGCCGCTAGCATCAGTATGCAATTCGTGTTCAGCGTCTGGATCATACAACGTGAGAACCGGTTGGCTAACTAGACAATCCTTTAATTTATCGAATGCAGCTTGTTCCCCTGGGCCCCATACAAATTCCTGGTTCTTTTTAGTCAGGTCGGTGAGTGGTGAGGCGATCAGAGAGTAATCTTTGATGAACTTTCTGAAGTAGCTAGTGAGGCCAATAAATTGCCTCACCTGGTGTTCATTTAAAGGTCTTTCGAATTCTTTTACTGCTACGGTTTTGATTCTGCCAGGTTGAATGGTACCATTCTTGACGACATGCCCAAGGAACTCGATTTCCCTTTTGAAAAACTCACATTTTTTCAAATTCAGTGTCAGATTTGCTTCTTTAAGTATCGTCAGGAACCTTTCCAGTTTGTTCATTCCATCTTCGAATGATTTTGCGGGTATTACAAAATCATCCATATAGCATACTATCCGGTCCGGTAGCATTCCTTGTTTTATGGTTCGCATCAATTTCTTAAAATATGCTGGTGCATTTACTAGCCCGAATGGCATAACTTTGAACTCGAACAATCCATCCGGAGTGATAAAAGCTGTGAACGGTGTGTGTTCTTTTTTAATCGGTATCTGGTAATATCCTGACGCCAGGTCGAGTACTATGTAATAGTCGAACCCTACTAGGTTGTTAAGTTCCTCTTCGACAAGTGGCGCAGGAGAATTCACCTTTTTTGTGACTCGATTAAGCTTGCGAAAGTCTACGCACATACGGTCGTCCCCATTTTTCTTTTTAACTAGAACAACAGGAGCGGCGAACTCAGAGTCGGATTCCTGTATGATGTCAGACTCCAACAATGTCTTTATCATAGAGGTAAGTACTTCTCGTTGGGCGTAAGGTACCTTGTATGGATGTTGCGAAATCGGTTCATTTTTGCTAAGCTCTATCTCCATTTCAACTAGAGGTGTTCGCCCGAGTTCGTTTTGATTCATTGCCATGCATTTTCGGAATTTATTGAGCAACGAAATAAGATCTTTCGACTCGAACTCGTCATTAAATGAAAGATCGGCTGCAGTTATTTTTGAGTAGACATCTTTTGTAGCTGCATTTGTATCTCTTTTCTGGACAGTTAGAACGTTGCCCTCCTTGGATACCACACACTCCGGATCGTTGAGAACATCTTTGCCTATCAGGATCGGTTTGGAGAGGCTTTCGTCCAATACCACTACGGCACTGATTGAGAAGCAAGCGTTGTCGATTATTATGTCACAGGTTATTTGGCCTAGGGCAGGGCATTTTCCACCTCCGAATCCATGTAGAGTAACGTTGCATGGCCTGACTAATAGTCCGGTCTCCTTGACAACAGTTTGTGTGACTACAGTTTGCTCGCTACCGGAGTCAATAATTGCGAAATATTCCTTGCCATTGATGGACACTCTTTTATCGTAACAGTCTGATGTCTTTTGCTGTTCAATGATGTTTATACGAACGTGTTTGTCTGTCTGTTTTTCGGTTTTTGTCGGGATGCGATAATTATGTTCTTTACCAGTCATCCAAGACCTTTTCCTGCTCTCGGTGCATTGCCGGGAAATATGCCCAGTCCTATTACAGTTGTAGCAGATCGTCGGGTTGTTCCGTGGGGCCGGTGGTCGATTACGCCAGCCTACCGGTTCGCCAAGTTGCTGCCGTCTTGGCCTATATTGTTGTCCACTAAACGTAGGTTGGTTGACGTAGACTGGTTTTTGTAATCCACCACTTGACAATTGAGGACCCCGTAAGCTTCCACGAATGTTCTCACACCATTTTATTTTTTCGACGAGTTCGGCAATATCACTGAAGTTTCCTGCCCATAAGCTTGAACTGAGTTGTGGATCGTTCAAGCCAGTGAGTATGTACTGCATAATTGTTTTGTCTGGTAGGTGGATTCTCTTCCCCAACATATTAACTTCGAAGCAGAAATTTTCTACAGACTCGTTCGACTGTCTAATCCTTTTTGCCAGTTGTTGGTGGACCTCAATTTCATTGAGCTGTTGTGGGAAACTAGTCTTAAGTCCTCTTGCTAACTGACCCCACGATACCGATACTGCTTGTGTAGTGTCATACCAATGTCGAGCCGGACCTTGCATTCTGAACCCGGCCGCCATTAGGAGAGCCTTCTCATCCCAGTCGTAAAGTTTCGTCAACGCCTCCACTCGACTCACCCAGCATTCAGCTGACATTGAGGACATGTCTTCCGGCGAAAATATTGGTATTGTATCCGCAATTTCCCTGACAGTATAATTTAGTCTCTGTCTGCGCATCCCTGCCTGAGTTGAGTCAGCGGTGGCTTCCAATCTTTTTAATTTTTCAGCAATTTCTCGTTCCTTTTGAATAAGTTTTCTTTCTGTTTCTAGGACGCATTTCTCCCGCCTGATGATGTCCCATTCTCTCTCCCTTAGCATTTGATCGTCCACCGGTTCTATGTCGGATATCGTTGATGCTACATTTTCGCCTTCGACGGTACAATTCGTTTCGGGTACCACTATATGTATCTCGCTTGACCCAGGTTCCGATCGTTGCGAAGCATTACCATCTACTCCTTTGTCGTGAGCTGTTATCCGGTTGAGTAAAACCCTCTTGGACCCTGTCGTTGGAAGCCTTCTGTTCTTCAATTCGCTCTGGAGTTGTTTCACACCGAGCTTGTCCATTCCAATCTATGAAACAATTAAACATATTTATTAGAACATAAATCGGTAAGTGTGTAGATGGTGACCACTTTCAGCTGGCTACTCTGGCCGAGCAAAAGGAAATCACATTTTAATCACCCCTATCGGGAATAAAATTTCCCCGGGAATGCTTCCTATTCAGCAATCTGATTTACATTGCTGACAAGGGAAACATTTCCATCGGAATCCATTCCCGATAACTCTGTATAACTTTACCATTTACATATTTGCGTCAACTGTTCTAGAGAAGTATTTTGCCAAACTTAACTTATTACCAGAGGAAGTACTCTTTGTCTCACCCAGCGTGAACAAGGTTCGGGGACACCCAAGCTTACTATGCCTGCTTCAGAACAAATATATTAGGTAACGTGGCAACTCTGTAAAACTCACTATAGCAGCGCTGAATGCTGAATTATACCTATCTCTCAATTGCCGTCGCAATCAACAACCATATTGGTGTCCTTTTCTATATTATTACTTCTCACCACTGTCACATTGCACACATGAAGCACCTTTCCGTTTACCGAAAATGTACTAACTATATGCTTGTCACATCATACCACTGTAAGTAGCGTTCTCCTAGCAACAATTGACACTATTTATGTTTTCAATTTCTATACCACTTAATATGCATTTTCATATTTTCTTTCGTCTAGCTTCTCTCCTACGACAACACAGTGCGTTCGCAACAAGAGCTGAGCAGGCGCCTTTTCGTATGCCGAAAATGCGTTATCTCTCTCATGTACACTATAAATTATGGTTTGCCGCCACTATTCCCATCATGTTCACTCATACTAACGCATGCGCTTACTTAAAAGCCATTGTTATATGCGCGTCTGGCCAGTCGTCGCCACACGCCTTCATACGTATACAAATACATATATATCTCTATATATATATCGACCACCAAATCAATATTCATGATTCATTAGAAATCCATAAATTTTATATCATATTCTGTATGTTCAATTAATATTATTTCCCGTATACTCACTATTTCGTAACTCAAACTTATTCAATCTCAGTTCATTTATTCGGCCCCACCAAATGCAACAACTCTTTATCTTTTCGCTTTTCACCTCCGATTTATTATACTTAACTTCGATAGCTGCGTGGTATCCCACTTCTGAACTTTAAAGTAAAAAAAACTAAAACCAAATCTTTATGAATTTATTGTATTTATTCGATTTAATAATTTCCACGTCTTTGTTCTTCGACTCTACTTTTCGGAATGACCCGGTACGATGTCGCTGCCCGAATCGTCTATATGTTGATCTCCCTCTTTTCGTATTGTCGTTTCAGTCTTGTCTTTTTCCAGTAATTGTGTTAATGTATACTTTTTTCCTGTTGTGAAATTTTGTTTGTGTAGAAATTGTTTGCTATCTATTTGTACATTTTTGTAAATAAATAAATATTTTCAACTTCAACTTTTTGCTTTGTTTTCATTTACAGCATTACCCCACTACAATATTTGATAATAAATAAAAAATGCCTTAAATGACCATTGAGGCAAATATGACCATATTGGTAATTTTGGTCATATAGTCTAATATACAGTTTTGATAATCCTGACATTTTGGTCATTTGACAGCTAATGCGGTCATTTGCGTATTGGCATTCATATGCATAATTGGCATACAGTCTAATCTTAGCTTAACTCTAGAACCATCAAGTTTGTTCGGGAAGAACCGGGGTCAACTAGAAGTTTCCCGATAGATGGCGAGCGGATATAAAAAGGCCGGTTTGAGAACAGGGGGAGAGAGAATTTTTAAGCAGTGATAGGTATAGTAATCGGTTGTGAAGATAAATAAGTGTAAAGTAATACAGAGTGATTTGTTTAAATCGTTTGGGAGTTGTTTTAAGAGATATTGTTTTGAAGTGAACTATTAGCATAATCCATAAAATAAAAGTGATTTTTTTTAGAATCTTTAACAGAATGGCGTTTTATCTTTTCGAATCCCAGCTCGGATGTAACAATATTAAAGACCTACATCAGCTGACGTTACCGCTATATGTTTGGCATGTCTAGCTTTATTTTTACAAACAGTGAGAATTTATCACTGTTTCGTGGATTTATTGGGGGCAACATCCATATAGGACATTCGGTTGTGAGAGTGTTTCGCCGTATGGAATGGTCAGTTTTTAAACATCAAAGTTGTCGCCTTGATGCAGCAGTGACCTAGTATTAAATTTTTACACAAGCTTTATTTAAAACATTTTTTGCAATGTGGTTCAATTCCTATAAACGGACTTTTGCAATAGACCGGGTAGAGCGTCACTGCGGGGGAATCATCCTGATGTCAGTTGTGGCGATGATGCTCTGACTACTTCAGATCAACTCCATCACTCCAAAACAGTTTTATTTGCTTCCTAAAAGCAGAAACATGGAAAACATTGTCCTGATTAAAGAACCTTGAATCAATAAAGTCGAAGTTGAAGGATCTGCTACCCCCAACTTCATTCTTTTCTGCGAGAGAAATGTAAGCGGCTTATAAGCCTGTAGCCTTGCAAAGAAACCACTAAATCTACTCTCTAATTACAGCGATCGTAACAGGGGGATATGTAGTTTGAAAGTAGGATTCCTGAACATCTGGTTCACTTTAGATTACCTGGCTCACCCTGCGGAGTGGAAGTATCTAGTGAACACTCCTTCTTAAATCACATGTAGGAATATTTGGTTTAAAATACATCCCTCCAGGCCCGAGACCCAACCTGTCTTCAGGAACTATACCGAAAGACCGACTGGTCAAAATATAGAAGAAGAATTTAAAAAAGACCTCTAATAACAGAACCCCGCTTTCCCCTATTTATTTTTGTAACAGAAAAACTAAACAGAGGCTCTCAATCTCGCAAAATCTGTTTCGCGCCCATTAAGGTGGAATCAGAAGATTTTGTCACGTATAGGCCAAGCGATCTTGCGGAAAAGCCGACTAAATCTCACAAATGCCATCAATATTAACAATGTCACAACAGCAACACACATGAGTGCCATTCACTTCAACATCTTCTGTAAACTGAATTTCTTTTTGATTCGCAGGAAGCCGCAAGACTTCTGATTGCAAATAATGGCCCCAACAAAACTGGTAAATGCGCCATTTGTATGAGCCCATGCTTCATCTAAACAAATATGTGCAAAGTATAAAGTGTGGTATGCTGTAACACAGCAAAAGCTTGTGTAGTAAACTGCCTCACCAAGCACCGAGACCGACTGTTGACCAACTTTTATCTAAACACACGAATGACGTTCAGCGAACTTTTGCTTATGCTTAGAATGGCGCTGGCGATAGATTCGTTCAAGAATGCAAATCCGAACAAACTCGTTTCTTGCAGCTCCTATCTATTTCTGCAAACTATTTTGAAATAGGTACTCGTATACCTAGTTTTGTAATAGCTAGTGACTCTGCAGGTGTGCTACACCACCTTGTGGTCACACTCTAACTGATATTTGGACGCGGGGGTTTGAAAACGGGATTATTGCATTGGAGGTATTACATTGCAATTGAAACGCATACAATTATGCATCAATCCTACCTGACCTCCATGGATGAACATAAAACTACGATAGTGTCACAAGTTTCAAATAAAAACTCTCATGCAGCGGCAGCAACAAGTCAATATCACACCTTTGCAGGTAATTTAGTGTAAGACTTACCTTAGTAACTCAACTGCGGCACAGCAGGATGAACAACACAGCAAGGTTTAGTACCGCTCTTGAGGAAAATGGCTTACGTTATGATTTACGAGTACCTAACGTGTTATTCTCACAATGATATAGCAGTTATGTAGGTCGAGTAAACGTGAGGGAGTGAACTTCATTGCCAACAACATCGGCTAACAGCCAACAAGGGCATGACAATGGGTCCACATTTACCTAAGTGGGGTGCTGCAGGGCTTGCAGGACTCTTACTTTGGAACGGATTCTCTATTTACAAAATCTCCTCCTCTTGATATTGATAATGAATTGAATGTAGTCACAGGTGCGGACAGAGAAAATATCCTTACACACTGCAACTGTCCACACATCTTATGTTTCAGAATAATTGAAGTACCTTCGATGTTTTCCCACTTCAACTATGTTTAATAAAATACGCATTCATTTCATATTCTATCAATGTGCTAAGAGATTTTCATCTCCGATTCACCGCCACCAATGCGATGTCCTTTTGATTCGTTGTGATTTATTATTATTTTGCATAAATTCCAGTCGAAGTGTGCCTGTATTTAATTGAAATCCTTTCACCGTTAAAATGGATAAGTACCATGATGCATTCACCTCAGAACAATACTCACCTACATAAGATATTTTTATATTATAAAAAACAGAAAAATATTTGCATTCGGGTCAATCGTCATTGCTTTCATAAGCTAATATGTCTGGCACTAACTTTAAAGTGAATTCATTTTTTTGATTGAGTGCACAGTGCTGGAATCGATGTGCGATTTAATTAATTCTGAGCAAGTTCATATAATTTATGTTAATGCATTCATAAAAATGCATCAATTTTGATAGAATTAAATTAAACCTGCTTTGAAGGATGCTTTACAGTTGGATTCTGATCCAGTTTTTAATGTTGACAGAGCAGCGATTGGTAAAAAAAGATAAATTGAATAAATTTGGTTATATAATTTATCTTAGTGTGCAGTGTTATGAAATATTCTATTCGATTTATTCGAATTAATGACAAAAGCAATTGGGAATTTTCATTAGTTTCTGACAAATTGATGTCACGTGCTGGTGATGGGATGGCATCGAAAATATCGTCGCCCTGGTAATATGGAGGTCTACCGGGCAGAGCGATACATACTGAGACTCCCAACCAGAGGTAAGGTTTACTTTGCAATATACTTTGGCTCTAAAGTAGGTAAACCTTGGGACTGGTTATGTGTATAGTGCTGGTTGAAAAGTTGTATCACCTAAGGCCTGTTCCCGTACTTCCACGTATCTCATAAAATCTGCGAAATCGGTAAACTCCTAGTAGTCCTTTTCTATATTTATTTTATTTAAAATTAAATTCTAACGTTGTAGCGTGAGTACAACAATAAAGGTTTAAGAACATACATATTTAAAAAGTTGCGATATCATTAAAATGAGCATTGTTAAGAGACAACTCGTTTTGAACGTGATGCGAGGCTCTGTTGGTGCAATCCATTATCCGACCCACGGTCTCGAACCAGCTATTGAGCACACACTCCCGAATGCATGTAACAGAAAAATCAACAATCCCAGTGAAACGATCAATCCTAGCAGTCATAAGGCCGCTATTTACTAAGCGCGTGATATTTTCTTCGCAACTCTTCAACGATGTCCCAATGAGTTCTGCCATTTGGACTAAACTGATCCTTGAGTAGTATTTGGCAATGGTTAGGATGTTCTTGAAAATAAAAATCCATAATTATTAATTCAAGTTCCATGGAATAAAAAGATTTTCTTACGTGCTCAATTATCCGAAGATTCAAATCAGTCAAGCATTTTCTCGCAAATCGGGTATTTGGTTCCATTACCTTGGATTGGTTTAAGGCGCCTTGGAATAGGTTTTGCACTGCGGTCATTGCAACTAGTTCTTTTGAAGTGAGAAGTTTTAGCAGATCACTGCAAGTGAATACAAGGATTAAAAGTGGAAAAATTAATCTAATTTAATATCAAGATAACATTCAAGTTCACTCACCATACAATCGGTTCCTTTTCGAAGCCCTGATCCTTCTGTAGAACCTCAGCGAATGCAATCTGTTCAGGGCACTTTGGAGCGAGTGCACAGAAAATCGCCGAATTGACTATCATCTTGGCTTGCGACTCTTCACTAAGGCTCTTGCATGCGGACAGAATCTGGTAGTAGTTGCTTGTCTTTAAGTACGACGAGCCACGCTCTAGCTCAATTTTCATGTCATAATACTTTATCTTTAGATCCTCGTTTTCAGGATCATTGTAAAATTGCAATTGAATTTTCTTCGAGAGAATCAGAGCCTTGTCGGGCTGTTCAGATTCTATCAACAAACGCATCTGCAAGAGGATGAATTCGACCTGAAAGCGAATGCCGTCCGTAACAAACAACTTCGTGCACAACAAAAATAAACATCTACCAACCTTCTCTCTCTGCTTCAAAGATCCGTAAGCCTCAATTTTTAACTCATTGAGAACTTTGGCAGCTTCCAAAATCTGACCATCTGCTTCAAACAGATTTGCGAGCAATTTGGTAACTTCGACATGTTCCCGCTCCAAGCAGAGTCTACCATCGCAAACCGAACGGAGGGTCTTAATTAAATTACAGCGAATGTCCTTATGGGGAATTCGTTCCAAGCTCTTGATTGTATCACGGACTAATTTTTGGGCGGAGGTCTCAATGCAAAAATGCTTTCCCACAATAAATGAAATCGATTCACCCAAGGCTTTCCACTCCTGTTGCTCGATACAAAGATTTATGATTTTATCCACTACACGACCGTGTGCTTCTATATCGTTTTCCTAAAGAGATTCGTTAGATAAAATGTGATTTAAAACTGTACAAGGAAGATTTGACTTGCATTTCTCGCAATTTTCTCCTCATGCATGAGCATATGAAGTCCTTCTTTGAAATCCATATTCTCAACGAGCGATATTGCTTTGTTTGCAGTGTCGAAATGGATTTAAATCGATACTTGATTGGAATTTTCAGTTTCAGCGGTACCAAAATTATTTTCGTTTGTTTTGCGAATATAATTTGTTTGAACAAAATAATATTTGAATTTTTTCTGACAGCAGCTGAATTAGTGTGTGCGTTCCACGGTCCATTAAACCAGCTTTGTTATCCTACAAGTTTTTTTGACGTTTGAGCAATAAAGATAGCCCATCTGACGTTTATAGCCGTAAAAATCTAGTCAAGAATTTTGTGACTGACGCTGAATATTGCGTCGACATTTAAAGAAATCAAAGCTGATGTACCACAAGGCCAAGGCAGTATGCTATATACAGTGCTCTCTCTAGGGATGAGAATTATTCTCGAATACTTTTTTTTGACACCAGACGTGTTTTTTTTAACTTCGATCTCAGCAAAGCAAAGTAAAGTAAGATTTTCAGCACGCGATTACTGTAAGTCTCGAAGTGTCAAGTAGAGCGTAGTTGTTGTAATTGCGTGCTGAAAATCCTACTTTGCTTTGCTTTGCTGAGACCCAAGCTCAAAAAACACGCCTACTTTCGTAGTGAAACATTTTTTTTCAGCTGTCAAAAAGATTTGCTCATTTCGAACATAATATCCTCTGAATAATTATGTGACATTTTCGGTTACTTTGAATTTGGTAAACTGTTTCGAACGAAATAATACACAAAATTTTATTAATCTAAAATTCTAAAACATCATAATTATTTAGCGAACGACATAAAAAATCAAAATCCAATAGGTACCTACTTTGGAACTTTGGTTTATATTTTACAACAGAGCTGCCTCAAATTTTCCATCAAATTAGCTTAGAACTGAGATAGGTTGCTGCACTTGCTTGAAAAAAGTTTTCTTGCAGCCGATAAAGTAACCAAGTTTGGTCCATGTTTTGGGACAAATAGTGGGACGGTGGTTGTCATTCTATTCACAAACCTACAAACTTGAGAAGATGCATAAATACATTAATCTAATACACCAACCGATTTAAAAAATTTCATTGTTCTCCTAGTGAATCTTTAAAAATGTTAGATTTTATGTTTGTTGGACTAGGTTTGAATTCTCGTAACGCGCCTCTTGACTTTAAGAATCTATCAAAAAACAAATTCTGAATTTAATTTCGAGATCTTACCAGAATATACCATTTTGCAAACTCAATCTTTTCAAAGATGGCATATCTTTTTAGTTTACACGTAAAAAAAAACTTGTAGGATACAAAGCAGAGGACGAATCGCGACATCCGTGAGTGAGCTATACGTTCACGAAATTATGCCGATGTTACCTGCACACGAAACAAAATCAAATTCCGTCACATATTGCTCGTTCGACCTCAGATTTTAAATGGTCAGAACAATCTTCATGGATGGCACACAATCATCATTACTTCCGTTTTTAATGAAACCTTCAATTGGGCAATTTTCTTCTTCCTGATGTAGTTTGCACTTTATTATAAACTTTTCAACAGTTAACAGTTAAAAAAGTTGTACTACAGCCAACAAGATATTTAGCTGAACCTTGGTTCACCGGGACAAAAACGTTCGGGTAGGTATCAGTTTAACCTCTACCTCGTCAAAGCGTCAAGTCAAGCCAAGACCAGAAGTCCCTATAAGTTAGGCGCAATATACCCATTTTTAAAATATTTTTACTACGAACACATAACGCAAATAGTTTCCTACTGATTTATTTAAATATTTTTATTTGTTTATGCTTGTACAAAAAAATTGTTAAGAAGGCACACAACGGTTTTATTTCCATTATCTCTCAATTTAGCGGTCGTTTTTAATAAGTCCGAACGGCCTAGATTTACATAAATAGGAGTGAGACTTAAATACATAATAGATACTATACATTTCTTGCCTCCTTGAAATTAAATAAAAAGGAGGAGAAATTCGAAAAGCATTCGCAATGTCATTACAAACACTACAACAACGAATTGCCGTTAAAAATCAATCAAAATCAAAACCGCCTAAACTAAACAAACTGTTCAATGGTCTCGTCGTAGTAACGCACGTTGCATGTCTTGGACGTTTTTGTGCACTTGCAGCTCTTGCCCGAAGGAGATTTCCTGTTGGCCAAACAAATGCGTGCATCCGGGCATCCGCCGTTGTTAATCTGACATGGATTCGAAACCTGTGGACATGATTCCTCTACAACTGTCATGCCGTACATTTTGTGGCTTCCAAATACCGGGGTACGCATTCCCTTCTGACGTTTGCCATAGATATCAACACTTTCCAGCTTCTTTCTGTTGTTGGCGAGAACATAACAAAACATGTGATTAGAAGGGGACTATAGACATTGGTTTGTGACTTACGTAGTCCAATCAGTCCAATAGAAGCTACTCTCCGTGCTGGCCAGTCCGAATGGATATGACAAATCCGATGCCACTGCCCTCACTTGCTTCGAGTACGAATCAATGCACTCGATTTTGTGGCTACCAGCATCAGCGAAACACAACTCGCCACTATCCTTAAGCACTACCAGAGAATTTGGCAACACAACACTTGGCTTGGCGAGGAGAATCTCCCGTCCGGTACCATCTAAGTCGGCCATTTCAATTTTCGGTGATTCACGATTCCAATCAGACCAGTAGAGTTTCCTGGGGAAACGATTGTGAAATCAGGATGTCTCTCGTCGACGAAAAAGAAAACACAAATCAACGCACAAGGATATACTTACTCTCTGTACGGGTCAACAGCAATGCCCCGAGGATTGACCAAATATTTATTCACCAAAACAGTTCTCATCGTGGGATCCTCCAAGTTGGCCACCTCTATCGTGTCCTTCACCGAGTCAGTCCAATAGATACGTCTGGATACCGAATCAATTGCTATTCCCTCCGGTGATTCGATATCTTCAATAAGGAACCATGGGTGGAAACAACAGCAGAAAGGGATATTTGATTAAAAATCAAATACTCTCAAATGGTGCACGCTTACCCTCTGTTATGAATGGTCGGCTATCCGTGCCGTCGTATTTCGCACTGATGATTTTCTTGGCCGAGATATCGCCCCAGTATACACGTCCTTCGACGCAATCCTTGTCCAAGCCGATTGCCATCGATGCTACCGAAATGGGACGACCAAACTTGCCATTGAATGGTACACGCACGATGACGACACCCTGACTTATCAACAGGAAACCAGAATCATGAGTTGGCCTCTCACGGCAGAGGGTGCCATTGCCCAGATATCCTGCAGGGAATAAGTAGAATGATAGATGTTCGTTTTCGAATTGGAATGGAATTTTTGTTAAGTCAAAGGGATCAGGATTTTAGATTTCGAGTCGCAGGCATGTAATATGTATTGATGTGTTAATGGGGTAAGAAGTTGAGCAATTAAATCTCAGTTTCCTATAACTGGGTTTTTGCTTTTGATTATGTTAATCACACGGAAATGTTTGCGGTATTCGCTCTAAATTTATATATATTGAGAAGCATTCTAAGGACAGCAATACTCTCGGGTAGGTATTTTTAAGAAATTCGTGAGGTAGGCGTAGTTTGTGTTTTCTCGAGACGAACCCATTAATTACTTAGCCACTGCATCTACCAGAATATACGAAAAGGTAGACTCGTTGTTATGACAATGAAATGACAGTTTCAACTTGAAAGACGACATCAGCAGCCGTGTTTCTACTCGCAAACTTTGTCACACCGAACAGAAATTTTGTCAATGAAACAGCTGAGTTAAGGAGTTGAAAAGGAAAAGACAAATATGTGATCGTTGCTGCTACGGTCGCTGCTGCTTTTGTGGTTGCTCTCGCTAATACCAGCAACAATCAAGATGTCTGTTGGCGGGTGCGTTGAACGAGTTTCGTAACACCCGATGCTTGGTCTAGTATGTATGCGGAAATCATCGTATTCATAAAATCATTGCGAATCCAACTAATAACACAATATGATCAACTGATTCTTGGTTGCCGTTGTGTGACTGACGAGTTAAAAGCCACCGATCCATCTAGCTTCTGCGTTCGGGGTACCTGCATCTAGTCCGAGACGGCATAGAGAGATCCGTTTGTAATGCCAACAATTTTTGTTAGTTAAAATGAACCCATGTATCAAAATCTTTGATATGAGAATGAAATTGTTGGCAATGATGTAATAAAATACTTATGGAGAGAATATTTTTCTCACGCCTGATTCTTGAAAATTTAAAAACCAGTTCTTGTTAACAAAAATAATATTTGAACCAAGAACTTAATTTTAAAAAAATTTCAAAGTTCTTCGCTTAACAATCTTTATTTTTCTGTGTGAATGAGAACGTTCAAGTATCTACTTTAAAAAGTCTGACAGCTGGTTGACATGCAATGGTTGTTCTACCCATAATTATAGATACGTAAAACGGAAATAAAAAAAGGTTTGGGCGACCAACATGTCTGCAATCACTGGAAAACGTTTCTATTTCTTTTTAAAAACATGTCAAACAAGATGGCCGACCGAATACGCGTGACATATTTTTGCGGGTAAGGTAATGCTGTCCCTTTCAGTCACACGGCTATTTAGTTTTGGATATCTCTTTAATCTTCCGTGCTAGAAAGTGCCCAAACATATTTCAGCTGTTCTTGGCCACTGTGGCGTATACTTTCTATTTTAGACGAACTCGACGAATTGTATGCTTTTTGTGTTCTTTGTAGCAACTCATCCGAATTTAGTTCAAGTAAGCCTACTGAAGTTTGACCAACTGAAATTTGGTCAATGACAATTAGTGTGTTGCTAAAACATAAATAAGAACTGCACATCTATTATGCGACATTAAGGATAGACTTGTCTCAAATTTTGCCACTTGCGCAATAAATTTGCTATCAGAATTGTTTACTTTTGACATCTGTTATAGTTTGAAATCTGTGTACCTTTCGTGAATCAATCTGGGGAGTCCACGTCATGAATAAATTTCTGATTGGAAATAAACTCGCCAAATCTATATCCTGCACTCTCTGCCTGATGGTTAAATTCAGATGGAAGCCGCCTCAAAATTACAAATGTGAAGCAAACTACAAGTCCCCAATGTTATGCAGTGAATACTTCAAGAAACCAAATACAGTAGAGCTTCAGAAGAACATCTTTCCGCGCCCAATTGCTTGCGACAAGAATGCTGGATATTTAAATATTCTAACCGCCCTTGCAATTTCCTTATATCTGTACCGTCTGTTGCGCTCGTACATGAACAAACGTCAACAAAAACAACCTATGCCCAAGTCCAAGCGAATAAAAGAGAATTCAAAGAAAAATTATATATAACCCCTCGTTTTACTTACCCGGATTGCATACGCAGGCGATTCCATTGTTTACCGACTGACACTTGGCGTTCGGATCACAAAGGGTTGGGGTATTCTGACAGTTTTGTTCCTCGATACAGAGGTACCCATCGCCATAGTATCCAACGTCACAGATGCACTCAAATTGAGCGTGGTCACTAGAATATGTGGACAGTCAAAAGAAACAACTCCACTTATAGGAGGCATCATCAAACTCACGTTCGGGAAGGCTCACAACTGGCGTGCACACCACAGGTATTCCTCACTTTACACGAAGTCGGTCTGCTCTTGCACGAACTGACACCATCCCCAGCATATCCCTCCATGCACTCACAATACTGGACACGTTGCTTGGGATCCCATTTGCACATGGCATTGTCAGCGCAATAGGTTCCGCCGCACATACCGGCCGGCACACAAAAGTCCGACAAGTCACGTTCGTATCCTTCCGTGCATTGGCACACGCCTTTGTCGCAGTATGCCGACTGACCGCAGTCCGTATCTGAGCGACACTCGGGAGCCAGTTCACAGCGCAGACCATCGCCTTCGTAGTGTCGCTCACACTGGCACTCGGATTTGCCTATTGACTCGTTGTACTCACAGGTGGCATGCAGACCGCACAAATCGGGATTCTGTAATGATTTAGGGATTTAAGTACAAGCGAAATAGAAAATCACTCATCCAGCCTACCGTGGTGCAAGATTCATCAATCTTTGTGCACTTGAAGCCATCACCGGAGAAACCGTGCATGCATATGCAAATATGATGCATTTCCTGCTCGGACCATTCACAGGTTGCGTTCTCATGGCAGGCGTCATCAACATCACACGGAACTATGCGTTGAGGGAATATTAAATGTACAAAAGTTGTTTGCTACAAAGCTGGCCAAACTCTTACCTATATCACTGGCCTTGCCGATTGAGTTCGAACTGATGGACCGACAAATGTTGTCCTCATCGGAGAGATCGTAGCCATCGGGGCAGGTGCATTCGCCAAAGAAGGAACACTGAGGTTCTATTTCGGAGTCCTCGGCTGATAAGAGCACGCATTTGCCATCTTCCCAGATTTCAATTTCAGCACGGCAATTGTACTGACAGGTGAACCCATTGCCATTGTGTCCTTCGCGACATTCGCAGCGGCCTTCTACACAGTTTGCATCCTTTGAACAGCGCTGTGGGAGGAAAATGTTTTCGTTCTTAAAAGGGAAGATGAGACTTGGCTAAAATTATTTTAACTACACATTCGGCATAGTGGTTTGATTTGGAGCCCTTTTGTGTTTTTATTCAAATTCCTTCTAAAATTTAAAGCTAACAATGAAAAAATTGTGCTGTAGCTATGAAACCCTGCCTAAAAGAAATAGGATTGAGGTTTCATTACTTTTGAGTTATTTAACGTGGCAGGGGAGACTAAAAGTAGCATTAATAAAAATATGGCCATATGAAGAAAGTGTCCGCAAATGACATAGCGCCCAACTAATAACAAATTTTAGTTCCGGCTTTAAATTTACGAAAGCTCAAATTTGTGAAATTCGTATGGCAAATAAAGCCACTAAGAACTACTAAAATTTAGAGTCGAAACTAAAAATGTTTATTGGTAAGGCCAAGAAACTAAAATACCGAAAAGATGTGATTTTTTGATTTTTCGAGGTACTTATATCAACGAACGTATATCAGTTTGAAAGAGAAGGCAGTAAATGAAGTCTGCACTTTTTAAAATATATTCATAAAAATTCTGCAATTAAATGCAAAATAACAGAAGACTAGTCTTAACGTCCGAGTCAGCCAAATTTTTGTCTTAAAGATGACAAAGATTCGATCAAAATGTCGGGGCTAGCAAGAAAATTGAAAACCAGCCCGATATCGTGAACGAAGTTTGAAGCCAATCGGCCTATGAAAGCACATTAGACTACAGACTTTTTATCTTACCTGTTTTAAGAAATAAGCTTTTTTTTATTTCGCTTATTTTCAAGCAAAGCGGTATTTTAAACCTGTGTTTTAAGTGATACCAATTTTCTCTACCGTTTTTGTTAAAAAATTTCTTATTACTAGGAAGAGAAAGCAAGTGAGTGAAAAATAAGTATTGACTTTAAATTCGCTTATAATTCCCAGAAATTCGAGAAGTCAGCGTCTTTTGCCGCTTAGCCTCGGATGATCTTTTTAGGAACTGTTTCGTTTGGTGGTATTAACTTAGGTCCCAACACGTAACCTCCAACTTAACAACTTCACACTAAACCATTGCTTGTGGAGCGAAGACACCAGCGGTTTCTATGAACACTTAAAGCTTAATCTCGTTCATGTAGGGATAGTCTTACGAGACCAAGTTTACAGTTAAAAAACTAGGGATTCTCTCAAAGTGCCCCAAATTATAAGACTGTGAGCAGTAATAGAAACAGAAGACTCATAGAAAAACGATCTTTTTCCATTCCTGCCCCTTTACAAAGAGTGATTTTGGGTGCTCGATAAAGCAAACTACATAATATAGCCTAAGGTTTTGCCACAAGGTTGTTTTCCAATCAACGGGCTTTTAACGATCACCCATATAAAACAGCCAAGAAGCTAATGGACAGCTAATCTTCACCTTCAATACAAATAAAACTGAAATGATATCTGTCACCATCAGACTTTTCTGTCTAAATAATCAAGAACTACCCATGCCTGTCAAATATTTAAGTGCTATTCTAGTGTCTTGATGCGAAAGCTTAAATAGACGTTGAATATGTGATACGTATAGCTTTTTTAGCTTTAAGTACTTTCGGCAAAAGTGGTTTCATGCTCAATTAAGGGTTCTCCGGAAGTACTTACACTCGCATGCGTTCTTAATGCCCTCTCGTATATACTTGTACTAGTATAATCAGGCGTAAAATGCAACAACATCGCCCCTTTAGCCCTTCCATGGGCAGATTTTGGTTTTCATCTCTATTTCTCTTATTCAGAGCGCTGGTCGAACGCTGATTGAATTTTTTAGCAGAAAGCGCGCAATTAAAGGATTTACCTACCTGTAAGGGCCAAGTGAAGGGAATCACTCGTTACTCGTTACTTTGTAATTTTCTACTTTTCTACGCTTAGGTTAGTGCACCATTCTCCGTTCCACACTTGACTGATCCCAAGATTCCCTCATCTAACCTGTGCGTAGAATGGTTTTGAAAAAGCCCTGCTCTAACTTCTTCGAGTCGAAAAACAATTTGGAGGGCGGGCAAAAATCGTTTAGTACTTCCTGCCCAATCTTCCAGCCAAACGAAACATTTAATTGGATCTACTTACGTAACAATCTGATCCTGGCTCTTGCTGCTTTGTTATATCTTGTTCCGAATGCTGGTCGTCCTCGTCGTCGCCTCCCCATTTCTCGTCCTCTGCTTTTCTTTCCTCGTACTCCGTCCTTTCCTGTTCCCTCAAATCGTTTTCTCTCACTTCGTACTCCCGCCTGTCCTCCTCCACCCTTCTGGCTTCTTCCTCTCTCCTGGCATCTTCCTCCCTTCGAGCTTCTTCCTCCCTCCTCGCTTCGTCTTCCCTTCTCGCTTCTTCCTCCCTCCTTGCATCATCATCCCGTCTAGCGTCCTCTTCCCTCCGCGCTTCTTCCTCTCTCCTCGCCTGCTCTTCCCTTAGCTCCTGTTCTTTGTTCTCGCCATCACCTTCTTCGTCCCCTCGAACTGCAGTTGTTGACTCCACAATATGATTGCCCCCAATGCGATCACACTCATGTCCATTGCCCACGAATCCCTCCAAGCACACGCAAGTGTATCCACCGGGAGTGTTGCCGCACTCTGCATTATCATCGCAGATATGGATTCCACTCACACACTCATCAATGTCGACACAAATCTCAGTCTCATCATCGATCAGCTGCGGAGTGTAGCCACTCGAGCAGACGCAGCTGAAGGAATCCTCTTCCGGAATGCACAGGGTGTTGTCACCACACGTCGCTGTGCCATCAGTGCACGGATTCGACGTTGGATCGACTCCAACCTTGGTCAACAATCCAGTTCGCAGTGCTTGGTCTTGGGCAAAGTACTCCAGGGTGACCTTCGATACCTTCTGCAAGATAGACGTACCGGTGGGATCAACCTCGTCGTCCAACGAACATGGATTGAAAGTGATCAGCTGGTCCAAATCGAAAGCAATTGCGCTGTTTACTGATGGCATCTCAATGTGGCGGGCTCCCACCGTCGCCAGTGTGTTGCGTGACGTGAACTTGTATTCCTCAATGTAATCAGTCATTTGGAACTTCTCGTCGTAGGCGAATTGCGGCACTTGTCCGGAAATGTCAATTCTCACGGTCAACTGATCCCAGTAGTTCAAGCCGTCGAACGTCTGATTGATTTGCAACACCTCACCCGAACTGAAGGTCAATTTGGAACTGTGCACAAGTTCACCGCCAGTCAATTGATAGCCATTCAACCCCTCCGAGGTCGTTGGTCTGGCGAAGAGCCAGCCAATTGAGCTGACAATCGGCAGGGCGAGTTTCAGCTGTGCTCCCAACTCAGCGGTTATTGGATTCACTGCGGTGTAACTGCGACCGTCCTGCATGACAATGTAGGACTGCAACTTTGCGGAGCTCTCGATAGGTCTATTGTTTATGGTCCCGCTGATGGTGCCCGTCACACGAATGGGCACTGTGTTCTTGATGCATGAAACCCCGTTGCCATAGTAGCCCATCTGGCATTTGCAACAAAATCCATGCGCCTTGTCTACACACGTCGCCGTCGAGTGACACTTCTTGTGGTGGCCTTCGCCACATGTCAGCGGCTCAGCGGGCTCGGTGGCAGTTTCCTCGTTGATCGGTTCCTGGATATTCGCAGAGAAGTCCAGCAGACCCACGCGGTACAGAAAGACTCCATCCACACCAACATTCGACGCCTCACTGAAGTACCTAGCCTTTGAAGGGATTGACAAAATTTACTTAAAAAAATCTCCCTAACGATTTCGACAAGGGACTCTTACATTGTCAGTGGCAGATCCGTCAATGTTGAAGAACCTTCCGTCTTCCGAGATAAAGCCCGCCTGCGCTCGGATGTCTGGTAGTCCTAGCTCTCCGGTGTCAGCTTGCAACCAATTGATGCCTCCCACCGGATACAAGAACTGCACGTAAGTCTCGTCCTCATTGCAGATGATGACTGCCTAAAAGATATGAAAACAAGGGAGTGAGTGCATCTTACGTCAAGTGCTGTGCCCGACAAACCTGGAAGGTGTTCAGCTTATCTGTCTTGCCGTCAAAGTATCCGACATTCTCCCAGGTGGCCACATACAAGGTGGTTGCTTCGAAGTCATACTCCTCGGGGAATGAGTATCGAATTAGGCCCGATGCCTTTTTGAGCTTCTCGGCATTCTGCGACTTGAACAAGCTGATGACTGTTGAGTCATTGCTACCAGAGGTGTCTACATTGGAATAGAACACCGCAATCGATGGGTACTCCAAGGGGAATGGCTGGTTCAAGTATTCGGGGAACTCAGTGACAAATGTCAGGATGCCATTTGTGTTGATCTGAAAGTAAAAGAAAAAGAGTTGTTATTCAAATAAATTGGACACGTTTTAGCTATTTCTTTATTTGATGAGTAGTTGAAAATATACCGAGCAATTCTGTTCACATCACCAACCAGATGGGGCTTATCTTATTTTTTGAGACCTTCAGGAAAGTGCTACAACTAAACGTTTGCTCCTTTACGTTAGTAGTAAGAATGGAAAAGACTGTCAAAATGGCGCGGATAAATTCTCTCTTTTAGAGAAAGAAACTTACGAAAAAGTTCGGGAACGCTTTCGAAGTAATCTATGGAAAAGGGCAGATACCGGAATTCAACAAAATGGTTCAAAAAGTCGTTAAAATGTTTGATAAGCTCGAAGAATTTGATAATTTATTAACAATATTAGTTGGTTCACCTAAGAAAGTGATAGAACTTCCTTTTGATGAATCCGAGTGTGTAAAAGAGTTTCTACTGATCGAACAACAAGCATTCCAAAAGAGGAGAAAGCGACAAGAAATTACGCGGAGGATATTGTCTTTTCTTACAGCGAGAAAGAATTTCGTCGATCGTCGCCACCTTCGAAAAGAATCTCGAGGAGAACATTTGTTTTTATTTTGCCGCCTGTTGATACCATTTCAATACGCAGAAAATGAAAACATTTGCATGCGTATGTCAAATAGGACAACAAATTTTAAATCATCTGTCAACAGTCAGGTGACTGACAGAGGTGACTGACAGCTTTTCCTTTTCCTTACACCCAGAAATTTGTTGAGTAAAAACTCGTAAGATTGTCAGTGGAGGAGTAATATCTTCCTTTCTTCGTAAAAGTTAGTACAAATTTTAAATGTAGTTAAAAGGAACACCTCTTAGTCATCCAGCGATCTAGGTTAACGGTTTACTTTCTGACAGAGCTATCAACTGAAAGCGGACAGGTTTTAACAGTGTTCTCTATAACCGTATCTCTATAACTGCGCCATCGTTTATGTCGGAATGTAAACATTGAATAACTTTGACATTTTTTATCAACCGGTTGACTTTAGTAGAAATGTTTTGAAAAAGTCAATCCACTACAATTTTAACCGATTAACGATTAACGCTTAACAAAAATAGTCGTTCAATGTGTTATCTCAACGTGCACATCGTCGAAGCTATTGTGGTCAACAAGCCCCGTCTGACACCACTCGTCGTCGATATCTGTGGAAGTTGGATCATAATGTCTGCTCACAAATGCGTGAAACAGCTCTCAACGGTTATTGGTTTCAACAAGACGGTATGCGCCTTCCACACTGCAATCAAAAAATTCAGTTTCTTCAACTAAAATTCCCTGGGCGTGAGCTGTTGAAAATTTATGGCGACGTTTACTGGCCACCCAGATCTCCAGACCTTATACCCCTGCGGACTTCTTTTTGTGGGGTTATTTAAAATGCAAAGTGTATGCCAGTAAACCTCAGATCAAGTCAAACATTCGTTCATCGTTCCGAAATCATCGCTATACCGCCCGATATACTCGAAAAAGGCAAGAAGGGCAAATTTTGCTTTGGTGAATAGAGGGGGTCACTTGATTGATGTTGTATTAAAAAACTATTCCAAATAAATTGTAAACGACAAAATTACATAAAAAATACCGCATATATGTAAATCGTTTGTTTTTTTTCAAAGTTGTTCATTAT
Organism: Cheilosia impressa; assembly: GCA_948293265.1. NCBI lineage: Eukaryota > Metazoa > Arthropoda > Insecta > Diptera > Syrphidae > Cheilosia > Cheilosia impressa. The sequence goes on along the minus strand of OX411883.1, from coordinate 22,618,286 downwards.
TCACAGAACGACATAAAAGACGGTGGAAACGTTACTTCCACAGAGCTCCACGGACTCCCAAAATCTGCTATGTAGCCGTTGCTAGAGATGTTAAAAGCATTTAGAAAATAAAATTCGTTTGAAAATTAAGTTTTTTTCAAATATTTCCTGTCCCTCCATAGTTATAGACGCTTCATTCTTTCAACCTTTACATGCCCTAAAAGCTCTAAGCCATATAGTACCGTCTTCCAACGGAGCCATTGAAGGTTAAAAAAAGCAACGTTTATCTACCTTCATCAGCGAGATGCCGAGACACTAGTGTTCCACAGTGGAGTACCTACTTCTTAAGGCTGTTTGTGAGTCACAGCCCGATCCTGATTTAGTTTTTGTAACTTTAGTTGCCTTCGAAATTTTTGGGCTCATACATTTCTAATTAAAGAATAGCTACACAAATAATAAATATACAATATTTTGTAGAACACAGTATTATTCTAAAATATAGAACAACATAACGCCATCTCCTTTTCAGTCCGCTTTAAATGGCGCTATACGTCACATTTCAAGTTTATTTGTCTGGTTTTCTATGCAGGCTTACTTATAAAAACATCTGAGACGCCTAAAAACCGATCAGGTCAACCTGCTTATCGCAAGTATGTAGTCTTTCACGACAGTAGCAGCACTTAATGCCTTGTCCGATTTCATATATGCATTCCGAAACTCATCCAACTGACGACTGACCTTACTTCAAGTGTTTAGCTGCGCATTCACTCAGCCGGTTTAAAAGTTAAATTAACTGAGAAGTCTTGACTGTAGGACACCAAAATATTCACAACTAAAGTCGGTCCTGAAAGGTTAATATCAAGAATCGCATTACGTGGGTTTAAGATTGTGTAAATTATGGAATGGCCAAAATATGCCATTGTGAAGCAAATGCAAATCAATCACACATCCGCTTAAGCATGGATTTCTATCATGCAACCCAATTATAAATAAATATTTGGCAGTAGTCCAAAGGAAATTAATGTAGGGCCAGCTTCTTATAGAAATTCGTTTGTTAGGGTCCAACTTCTCACCAGCTTCTCATAGCCATTCGTTTGTTAGTGTTTTTACTTTTTTAACGATAGTTCATCTTTAAATTTCACCTCCAATCATTGTAATAGCTCTCTATTTATTTAATTATTAAAATCCCTTTTGAAAGTTAGAAAGTGATTTTCCAAAAACATTGTGCTTAACGATGAAGCCCATTAATATTTTGAGCTTCTGTTTGAAAAATTGCTCGAAGTTTGTGCCAGGAAGTAAAATCACCGTTCGGATAATTTTTTTTTCATTTCACTTTCGAAATAGGTGCTATAAAACATTAAATATCAGTAGTTGCGACGTCTGAACACGGTGGCTCAGTGGTTAGTATTCTGGACTATTTGAGAGAGTGGTTAATTGGTAAAAGTGATAGTATTCGGAGATTGACAACTGCAGCATCTATCAGGTCCAAAACTATTCTATCTTTCAAGCCGCAGCACCTTTAATGTGCTTTAGCTGGAGCGCCATCAGGTTTAAGACAAATTTTCCATCGTCTGAGTTCAGTTTCCCCATCGACGTTTTTAACATACATCGTAATCAAAGCGTTGTTTGCGTTAAGATTCGTTTTCTGCAGGAAATGTGAATGTATTTGTCCCTTGACCACTCCTTGTGGAACGTGGGCCCTTGCCGCGAGTGAGCTGTGTGGAGCTGAGCCCCGCCAGATCATCTGCATGCTCGTAACCTATTATGGTACTATTCCCTGGTGTGACACTGAAACATTCTCCCAGACGGGCAAGCTCGTTCCGGCACTCCTGCACCAGCTTAGAGGATATGGTAGCCGAATTGATGGCTTTTGAGGCGGCTTGGCTATCTAAAGGGTGATTTTTTAGCTGGTTTGATTTTGGCAACACTGGTTTTGACAGCTGACGTGTGTTTAGTACCTTGTGTCACTGTCAAACAGCTTCAGTTTGGTTTGCAATTTAACCATGGATCGTCTTACAAATGAACAACGCTTGCAAATTATTGAATTTTACTATCAAAATTCGTGCTCGGTTCGAAATGTTCATCGCGCGCTGCTTCCATTTTATGATCGGCATTCTCGACCTTCTGAGCAGTCTATTCGGAAGATTGTGACCAAATTTCGCACCAAATTTACTTTGTTGGACATTAAACCACCAACACGTTTACGTACTGTGCGTAGTGAAGAAAATATTGCGGCCGTATCAGCTAGTGTGACAGAAGACCGCGAAATGTCGATTCGGCGCCGTTAATGTCAATGGTGAACGCTACCGAGCGATGATAACAAACTTTTTTTTGCCCGAAATGGAAGTTCTTGACTTGCATGATATGTGGTTTCAACAAGACGGTGCCACATGCCAAACAGCACGCGAAACAATGGCGCAATTGCGAGGCGAGTTTGGTGAACAGTTAATTTCACGTTTCGGGCCGGTCAATTGGCCGCCTAGATCGTGCGATTTGACACCATTAGATTATTTTTTGTGGGGGTATGTCAAGGCTAATGTGTATAGGGACAAGCCCGCTTCGATTGACGCACTGGAAGCCAACATCCATGCATTCATTCGTGAGATACCGGCCGATATGTGTGAAAGAGTATGCCAAAATTGGACTCAGCGGATGGGCTACCTGAGACGCAGCCGCGGTCAACATTTGCATGAAATTATCTTTAAACATTAAATTGCAAGGTTCAAACTATCGATTCAAATAAATATTTCATTCATTTTTTCGAATTTTTTGTGTTTTTTTTTTAAAAAAAGTTCTAAATCTCTTAAAAAATCACCCTTTATAAGGATAGCAATGTTTTGTTTGTGCCTTGTGTCACGCCCTTACTGCGCGCAGGCTTCTCGGATTAATTCAGCCTGAAAAACTCTGGCAAACGATATGATACTGACATATTCCGCGATTCTGAGTAGACCACTGTCCCACACCACAGTCGGCCTGTAAGTCCTACTATGGTTCCTCCTTAAATTTTACCTCTCAATTATTTAAAAATAAAATAAAAGATTGCTCAGTCCATAAACTTCGAAATCAAACTTAAAAAATTATGTCCTTGAGTTAAATAATTTATTTTTATTCAGATAATAATTAATAAACCCTTCATGACATAAATCTCAAATTAAATAAGCTGTTATAGGTCAAATTAATTGACTCCGCAGCTGGTTAGCTACAGCTTAAGTATGCGTTCTAAAATTAGAAAGTCCCAAAAGCCTACTGAAAAATAAAAATTCATTTTATGTTGCCAACAATTTCCGGAAGACAAAAATCACCCGATCGTCAATGGGGCATCATCAACACAATACCGTGCTCGAGTGCTAGACTCAGCATTCACATTTTATCATAGATTTGTGTTGTCTGGTCAAAGTTCTGAAAAAAATTGGGCAACTTTCCAACTAAGTGAAATCAATGCTCCTACGAAGTAGTAGGTACCTAAACTAAGTGCGGCAAGTCGTGTTGTGCAATTTTTTATTTCGTTGACTTTTGTTTGGGTGGGTTGTGAGGTATTTTGGCAACACACTTCCTTGAGATTTTAGAAATTTTCGAATCATTCATGCTGTTAATGGGTTATAGACACACGCTCATTGTAAACAATTTGAAATTGTTTATTTAACAAATTTTACCAGCGGTTTTATGCGATTTGTTTATTTTTCCTAATGTTTATTTTGCTGATGACTTGTAGTAGGTATAGTCGAAAACATAAGCGGGAATGTTTGAAATGGTGCATCTTTAGTTTTCTTATTGGGCAATAAAACATGAGTTATAGAGCTGAAGAGTGAAAGACGAGCTGGGGAAAATTAGGGCCAGCTGGTGGAAAGGTATCTCAAGTATTTTATTTGAGGCGCCAATTAGTTTCAATCAACATTTCTTAAATTTGGGAGAGTTCTTTGATTTGTGGCACATGTTGAACGGTGTGAGTCTTTTTCTAATTATGTTTGATGTAATGGAATGTCGGTTTCTGGAACGAGGTGATTAATCATAGATTTTATATTAGGAGCGGTTCAAAAAAAAATGCACACAACGTCCAGGTGACCATACGTCCCGTACATATGACCAATTTAGAGCTTTAGCATAGTGGGTTAAATTTCTCTAATAGGAACATTTTTCAATATAGTGCAAAATTGCCCATGACTTGTCAATGTAGTTTGATTAAGGCCGTCCAAAATAATTATTTTGGTTTGATTGACTGACATGTAAGTATTTATATAAAAATCTAGAAAGAAAAAAGTGTGCAGATTTTCAATTTGACAAAGAAATTATGTTTTAGTCAAATTGGCCGCGTTTCACTGCCCACTAGATGACTAGCGACATGTTAAACTCCATATAAAAAATCCACATGAAAGAAAAGCGCTTCAACGAACTAAGAACGATAGAGGCTTCAATAGGATGCTAAACGCGACACTTAACTCGATTGCTCACAGAAATAATCATCCACTAGATCGGGGATAACGACAACGACAACATGAGGCTTAGAAATTGTGACCCTAAAGCACCGCGCGCTAAGTCGTATCGGGCATTTTGACCGAAAACTCGTTATCCGCGACCCCGCACATCCGCAGCTACGAATTATGTCCGATTCGAGTGCAAACAGAATACCTATTGAGTCCACATTTTGGAGCCGCCATTTTTAATTTGTTTTAGTAAAGGGAGAATGCCCAGCCCAAGTCGAAGTTTATCAGAAATGCCAAAGTATGGGTAGGACCTGAAATCTGAAGAAAAACAAGGGATGAAGGGAAGTGGGTACAAAAATTATTCCCAGAGCAACGTGATAGGCGGACGCAAAACAGGCAAAACGAACACAAACTCAAAAAGAAAACGAAAGCAGTTTTTTTTTACTTCGATTATAATCCGCACCCATCATCGCAAAAGGTCAAGCCACGGTTATCAATGAATTTCGCTCTCAGCTATTTGAATGCAAATATTTCGATTAAAAACGACTCTGTGCGTTGTTTGAGTGAAAATAGTATTTGGCATAGGAAAACAGTAATTTCCCATTATGCCACCGGCCGCACAGATTCTAATTTAAGAAAAGCCGGTAAGTATCATAATTCTAATGAGAAATCATCGAATGTGTTGGTGGTATTAATCGACCCACGGCTACGACTTACGAGCCGCCGTTGTTGTTGCTGTTTGTTTAAAACGCACACATCACTTAGCAGTTGTTGATGAATTCTGCTGTATTTGTGTAATTAAAATTGATATGCACGAGGCCCGACGCACTTAAGTTGGGATTAGTGAAATGTCTCGGCAGGGTCGAACGTCGAAGTGTCGTGCACTATAGAGTTGCTTGCGGTATGTGAGGCATCTGCATCTGGCATCGTGTGAAACAGCACAGCTGTAGGATATGAGTGGGGGAAGGGTGTCCGAAGGAACTGCTCGAATAACTGGAGTTATGGCTGGCTGCTTGCTGCTGAGCTAATTAAAGTCATATTTGTTTCTCCGTCGAGGAGTGTGTTTTTATTGAGATGAATTAATCGGGAAACATCAAAGATGCGAACAACAGACTGTAATGTGAAAGCGGCGACATGCATTTCAGTCGGCGGAGACACACATTTCTTAATGGACTCATTTGATGGTTAAGAAATTTGGAGAATGTGATTGAACCGCTTTGTGTCACCCAAACGTGGTATAAATGTGAATTTGAAGGAAACTTTGTTGAAGGGTTAAAGCAAGGGGAAGGGATGGTCGGATCTGGTTACAAAGAGGTGTTAAATTTTACACAATCACTTCAAGATATTGATTATTGCATTTCGGAGTAAATGGTTCTCCAACTGATGTGTTTGTAAACGAGATCCGATGGCACTTCAAATAAAAACTCGGCAATAATTTTCCGGCTAAATTTATGAATGGGATCCATCTTAATCTTCGAATTGAGCAGAAAAATGCTTCTCAGTTTTTTGGGCTTTGGAACATTTAATAACTGTTAAATCACCTCAATACAAATATAAATTGGATTGTTGAATTTGCATGAAGAAAAGCAAACCCCTTGTTTCTTCGAACTGAAAAAAAATTTCCCGACTGGGTTGCACTAAATCTTTTCCTTCGGCTGAATATATTTTTAAAATTTTGCAAAATTTCCAAACCAATTTTGACTTTAAAAATTGTTAAGGCGGTATCCGGTAGTAACACAATTCTTACAAGGTGGTAAGTAACTAAGCTCCGTTAATTCATGTCGTTTTCCATTGGGACCACCAAAAATCTTTTTCAGATCTCAGATTTATCGCGGCTCATGGAACATGCAACGAAATTGATCTGCTTTTGTGAATGGATTAGTGCTTTATTTGACAACAAAATCAGCTGTTCAAATTGCATTTGCTTTTGCAAAAATCAGCTATGGATATCGAATTGAAAAATGTTTCCCCTGTTGTAGACACAAATGGAATAGTTTCGGTGATTCGTAGTTTCCAGATGATAAGGAAGATAATAAAGATAATAATTCCTCCAATATTATATCAATTGCTTTTTATGTATTTCTTTATTTTGCTTTTCACGACACTTTGCGCATTTGTTTTCAAAGCAAACTTCTTGCAATGACGTAAACCAGCTGTGGGTATTTGTGGCAGTATGTGTAAATCTGAAAAATTATCGAGATCTGCAAAAAGTGATCCGAATCGAAAAAAAGATTGATTTTTTTGCCCAATGGAACGCGAAACGTGATTTAGATCAAAAAAATGATTGATTTTTTGTCCCAATGGAAAACCACATTAGTTTCTCTGGCACTGAATGTCAATGTCAACTATACTTTCACAGATGGGCTATCTTTTTCGTTTAAACGTCAAAAAACTTGTAGAAAGAAAAAGAAGATTAATAATGGCTGGAGTAGTGCCTTGTTCAAAATATTCTTAAAAAGTGCACACTTCCCATTACTTTAACTTCTCGGCTTTTACCAAATACATTTTGAATGCATCATTTTCCAATTCTACAATGCTTTTATTCTGTTTTCCCACTTTGTTATAAACTTATAGGCAAATTTTTAACATAATTATGCTACAACCATATAAAACCGTTTTGTTATCCTATAAGTTTCTTAGCTGTCACTGTCACTTGTTTTTTTCTTCTTTTTATTTGACAGTGACGTTGTCGCAAACTACCCTGTAGCCTACACTTTGCCGGCAATGGGGACGTTCGAGTTTCTAGTTTAGTAAGTCTGACAGCTGATTGTGTGTCAGTTTTCAATGGCCCAGATTGGTCACATGAATTGTTTTTTCCAGTTAACTTTTATGGAGGGTTAGCCGACAAATCTAGTCAAGAAAATCCTGCCTGATAATCAGTTGACATTTCGAAGTGTCAAAATTTAAAATATACCACGAGAATACAAAATCAATTCAAGTTGACTAGTCCAGACAACTAGGTATCCCAACGTTCCCATTCGCGTAAGCGGTTTAAATCGACCGCAATCGATATCGTTATCGCACAAGTTTATGCACATTCTCATCAAAAAATTACAGAAAAAGAGTTCCTTTTTTGGCCCAAAAGAGCTCGGAGAATTTCAGCTGGCAAGTATGTACTTATAAAAATGTGAAATGCACAAAGTTGACTAGAAAAAATTCAAAATCCGTCCTAAAAGTTAATTACACATAAAAAATAAAAATAGTGAAAATAAGAAAAATTTGGTGGTTGTCGAATTTGTTTGCTTTTCACTTCTTTAAAACGCACCTGAAACAGATATTAATTTTTGACACTAGTAAATATTTATCAAAGATTTAAGTGGCTCTAGGTAGCTCAAATTGTATACGTGCTTTGGAGTATATGTTCCGCTCTCTGAGAGAGTTTTATTTAAATAAAGGTATAAGACCTAATGTAGTAAACAATGGATTAGTTCGAAATAACAACATTTGTTGTAGCTTCATATAATATTTAATTATACAGTCAGTTTATTATCAAGTGGACAAAGGTGCAACATATAATGGGGACGAGAAGTCAAGTGATCCACAGAATTTGTGAGAAACAAAAGTTTAAAGTCACTGATCTGGGGGGTTATTCCCAAATGCGCGGCGGATCGCTTTTGATGGCGGATTTGAATTTTTGTATAAGCGAAAACACTTTCCAACGTCATTTTATGATTGCATTGAAAGCGATAGGTGTTTAGGTGACGGATTGCTGGCGGATTGTTCGCGGACCTAAAAAAAATGTGGTCGAATGGAAACACAAAAATTCAAATCCGCCATCAAAAGCGATCCGCCGCGCATTTGGGAATAACCCCCCTGGTTAAGACTTATAGACACACGCTAGATGATTACAGACAACGAAACAGTGTGATAGCTTTACAAACAGAGTGACCCAAAATGTTGGGTGATGATCACGTCCTCCCCGTACTTAGCGCCATCAAAAACGGGTTAGTTCGTAATAGGCAAGCGATAATCAATTCCTATTCTAACACAAAAATAAGTTTGAAAATTTAAATACAAACGAATACAAGCTTTCGAAATAAGGTTCCCGCGTTATGTTGCCGAGGTGAAAAGGTTGTGTAAGAAACGCCAAAGTGAAGTACTAAATCTCGCGTTAATTGCAGCTTTCAAGACTTGTCAAGATAGACATTTCAATAGCAAGGCGCAGGATGAGATGGTTTTCAAATTCTTCTATTTGAACGGAAATTGTTTCTGATCACTTAGAGTCGGTGGCAAGAGCTATGAATGGCCCACTTGATAATGAAAAATTATATCGTCACCTGGCGAAGACGTTATGAAGTCGCCTAAAGTCTTTAAATCAAAATCGGACTAACAAACTTGTCCGTTGCTCCTTTTTAACCCATATACTTTATAATTGCAACCTATTTTGAATAGAAAGCAAAATTAGACTAGTGGCATGGACTACACCCACTTCGACAATGACAAGAGATACAGGCTGCTTGGATGCTGAAAGTTATTTATCAAACGCATTTGACAAAAATTGTCCATATCCTCGACAAAAAGAAACTGTATCAAATAAGGTGTTTGCGGCAAATTTGTTTTAGATAACAACTTCCGAACTTCAAAGTTATAACCTCCAAGTCTTCTGTTCTCCTATTAAAAATAAAAAGTACAATATCCGCCTGTATTTCTTTATAGCTTTTATTAATTTTCAAAATGAAACCGATTTTTAGGAACGTACGCTCTAATCTATTTTGCATAATATGCTCCAATGACGGTTATTGCCCCCTGAAACCATTGATAAAATATCAATCTATACATGAATCAGCTTTCAAACTATTTGCATGCTCCCTTTTTCTCTCACACTATAGCGACAATACATATTTGCAACTAAACTAAAGTAAATAAATTAGATGATAAGCAATTCGAAACGAGCGCTTCCATTACACTAAGTAGCACAAATCAACAACGTGCTCCCAATAGATAATCGCTTCCCATCCCTTTGTTCTGGACACTCGAGTGATTTCCCTCCCATTTGTACCTTAGACTTGTTAACATGAATATTTTTAACTATTTTGTGGTAAACTTACATAGATGTGATCATATTTCTCGCTGTAAAAGTGTACCGGGTTTTCCAGTTGCATAAAGCTGAACTCACTGTCGCCATGACTCAGCACCTGCAGAAGTGTTTCATCACTATGCCTGTACAACTGATTGAAATTCGAACTATCCAAATAGTGTTGCTGCTGGGCAAAGGCAGTATCCGTAATCACCAGCACAAGCAATACGCACAAATATTGTGCAAACCTCACGAATCTAGTCATTTTGTTCACTCAACGACGCGTGTTCATCAGTGGAAAACGATATGGGCACTAAAGATTTTATTTTATTTTTTATTATGTATATAATATTTTTAACTTTTTTTTTTAAATAAATCACAGATATTATTATGTATGTAAATGACCACACGCACGTCAAATCTCTTATGCCTATAACATTTTTATTACAGCATATGTTTAGTTTAGACGTTCCACAAGAGATAAATTAAATTGAACGAGAAAGAATATTTCAATTTAAAAAAAAAGTTAAAACTTAAAAATAACTAAAAGCAGACCGCGTTTCTGTAGCACAGATTTAGCACTAAGGAGCTAGCGCACAAATATTACACTTAGGAGAGGACCACTTGAAAACAGTGCTGCGTACGATCGCTATCCCTACACTCCGTCAACTGATTTGAATATAAGAAAAGTGGATCTTCTTATTCTATGTATAGAAACAGGCGCTGGAGGAAGCATCTTCTCAACTCGAATGTTAAAGTATCTGTCGCTCGCACGCTCATCACCATCGCCATGATCATCATCATCAACATCATCGACTCTCTATCACAGCTAGTGGGTATATACAGTGTGGCTGGCAAGGGAATCTTCATTTTGAATTTTCAATTAATTTAGAATTTTTTTCCAATTACCTATAAGCGGAAGACATTTTTTTACATATTTGGGTTTGTGTGTAAAATATTTCTTTTTTTTTTCTTATTTATTTATTTTAATAAGATGGACCTCATTGACGGAGTGATTTTTTAAGTTTTCAATTTATTTGTCATTTGTTTTGTTGGATCTTTGCGAAGTTGATATTTTAATGAAAGGATGGCTTGTAAATTTTGACGGTTACACTTAGACCAGTAATCCTATGAAAGAACGGTAAATAGCAAAAAAATTTCTGGCCCGTCCTAGCTTTCCTCAAGCGTATTCAGGTTAATCATTGAATTAGTATAGGTTTTCAGGATCATTACAATATAATCTGCACGACAAAGAGGTAGTCAAAGAAAACGACACTCGTGAACTCAAGAAGGCGCAAACAAATGTGATGTAACGAGATCTGATTGCAACCTTTTATTGGGGCAACTTTAAATGAAGCCAAGTAGTGTGTGCTGAGAATATGGAAAAGTTATCAATGCAGGCTCTGTGACAGCGACGATCACCAGAATCCTTCTTTTAGCTAGAACGAACTATTCAATTAAGAGCATAAGTAATCAATATCAAAATAAGACAATTTTTTCAGAGAGGCTTTTAAATCCGCATCCCAACTTGCCGAGGACTTGTTTGAAGTTGAATTAAGAGCTGCAAGAACTTCATTTTAAGACTTGATCCAAAGTACGTAAATCTGAAAATGGAATATGAAAATCGTCTGCCCGGGTCCAAAATAAAGGAGGCTCCTATGGATATCAACACTGCAGAGAGTCTTCGCACACACTGACGACACAAGTACTTACTCAACTTACTCGGAGACCTTTGAAAGGGGGGGGGGGGGGGGGGGGGGAAGCACTTATTTAACCCGACCTATAGAGCTATAGAGCAGCCTAGAAAGCTTGGAAGTTATAGGCAAGGTCGCCATATTTGGCTCAAATGTGTTTACTTTCTCTTTGCTTTAATAAATCGGGAGACGTAGTCTAAAGAAAAACATATGGATGGCACGGTTTTGTAGTACATATTCCGCCACAAATGCTTTCATTTTTTTCTCGCTGAGCAGATACGTCACTTCATAAAATAAACACAGTGGTCCTTATCAATAAACATTTTTAGTTTGGACTCATTTTAGAAGTTCACAGTGGCTATATTTCTCATACAAATTTAGCAATTGTAGCGTAAATTTGAAGTCGCGACTAAAATTTGTTATTGGTATCGCGCAGTATAACATCCCATAGGTAATGTCTATGTTAAATTTTAAAACAAAAGTCAGGAATCTTGTCTTTCTTTAGCTCAGGGATTGAAGAAAGTGAATTGACAGAGGTGATTGTTGCACCAACATCTAATGGCAATTGGAATTTTTTTGATTCACCAATTGGGAAAGTTATCAATTTTTCGTTGGAGTCATGTCGTATAGAATAGGGCTTCATAAAAATTGAGGTATCGTCACTGTTAAGAGAAATGGCAAGGAGTTTAATTAGTGGTAAAGATGTAGAAAACAGGTCATAGCTGACCACCTTGTGGGACACTGAAGCGAACATTGTAAAAATAGTTTTCATGGTAGAAAATTAGTATTTTGTCAGTGGCATCGATAGCCAATGGGTCGATTGTTAGTCTTCTGAATGAACGGTGCCTATGGTTGCCACAAGTTCGCATCTACCCTTTTGAAAAGAAGAGAAAACTTCTCTATCACCACACACTTGACTTAAAAAAATTATCCAATTGTTAAGTTCGACGCGACCGTCATTGTATACATCGAATTGTTGAACTTAACTCGACAGGTGGACAATTCCAACTGCATCTACATAATGCATATGGTTCGCATCTAAAAAAGATGTCCCCTAGATACCAAAATATCGAATTAGAACCATTCTTAGCTGTCAAACTGCGCAGTCAAACTGACACTCAAATGCAGTTTACATTTGCTTCCTGTTCGATGTAAGAAACCAAAACTCCATCGCAAATATGTATTCACAGAGTTAAAAGACATATTATCGGCTTAATCGACATCCACCAAAAAAGACGAAGCAAAAAATACAACTCACTTCAAAGAAAAGATCATTAACATTATCCGATTATACGGGGGCGATACTGACAGCTCAAGACGGCTCTTTCATGTTGCCGTGTGCATGTTCGAGTACCTTAAATGCGCATATGTTGCACTTCCAAGTGGCATCTGGACAACTCCTGTCTTTTGTTTTCATTACAATGTCGTTGTTGTTATTCTGCATCGCTTGAATCTATTTTTGAATCGAACATGGAATTTATCATCTTCATGCGGCATAGTACACACTACACACATGGATATAAATATCCCAACAGTATAGCACTTGAGAAATTCACATCCGTGACGTACAAGTCCTTGCTTCTTGCTGTTGAATGTTTTTCAAATTCAACTACGCCATGATGAATTAGAGAGAGCTACCACCGATGTGTAAATTATATGTGCAGTCTCCGAATGTGTGAAGGGTGCCTATTTGAACACCTCTCGAAACTGGCTGTCTGAGTCGCGTTTTCGAAGTCGATGAGCAGTCTATTCTTAGAGCAACACTCTGCACCGATCATTTGGACTTGAAATATTTAGGTAGCTCTCAGTCGCATTCGCATGGACCAGATTGATATAACACGTGCCACACTTAAAGTGATGGACAGATATTTGTTTTTTATTAGATGGGCGCTTAAAAATAACTCGGAGACTATATAGAGAATGTGCGGCTGTGTTGTTTTGGGATTTGCTGTGTTTCGAGTTGAATGATTTATTTAGTTTTAATGTTAATGTCTCATTGGGTGGTGTTTTCTTTTTTTGATGCAACAGTCTTTTCTCTAAGACTTTGCTAAACAGATAGCTCATAAAATATAACGAAAAAGGAGGAACAACTAAATTGTGTCCATGTTTCCGGTAGGAGGAATTAATTAGTTAGACACAAGCACGTTGCGCTGTAAACAATATTTAACACAGGCGCGTACAGGGTGATGAGTTTGGGAGTAGGTATATGATTTAGTTTCTTTAAATTTCCCTGATGATGAAGGAGGGAAGCATCCATCTAACTTTTGGTTTCTTCTTTCATCGTATTGAAATTTATTATGAAAATTTGTATAGAAAAAAAATTGTTGAACTAGCTTTACAGCTTCTACACACGTTTTGGCTAGGCACTCAATTACAACTTTTCAATGGCGACGTTCGGATACCTAGTTCATGTAAATCGTCAACTAGATTTGTCTGGATAAGGTATACGAACGCGTTGACTAGTCAACTTGAATTGTTTTTATTTCCCGCTTTTTTTTCGTAGTGTCAACTGATTGTCAAGCGGGATATTCTTGACTAGATTTGTCGGCTACCCCTCCATAAACGTCAACAGAAAGAAACTATCTGAGCCAGTTAAAAATGAAATACATCAAGTGAGTCAGCTGTCAGACTTCCTAAACCAATGGGGACGTTCAAGTATCTAGTTTAGTAAGTCTGAAAGCTCTCTCGATAAATGTATCTCTGTTTTGAATGGGGGAAATCGGTCAAATGAGCAGCTATTTCAGTTGACGCGACTGAGTACTAAGTTGACAGTACTCATTTGTAGCTGACGCAGAAAAAGTGACGTTCCCGACCAATTTTAGTTTTTGCGTTCAGGTTACATCTCATCCAGACCAATCTAGTCGACTTAAGATAACTAGATTCTTGAATACGGCCAATAATCCGAACGTCCCCAATGTGATTCTTCTTTGAACCTACTTAATATTTGATAAAAGGTCATATCAACTTTTACTTACTCTTTCTTCGCGTTCAAATGTTCTAGAAGTAAGTCTGACGGCTGGCTTACTTTAGCTTTACGATTTTACGTAAAAACTTCTTCCAGTTGACGTTTATGAAGGAGTAGCCGACAATTCAAGCCTAGAATTTTTCGACTGAGTTTTTGCGTTAAGGGTTAATTTAATTACCTGAAAGTTATTTCAAATGTTGGCTAACGGAGAGTTTCTCAATTATATGGAACGGAACCGTGAGTTGATTTGGAAATTTTTCATTTAAAATTGACCATTGTAACCTAAAAAATATTATGAAGGCTAAAAATATTAAGTACTAGTAGTTAGGCTCATCTGTTTTGCATCGTGTAAAAAAGGTATTAATTTTCGCGGAGAGTGGGGGAAAAATATAAAAAATTCATAATCTGAGTTTAAACTGTCCTATATATTTATGGTGCCCAGTCCCTTTCAGTTTTCGTAGCATCGCAGTTCAGGTTACAACTGACAAGTAAAAAAGTCGAAAATGTAGAAATGCATTCAAAAACTATTTCATTTGAACTTCTTAAATTGTCAAAAGATTTTTAGTTTTAGCTCAATTTGCCTCACTGATACTTGTTTTTTTTTACATTTAATACATACTTGGAATCTGACACTGTTTTGGGTCACGGTAATTTGTTGAAAGCGTTCGATGATTATTTCCAACATTTGTTGAAATTATCTTTTAATGGACACTATTAGTCTCAAGTCATTTAATGTGACTATAAATGACAATTCACGGTATTCCCGTGCTTCAGTTGTTCACCTAATCATGGCTGATGTAAGGCTCGCTTTAGTGGTTTCACTACTCGTTCTGGTGGTAATATATTTCCATCTCCTGTATATCAAAATATTTATTTTAATCCGCAGTTAGCCGAGGAGGTATCATCGGAGGACGAATGTGAGCTTCACAGACCAAATATTGTAAGTCAAATTTGCACCAAAATATATTTGTTTGTAAGCCCGAATGTTGCAGCACGACTTTTGCTGCGAAGTTTACGAAGAGGATATAGAGTTTTTGGAGTGCGTTTCCGAATGGAGCGACAAACTGGACTTTCCGCGGAATAGTAGGGAAGAAATGGTCATGCACTTTGTAAGGTTGCCTATTCTTGTATCCACGAGTATATATTGCAACCTATATTTTTATTTTAGTGCATAGCCGAGTGTACTTATAATGAAACAATGTTTCTAGACGAAGAAACTTCCCTTGACCTACCAGCTATCAAGAGTCATCTGAAGGACAACTACGCTGACCCCAAAGAGGCTAAATTAATGTTTTCGGCTTTCAAAAAGTGCGAGCAGCACGGTAAGTACTCAAACATTTGTGATTAGTTCTGTTTAACAAATGCAAGAATTCCTTTACAGCAAAGGACATGCTGTCTCACGAAGAAGTTGTTTCTTTAAATAAGCGATTGAAAAAGGCTGGATGCAAACCATATTCAGGGCTTGTAATGGAGTGCGTGACAAATGAGTTGATTTTGAACTGTCCCCACGACAAATGGAATGATTCGCCTCAGTGCGATCACGCGAAGGAATTTCTGCAAAAGTGTGTGAAGTAAAATAAAGAGAACCAACTATTTTTGTTTGACTTTTTACTGATATAGTTAGAATGTGCCTACGAATAGGCTATGCATAAATCTTATCAACAAAATGCCTACGTTTGATTCCATTTTGGTTTAAGTAACGAGTGAATTGCTAAACTCCAGAGGTATCTAGTTTAGACTAGGTCAGTTGGGGATAAACTTTCAGCATAGAAAAATGAAAAACATCAAAATATTAAAAATTGGGAGAGAAATCTTTCAATTTCAAGAGAAGTACCTGACCGGTTTCCTTACAAAAAGTTTAAGAAATGTCATTTTGAGATTATCCTACATTTTTTTAAGCTAAATACATACCTACCTATTAAACTTACCATTTTGAAAGCGCTCATTCTAGGAGAATATTCGATTACAACTTCTTTCTCCGACATCGTTAGAGACGAAAATAAATAGAGTTTTACTTGTCAAACTTTTGAGCCGTCACTTAGTTATAAGTTTTCATTTTCCAGTAAGTCGAAATTCGGCGTAGAAAACTACGAAAAAATTAAAAGAGGGGAAATGGATTTCTCTCTCATTCCGTTTCCGATGCATTCTTCAAACCGGAAATATCTCCGATTTAAAACGATTCGGAGGATTTTTGCTTCGAGGTTCGAGGTATTCAAACAGCTGTGCGGAGCATTGTTCCGACAGATATGTCCAGCGGTTTGCGTTGCAGAGATCGAGTTTGTTCTTAAGTGTCATTTATGACAGCTTCATAAGAATTGTTTCCGACAATAATGAGTCGTGGAATTTATTTACGAATCGGTGGGAAGTGCCTACAAATGTAAGCAATAAAAAAAAAATAACAAAGCAACGGATTCTTTTGTATTTATTGCTTCAATTTGTGTTTACAGTTCAAGATCAAGAGAAAACCATATCTACCAAGCAATACGAGAACGTCAAATCAATGCGTCATCACATTTTAATTATCTTTTTCCAAAAACGAACATCGAAAGTAATTTGAGGAGAACAAACAACAAACATAATCATCGTCGTTATGAAAAAGGATTCTCTAATTATTTCGTGAGAACAGATGAACGACTTTGCGTCAATGAGTCAGAAAAAGTCGACACTTTGACAGTAAATACTATACCCCGAGAGAAAAAAGCATTCAATCCACTTTCTGGTGTTTCAGATTATCTTAAGAAAAAAATAGTATTTCCCATACCGGGAATCGAACCCGGGCCTCCTGGGTGAGAGCCAGGTATCCTAACCACTAGACAATATGGGACTGTTGCGGATGATGCATTCGATACCGAGTACTTCTGCAGTTTTTTTTATTAGATTTCTTAAAAAAAAAAATTTTTATTCTGCCACGGATTATAAGAAGCTTTAAAATCAAAAAAAATAAAAAATTGTTTGACATGCAGACGTCACAAAAATTCGGCCATTCGGTGCATAGACAAACCATACTGAGACCCCCAACTCACAATCCTCTTGCCGCTGGCCCATTCAGTTTTTTTTCAAATTCGCCATTTTGTATTCCTATCGGTGTTATGTCAAATATGAATCCGTGTGACATGCAAAAACATACAAAAAATACAAAAATAAATGCTACCAACCTCGGCAACCATGGGGAAATGTGAAAGAGTTCGGGAATACCACATTTTACCATAACTGAATGCCATTGGTTAGTAATTATAAATTTTTTGAAGTTAAATACATAATTTGATTTGTTTGGTTAATAAAACTATCTAAAGGAGATGTTTTATATACTAGAAATATATTGGGACAAATATGGTTGTGTATTTCCCGCTTTTGGATAAAATTAACTTCGATTTCGTGTGTAAATTTTTCTTAAATAATAAAGAAAATTTGCTCAAAATGTTTTTATTTTCCCTCAACCAACCTACATTCTTAATTTTTCGCAAATATTTTAAGCAAATGTACACTTTTTCCTAAAAACAAATATTATTCACACGTAACGCACAATTTCAAATTTAACGGATAAAATTCTATGAACGCTGCAAGCCACTTTGCCCAAAGCGGAAGTGGCATATGCAAGGTGCGAGTGTATTTGTTTCTGAAGTTTCCTGACATTTGTCAATACGAATTTCTATGTACAATACAAGCGCACTTAGCGTGTGCCACCCCATAGAAATATAGCTTGTAGGCTAAGTAACGGGAAATCGGTCGAAGTTGGTGGTCTCAGTATTGTCTCTGATTCGGTGGTTACTCCTTAGTCCATACTCGGGTGTCTTTCGAGAGAGTCCGCTGCGAAATCCCGCGTGACAAGACGTTTGACAGGCGATCACACGTAGTGACAAATTTAGTACCAATGTTCACGTCATTATGAAGTCGGCTTGCCAACATTTTTATATAAAGCGTATGTAATTGTAGCTTAAGACAGCGACGAGAAAAAAAATTTAATGCTACATGCATAGCTGCTGCGTAATTTTTTCGAAGATTCTTTTTACACACAAAACTTCCGTTTCCGCATTCGAAGTCGTTCTGTTATCCAATAATGTTATTTCCATTAGAATAAAATTCCTCCCATTGCTTACAGCGTCATCTATCCTGTTCTGAATCAGCACCCTTTATCGAATTTGCACAAAACGAATAGAGTAGATGTCAGCACTGATTGGTTTAGAACTAAATTCACCCCCAGGCTATAAAGTCCTTCCAGGGGAAGTTGTTTTTTGACGAAACTTCGATTTGCTGAATAAGTCCCAACAGCAAGCTTCTCGAAGTGAAAGTGTTGGAGCTTTTTCGCCAAAACCAAGTTCAAGTGGGGTATCAACAATAAACGGTCTTTCCAAGTTCACTGGATGTGGCTTAATTGTACGTTCTTCCAGTGCTAAGCTTTTACTCTCCATTTTCCCCACACAGAGGCAGAGTGCGTGCCCCATTGACGAATATGGGTCATTAGGTGAACTCGTTAGGAATTACAATTTAAATGAAAATTTCATTCAAACATTTATCGTTTAATATGAGATTTTTGATGGTCCCATTTTGTTGAGGTGAAGCGAGAAAATAAGTGGCAAGTCATTTCGACTCTGCTAATGTAGGTGGGTACTTGGACTGGTAGGTACTGTATATGCACACAAATTATGGAAATGCGACTGACACTTGTTGGGAGTGTTTAAATGAAGTGCCGCTGCCGATGTAAAATCAATTGACGGCATTGGGACTTGGGAGCTTTAAAGGAAATTTAATTAATGTGTACTTGAAGTCAACGTGTGGTGGTGGTGGGTACTTTGAATGCCGGAGGGTGCGGGTAGGTAAGACACCCTGGGAAGATACTTCAAACCAGAGACAATACTGAGACCACCAACTTCGGCCGATTTCCCGTTACTTAGCCTACAAGCTATATTTCTATGGGGTGGCAAATGCTAAGTGCGCTTGTATTGTTACATAGAAATTCGTATTGACAAATGTCACATAACTTCAGAAACAAATACACTCGCACCTTGCATATGCCACTTCCGCTTTGGGCAAAATGCCTTGCAGCGTTCATAGAATTTTATCCGTTGAATTTGAAATTGTTCGTTACGTGTGAATAATAATTTGTTTTAGGAATAAGTGTACATTTACTTAAAATATTTACGAAAAATTAAGAATGTAGGGTGGTTGAGGGAAAATAAAAACATTTTGAGCAAATTTTCCTTATTATTTAAGAAAAATTTACACACGAAATCGAAGTTAATTATATCCAAAAGCGGGAAATACACAACCATATTTGTCCCAATATACATATTTCTACTATATAAAACATCTCCTTTAGATAGTTTTATTAACCACACAAATCAAATTATTTACCTTCAAAAAATTTATAATTACTAACCAATGGCATTCAGTTATGCTAAAATATGGTATTCCCGAACTCTTTCACATTTCCCCACGGTTGCCGAGGTTGGCAGCATCTATTTTTGTATTTTTTGTATGTTTTTGCATGTCACACGGATTCATATTTGACATAACACCGATAGGAATACAAAATGGCGAATTTGAAAAAAAAACTGAGGGGGCCAGCGGCAAGAGGATTGTGAGTTGGGGGTCTCAGTATGGTTTGTCTATGCTTCAAACGACCAACGAGTTAATCAATCCATTTGACAGTTCATGCAATAGAGTTCGCGAGAACGTAAGTGTCAAATAAGCAGAAGTAAAAACCAAGTCACAACTAAAAACCTTGTAGGAAAAACTGAACAGATTGTATATAGGTATGGCTGCGTAGCATAATTATAATAAAAAAAAATTGGAAAGTTTATAATAAATTCCAAAACACAGGATTGTAAAAATTAAAAATTATGTTTATCAAATGTATTTGGTAAAAGGTGAGAAGTTAAATATGTGAATTGTGCACTTTTTGACAATATTCGAACAAAACACTACTCTGGGCCATTATAAATCGGCTTTCTTATCCTACAAGTTTTTTTGGCGTTTGAACCAAAAAGATAGCCCATCTATAAAAGGATGGGCTTCGCGAAACACTCTACATTTATATTCGTTCGCAAATTGAAGATTTGATACAGAAATCAGTTCTTTAAAAGACTGCGTGTCACAACCAGTGATACCAACTCAGGCATAGTTCCGATGCTTGAGGCATTCAGGTATAATTTTTAGAAAAAAACTAAATTTAGGCATTTAAACTTCGATTCGGATTGGCATCACTGGTCAGAACCGTCATAAGATTGGGGACGTTCAAGTATCTAGTTTAGTAAGTCTGACAGTTCTCCCACTAAGTGTATCTCGATTTTGATTGGGGGAAATCGGTCAAATGAGCAGCTGTTTCAGTTGACGTTTATGGAGGGTTAGCAGACGAATCTAGTCAAGAAATTCGTGACAGTTCTCATATGTAGTTGACGCAGAAAAAGTGACGTACCCGACCAATCTCGTTTTTGCGTTCAGGTTACATCTCATTCAGACCAATCTAGTCGACTTAAGATAACTAGATTCTTGAATGCGGCCATTTGTCTGGATTCCCCTGAACGTAAAAAACAAATTGGTCGCTAATGTCACTTTTACTGCGTCAGCCATTCGACCGATTGTCAACCATGTACTTACTGAGTAAGTGCTTCTCCTTAAGCCAAACAACTGAAACAAAATTATCATACATTCGCAAATCGCAACTGAAAGAAAATGATTAAAAAGCCCGCCAGCTGTCAGACTTAGTAAGTTAGAGGTTTGAAGTTCAAGTATTTATTTAAGTAAGTCAGAACTGGCTGAATCAATTTCGATTGTCCTAGGTAGATCACATGAAAAGATTTTTTCAGTTAACGTCTATGGAGGGGTGGCCGATGAACACGAATTTGACAGTTCGTATGTGTGGCTGACGTAGTGACGTATGACGAAAAGTGGCGTTACTCACCAATCTAGTCCAGACCGATTTAGTGGACTTAAAATAAGTAGATTTTTGAACGTCCCAAGTATTTTCGGTTAATTCTCATAGTGAATAATTTATTTGCGTTTTCTTTGCCTGCGATTTGGTGGTGTGTTAAGGAGGAAATAAAACAGTGATTCCAGTGAACTTTTGGCAAAAACTGCTTTTAAATTCAGCCTAAAGATGTGTAGATGCCTTCTATTCGCCTCAATGGTAAATGGCCGTGGAAAGATAACCCTAATGTCGTATCTCTGTTTTTACTTGTCTATTAGCATTTAAATATTTAGTTTCAGTAGTTCATTAATTTCAACAGGTAATCCAAGCACTTTATCCATAAACTACCAAATCCTTTTCCATTGAAAAAGCTGCCAGAGTGGGTTACCTATTCCGTAGTTGTCTTTATCTGGTTGTCTCCCCCAATACCTATCAAAGGCAAAAAATAAAAATTTTACAGCAATCGCTGTCCATTTGAATCAACGTCGACAAGCCATAAATAGATTAATTACTGACATCTCTTACCTTAACTCATTTCTCGGCCAAATTCCCCGAGATCCTATCGAAGCAGTGGCTCACTCGTCCATTCCTCGTTGGCTCCTCCACTTTCAACAAGCAATATCACAGCAAAGTGGCCAACAAATCAACTTTTAATTGGTTCATTTAATTGTGAAGAAAATGAGAAGAGCTATATAGATGAGGGTACTGGAAAAAGTTGGGAAAAGGACATTTCACTTCGTGAATTGGGGTTTCCCCTTTTTCCAGTTTGTTTTTTTCTTTCGCGTTTCGCTGGAATTTAGAAAATTAACCACTTTTGTCATCTCCTTTAAGCATCTACAGCCCTCAATCAAGTTTTTGAAATGTTCTTTCACTTAATTGCCAAACTGCTTGTTGGCCATGAAATATAAATGAATTGACTTCAGAGAGCGACACAACTTTTTATACTGGTACCTACACCAAGAATAGTGACTGAAAATGTAAATTATTAATTATAATTAAATAGTAGCTTAATGGCACTGAATTCGAAAAGCAGTAAAGACAGGCCTATTTTCTGTATTTAAAGTTCTGTTGTCTGTTGGACATCGATTCGCGAGTTAAGTTGTGTGTGTATATGGCGCACCTCTAAATTACTAAATCTTAGTAGAATAAAGTTAAGATTAATGGTAGGAATACTCCCTGGACATTGTCTTTTAAGGAAGCTTGCCTTGAGACTAGGCTTAGCTAATACAGATATATGCAGATACTGTGAGGACCTACAAGTCACGGAAGACATCTCCCACCTTCTATGCGAGTGTCAAGCAATTGCTCGGAGTAGAAGGAAGCACCTAGGCATATGCAGGTACTTCTTTAATAACTTAGAGGTGGTTGGTTTCTCAAAAAATATTGGGACCATAATTAAATTTTACCGGCTTGGTGCCTGGTCTTTTGTGACCAGGGGCGATTCCTCTCAGTTAGCTAGTTTAGCGGCGCTAAACCAAGAAAATAAATTGAAATACATATAGGCAAAATACAGCCAATAACGAGGTTAAAGTAATTATGAAGATTAATAATTGCAATAATCAATGACATACTAAATAAAAAAACTATCATTTACAAATAATATTTGCCTACACAAACACACAACACAATACTCCCATGCAATAAGTTTCACTTGAAATACTCTTTAGCGTTACAACTTGCGATACCGCAAATTCCCTGCCTGCACGCACACACACAATCTAAAACTCCCATAGAAAAGTCTCCTGCTTGTAGCATTTTAGCGTAAAAAATTGCGCTACCGAATTTCCTACAATCTGTATAAGTGTGGAATTTGACTACCTGTACCAGTCGTAAGCAAAGCACAGGAAAATATACGGAAGGGTAAGCGCAAACAAATGCGATAAAACTTGAAAGTAGAGTGTAAGTGTAAGCAAGCAGGTTATCTTTTTTTGTACTTTTGTGTAAAAATGTGTCGTTGTGTTCTTATTTAAATGAATTAATTGTCTTATTGAATTCCATACCAAAAGTAAAGTGCGATTTATAATTTTATATTTGCGTGGATTATAAATGTGAGTAAATACATAATAATTATTTTTGTCGTGCTTTTGGAATATGAGGGTGCGCTTTTGTTTTTTTTTTTTTTTTGTTTGTGAGAAGTTAGCACGTAGCTAACCCAATGCTTAAGACCAGGAATCGCCACTGTTTGTGACAACCCCGCTCAACCTAACCTAACCTATGGCGCACCTGGCTATATGAGATAATGTATGTCTCAGAGATAATACAATATACAACACGTCGTTATGGGAAATGGAACCCTAGACATTACTTCTCAGAGCATAATAAAATTTTATGGCGAATTGGAACGACTCAATTGAGAAGCTTTCTAAACAAAGTTGCACTTTCTGTACGATTTTTGTGGCTGCCAGTTGTAGTAATGGCCGCAATTAAGAATCTAGTTATCTTAAGTCGATTAGATTGGTCTGGATGAGATCTAACCTGAACGCAAAAACTAGATTGGTCGGGAACGTCACTTTTTCTGCGTCATATGAGAACTGTCAACTTAGTACTCAGTCACGAATTTCTTGACTAGACTCGTCTGCTACCCCTCCATAAACGTCAACTGAAACAGCTGCTCATTTGACCGATTTCCCTCAATCAAAACCGAGATATACTTCGTGAGAGAGCTGTCAGACTTACTAAACTAAATACTTGAACGTCCCCAATGTCTCTAAATTCCGTAAATCAAAATGGTCGCTAATTTTTATTTAATGTAGACTATTATTAAGCATTGCGATCAACAAAACGTAAATGCATCACTATACAAGATGTTCGCAACAGCGCCATCTCTCTATTGCACCATTCGAATTGCGCAATTCCAAAAGAACTCACACTATCAAAAATGGTGGTGAGAGGGTTACAAATTAATCATTGAACTGCGAAAGACACTCAACTATTTAATTGGAGCCTTTATCCGAAGTCAGAATGCGTCAGTTATTGATCGTGCCTTTCTTTCTAAATGTCACCCTAATCCAAATTTCTCATATTCCTATTTCGGCTCTCAAATCTATGTATGTTCACATTTTGCTCTTCCATGAAGGTGTCGCCAAATGTTTCTGCGATATTCGTCGCGTACTCAACTATTTTACTTGAAACATTACAGATATGTCTCCTGGGGATTCTCAGATAAATTCGCCGACAAACGAAATCATTTTCTAGGGAAAAGAAAACGAAGAGGGCGAACGAAATGGCGCAGTTATCCACCCACCAAATCGAAAGACGAAAATGCTACAGCCACTCTACAGAATGGATGTTATCCAACTGGGGGCCTAAACTTGTTTCCCTCATCATAATGGAACGAATTGCATTAAAAACGTCAAGAATGATAGAGCTTAAGTTTGTTTATTTACGAAATAAGGTCTGTTGCTCATGATATTGCTCTTAAATTGTAAATCGGGCTTTAACATTTTAAGAAGCGACAGTTTTATGTTGAAGACAAAGTATATGCAATAAAAAGCAGGGCAAATAGAAACTAAAAAACAAATGAAAAATTGTTTTCGCTTTTTATGTCTGGGACCAATATTACCTATACATTTATGTGTACAAAAGAGTTGATGTCTTAAACTTCAAAGTGAGTTTTCCAAAACATCATAGGTTCGAAACATATCGGCACCACCCACTTTAGCAAAACCCAACATCGAGTTAAGGACTTCAACAAGAGTCTATGTTATCCGTTCATACAAAGCAGCATCCATTCTTTTTGTTTTGTAAACAAAAATATACTTCTCTCTTTTTTAGACCTGCTCCTTAATCTTTATTCCAGAGAAAGACAATACCTTGACAGAACCGAACCATCGGGGTGCAGTATGAGTATGAGTTAGCGATTAAATGCACAACGAAGAGGAAAATAAAATAAAAACGCAGTGTTGAAGGCGGATTTAAATACTTAATCCGATAGAACTGTCGGAGAGAGTCCTTTTTTATGAAGAAAGTTTTTCAATTGTACTCGCATGCTGCATTGGAAAATGTGTGCGCATTATCTCTAAGTATACTGAGAGTAGTAAAGTCAACAAGCCGGTGTTGAAGGGTAGTGATGCGATGTCATGAGAACACAAGCGTTCTCACCTAGCCTCTCACTATCAACTCCTACTCTCACCTCCACGGGGTGACTGGTGGGTGCCTAGTACCTCGACTGGAGATTGGGTAACCAACCCCTTTGGAAGGTCGTTGGTGGCAGCAGACGAGAGAGGGGGGAGGAGTGTTGTTTTCTCACTAAGACACCTCCTCTGGTACCAGACGGCAGCGGAGGAGTTCCCTAGATGGAGCCAACGGTGGCGTCTACAGTTCCAGTCAGGCCGAACTATTTAGTGTAATCCCTATAGAGCTGCTCTGACATATTCGGATACCAGGTCTATAGGGATTTCCATTTCCAATACCGAGCCAGGGTGTTGGAGAAGAGTTGGTGGCGGATGAACCCTTAATGGGCCAACGGCAGCGCTCACATCCCAGAGTGGGTTACTGGCACCGGAATAACCGGCCTGCTGTCCTAAGGTCAAGGGCCTGGCCCTCCAGGTTGGGGGTTGTGCCGTCGGGGTAACTTCCCGACCATTTAAAAAAACACTAGTTATGGGAGAGACACGTGAAGCCTCGGATAACGATTTCCCTCAAACGGCAACTAGACCCGGAACGTCAACGGACAACGATTTGAGAGTATGTACCTGGAACGTGCGAACGCTGTACACCCCAGGTGCTACTCAAAAACTTGAGTCTGTCCTCACGCGGTACAAGGCAGATATTACCGCGATCCAGGAGATACGATGGATAGGATCAGGTATGATGAAAAGGAAAAATTGCGATATTTATTACAGCTGCCATAAAAGATTGCATGTATTAGGATGCGGATTCGTCGTGGGAAACCGGCTTAGGACAAAAGTCATTGACTTTAAGCCGATAAGTGATCGCCTAGCTGTGATCCGCATCAAAGCTACTTTCCAAAACATAAGCCTAATATGTGCACACGCCCCTACCGACGAGGCTGAAGACCCTATCAAGGAGGAGTTTTATGACCTCCTGGATGGAGCCTACGGAGCCTGTCCGGAGTACGATGTCAAAGTTGTGCTCGGGGACTTCAATGCTAAAATCGGAAAGGAAAACATCTTTGGTGGGTTAGTTGGTAAACACAGAATCCACGAAACGACCACAGACAACGGTTACCGACTAACTGACTTCGCGGCAGCTCGTAATACGGTGATAAGTAGCACTAGGTTTCCAAGGCTAAGGATCCACACAGCAACCTGGCGCTCTCCAGACGGTCGAACCGCCAACCAAATCGACCATGTGCTAATCGACGCGAGGCACGCATCCAACATCCTCAACGTGCACACATTCCGCGGGGCAAACGTCGACTCTGACCATTTTCTTGTTGCGGCTAAGTTCAGAGCTCGACTATCCAACGAGAAGAAGCTGCGTTCCGCCCAGAAGAAGAAATTCTACGTTGGACGCCTTAGCACACCTGGAGTAGCCAGAGTCTACAAAGAGCGCCTGAGTGAGAAACTCTCCGCAGTGCATTCACCTACCACAAATGCCAACACCCAGTGGTCCCAGTATCGCGACATCATCAAAGAGGTAGCCGAAACCACCTTAGGGTACCAGCCACCCCAGAAAAAGAGCCCGTGGTATGATGATGAATGCGTACGCAGGAAGAAGGTGACAGAAGATGCACATATGAAGGCGCTGCAGCGCAAAACAAGGGCAGCGAGGGAAGAGTATCGAGCCAGGAGGAGGGAGGAGAAGAAAATCCTGCGTAGAAAGAAGAGGGCCTACGCAGTCTCCCAGCTCAAGGAGATCGAAGAGTCCCGCGATCGAAGCAACATCCGGAAGTTCTACAAGAAAGCCAAGCAACTGGCTGCTGGCTTCAAGACCGGAACGCAGGCTCTTCGAAACAGTGATGGAAACCTAGTCACCGAAGCGCAGGGAATAGTAGATGTTTTTAAGCAGCACTTCCAGCAGCTGCTAAATGGGCATCATGTAGAGAGAGTGATAGGGCAAGAAGAGAACCCACGTCCAGTCAATGAAGATCCAGTTCCACCGCCCAGTATGGAAGAAGTTGGCTTAGCAATAAAAAAGCTAAAGAACAACAAGGCCGCCGGCTCTGATGGTTTACCAGCGGAGCTCTTCAAATACGGTGGTGATGTTTTGGTAGGGCGCATGCACCAAATCATCAACCAAGTATGGGTGGAAGAAAGTATGCCCGATGACTGGACTATCAGCTCCATATGCCCCATCTACAAAAAAGGCGATCCTATGTCTTGCAAGAACTATCGAGGCATATCCCTGCTTAATGTCGCATACAAGATCCTATCCAACGTACTGTGTGAACGTCTCAAACCGTTCTGCAACACACTAATCGGCACGTACCAGTGTGGCTTCCGGCCCGGCAGATCGACTATAGACCAAATTTTCACACTGAGGCAAATCCTGGAAAAGACCAATGAATTTCAAGTCGAGACTCACCACCTATTCATCGACTTCAAAGCCGCATATGATAGCATTCATCGTCAGGAGCTTTATGTGGCGATGGCCGAATTCGGGATCCCGGCAAAACTGATCCAGCTATGTAGCGTGACGTTGGAGAACACACGCTGCAACGTGCAATTTGGAAGTAGTTCCTCCGAACTATTCCAAACATGCACCGGATTTCGGCAAGGAGACGCACTATCATGTGACTTCTTCAATCTCGTGCTAGAGCAGATAGTGCGCAGGGCAGGTGTCAACACGGAAGGCACTATCTTCAACAAATCCGTCCAGCTACTGGGGTATGCAGACGATATTGACATCATCGGTCGCTCCCAGCGTGCCGTGATAGAGGCTTTTACGGCGATTGAAGAACAGGCGAAATTCGTTGGTCTTGTAGTAAATGAGGACAAGACTAAGTACATGCTATCAACAAACAAACAAGCATCTGTCCACCGCCTAGGACAGAACGTCACTATTGATAGCAACAATTTCGAGGTAGTTAAGGAGTTTATCTACCTCGGAGTAAACATGAACTCCACAAATGACATCCTAGTGGAGATCCGGCGAAGAATTACCCTAGGAAACCGCTGCTACTTCGGTTTGGCAAAACAATTGGGTTCAAAACTCCTAACTCGAAGGACAAAATGTATGCTTTACAGAACCCTTATCCTGCCAGTTCTGCTTTATGGCGCCGAGTGCTGGACGATAAGCAGGAAGGGAGAGCTGATACTGGGCTCCTTCGAAAGAAAAATTCTTCGACGGATTTTTGGTCCTGTGTGCGAGGAGGGCGAATGGAGGAGAAGATACAACCGCGAACTCTATGAGCTGTACCAAGATGTGGATGTAGTCCAAAAGGCCAAAATACGTCGACTACATTGGCTCGGCCACATCGAGCGAATGGACAATAATGCTCCAGCTAAGAGGATCTTCGAATCCCAGCCGCCAGGCTCGAGACGACAAGGAAGACCGAACCTCCGTTTCAAAGACCAAGCCATCGCGGATGCCAGAGCGCTTGGTCTGGATAACTGGAAGCAGCGTGCCCGGGATCGCAGAGGATGGAAGGCTGCAGTGTCTCAGGCAGAGACTCTCCACGGGTCGGGAGCCCGTTAAGTAAGTAAGTAAGTAAGTAGTAGTAAAGTCAACAAAATCTACATTCCAAACAATTTTGTGTAAATGGCTTTGAGAAGACTTTTTTTTATGTGCAGTTTGTGGTAATTAAGAGCAGAACTTTGTGTGTGTATGTGTGTGTTGAAGGCGCGTTTGAGAAAACCCTTTTGAGTGCGCCCGTCGCTATGGATATCGTTAGAAAAAATGGACTTTGAATGTGGATTTAAGTACTACGCTTTCGACGGTTTATCTGCGGTCAAGCGGTGCGGTTGCTATTACTACGAGTATAAAAATTAAAAGTTGGTAAACTGGAAGAGCTAATTACGAGTACCATCTAATAACTGAATGAATCAGCGCTTAGCATGCTCGAAACGAACATCTGCTCATGCAAAGGTAGTTTCAAAAATAATTAAAAGTTACTCATTATCCTAGCTGTGCCCTCAACTTTGTTTGAATAGTTTATTTAAGTAAACAGTAAAACGTTAGATAAAAAAAAATAATACATTTTAGGTAAATTTTAGTAATATGTACCTGAAAAATCTAGGCGTGGCAAAAAGCGTCAAACCCCATAACCCTGTCAGAGTTTTTTAAAAATTTAAGCCAACTGATAAATGACATAAAACCCCCGCCCCCAATTCTTCGGTTTTGACATTTCTCTTGAGTAAAAGCAATTGCTGGGCAATGGGTCTTCAAATTGCCCAGTTTTGTCTTGACCATCGACCCGGAATTTGTCAATCTTATTCGTAGCAATTGCTTTTACTCAAGAGAAATGTCAAAATCGAAGAATTTGCTACATTTCGTATGAATAAAAACCAATTTGAGTCAGTTCCAACTTTTGACATGTTCGAAAAGCGACGGCACTGACTTTTACTCAGATCGGTATGAATAAAACTTATCAGACAAAGCAAATGCTTTGCAAATTCTGAGTCTGCTATTTAGTTGACCCAGACCGTTTGCTAAATATTTTGTACGCATATTCTTTACATAAAACAAACAAAGTACTATCGTGAATTTTCGATGTTTTGTTCATACAGGGTGGGCCAAAAGAAGTCATCCGATACTTGTTTGGCTCTCTTTTTTTTCTAAATGAAAAACTTCGATTCTGTTTTTTGATTATGTTTATTTGAACCTTTAGAATTTTATTGGTCAAGTCGAGAAGATGATATCGGCCAAATGGGCGCCGTCACAATTGATTGTAAAAAGTAAAGTTAAATTCGGTTTGTGCATGAAAACCAACAAAATACCTATGAAAAAGCAGCAGTTGTTTCGTGTCACGCGAAGTATGGAAAGTAAATGCTATGTTCGAATTTTCGAACTTACTTTAGCAAAGTATGTTTTTTTTCTTATCGATTCAAAGCAATTGCTCAGGTCTTTTACTTTGCTACAACGTTTTGCTTAAATCAAATGCTAGTAAGTCATACGACCCATTTTCGCCGAAAAACTTCGAAAGCTAAGCACTTTTTGAACAGCCTGATAAAAATGTTTCGTCCATTGCTCGAATAGTAGATGAGTTGCTTTGTTGCAAACATCATCAACTATCGCAGCGTGCTGCCTACCATCATTAAAAGGAATTGTTTGGAATTCGAAAACACATCCACAAGCACAAAACTTACATGTAGGCTACATGAGCTGCATTGCATTATGCACTACTCATCACTTCATTTTTACCTCTCCCCACCCGAACAAATTTATTTCATTTCAATATAAAAAAATTAATTATTTTTTTCTTTGTTTGCGCTTGAAAATTAAATTATATTCAGATTCAGATTGCTTCAGTCGGCGACAATGCTGTCGCGGACAAATATCCATCTCAAAAAGCATATTTCGAAAATGAAAACTTTTAACTGGCGACTCACGCTACAGTCACGTAATCCAATTCTGATTTAATCTGCAAAAAGTTTCGCTGGCACCCATATTCTTTTGTTTTTTATTTGGTTCTTACTTTCATGTCCTAAAATATAGGAGTAGGTATACACACCTACTCGGGTAGGAAATATAATTATTTTTGTAATTTTGTGGGTCAAAACCAGATTACCTCCATTATGTTTTTAATTTACACAATTAGTTTCAATTGGGAATTTAAATTTCATTGTCCGTCCGGCCGATGCAGTCGTGGGTTGATTTTTTTAGCAGAAATTCTATAAAATTATAATTCATTTTCAGGGACAATGGGCTTTTTCGAACTCGCTCCCCGCTGACTACTAGTATAATGTATGAAAAAAAAACGCATTTAATTCGTACACGAACGGTTGAAATTAAGTTCACAGTTTTGGTATGTTGTAATTATGTACCATGTGACACCTAGTGTAGTGTGCGAATTAAAATTATCAACTGCTAATCCCAATGTGACAAGGTTGGGGCCCGGGGGCAGCAGTTGGCGTTTTTACCGAAAATGGAATTTGATTTGGAAAATTTGTGAATTTGAATATATGTACCTACATTTGATTTCACATGCAAATGTGTTTTGCAGTTAATGCATTTTGGAATGTTTTGATGATGTGGAAGTTAGATTGAGATATAAATAAATTAAAATGCATTAACCCACAGAAATGCCGTACCTACTGAATTATAAACGAACAATTAACCCGATGGCATACAAAATGAAGCACTGTTTTGTAAAAGCAGATTTCTGATTTCATTTGTGTGTGCAGCCCAATTCAATAGTTGTTTGCAAAAATGCTAATTCGCTCGAATGTCGAATGACAGCTACGACAAGAAACTTTGTACAAACTCAACTTTTGCCTGATTAAAAAAGGAATCCTTTTCCTCAAAGTTACTCGAGATTTGAGTTTCACAACTAATGAAGTTTGTTTACGTTTTTGTGAAATTTTTCAATTGCAAAGAAAAAAAATCATTGCATCGGGAGGATCTTTTTTTGTTTGTTATTTATGTGCAAATGTTAAAAATCAATTGATGTAGATTGGTTGAGGAAAACTTAAAACACTTTGAACAAATTTTCTTCAGTTATTTAAGAAAAATTTACAAATGAAATCGAAGTTTATAATATTGAAAAGCGGGAAATCCACAACCATATTTATCCTAATATGTTTCAAGTATATAAGGCATCTCCTTTAGATAGTTTTATTAACCACACAAATGAAACATTTATAATAACTAACCAATAGCATTCAGTAATATTAAACTGTAGTATTGACGAATTCTATCACATTTCCCCACGGTTTGCAGGATTTATTTTTGTATTTTTTTTTATTTTATTGCATGGCACACGGATTCTAATTGACAAAACACCGATAGGAAAACAAAATGGCGGAATTTGAACAAAAATTGAGGGGGGCCACCGGCAAGATGACTGCGATTTGGGGTCGCAGTATGATTTGTCTATGACGAAAACGTTTAAAGGTTTACGTGCGCACGATTGATTTGCTCTAAGTTTCAGAAGTAAATCGTTCGTGCACACAAAAACGTTTGAACTTTTCGACTTACAGACTGCCGACTCTGCTTTCATGTCAAGAATATTTAAGATATTTGGTAAGTGATTAGTGAAGTAAAACAAATCAAATCAACAACAACAGAGAAAAAGATCTAATACACAAATAAAATGTTAATACTTTTCGACTCACATTACTTATTGTGGATCATATTTTGACAGCTGGAAAGTGTCAGAAAATTATCAGAGAATGAATGAAGTGTTTAGAAGATGAAGGGCTTAAGCGACATATTGAAAAAAAGGTTTAAGCGTGTTTAACACCTTCTTCCGCTAAGTTTATGGACAAAGTGGTTGCATATAACACCTTTATCCTTTGCTAATAAAAGTTTTCACATAGGAAAAAAGGCAAAAAAATGTCGCTTCGCTTCGATTATTATTTAGCGCAATTGCATTAATTGCAAGGAATGCAAATGAGTGCAAAGAATATAAATGATTGATAGTTGAAAGAAGAATTTTAATGTCGCTTTTCATTGAAGATCCGATAGAACTGCCGCGAAATTCAGAATTGCTCTTTTCAATGAAATTCGTCGGAGCACTTTTGCAATAGTGGTAAACAGCGTATGCACACATTATGTGGGGATTTTTTTTCTGTTACTACTTTTTTTTGTTTTCTACAAACCAAATCAACATATGTATACACATTTCAATTAAAGTTTGCATTTGCATTCACAACTGCATATTTTCGGATCACATAGTGTAAAATTTGTTTCTAACAATACAACAAACATTTCAATCTGACATTTTGCTAGTGTGTGTTGCTCAGTTCAGGACAATTCTTTAAAAATATTTCGGACCCTTCTCTTGTGTTAATATTTAACCTGGACGTGCACTTTATTTTTCAATGAAACATAGAAAACATAGAAAAATCAGTTCTAGTTTCGCTTTCGTTCTTTTGATAGAAAGGGCAATTCTTTTCTTCAATCGAAAACGCCATAGCTTTGATTTTCAAAGGGTTTCTGATGGCAATCTTTTGAGTAAACACCATGTTAAGTGTTAATGATAAAATATCAGAAAACACTATCCCCTAGCCCCCCAACACTTCCCTCCGATTCTCAAAGAAAACAAGTCTTAGAAATGCAGACCATGTAGGATTTAAGAAACACTCATATCTTAGATGTTTTATATCTGTCATAAACTGTATAACTATGTAGGTATAGAAAGTATCTAGATCTAGATATGCTGGCAAATTTCCAGTGCGAAAGTTTCCCTAAGAGATAAAATATTCTCATTCTGTAAGTCGCCCAAAACTACCCATAAATTATTTTCACGATAGTGGCATGTTTAATATATTATTATAAATATAGGTATAGAAGATATATACAGGTAAATAGAATTCCTTTTGGAGTTAACCAATAATGCAACTACTCGTACTCGCTCTTCTCAAGTCAGACAAAACTGTAAATAGGAATATAGGCCAACCATTTTGCGCATACAGCGTAGCTGCATAGCTATGCTCAGTTGGTCAATAGAAATGATGTCGTCGCATTCCTCCGTAGGAATCGCATTCATCCTTGGGCGTTATGCACATTTGCCATGGTTGTTCGCCTCCTTTACAGGCGCTACGTGAATTTATCCGATAAGGAGTCGGCCTTAGCACGTTACTGGAAAAACTTACGCTGCTCGTAAATAATTTATTCGCGTTCTATCTAAGGAACTTTTGTCCAAACTCCAAGGTTTCGTGTCTTATCTGTCTCTCGCGGAATATGAATGCACGTTATAGTTTTCTTTTTTTTTACCGCTACAATACCAAAACGTTGGCACGTTTTTCCGATTCATAGCGAGGACCAAGTGAGCCTACCGCCTTGCCAGTATGCAAGCCCATCATAAAACTATAAGCGTGGCAAAAAGGCGTATTTAAAGCGAAGTGAAACTTTCGAACATCAGGAAAAGGATACGACACCAAAGACGAATAGGCTCTCCATGCAAAGATGTGCAGGAGTTCGTTTTTATTATTTATGGGTGAAATATCAGCAAGGACTCACACCCACCACCAACGAATCCGCCTTAATGAGGAGATAATATGAATTTATTATTGGTTTTTATGGTTTTATGATGTCCCTCCATAAGGAGTTATCTATCCTAACAGATTGCAAAAGAAATCAGCATCCTCGTCGCACACACAAAAGGTCCATTTTGGGGGGGGAGGTCTTTTATGCTGTGCAGTAAACCCTCAAGAAATTAGTGGCAAGCTACGCCACGAAGTGATTTTACGATCAAGACGTGACTATAGGTGCAATTCAGGTCAACTGATGCACATGCTTTATGATGGTAGTCGGTCCACCTTTGGCGATGTGCTCTCTGGTCATATTTTCCTGGTAGATCGTTGCGGCGCTATTAAACTAGAAAATAAATTTGAATAGAACGATATTAATCAGGATACTCGTACCAGGTGCGTTTTTATTGTGGTAGTTGGTATGGGGTTAGACGATAAAAGCGAAAAGCGCACCTGTCTTTATGGGCACTTATATGGGAGTAATTAATTATCTATACGTACACTGAAAGAGAGTAGTTTGGCGTGAAACAGCGTGGGATATAGTCAAACTCAAATAGACTGCTCTTCGTCGTAATAAGATATTAATTGTCTGATGAAGATGTGCAGTTCTTTCATATGAATAAATTTATTTCCAATGAACTCAGTTTTTTAACAAAAGATGAAATATAGGACATTATAAGCTTTCAATCATATTTTCATTTGAATAACAACAACGCAGCTTAGCGGATTGCTACATCCCATTCCACAAAATGTTTTATAATGGCAGGTTTGGCAAACGGCAGGTGCAGGGAAATAGATCCACTTTGGAATTAAACCACCAAATTCCGCGCAATACGAAAAAACTATTTGTCTTGTAAACCTGTGTTGATAAACATTGTATTTTTCAATAAATAGACTTATTTGTATATTTTACGAAACAAATATTTTTTGATAATAAAATTAGAAGCTAATTGTATTGTGAATATTTATTTTAAATTTTTTTAGTAATGAGGAAGTATAATTATATTTAACTAAATATCTAAATATCAAAAACTAAAAACTCAATTCCCGCAATTGAAATGGAATCAGGGCTTTACTTTTTTGTTAATAGGTAGCTAATTAGACAAAGGTTTTGAGAATTTGGTTTTTGATAATTAATGCCCCTATTATCGTTAGCGAGTCGAACAAAAAAAAAAGCGAATTTGACTTATTTGTATTATGGTTAGTGAATTGAACAAAATTCATTCGCCTGAACTGTCAAACCGCTGGCGAAATGAAGTAATAGTGAGTAATTTGCGCAGTTTTTTTTACAACAAAATCTAGAGGGGAATTGATTCTCAGTTGTATTTTTAAAACGTGTGTTTTATGCTCACAGCAAAATAGAATTATGTAATGGAGGGAACTAAGTTCACTTTCCAATCAGGGTGGTTTATGTTCCCACGTGGAGTTTATAATTTATTTCCTTGTACCAATTGGTCATTTTGATCTGAAATTTCAGATTTCTGCTGCCAAATCGAACCGAAGTCTGAATTTTATTGGTTCTTGTTTTTATTGAGTTGACCGCACTTACACGGTAAAGTATGTGCAAATTTAAAAAAAATCGAGAACTCTCAAGAATGACTCAGATCAAAAAAAAGGTTGATTTTTTTGGCAAATCAAACATGACAAGCAATCTCGATCAGAAAAAAATGTATGTTTTCTCCAAAAGATTGATCTTTTTGCCAAATCGAAAACGACATTAGTTGTTCATTGAAATAAGCAATAACTGCTCATTTAGTTCCCTATATTTTAAGAACTTGAGACTCGTTTTTGTAACGAATGTCACTCCATGAGTTTGTGTCATTTTTCTGTGTGGGTTCTGCGTGGCGTTCTTTTATTTTGTGAAGTCACTCAGTCAGATCTCAATAAGTTTGTATGTAAATATATGGTAACAACGAAAACTTACACAGCTCACATGCGCTTCTACTTTTTTAAAACTTTCCCTTCTTTTCCGTCAAATAGATGGACAACTTGGAACTCTCTCAAAGTATTTTCTATTTTATCATGAAAGCAACTAATGCCCCCACAACCATCTCTTTTTCATGGTCTATTTCGGATCAGAACAAGCTGATAGGAAAAAACAAGTCTCATTTTGCCCTCACAATTAGCGACAAAGTCCACATACCACATTGTCGTTCGTTACTCGGTAGGTAAATTGATTTCCTTCTATCAAATCACACCCACTGATTTCGAATTCATGAACCACACTTACACATGTTCTACTTCTCCTTTCAGGACCATTCAACCATTCATATGATGCAGTACGAGGAGCATGGTGGCAACCACAAGCTAGATCACGCTGTGCCATAACATGTCGCAGCGCATCGCCATCCATTTTGTAATCCTTTCTAATTTGTGATTTACATTATCATTCGCCACACATGGAGATGAATAGGGCTGGATATCTTCTTTGCCAACGTGCACATTGATTTGTGTTCGTGCTGTTATCATCCGTCCAAGTTGCAACATAATTTTTCATTTTATGAATATGTAATGCCCCGGCAAGGTTTACCCCAGATACTATAGCTCTCCTCACCTTCGGTGTTCGATGGCCCGTCGAAGCCGGTCTAACTTTAACACGTACGCATATAAATTTGTATGGTTTTGCCTTCGAAAGCTGGATGTTTATCCCCCTGACTTGCAGCGCATCGAAGCCTGCATAAATCGGGTATGGGTACGTACGGGTAGCGATATATATTGGGGAACGGTTTTTGTGTGCAAGACATGTGGCTGTTGCTCAATATGCTGCGAAAATACGCTGCTCCTCTGCTGTTGCTTGGACGTGCAACGAAATTTATTCCAAAGTTTTCACTCTGAATTCAAAATTACGTAATTATATTAGAATCATGCACTTGTTGCAGGAAGGACCACCACGAAGATGGATATGGTGCTAGTGTGGGTTTGGGTGGTATGCTGCTATGCAGGAAACAAGATTGGTCCATGCTGAGGATGAAGAAATATGGTTATAAGGCGAAGGACTCGAGTGATTTGGTGAAGGATGGTTGGAAGAATGTTCGCTCTCATTCCATCTCTATATATATCTGATCAATTTTGCACACTTTTGGAAATTGGGTTTCCTATTTTAAATTGATAGAGCATACTTTCGAATTTCGTATCTGCGAATGCATGTTTTAAATGACTACTTTGCTGCCGTTCTAGTTTTGGGCATAACAGGTAGACCCTTTGAAAAATGCGTGCACGTGGGAGAAGCGTTTTAAATTTGGATATTTATAGGCATAATATTCAAACTAGATAAGTGCAATCTTCATTTCATAGCAAGGAAGATCAAGATCAAGCCATGGGACAGACTTAATAAAGACTTAATTAAGACTGCATGAGGGCAATTTCCAAAAACTTTTTGTTCAATAATTGTTGCAAAGGCTGAAATGCATGCTACCTATATTGTATTTGGATCATACCCAAAAGGCTTTTCTTTCCAACAAGTCAAACAGAATTTGAACAAAATCTTTCAGTTTATTTTTAATGGGCTATATTTCAGCTATTGCAAGAAGCTTCTGCAAATACAGTGTTCGGAAAATTGTGTTTCGTACCAAGCCTAGAGCAGTCAGAGTTGCATTTTTGAGCGTATCAGCTGACTTGCTACTACATGGGAAACTTTCCATTTCCACCCACAATAAATGGTACGCATCCTCATACTGACAGATATTTCTAGCTTGAATAGGCTAAAACAAAATATAGGTAGTCAATTTGCCCCAAAAACATTTTGCTTACTATTTGACGCTACGTCTTTTTCAGGAGATATAGGTAATTATTTCCAAGTGACGTTCATATGGCTTTTTCGATTGTGTTTTTGTTCACGTCACATTTTTAAGTCGATCAATTTGACAGGAACACTTGTCTTGTCCTATGTACCAACCGGTTTCTTTCTTCTTGGTGCTGACCGTTGGATTCGAAGTGGAATCCGACAGAATGGCAATGTTACCAACGACATAGCTGGATCGGTTTTGCTGGGATCCCGAATTCGGCCATCGCCACATATAGAGCTCGTGACGATGAGCTTTAAAGGACTAAGGCAGTTTTATTTTGCTCATAAAACTCTGACCGCTTTGATGGAGAGAGTCCTAATTTACCCAGTTTTAGTCAACAATTGGCCTCTTTTTTTGAAGTAGGTAGGATTTTCAGCACGCGTTTACAACAACTACGTTCTACTTGAAACTTCGAGAACTCAGAGTACCTAGTTGTTGTGATTGCGTGCTGAAGATCCTACTTTACTTTGCTTTGTTGAGATCGAAGCTAAAAAAAAACAGGCCTCATATCATATATAGGTATAAAAAATTCCTTCGGGGATTTAACTTCCAATCGTTTTTCATTTTGTTCGTATTGCTGTATTTTACACAGAAATAAAATTCCGGAAAATCAATTTATTCGCATTTTTTGCATTTTACGATAGGTGGCGTTGGGGGTGTCAACATCTGGCAATTGAAGTTTTGCGGCCAAAATGGAATTATGCTGAGCCCAGCTAGTAAAAAATATATTTTGTAGCTTGCGCCCATGGAGTGAAGAAGTATATACTCGCAGTTTACGTAAATGTAAAAATACTGCGCTAGACTAATAACCATTTTTAGTACCCTGGCTAACTTTTTCGAACTCACAATGGCAAAATTTTCCATACAATTTTGTGAAAAATGCCATAAGACGGCTCCCATTTGGCCGATATCATCTTCTCGACTTGACCAATAAAATTCTAAAGGTTCAAATAAACAGAATCGAAGTTTTTCATTTAGAAAAAAAATGAGAACCAAACAACATCGGATGACTTCTTTTGGCCCACCTTAAGGTAAAGGTGATTATTGTAAGGCCCACTATCTACAGTTAAATTCCCTTTATAGATTCTATTTACAAAATGATTTCAAGTATCCGATCCATGGGTTGTTCTAGAATCTAACAAGTGAAATTTTTCATTATTGAGTACTTCTTATGTTGCAAGTCGAATCTCCAGTGTGAAAATGACCCAACAACTAACAAGCCTCCAAAATAACTGAGTATCATTAACCTACGCTATGCAAAGTTTCCACAAACTGCTGCATGTTTTACTACTTATTTGTTTATATCCCCATAAATATTTGTAGGTATACTTTAAAAGCTTTATTGTAAATAGACTTTGCAAACACTGTAGCTAGTTTTGAGGGATGTTAGTATATTTTATTGGTAGGCACCCCTGGCAGTTGCAGCCGCGTAAAATATCTGGGACTATATCGATTAATAGACAAGTATACCTAGTCCTACTCGTATACCATATAAAATCATTTTGAAACTTACTATTTTATAATTTAACTGAAACTATATTTAATTGTTTGCTGAAATCAATTTTATTACTTCCGTGTACTTGATTCTGTTTGCAGATTTCCTTTCCACGACTATTGTTGTTAATTAGCTTGTTATTTAAATCGAGGACATTTAATTTTTGAATAATAATCCCATCCAATTCCAGCCGAATGGAGCCAAACCCATCCCAGTGTTTAGTTCTTCCGTTATTTCGTTTAACATATCAACTTTTGAATGCTCGCACGTACTCGCAGAAATATAATGTAAACATTATGACAAAACAATATCAAACTAATTTGCATGATGGTGGCCTTTTGTTTGCGGGAATATTTGATTCCATTAGTTCTTAATTGTTGCGCTGTGTTATTTGTACCGGGGGCGGTCGAAACAAATTGACCGAATAAATTGACCAATTAAATGTTTTCAGGTTTAGATGCGAAATTAATTGCATTGGTGTGCCCAGTGACAGCATTATAACAATGACTTTTGAAAATGTTGATACCCAGGAAATTTATATTGTCACCAACCAGACCAATGAGGGTAAAATGGTATCTACTATAACGAAGCATAATATATGCATCCATTTCACAGAAGTCATTAAGTTTAATTAAATTACGAGGCTCAGTTGAAATTTAAATATTTGAATGCGTGCAGATATCAAGTGTTTTTTGTTTCATTTACCAGCATACTTATGTAGATACTCATAATCCAGTAAAATTTGATTACTTCTTTCAAACCTTCTTAAGTGGTGAAACTATAAACAGTAGCGCAATGAAGAGTGAATAATATTTGCTCAGACTTTTTCCATAGGTTAGGTTTGGTAAACAGGTAGAGCAGGAAAAACCCTGCGCTAGCCCACTTAGGTCCTCGTAGATCTATTGTGATGCCCTTGTTGGGGTCGACCATTTATATTGCATCGGTGTTACATCAGAAAGTTGTTATAAGTCATAAAAGTAAAAGCTTCCAAGTGTTCTATTTATCAAGTGACAGAGACATGAGCAATGATAAAGGAAGTGAGGTGAGGTGAGCCTCTACATATATCGTCATCTTTGAGATTTAGTTTCATTGCGTGGTTTCGTGGCAAGTTATGACCAAGTTAGAGCACCTACTGACTTAGATAGCGATAACCTGCCAAGCTGTAGAAGTTTGTGGGACCGACTCCTGTTATTTTCTGGCCAAAGCTTCCGTGATATTTCACAGGTAGTGAGTTCATTCGCATTTTGTTCTCCACTTGTTCTCTGAGACCGCAAAGTGGTGGCTTGATCGACTAAAGTGCATGATCAAGATCCACTACGGACTACTCTCTCGCCCTCTCATTGGAATTGGATAAAGGGAATTTCCAATTACAGTCTCCGCAAAAAAGTCTTTCCCAATATATTGGGAACACATTACCTTTCATATGTACTGCTCCAACGTATCGTCATCATATTTGGGAGAAAGTCAAAATAAAACCACAATATGATTTCAACATTCATTACTCATTATATTTTCACTTCTCTCGAAATATTTATATTTATTACATTTACTAGACAAATCTTAATATCAGGTCAGAACTATTCCACTATTCGAGTGCAATCGAATAGATTACTCGTTGGGAATAATATTCTGTTTGCTCCTCTAATTTCGGTAATGAATGCTCCAACTTTTTTCGAGTATAGCTTGAGCTATTTGAATTCTTATTCTTGCAATGTTAGACAGTTTGCTGTTACCATTTACCCACTTAATTATATATATTATTGGTGTTGAGTGCTATTTCTTGAAGCCAGTTGTGGTTAGTATCGTAGTATCTGCTCAATCGAACAGTGGAATAGGCCTGTTTATTTGGAAATATGACAGTCTCTCTAGAGACAGTTTATAGATTACCACACAATTTATTACTTAATCAATACGTACGAAAGGGAAGTAAACATTAAGAAACAAAGGAAACAAAAATACATTAAAATACATGAAGATAATGCTACGAAATTGACAAACAAAAGAGTAGAAAAAAGTTAACTTTTTTCATAGTGGGAATAGACAAACATTCTCTAAAACAAACGATAACCCATCGGATTGGCCCACACACTCAAACGATCAATAGCATCAGCAATGTGATTCCACTTGGCATCGGCTGCTACTAAAATCATTTCATCATAAACCTCTCTGTTGCGTTTATCGTCGTAGAGCTTTTGCAGAATTTTTAACATACGTCCATGATGAGAGTGCAAGTATGCGTGCCAAAGAACAAAGTTGCTTATCTATTATAATGTGGAAAACAAAAAATTCAATAAATAACTGTTAAGGTCGGTGAAGTCAACAAACTTACCTTAGTATCTGTGGCATCGGTAAATTTTCCAATTTCCGTGAATATTCCATCGATTTCCTCTAAACGAGTTGCCTTTTGCGAACCGTTTTCGATAACATTTAATCTGGCAAGCGCGATACCCTTCTTAGATAGTGCCTCCAACAAAGTTGTCTTCTGCTTTTCCATTTTTCTGCAACGAGATTACATTTTGAAATGAAGTTTTTTAAACTGTCGCGATAGTATCTCCAAAGTAATTCCGTAGTGCGGTAGTTGTTGCTATATATAATATTTACTTAGTTTGTGGTAGATGATAATCTACAATCGGGTTGAACTCATTTAATAGATATAATTCTTAACCGTTCAGCAAGTTGTAAGTGTTAAGGGGTGATTCAGGTTCATTGTACCACGAATTTCGTGTCGCGTACAAATCCCTTAATGACATTTACTGTGTTCGGAAAGAGAAAACTTTCAGAAAGTTTCGAGATAATTGCGTGCAGGATTATCGACATTTTGCTGAAATCATTTGAAATCAAGATAATTATAGTTTGCTGGCAAACGAAGCGAGTTTCCAGGGATTTAGAGCTAATCGAGAACGTCATGGATGGATTGTACACAGTAAGACGGCTTACGGAAAAAAAATCATAAGATTAAGATGGCAAAAGGAAATTTTTCAATAACCGTACGAATTTTAAAACTAGATTCTCTAATGAACGCATTCTCTGCAGAAATGTTACAAGAAAACCTATACTTTGTCAGCATGATTCGAGGAAGTTTCTATTTTTCAATAGAAATTAAATGCCAAGCATACGAAACATATGGGTTCGGTTTGAACGAAAGTCGAGCCATTACATTTCATGAACAAAGTGGGATGATTTCCATTTTACCTGAAATTCTGCCCTCTGTTTCTTCTCATCGAAAAGGTGCTCAGGTATTATATTTGATAGTTTCTCATTGCTAAAATATTTGCTGTTGCCATTTACAATTACCGATCTCGTTTCATTAAACACAAGATTTAATCCGCAAACACTTTTGTGCTCACCACTTTGACAGCTTTATTCGAGCCCATGTTTACCTAATTTATAGACAAAACAATAAAATTCATTATCTAGTCCTTTCACTATCAATTTGCAAACACATTCAACAACGCTTCCCCCCGTGCGAAGTACTCTGCGGCAAAAGTTAAGTGTGGCGAAAACTACGTGCCACAAAGGACTAATCTGCATTAAGCAGTTTTGTATGCGAGCCCGATTTTTCATTCAGGCCGCCCACTGTTTGTGTTGGCAAAAATGTTTCAAATTTACCTCATTCGCGCCGTTTTTTTGTGTGACTGGAATGATACGCGCTGCGAATGCGAACACAAAGTGAAACTTTTTGTGTTTTTCCATTCACCGTCATCAAAGCCGCGCAAAAACTTTCACACAAAGCCCTGCCTGCACACAATAAATTGCGCGCTAACAAAGCGGGGATTTGAAATTCCCTATTTTTTTTTTTCTTGCTTGTTATTCGCGTTTCTCCCCTACTCGGTTACACACACACATATACAGACAGATTCCAGTCCAATCCGAATGATATTTCAATCGAGGAAGCAAGGCGAGGCGACAGAACTAAACTCTGTACTGGCTCGATAGGAAGAGGAGGTAGGGCATTTGTGAATGTAGGTTTCTGCACTCTTAAATGGGATTTAACAACTTTGCGGTGGCATCGACTGCAACTACCCTATACTCACGTTTTAATCTTGGCAGCGTCGGGACGTGTATCGTTCTTGATGCCATAATAGGAGAGCAATACATCCTTGTCAGTCTCCTTGATAATGATGTTGGTCTTCTCCACGATGGTTTCCAGGGCTGTGGTAGTGCTGGCAACATCTGGCTTCACCTCAACATCACCCCCCTTAATCTGCTTGGCGAATGTGAATGGAAATACGGGCTTCAGATTAGTGTTTTCGATATTCTGAATATACATTGAAATCGCGTTCAGGTGCTTTGAGTTGGCTGCAATAATCGCATTGCACAGCTCTTCGGCTTTTTCCAAATCTAAGGGCGAAATTTAATGTTAGACACAGAACCAGCTGCGGCGTTCTTATTCAACTTACCTATCTTAGTAATCATCGAACACTGGAAATCACGCAAAGCTTCGGCGTACTCATCTTTTCCCGATTTTGCTGCTTTATTAGGACTAGGGCTGGCACTGTTGTTCTTGGAAGAAGGACCACTTCCTCCGCCATTGCCATTGCCGTTAGCTATTGATGTGGTCTTTTTCCCAGATGCAGATGCAGATGCACCGTTAGACGTCGCATGGTTATCACTCAGGATATACTGATACTCCAAACTTTGTATTTTGCGACTGGACTCGTCTTTGACTAGGTACATGAAACCACTTAGCCAGGCGGCTCCGGCAGGCAGAGCTGCCTTTGTGAGTTTCTCATTGTTTATCGGAGCCGCATACATCACCTTGGGCTGTGTTTTTATCAAACAACTGGTGAACTTGCGACCACCGGTAATGCATTGATTGTAGTGGTCATACATGTCAATATTAAGGGTGCTGGACAATTTGAATCCGGCAATCATAGTCGCCTCGGAGATTTTCTCCAG
Source organism: Cheilosia impressa (assembly GCA_948293265.1). Classification (NCBI taxonomy): domain Eukaryota; kingdom Metazoa; phylum Arthropoda; class Insecta; order Diptera; family Syrphidae; genus Cheilosia; species Cheilosia impressa. Next base: position 22,574,084 of record OX411883.1, on the reverse strand, counting down.
GGCGTCCTTCTTCTCGTGGCGCACCTGAAGTCGCACAGTATAGTCGCCTTTTTCCAGTTTAGTGTAAAACGTTTCAGAGTGGGCGTCGCCGCTAGCAATCAACATCTTATTTGTATCGAACAGCATCCACAATTGTGACTCGAATTCGGATTCGTACAACAATCCAACGAAAAGAGGTGCGTATAGAGAAACTTCGCCCGCCTTGGCAACATTTAGCGTATAAGTGAGGACGTTCTGATAGATTTGCCTGCCTGCGGGAATCACATCACGTGTTGCACTCAGGGCAGTTATTTTGGACTCATTCGGCTTGAGGACAACAGCGGCGGTTTTCAATTGAACAATTGGTTGGAATTCCTCGTACGAAAGAGCACTCACGCTGAAACGGTGTATACCCATGGACGCGTGCATCACATCTGTAATGAGAATGGTTTGTCGTTAAATTAATAGATCGATTGATAGTCTAGTCGGGGGAAGGTGGAGTGCGCCAGGTTTGGGCTGTGACTTTTTTAGTTTATCACTTGTTGGGTTCCCTATATGTTCTTGTTGACTAAAGATTACCATCCTACAGAGGTGCTCCGCAAGCAAATCATTAGGGTTAGTTCGTCGGATTAAACACTAGTCGTCAGAAGTAGGAAAGGGAGAAAGGCAAGCAAGAAGTTGAACAAAGGGAAAAGACAGACAATCAGTGACAAATTAGCTCCATCTCTGAAACGAGAATTTCGTTTATTACTTTCTGAATAGAGACAACAGACAAAGTGTCAAACGTGAATCAGTTTGCGGTCAAGATGACATTTTTTTAGTATAGTATACTGTGACATGGCAAACTGTGCTTTATTTGAATACGATGTACCGTACCCAGCAATAAGGACACGCTCTCGATTAATTGTGTTACTGAGAGACTTATCTAGTGGTCAGCAATGTGACATTGAAACTGCAGACGAACAACTAATTACTGCAAATAAAAGTGAATACAAAACGAAATTGTGCTGTGTATTTGATTAATTACAGTTCGCAAATCAACTTCATTTCCTCCCTGAATACAATCATCACCTTGCAACGTAAAACTAAACACAGAGTCTGGCAAAACTTGTCGCATTCAGTTGACTAACCGAACTCGTTCGTATGTTCTGCCAACAGTTTACTTGCTAACTATGTCCGCTTTGCCAACTCAGCTACTTTGCGTGTACGAGCCACAACATTACTTCCGATTGACCAAAGGATTTCTAAATTAGCTAAATCAAAACACAGTTTCGAGTTGCAACACATTCCCTTTCGCCAAACCGCATAGCCAAAATAGTTGGATGCAAAAATCTGTTACAGGCTTTATACACATCGGCTTACGATTGTGCAACTAGACCCCAAAATGTAAATATTTGTTTAAACAAGGGAACGAGGACATGTCGGAGCGGCGAAGCCTTGCATAATTCTTTTCTCTCCAGACATGTATTACATGCGAACAAATTTGCACAAACAAAGCGTAACACACTTGCTCGCTCCGCACTGTACCAGTTTACGCTTGTCGTGCATCTCAATTTCATGGAGTATGTTAAAGGCAAACAGTATAACTCAACATCATATCCTTTTTCCTTGTTCAAGAACAATATCCCTGGCAATGCGATACACTATAGCAAAGCTGGGGATCCGAAGAAAACTAAAACTAGAGAAGCACTTGCTAATGTGTATATGGTAATTTATATCCAGGTGGTTTGTCGCATTTTATTACCCAACTTAACTTGGTCCTTCGCAGGAAGGACCAAGCCCAACAAAAACAACAGACAACAAGCGACGATGAAGAATACATCCAGTCTCTAACCATCTTCCGCACGTAAACCGATGGCATGAAAAGTACATGGCACATTTTGGGGGTTGCTCTTGCTGGCGTAATCGTCGTCGGGCTTGCAGTGACTATGATCTTCTTGTAGCGGAAAATTTTACAGGAAAACTTTTGTTTTGCAGATTCGCATTCTGTACTATTCCTAATCATACTCGAATAGTTGCAGCACAGTCATGGCTCGTCAGGAAATGAAGAAGACTAGCTAGGACGACATAATGTAGTTACTCGAGAGTTTGTTTTCACAAGCCAGATTGAAAGTCAAGGATATGCCGAAAATGTCATTAGTGACTGTGGTTATTCTGCTATTCCACAGGTTTGATTTCTTGGAAAATACATGCATAGAAGAGTTGTGTATTCTTTGTTTAGAGTTGGTGTTGTTGTCAGAGCTGACGCCGCCGGTGATTGTCAGAAATGTACCTTAAGTTGGTTAAGCCAATCGAAGGAAATGAATCTTAGCAAAGTTGAGGATGGACTTATATGGTTTTCCATTGGGACAAAAAATCAATCTTCTTTTTTTTGATTTAAGTCACTTTTCATGTTCCATTTGGAAATAAAATCACTTTTAGCATATCTCGATACTTTTTCAGTGTAACACATACTGCCACTAGACCAATATATGTACCTACTTTGGACAGCTGTTTTGCGTCATTTAAGAAGAACAGAATTACATAAATAGCCATGGATATAATTTTGGAGGAATTATTATCTTCTTCGTCTTCCTCGTCACCTGAAGACTACGAAAACTATTCCATTTGTGTCTAAAGCAGGGGAAACATTTGATTTTCACAAAAACGAATGCAATTTAAGCTGATATTTATTATTTCTGTCAAATTTACAAAAGCAGACCAATTGCGTATCATGAGCCGCGTAAAATCTGAGATCTAAAAAAAAATATCTGGTGGTCCCAATGGAAAACGACATTAGTTTTGCACTTCGCCAACGTGAATAGAAAATTTGTCTACGTATATGTCAACCTTTGAGAAGAATTAAAACACATGCATTTCAAGGTTTTATTTTATTGGAAGGCTTTCCTACGTCCGCACTCAAGATATCTATGCCACTACACGTTGAGTATCTTCTATTCCACTTTAAAAAGGTTCCAACTCTAATTTTGGTAGCTAGAACAAGGCTCATTTTCACAAAAACATTAAGGGAGGATTTATTTAGCAAATGCCAGAGATAAACAAAGTTCTCAAGATTGTTATGTTATGGTTACGAATTTATATTTGGATTGGTTACGATGTTACTGACAGCCTTCTCATGTGTTATTCGATTGGGCTTCTTAAGATTCACTCTCAGATTTCGTCTGTGTAATCGAACATATAAACGTCCCTTGCTCTTGGAATATGTGTAGCCTTCGACACTTTTCTAAGCGTTTTCCATTCACTGGTTAGATTTTATATTAAAACATTCAAAATTTGAGCCAAAAAAAAACAAATCTCCCTGTATCAATAATTCCAATTCACAGTCAAAGAGACTTGATGGTAATGAAACTTATGTCGTTTTCGATTTGACTTTTCAGATTTTGATCTGAGATTTCAGATTTCTGCTGCCAAATCGAATATAAAATCCGATTCCAATCCTTCCAACGATAAACAATTCGTAACCGCCAGCTGTGTGTCATACACATTGGAATGAGTGAAGTATGTGTGAAATCTGAGAAAAAAATCTAATTTCTCAAAAGAGAGCCAGATCCAAAAAAAAATTGTCTTTTTGCCAATTCCAAAACGACATTATTTATCAAGGTGTTCATCTCGCTCTAGAGCACCGTGGACTGGCAAAAAAAAAACATACAAAAAAGAAGACAAAAACCCCAAGCTGCTGGTTTGGTGTTCTCCTACATCATCTTCACCTGTTTGCCTTTACATTTCTTGTAGTTTCATTTTCGTTTTCGTTCCAGCCTGCCTGCCTACTGTGTGCAGGAACAAGAACAAGCCCAACACAAGACCATGCAAAATACAACATACAACCTACAACAGCCAGAGCCAGAGTCCCATTCCCATCCTAGTGCTTTGTTCTCATGTGGTGCGCTATTCTTTGTGTAACTTTAAGCCACAAGCTGGAATTTTATATAATTATTCATGTCCATTCTGATCCTCTAAGTGTATAAATATGGACTTTAGAGTTCGGTTGCACAGTGACAACAACTGACAAAAAATATGAATATTCGAATATTTGAAATTGCAACTGCTTTAATTGAAAAGCTACTTGCGAAACCATTTTTACTATGGTTTTACACTACCTTTTCCAAATTTTATTAGCTATATATTTTATTAGACACTTTCATGAAAAAAAAAATTATGAATCCAAGCTTTGGCCATTCTATAAACAAAGTCTTCTGTTGGGCTGATTACCTGATCATTTTAGAGTTGCTTTTTTTTAATAATCACATTTTTTCCCCAATAGAAGAAGTAAAAAACAAAAAAAAAATGTTCTGAGAGCGGCCAATCAAATACCACATCAATGTCTAGAAGCGCATTCAAAATGTAAGTGCATTGGATTTCTTTGCTGTGAAAGCAACAGTCGCCCAAGGATGTATACATTCTCCAACTATGTTTCTTCTCCATGTTCCTTTACTTTTAAATTTTTCCGAATTTTTACGAACTCTTACGAATTTACGAATTTTTACAAATATTTGCTCAATGCCGTTTCTTTTCTCGAACAATTCATAAAAGAGAGCACCATTAAGAGAGGAATATATTATACCTCCACGGACAGTCTTACGAGTTTTTACTCAACAAATTTCTTGTAATAATGAAAAAGCTGTCAGTCACCTGACTGTTGACAGATGATTTAAAATTTGTTCTTATATTTGACAAACGCATGTATACATATTTTCATTTCCCTCTTATTAAAATGGTATCAACAGGCAGGAAAATAAAATTGAATGGTTATTCCTCCGGATTCTTTTCGAAGGCGGCGGCGAAATTCTTCCTTACTGATTGAAAAGACAATCTCCTCCACGTAATTTTGTGTCGCTTTCTAATCTTTTCGAATGCTTTGTGTTTGACTCGGATTCATCAAAAGGAAGTTATATTAATTCCGAATTATTTTCATAGATGAACCAACTAATGTTGTTAATAAGTTATCAAATTCTTCAAGATTATCAGACATTTTAACGACTTTTCGAACCACTTTTAAAAAATGATGATTAGACCCTCCTTCTCGAACAGAGTGCCAGTGAATGCAACTACATCAAGGCGTCAAAGATGCGATCAAATAAGCGCTCTTAATGACGAACTGGACAGAAGCTTAGTATATCCACAGAAGACACCTACCTACCTACACAGAAGACACCGCTCCAACCCAAGCATTTCATTCACCTCCTTGGGGTCACAGGCAATTAAGGAATAATATGGCAGAACTAATTATCAATCTCGCAAGACCAGCGTCCTGAAAACTTAAGTTTCTATTTAGAGCAAAGAGGCACTTCCGCCTAAAGCAGCCCAGCTTTCTCTACGAAGCTTAGGTAAAACCAGGCCTCAGTCAAAGCCCAACAGAATTAACAGTCGCTGACGAACAATACTCAAACGGAACTTGCAATTTCTTCTCATCCATGAAAAAATATTTTCCCCATACTACTAAAGCCTTGTAGATAAAAAGTACTAAAAAAACACACGTCAAAAGCCGAGCCTATTTCACTCGCAAGTTTTGAAATGGAATCCTCTCTCGGAAACTCTTTTACTGTCCATTCGACGAGACGAGTCCCTATTTTGTTTCATGTCTGCCTAAGCTCGACTGCACGAAGGTAAGATCCCAAAAAATAAGTCCACCTATAGCGGGGAAGATTAAAAGTCCAGTAATATCGGGGACACAGCATTTTGGCATGTATACTCGTAGTTCGCAGGGAATTCCTTTTTGCCCGAAAGGCAAAAGCGACTTGTAGTAATTTATTTGTCGACACACTGTCATACATGCGACTTAACGCTCATCCTTAATTTGTGTTATTTTGTTGTCCACTTGTCTATTCGCTTTATAGCTGGCTAACTGTTGATTTTCTTTTGTAAATTGTTGAAACAGATCAGCAGAGCTCAAAGGACAATGAGGACATATATCCCTCTGGAATATCAAAAGTCCATGTAAAAACAAATGAAAACTTGAGGCAAAAGCATGCACACACACGCCGGAATCTGTAATCTGTCAAAAGTTAAAGGACACGAAGTTAAAATATTGAACTTTACGCTCCCCCACTGCCGGATAGATAGCTCCGCACCAGGACACGCTTTGCACACACATGGGCTGAGGAGTCGGTTTTTCGCAAAATTAGATGATGGATAGATATAAGGGCAAACACAAACTGTGAGAAAACTTATGCAAATGTCCCTTCTTGCAGTGGTACACATGTGTGCCAGGACATGCAGAAGCAGCATTAAAATCATGTTACCGCACACAGCATATGCTATGCACACACAAATATTGCTTAGTAATGTACAGAGAAATGCAGTGAATATACAGGAATATGGCAAGAAGGACGAGTTTACGACTAGCACTGCTACTCGAGGACGAAAAAGAAAATCTGTTACCAATGTACGAATTTTCATAGCGGAAAGCAGAAGGCGGAAGGCGAATCCTTGCAGTTTATCGGAAGCAAATGCACACACACATATGGCTGGTGCTGGTTGTCTCATATGCTGTTGATCCTTCGTCCCTTCCATACGCTCTTTGACACAGAACGTACATGTGAATGGGAATCGGAAGGGTATATCCTTTTCCTCGTTGCTCCTATTTTCGATAAAGTTCCGAACATTTTGTTAATACGTGGACATGGAATTCATGCATATGTGATTCCAACACACATCTAGTGATGTGGCAGGTCGCAGCAAACTTAAGGGAAAGCCTCGACTGTGTGTATGTGTGTTTGTACATGTTATGAAGGATTCCACCATAAAATTGGAATTAAATTTAAAATTCATAGAAACTAACAGGAATCAGAGGCACCTCCACTGCCACCGCATCTCGTCGGATGTGAAGCGTTCAATATTTAAATTGCTCTGGCTTTCACTGTCTGGTGGTGGTATTCGTACAGTTTTTTTTTTATCCCCCGTTTCAAAACCCTGTTCCAGGGCATCATCAGTGTGATGTACTCGTTGCTGTAGGGCTTCCTGGTCTCCGTATGTACGATGGGAATGTGACCCAATAATATGCGTCTTTTGATTTTCGATGCCGCACTCGGGCTAAGCCAGTGCAGGGGCAACTTGTGGTTCGGCAGGCGAGGAGAAGGGCAGAGCATTTCAAATGTAAATAGAATTCTTTTTTTTCTATCTATTTCTTTTCAACTTTGAGAGTCATGAGGTGAACGCGTTGCATTCATTCATGCACTGATGCACTGCGGCAGGATAAAATGAATCGATTACGAGCTAAGTGATTCAGATCAATAGACAAGGAAGAAGCTACCAAGGAAGAGGTGCCGAGAATAGACGAAATGAGATGAATAGAGATGAGTAATATAAATGCCAATCGAGTTGGGGCTGGATTGCGATTTAGCAGATGTGGCAGTGGCAGGGCTCGTTCTGCTCTCGTTAGCTGTACTGAACGAGCAAGGAGTGCATGCGAGCAAGTAACGATCCAATTTAGCCCCAACATTCGGTGTTACGACTTTGAAGTGTGATGCTTTCGTTTAGAAATGGAGTTACGAGTATACTTCTGGATATGAAGGCACAAGCGTTTGTCTATCAACTCAATCTGTAACCATGTACCTACTTGAGGTTGCAGAGTGGTCGATCGCAGAGAATTCGCATTACAATGAACATTTGTGAAATTTAGTACACCAAAGATTGAGTGCGTATACGAGTATTGTGATACTGTGACTATTGAGGTCAAGAATCACTATTCAGGGCAATCGTTTTAGGAATCGAGGAATGGAATAATATTCGCTAAGGACTCCCCGGATCTTAAAACAAGACGTTGTGGGCTTTCTCGTGCCAAAAGTGCTTGCAACGGCGCAGGGAGATAAGTCCCCGTCTCACTAACCTGGGACATTAGTATCGAATTTTTATGGGCGAAAATGGGACGCAAGTCCGGAAAGAAATTTAACAATCGGATATATTCTATATTTTATTACTCTTCATTAGTTGATAGATAAACTTGATTAACAAAACAAAATCAACACAAATTAAGACTTTGCCATTTTACAAATAAATAAAATAGTGTTCCTTATAATTTGTCGACAGAAAGGACACAAAAACAGAAGTAGACTTGACATAAAAGGGAGTATTTGATCAAATAAAAAAAATCGGACGTATGTCCCATTAAAGTGGGAAATAGTCCCCGAATTGATTTTTCGGGACTTGTGTCTCACTTTAGTGGGAAAAATCAATTAGGGACTTAAGTCCCTGCGCCCATAAAGGCAGAACTTAAGCAGCGAAATTTCCTAACAACACTTTTTTTATTGGTAGAGAATAGAGATCTACGGAAGGCGCAATCAACACACTCAAATCGAGAACGGGAACTGAAGTAAATGTCATGTGCTGGAAAAACTGACGCCGAAAGATGTTGCACCATAATATTCAGTGGCGTGAGTATGACCTGTGCTTAGTGAAGAGTAACCAAACTATATCTGTAAAACGAGCTACCTTGCTAAAAGTTATATGTTTTGTGGGCCGAATCACCAAAGTTGAACTTTCAATGAAAAGCTGAAGACTACTTATCTCCAGTTTGCAGGTCGCCGATTATAAAACCGGTTGTTCAATGTCGTATCCTTGTATGAATCGGGGCGGCACTGATTGGCATCAATGTTGCAATTTTCTCGTCTGTTCAATCCGAAATCGAATTGGTAGACACGAGTGTTGACCACATAGAAAATAGCAGTATTTTAGTGTTCCGACTGAATGGGTCTTAGTGGTCTAACACGTAGAAGGAGAACATATAGCGGATCAATTTTCTCGATCAAAGCAAAGGCGTCTTCAACAAAAATCACGAATTTTGGTGTAGTTCTAGGGAAAACAACTTCAACCGTTCGTAAGATGTTCTTGGTTGTAAAATCCACATAAAGGGGGATTTTTTTAGATCTGTTTATCGACTTGGCAGCACTTTTTGCAGCGATGAGCAATGGGCACATTCGAGAATCTAGTTATCTTAAGTCGACTAGATTGGTGTGGATGAGATGTAACCTGAACGCAAAAACTAGATTGGTCGGGAACGTCACTTTTTCTATACATCATCCACATATGCGAACTGTCGACTTAGTACTCACTCACGAATTTGTTAACTAGATTCGTCGGCTACCCCTCCATAAACGTCAACTGATACAGCTGCTCATATGACCGATTTCAGCCAATCAAAACTGAGATACATCTAGTCAGACAGCTGTCAAACTTGCTAAACTAGATGCTTGAACTTCCCCAATTTCATATCTGACAGCTGATTTGTGCTCTTTTTAGTTTGATATATTTCAGCATAAGTAGACTTATAAGTTTTAGGGCCTCAGCTGGTCGAAAATGTTACTTCTTGACATGGATTCAAATTGATCATCCCTTTTAAGTTATCCAACACACACCGGCCTTTGTCAATCATCAACATGTTCTTAAAAGAACTTAGTCAAAACCTCCGAAATAGTCAGCAACTGTAACACAATGCTTAAGGCATAACGTAATCAAAACCAAGTGACACTGTAGGTCTGTTTCTTTCCTCTGAGTAAATATTCGTAAAAATTTGTAAGAATTAGTAAAAGGTCGTAAGATTTAAAAGTAAAAGAGCAGACCTTGTAGCACACTGAAATGAACAAGCTGATGATCTTGCGAAGTTAAGAGAGAAACTATTAAGAGAAGAGTGAGTAAATGTTAAACCACCTCAGTGCATACTAAAGGAATCTATTAGAAATCAAATAATAATAAAGGCCGGCCGGTTTCCACGGCACTTTGGCCGCAATTCGACAGAAACAATCAACAGATCTATAGGGAAATTCTCAAACGAGGCAGGGAACAACTTAAGACACAGGAATTCTGCCGTGGAACTGCATTCTTAAAATATCTCACAACCGAAGGTAGTTTCTGGGTAGGTACTTGTTCTTTTACCTAAATGAGATCGCAAACTCGGTTTCTGTAAGGAGATTGAGTATTTTTTAAGGGAATATGTTTAGGCCTTGCAGTTTACTGCAATACGTTTCCTAGGGATGGCAATGCACCCTTATTTTACCTAGTGCCGTATGAGACCAAACTATCTCATACCTCATTTTTACCTTACCTAACTTAACTATAACCCCTTGTTATTTCACATTGAAATCTAGTTGGTGCCGGATTTTATTATTTAAACAGCTTCCCTGGCTGAAATTTACTTCATCGATCCAAAAAAAAAAGACAGTTTTCATTGACCAATGAATTAAAAATGTATTTTTGGAAACAGAAATGCCTTGCGCTGTATTTAATTCCCTTTTTCTACGTGTTTTATGTTTTCTGTTTCGTTTTTAGTTAATTTACAATATTTAATTCACAAAAATATATTAAATCTACAACCTTTGTGGCAGTACAAGTAACTGTCACCGTATTCGGTGGCCAATTGAATTGAAAATGTCCAAAAGTTAAAAATGAATGCCTTACACTGAAGCAAACCACAAATGCATTGCACTGAAACAAGTTTCCACAACAGAACATTACCCACTACGGAGTTTTCTATACCATGGCCATCAACTTTTAAGACTACTACACAATCCCATGCATTTGCTGTGGCACAGATAGCCTGTGCTGGACAAAATATTTTACGTCTTTGCCATCTCGACTGTGAAAAGCCACACCGAACTTTCGTACCTACCTCAAGTATTCGCCAACTTTTCGACAAATTAATGGACTAACGGACAATAAAGCCTTCCAGATAAATTGCGCGCAAAACTTTAACGAGATCTTAAAAACTTCAAACTCAACTCAACATTGTGCCACTCGCTGGGCGACTTTGGGTGTCATCCTCAGGCAAAAAATGTCCAAAGTTATTCCCAACAATCTTCCCTGTGCAGCATGAAACTACACTAGAACCACATTATCACTCCCCTCTAATAGCTTTCAGCGTCGTCATCGCAGTAAAAGCGAAAAGAAAAGTCCACCCTTTCAACAATCATCGACACACGACCCGATACAAAATCTCTCCGCACAAATATACTAAAATATTTAACCTAAATTAATATCACTAAAAGTTCAATTTCATGAACGCGGCAGTGAGCACGCAGTCAGTAATAGTGAAGCGCGGTATAAGAGAAGCGTAAAGAGGGCATAACCCTCAGGAGAAATTCAAGGAAAACTTTCTTCAAGACACCACAGTCATTGTAGTTTAATGCAACGGAAAACAAAAACCACTGCCAAAATAAATAGAGGAAAAGCCTCATCCTTCTTGAACAGTAAAAAAAAAAAATCGCACTCCCCAAAGAACCAGAAGCAGAAAACAATGGAGCGCCATCGCAGCGAATTGTTGTGGTGTATTAAGTACCTAACCACCCTTTTCATTAAGTTGTAAAAACACAAGACCAAACTTTAACTCTAAATTTCACAATATTTTTTTCTACTCGCCGAAACGGGTGCCCCATCTCCCCTCGTTTTGTTTTCGAATGATCCCTCCCAAGACCGAAAAGAAAAAAAAATCCGAACCCGAACTTTTCGCCAGTGTGGAGGGCATGAGGCGTCAACATTTCGCACAAAAAAAGAAGAAAAAAAACTTGAATAGTTTTGAATAGTTTTCGGGTGGGTTTGTGTTAAAATATTGTCGAGAAGGGCGAAAACTTTTCCAGTTAGTTCCCCTTGTGTGAAGTATAATAGAAAATCATCAAATCGGTGTACTCACTTGCGTTTGGACTGACCGAGATTCCATGAAACTCCAAACTATATTTTACATGTGTATTTCCAAAGTTTGACCAGTACTTGGCAATGCAGAGCTCTAGTATATTGTTTGGCTGTTCCGGGACAAGAAAGATAAAGAGAAAGCAAAATCTTATATTATTAGGATTGCGGAGTGGGTCGCAAGACCCGTAAATTTGATGGAAATTATGCGAATGCATTTTAGCCACACAAACTCACATGAACACTAAATGGTAAAATTGTTTCAGTTTCAGTGGTCACGTTGAGGATTTTCTGCGTCTCCAACAGGCGGCATGAGGATATGGGGAGCAATTGCATGGTATGGATGAAGAACTTGCCCAATTCTTTGTCACGATTTGCATCGGTAGACAGCATTTTTAAAACTGCAAAAAAAAAAATTACATGTGTTGGATTGAGATTGTTCACAGTCAGAGATGTGGTAGTGGGGAAACTTACCAGCCCATCTGGCATTGTTAGGAACCAACACGAAATCACGTTGAATTGTGTTCGGTTGGAATTCAATGGCATTTGGAGGCTCAAAGACTCGGGATACTTCAGTGTCCAGCACATGGGGCTGAACAACGGTGACCGGAATTTCGAATAGGGACCCTTTTTCGACGGCACTACTGTCGTATGCGTTGATGCTGCAAGAGAGAGAGAAAAAAGGGTGTTAGTATGGCAGAAGGCAGACATTTTTAAAGACAAACAAGAAAAGAATTTTAATATTTTTTGTATATGTACTTCGATTGGCGTTCTTTCCCGGAAATTTTTTTAATAACAATACAATTGTCTACCAGGAGCTTCACGAGCATTTCGAAGCCAACACATGAACGTTATTTAAAGGTGGAACCATAAGACAATCATCATCCAATCATGGAAATTAGATTGATGGTCCATTTGAAGAGCTCGACTGAACTCAATAGGATTATCGGATATTTTCGACTCTAGCTTAAGGCTACATACACAATCCTGTATATATTGCTGAAATTGCCTGCACGAATTTGACATAACAAAACGTATAGAGAGAACGATAAGTGCATAGGCTTTCAAAAGGATGAAGTTGCCGATCAAACGTGAATTTCAAAGTGATTATAAAAGAAGCACTCCATTTAGTGTAAGTGAAACGTGATTGCGTAACGAAAACCCACCCACATAATTGAATAAGTTAGTAATAATTTCATCCCGCAAACACGCATCGTACGAAATACAAACACAGTCCGGCACTTTTGCGTCCAACGCAAATAGCCGGACAGCAACACATGTATTACTGTATTACATACTCTTCAATTACTTGAAAAGAACGCCACACATAATCTACGTCATCCCACAACCACCCATCTTAAATACAGCGTTCAAAGCACTGCTCATGACAGCCCTTGAAGTCCGCAAGAAGTCTCACTTCCATAAGGCTGAACAGCTTATTATAGAGATGTAATTTAACATTCCTATTCGATTATATGACTGCACGTGCACAACGTGCCATGGCATTATTTATACTCCCATTTTGCACACGCAATCGAAATTGTTGACTCGATGAGATTTCGAACTCGATGCCACTCGATACCGGCAACAAAGTTACACGATTGCAACCAATAAATGCCTGCCGCATGGTTATCGCAAATTCGATTATTCGATATATACCCAATACCCACCTCAAAATTCAAAATTGTGGATACGACTTCAATGAATCCCTTCGAATTGATATGCAATTGCCAGGAATTGGGAAATCGTTGATTTTTAAATGTTGAAAAAATATTTCTCTTTCTCTTTCAGTTTAGAGTAATTGAAACGTTTAAATACTTACACAGCACTATGGACACCTGGCGGAAGGCCGCGAGGATCTATTTTAACATTGATTGACCGCGAGGAGTAGCATAGGTCCAGAAAGGCTCCGCACTGGACAAACGGTTGCGATGAGATCAAATTCAGGCGAACATTAAAATTGAATTTATCCTTTGGATCTAGAAGAAAAAAATGGAAGAGAAAATAAAGACAAGTTACAAAAAGTTATGCTCTGCAAGTGTTGTACTACATGTAAAAGTTTTCAGCATAGTTTTTGTATGTCATCATGCTGTCCACAGTGTGGTTATTTTGTGATATGTACAAGCTGCATGTTGGTCCTTTTATTTTTATATATTGAACCAAACACAGCAGAAGAGACCAATTAAAATGAAATTTGTTACAACGGGTTTTTAACTGAGAGGTTAGCGTGGGGACGAAGAGGAATTGAATTGAATGCGTGATGTGGGGATGCATTTGGTTTTTTTTTTTTTCGTCATTGAAGTGGTTAAAGGATTCGCTCAGTTAATTTATTGACTTTTGTCTTTTGCCTTTTTACGTAATTATCTTAAACAAGAATGGGTTGATTGTGAGTTTCTTTTTTTAGCTACCAATCTGAAAAATATGACAAAAAGAATGGCAATTATTGATGAGTATTGAACAGACAGCTCCTGTAAGAAGCAGTCACTTTTTCGGTCGAGGACACTATCCTCAGATAGTGTACTAACAGTTTTGGAAAGCTTTCTGCAATATCTATACATCGTCTATTTGGTATTTAAAGATTAATCGCTCGAAGGCACTTAAAAACCGGGAGAAATCACTTCAACTACTGGAAACGTAATCGTTTTCCAAATTTTCCAAATCGTAATAAGTACCTACTGCTTTTGTTTTATAATTTCCGAGTTGCAAGTCATCTTCGTACAACAGTTGTTTTCGTGACATACCTAAGGTTATTTAACATAAGACCATATTTCGAAATATAGATTCATGTCGCATGAAAAATTCGCGCGAATTTTTTACTATTATTATTTTTATCAACAGAAAGTTGCTATTGCTTTTTGCTATGTTGCAAAAAAATTATGGCCTTATGACGGTTTTACAAAGCGATAGGTATGTTCGAATATGGCCTTATGTCGCTTTGTGCAAGTATCATAAGGCCATATTTCGAAATATGACTATTCACATGAATTCGCGAATAGCGAACTGCGAATATTCGTAGTTTCTGTCACTTCAATCACTTAAAAACAGTTTTTAGTTACAGATACATGCGATTCAGTTTCATTTTTAAAGGTTAAGTTTGAACGGATTCTTCATTCGTTGGATCGCGACTGTATTATGTGGATTGAAAATACAGGGTGATAGTTCGCGGTAATACTTTCAATTCACTGGAAAATTAGCTATTTTCGGTATTTTGATGCCATATGGCAACATGAATATTTGTATCTGTCTCCGAGTATATTCTTTTGATTTTCTTTTCTACCTAACTTCCTCAAACAGTGTTGCCATAGGTCTGCATTTTGCAGATTTTCAACCCATCTGTAGACTTTTAACAACCAAAAATCTCCAGAAATCTGTTCTGCATTCGCAATAATATATTTTGTTCTTTTTAAATAATAATTTCAGCATTTTTTGCATATTTACTTAAATAAAAAAAAAAATTATGGCATCGGCATAATTCCCTATTTGACTTTAGTTTTTGTTGCCTTTTTAGCTTTATTTTGAAATAATTTCGTCATTTACTTTGTTACCACCTAAACTTAAGAACAAATAATTAACAAAAAACACGTTTCAATGCTTTTAGTAGGAGCCTCCGTAATAACAAAAAGAAAAAAATATGTGTTAACCTTACAACAAAAAAGAAGTACCGAAAGTGTTAAATAAATTAAGACTTAAGTTTTTTTTTAGATAAGATGTTAGATTAATTAAATATACTGCTTTTTTGATATAACAAATAGTTTTCAATTCAAAAATACAATTATTAAATTTATTTGTTCGCAATTCGCGCTCATGTGAACAGTCCTTTATGTCGCATGGCCTTATGTTACGGCCAGCACCGCAACTGTCTCCTTAAAGTATATTTAAACATATCCAATGTTCAATCGTGTTTGCCACAACCATCAGTACGATGGTGTCTGCGAAGCCAAAAATAACGAACGCTTCTCTAGAATCGGTATTCGGTATGTTTTATTTCAATCCGTTTAATATAGCTGCGGATGCACTACCAATTAAACGAATTAAACGCGTTCAACCCCCTTCGTCAACTTTGACTTTGACATATTATTTATTATATCCGGACATGAGTGAATTAAAGAGATATGCTATAACAAGGTCTTCACAAGTGGCTGTGAAACATCGGAAGAGCCGGGTTTGGGCATAATCCCGACTGGTCTTCCAGACAGAAGTTCAGAGACTTAGTTGGGTACCGCAGGGTAACCTTGTTGGACCTGAGCCGATAGATATGCAAACTTCACTTCGTTTTGGTCGGGTGAACGGAGGTCCTGGCTTCCATTGTCCATTAAATGGTTGGTTTTGCCTGACAGCGGAATATGGGTCGTCTTTTATTTTTATTAATATTTTAAATGGGCAGATTACACGCACACTAATTGAGATATTTGGTATTTTCGTTTTTGTTTTGTTTTTACTACTTATCGGAAGCGTCCCAGATAAATAATAGCCGATTTTAAAAAGTGAGCGTATACCACGCCCTATGAATGTAAAATTGAAAGTTTTCGACTTCAAGATCCCCTGCCATTGTGCCAAATTTCACGATTCTATGATGGCCGGAAGTGCTCCATAATTGCTTGTGATCTGTCAGTAAGTGAGTGAGTCAGTTAGTTACCGTTTTTGTGATTTTTGAAGCCCTGTATCTTGAGAACCACTAATTCTTCAGCGTAAAAATGAGGTGGACCTATGTAATGAGCTGGGTAAATGCTGCAAGTTTGAAGTTTTTGAAGCAATTGGTTCCTGTAAAAAAGGTGTAGTGCCTTTACTAGAGAATTTGGCTGGATATAACCCAGCATTTTGATCTCAAACTTGCTGCTAAAACCGAACCAATTTTCCGGTTGTCATTCGTTCTTGTAAACAGTAATAAAACTAGTTTGATGCAAAAACTTTGTACTTACCGACTTCCTTTTCATTCAAAAATACTGGCTGTACATTAACGACGGTCTCGTAAGGTTTCGTAAGAAACCGGTCTCTCAGATGAATACCCTTAGAGTTGAACGGTAAACAGCGAACCGAGAATCTGCAATGGAACAAATTGAAACGTTAATAAATGTTAACTTTATTATTTCGTTTACGATCTAATATCGGATATGACAGTAGACACGGTACGATAAGCAAAAATATATACAGATGGCTGTTAGGTGTTGGTTCTTGTAATTTCGTGACACAAGGTTCATCTAAAGTTATCAAGTAGCGACTTAAATAATGGGTAACTTACGGTGGCTTTCCTGTCCTTTTCATAAAACCAACTACTTTTAATCGCGAATAGCGACCAGATTGGTGAGGGATCACTGGCCACGATGTTAAAAATGATTTAAAGTCTGACCTGAAATACAGATACAGATCCTTAGAAAGCACTTCAGAAGCCAAGGACTGTATTGGAGTTCTTCCCCGTTCAACTCAATTTATATGACTCTCCCAGTTCACCCCCTTTTCGCCAAGCAAATATGACCTATGTCCTATTCAGCAGCTGCGACCCCCCACATACGCAGTAAAATTCTTCCACAATTGTTATTACATCTCACATAACTCACTTGGGTCCATAAAAGGAACACCCGTGCCATTTATTTTCGACCGAATTGCCCACCTCTTCGCCCTTGGATCACACTTACTTCAATAGGTTCTCTGCTGCGTCCCGGTACTGCGTCAAATGTTCGAATGCCTTCTCCACACTCAACAGTCCACTGCCCTGGGCAAATGGGTCGACATAATTTAGTTTGGTTGCCGTAGCACAGATGGCACGCTTTATACTAAACGGTGAATACGGAATACCTTTTTGTTTCAAGCCGGACACCAGAAGAGCTGTAAATACAAAAATAAAATGCAAGGAAATTACTAACGGCAGTGGTAAGTGTTTGTTTGTATATTGGGTGGGGCTGGGCGGAGCACCACATGCACGTAGAGTGGACCTCACTTTTTAATTAACTTTTCGGAAAATTGTAAATAAACATGAAAGAAAGAGAGAGAGAGAAATCTCGTCTGATAAGTACGCACCTACTGCTCCGGCGACGTGGGGTGCTGCCATACTTGTTCCATTCATGAGCTGAGATTTACACATCGTAAATTGAGGTACTGATGTTATGGCAGCGCCTGGGGCGCACACCGTTACTCCTTGCCCACCGTCAATGCAGGGATCGCGTGATGTCCAGGTGTACACGTTGCCGGGAAGTTTTTCACGTAAGGCGTACTCCGCCTCCATCATCTGGGGTGATATATATGCTCCGACACCTAAATAACGTCAAAGTAAATAAAATGTATGTAACATCAGTTGGCAATTTATTTTTTAATGATTAAAAACGTGAATACTTGTTGTTTGCAGAAACGGAAAAGCCCCTTTGTAGTGGAAACACAATTTTAATTGCTTTACAGCAACGAATTGTAAGCGTGCTTATACAATATACAAAGCAAAAGGAAGAACTCGAAACATGTCCATACATATGGGGTCTTTGCGGCCCAAGGACCACAACATAAAGATTCGCAAACCCAACCGCACCTTTGGGTAATTTTCTTTCGCAGTGAGAGAGTTGTCTCGTTTGCAAAGATCCCTTAGAAAACTGACGCGGATTTGGAAGAAAACCTCACAATGGGTATCGAATTTAGATCGATATAGGAACCCTAGGTCTAGCTTCTAAACAACCATACGTTTTGTGTGAGTTTTTCATTTTTGGGACAAATGAAAGGGATCTAAAATTTTATGCCGAGTCCAAACGGCCAATTGAGGAGCTCTTTTATGACAGTTAACTCTAGGATGTTAGTCAGACGTTCGCGAGAGTTGCGGGGCAGTGGAAAAAGTCGTAAGATGTAATGTTTGTTTTTCCGGGGATCGAACCCCTTGCTTAGTATAGTCCAATATAAATATAAATATATATCATCAAATACAATCTGCCGGGCTCATCCATACTACCAGTCATTTCTTGCCTTCCCGTTTTATGTAAATTGTGAATGGATTCACCCACCCAAAATGGATTTACATTGTGGAGTTCTTCAAAACTTGTAAAAATTGATTATGCACCAAAATTCTTCTTGGTTCAGAGTTTTATCTTTCTTGGCGAAACAGCTCCGAATAGATGAACCCCTATAAGACTGGTTAGTACCTACTTTGCCCGAGCGTCAATTTAAAGAAGAAATACTACAGTTCTGATGAAAGAACAAACGATAAGCTTCTGCTATAATTCCGTTTTAACAAGGATGATTTGGTCTACAATATTTTACATTAAATGTGTTTCGGAAATAGATGCTATATTTTTATTCTAGTACAATTTCAAAGCCTTGTTTTAAAAATATCGTTAATTACGAAAACTATAACTTTAAGCAAAATGTCAAACAACATAAACCATTTGTATTTAATTTGTTTAACATTTTTTAATATAAGTAATACCGAAATATTTTCTAAAAACTTTCTGTGGAATGTCAAGTTTTACCAGTAGTCGAAATTGAGGCATTCCATTGGCACTGATATTTTTTTTCCACTTACTTCACATAGCTCTCGAATTTGGGAACTGATGCAAATTGCTTCGATTCGATTAGACGCAAAAATGTACCATTAAAAAACTGGTCCGTCTGACAAAGTTCATCAAAAAGAATTCGTTGGAACACTACCAGAGAAATAAGAGTATCCTTGCCGTTCTTTTTTGCTGGACACCGATTTGTCCACGGAATTCACTATTGATTAATGTTATTTAAAAGGGTGGGCTAGTGGTTTCTTTTTAAATTAAAGGTTATTTTGACACTGGCAGCTGTTTCCCACTCGAAATCTTGATAGAAAGTCAGTATCATACCTCAGCGGATCGAAATGATTCACCTAACTAATGAACAAAGTTGGGAAATATTGAAAACTAGTTTCCAAAGTGAGTTCTGTGAAGCCCGAACAGTGTGTTTTTTGAAAAGCAGTTTTGGCCGAAATGAAGCACTCACCGTGCTGTACCCAAGTTTGTGCAAACAAGAAATTTTTGCACAAACTGGGGTGGGATTCTGTAAGATGAAAACGGTCAATGGCTTTCGTTCAAACGAACGTCTTGTTTCATGTAACTTCGAAAACGAAACGAAATTTCATTTGCGCGAAAGCAAAAAAGCGAAACCTATTTCATTGACGTTTTCGTTTTCTTGGCTTCATGTATGTAACTTCAAAAACGAAAGACATTTTAGTTTCATGCGAAAGGAACACAGGCAATGACTGTTCCCATTTTTCTGCGGCTTTATCTCTTTCCTGATCATAATGTTTTGTTGCGTTTGTGTTGTTGTCGACGTCCTTATGAATGTTTGATTTACATTCGCTAGTATTTTCACATTTAAAGCGAAGCAAAATATCAAAAAACAAATATATTGAAAGCGGTTAGCTGTTATAGCCGTCAAAATAACATACATATTTAATATACAGCTGCTCAAACTTTAACTTTTTTGTCACACCGTTTCTTAAAACGTAGCAACGTAGGTAGCAAATTTTCGCTTTCGCGTGATTTCTTTCGTTATTTTCAATGCGGAAGTGGTTTTCCTTTCGTTTTTTACACAATCCCACCCCTTACATGCTAGTGGGCAACACTCATGGTCCCCGTCGTCGTACGGTGCGCACAGACGAGAATGTGGCTGCTGTAGCCGAAAGTGTGAGACTCAATTCACGAACATCAACTCGCTATCGATCTACTACGATCTGCTACTACAGCCGAGACATCCCCTTGAACGACGTCGTGTTCCATAATTAATGGGAATGTTTGCTCTTAATTATACTTATAAAGCCATAATACACGGAAAAAAAATTAATTTTGTTCATTTTATTGCATTTTAAAAAGAAACTTGTGTTTGGCCCACCCTGTAAATCTAGCCCGACTATTTCGAAAAAAAACACAGTAATTGGTATAGATACAACAAAAAGAAGAAATGTTTTCTATTTAATAAGTTGGGGTAGGTATAAGTATATGTTTATTTGAGATAACTTTCTTTACTTTTAAAAACTGCTAGTTAATGAAAAAAATAAGAACACATTTGTAAAAGATTTGACTACATACATATATTTCAAACTATCGAAGTGGAAATCGTCATAAGCAGCACTTTCATATCCGACAAAGGCGCTGCGATAGCTTTAGTTGCAGTTGTAAAACTTCGACATACCTACTGTCTGATATTCTGGTTGAAAACATTGTAGTCTGCCAGTCTCACGTTGCTTCCAGTTCTTCAGCATGCAGAGGAGGTTTCTCCAAACTATCAGAAACAATTGCGGCGGTACTAAAATTATTTCCTTATTAGCTTTTGCAATCTTCCGGTCGGACCTTATTGGTGATATCTCTTTTCCCCCTACTCAAATAATTCAAGCAGTCACTGAAAAGCTATTCTCTCGAAATATGTTCAGGCCCAATGAAAAAAGGCCAACAATACTTCCCGAGATATGCGTTTCCTTTTTGTGAGCCATTCATTTAAGTAATGTATAGCATACCAGAGAGGATATAATTCGGCTGAGCTTCCGTCTGATGGCGAGTAATAAATGAGCTCACACTGGCTCAATTGACAATGCAATGGCCATCACCATCGCTTACCTCATTAATCTTCTCAGTGCAGCGCACGAATCTAGCGCAACAAACACCCCCTTCCTATACCTACCCCATAAACTGTAAATTACGAGCAATGTACCAAAATCAGAAAACAATATCCAAGATTTATATGCCCAGTTGCAGTTTTTGTGGGGCAAAATATGGCATGCATTGGATAAATAGCATTTTTCCCTTTTTTGCATTGCAATTTACATTCCCTACACATATTGGCCAAGTAAAGTATCGCTCTCGCACACACACAGGATAATGTGAACGCAGACAATTTACATACACTTTTGTTTTTAATTGAAAAACACTCAAAAGGGGATGGTTATAACAAGTACCGGAACTTGCCGCGTTTGGCAATAAACAAAAAAAAAATCAAGAAAAAAATATAAATAAAAGGACACAACTCACCTATACAACTGGGCTGACTAATATCTGGCGGGGTGCCAATTGTGGATAGTGCTGGACCATGATTGCCGGCTGAAGCAACCCAAACCACGCCATATTTGTTGACCACCTCGCTCATTAGTTCGCCAATGCGACTGCAATAAAAATTCATGTTGTGGTTAGTTGGACAGGTTCATACATTTTGCTGTTGATGTTGGCGTTATTTGTCGTGTAATATTTGTTTATATATATAATTTTTGTTTTTTAGAAAATATGTTTACCAACCGACTGGCAAAATACTGATACCACACAAAAACATTTATTCACTGCGAAAAAACGCGCTAAATGCATAGCGAAACATAAACAATGCAATTTAGGAGAGGTTGTTCAATATTTAAATTCATCCGAAAACATTTGATTGTGTTATCGGAAATAATGTACCCGAAATATTTGCATACGATTTTTGATTTTGGTAATAATGATGATTACAATAATTAAGGAAAGGTGATTTACAAAACGTGCAAATAATTTTTTCGATTAAATATAAATCAAATGGAATTTATTATTTGGACAACGTTGGCAGTGCAGATTTGCTGTCACTTGTCACCGCATTGTCTCTAATATGACGACCGACAAGAAAAAATTATACACAACAGTATTTTAAAGTATCAACTCTGCCGAAAAATATGTTTTCCAAATTATTTTTTGACTGAAAGGCAAAAGGCTTGTTTTTAAAAAAACTAAACTAAAAAGTGAAAGCTTCGTGTCAGAGAAATATACACGCGCCTTAAACCAGTACTCTCACTTGTAATCAAAAGTCTTCAATTCAAGGTGTATCACATGTAAATGCGCCATTTTGTTTTCTCTCAAATTTCCGAATATTCAAAGCAGAGACAATACTGAGACCCCCAACTTCGCCGGTTTCCCGTTACTTAGCCTACATTTAGCCCTATATTTTTTCGGAGTGGTCACTATATGGGGCGCGTTAGTTTTGTTCTATAAAAATTCGTATTGACAAAAATAATTTAACGTAACTATAAAAATTCCGGCTCACCAGCATATATGAGCCACTTCCGCTGAGGGCAAAGTTGCTGGCAGCATTCATAGAATTTTATCCTTTAAATTTGAAATTATTCGTTACGCGTGGATAGTAATTCTTTTAGGAATACGTATGTATGCATTTGCTTAAAGTATTTATGAAAAATAAAATAAAAACAAAAATGGAGAATAAAAACATTTTGTACAAATTTTCTTTAGTTATTTAGAAAAAATTAACACATGAAATCGAAGTTAATGATATTCAAAACCGGAAAATACACAACCATGTTTGTCCTAATATGTTACTTCTAGCATACAGAACATCTCCTTCAGACAGTTTTATTAACAAAACTAATCAAATTATTCGCCTTTTAGCATTCAGTAATGTTAAAATGTGGTATTTTCAAACCACAACCCAACGAAAAAATCTAAATTCCAACTTAAGGTCGCCCGAATAGAAACCTCACACAAGACGAATGGTTGTGAGAAGCTGGGCCTGGGTCCCCTATACGAACCTGTTGCGGCAACTATTTATTTTTATTTATTTTTTTATTTCCAAACTTCATCACATTCCCCCAAGGTTGGCAGCATTTTTTTCTATTTATTGTATGTTTTCGCATGTCACACGGATTTTATTTGATATAATACTATACCGGTAGAAAAACAAAATGGCGGAATTTGAAAAAATTTAGGGGACCAGCGGCAAGAAGATTGTGAGTTAGGGGTCTTAGTATGATTTATGGTTTAAAGTTTATGTGAAACAGCACTAGAGCTAGAAAATCTGTGAGAGAGCGTACAAAATTTAACCTGACGGCTAGTATGCCGGAAGCCGGAGTTGGGTATCTCAGTATGTCGTGCCTTTTTAATTTAAGAAAATATGTCGCTCAAAACCTAAATGTTTTTAAAACAGATGGGAATATTCTATTCTGCAGGCTTTGCAATGAAAGTTTCTGTTTTGGAAGGA
This sequence comes from Cheilosia impressa, assembly GCA_948293265.1. Lineage (NCBI taxonomy): Eukaryota > Metazoa > Arthropoda > Insecta > Diptera > Syrphidae > Cheilosia > Cheilosia impressa. The sequence continues at coordinate 22,550,555 of OX411883.1, read as the reverse complement.
TGTTTGAAGTGGATCAACATCTGAAGAGCTTTAAAGAGACAGAGTTTACTAAGGCTCTTAACTTTTTCTCAATAGATTTATGTGAAGCGTTTGTGGTTGCGGACATACCGTTAACTAAACTCCGTATGACACTACATTTTGCTCATTTTTATCACATTAAGTCGTGTTGAAAAATCAGCTGAGTGTAAAAGAGACTAGAAGTTTGAAAAGCAAGCACAAATTTTCAAAAATTTGAATTTCAAATAATCTTGAAATGTAAACAAAAAAATTAAATAAAAAATGTAATTCGAATACATTTTTAATTAATTATTTCTTTATGTTTCTGCATTAAGGTGGATGTGTACGCAATCACTCCTATCGGGAAGTTTCGTTGTAATTTGTTTGCACTGCTCCTTGATTCACTATGAAAAATGCAAAAAAAAAATAAGAGTCATCGGACTCAAACTCAGTGATCCCAACTTAAACAATTTATTGTAAAAAATGTAACCTATGAATGGACTCTCCGAAAAAATACTTATAGAATTAAAAGATCATTTTTTGTGGGCATAGATTGATAAAAGATACAGATACGTTTTGTTGCAAACGTAATTGTGGGAGTGTTGCACACCTAAACGAAGAAGAGTGCAAACAAATTTATTGTTTGATAAACGTTGTAGAACTGGGAAAAAACGAATCATGCCACATTCGCTCGCGCTTTTGATGGTTTGATAAATTTTTTGGTATTAACGAAAACAAAATATGTATTTTTTTTTTGACTGATGCGGCCCCAAATATGTTAAAGGCAGCTCGTGGATTAAGACTATTATCCGAAATTGTTACATGTTACAAGTCTGGCTCATGCACTGCACCGAGATGTAATTTCGGAATTGTGGGTTCATAAGAGTCAAATGGAAAAAAAATATTTTTGAAAGCACAATCACGCGTGGAACTGTTTAAAGAAAAATAACTGCTACTCCCCTTTCACCCCAGCCTGTTGTTACCAGATGGGGAACTTGGTTAAAAGCAGTTGTGTATTATGCAAAAAACTAAAAAAAGAGTTTGAAAATAGTGTGAATCAGTTCGATGATTCTGATGCAGTGGCAATCAAAAATGCAAAATAGATAATAAACTATCCTTTGCTAAAAATCCACTTGATTTTTATAAGTTCAAATTATAATTTTCTTCTTTGTGACACAATCTTAGAGGGAAAGAACACTTTACAAAAGCAAATTGATTTAATTGAAGATGCTGTTTCAAAAAGAATTCCAGTTCAAGGATCTACCGGTGCAGCTGTAAAAAATAAACTTGAATATGCTAAAATATGTAAATAATATATGTATTCGGATTGAACTGGAGTGACGAAAATGATCTAAAAGACTATACTTTAGATGAAATTTGTTCTCTTAAAAATGCACCACTTAAGTCCATTGACATTGAACGATCATTTTCTCGGTATGAGACATTTTTAAGATCGAATCGACAAAACTTTTCCTTGAAAACTTGAAAAAAAAAAAACTTTATGATGTCAATAAAACATACGAAAACTTAACTGATGATTGAGAAATTATTAAATTTATTTATACAAAATTATTATTTATTTTAAGTTTTCTTTTACTATTTGCTCAATGGCATTTTGGTTTTAAATTTTTAATTATAAATTGAAGTAATAAAAGACTGAATTAATTGTTAAAGAAAAAGTTTTTTTTTTTAATAAAAGAAACGAAGATTCCAGGGTAAATATGTGTCTTTAAATGCATATTTTGAGTGAGTATTTTCCCTTTGAAGTTGCATATACAAGGTGGCGCAAAAATAACCTTCCGATGTTTTTTGGCTGTAATTTAAAAAAAAAAATGAAAAACTTTGATTCTTCTTGTGGATTATTTTTATTTGGTCTTTTAATTTTTTTTTACATCAAGTCGAGAATATGATGTCATGTAAATGGCCGCCGCCACAGTTGATTGTCATTTGAGCCCTTTTTATGGCATTTTCCATCACTTTGGCCAAAACTTCCGGCGATAGGTCCTCACATTCTTGACGGATTTTATCTTTAAGAGCTGCAAGAGTCTGAGGCTTGTTGACATAAACCCGCGACTTCAAAAAGAAGTCTGGAGCGGTCAAATCAGGCGATCATCACTCATGATTATTTTTGATGAAAAATCATCTTCCTCTTGGTGGTGATTAAGGATGGCTTGAGCGTATGTTAGACGCGATTGGCGGTCAGCAGCTAATAGCTGATGCACCGTCTTGACTTTGTACGGAAACATTTTCAAATCTAGTACCAAAATTCGCTGTAAAGACCGTCGACTGATACCCATTTGCGTGGCACGTCTTCTGGTCGATGTCGACGGCGCTTCCATGACATCTTCGGCTACAGCAGCAATATTCTCTGCAGAACGGCTACTCCGGGATCTGCCACGCCTGGCAGCATCTCGTGTTGTGCCAGTCTCTTCGAGGCGAGCGGCTAAAAGTCGCAGTGTTTCACCAGTAGGCGTTGGACGGCTAGGAAATCTGCGACGAAATTCACGTTGTGCCAAAGTCACCGACCGATTATTGCTCAAATAAATAGTCACCAATATCCCGCTTTCTGGAGCAGTGTAGCGTAACATTGTTTATTAACGTGTATTTCGCATGTGTTTACTACACAAATGTCAAAACAGAACTGACATTAGGGGCCAATCGCAAAATTTATAGCATTTTCTGATAGGAGGATTACTTTTGCGCCACCTTGTATATGAAAATTCTCCTGGCCGCAGCATGGATATGCATATAAATTACACATTCATATCTCAGCCATTTTAGCCAATCAATACGGATCTTCTTGACAAGTTCTATTATCTAGTACAGGCCGTTGAGTTGTTTTTCCTTGCACATTTGCTCCCAACTCCTGCGTAACAAACTGGACAGAAGAGAATTTTTGGCGCAAAGCAACTGAGTGTGTTTTAATTTATTTTGATGAATCGGTCCAACGTCGTTATTCTGACAATAGCGTCTCGAATGATGGCCTCGAGCTCGACCGAAGTGGTTGGTTAGCGTAGACAAAGGACTTGACGTAGCCCCAGGGAAAATAATCGATGCGTGTCATGATCGCAGAGGATAATTGATGAACGCTCGCCGTAGCCAAATTTCTCCTTCACCACTTCGAGCTTTGCGTTGCTTGTATGGCATGTGGCACTGTCTTGTTGGAACCACAGCTCGGACGTCGTCAAGCTCTGGCAAAAGAAAGTCGGTTTACATCGATCTATGCCTGAGAGCTGAAAGAAATAAGGTCCGATGATGCCGCCATGCCATAAACCGCACGACACAGTCAATCTTTGTGAATGCATTGACGCTTGATCGAACATTTGTGGATTGTGTTCGATCCAATAATGGCAATTTTGCCTGAGTCAAAAATGGGCCTCGTCCGAGAAGATAATTTTTGAGCCAAAATCCGGATATCCAGCACCCAATTAGCCACTCACGGAGTTGTAACTTGTCGTCCGGCTTCAATTTTTGCGTAAGCAACCTAATATGGGTGAGGGCCCAAATCGAACCGCAAAACAAGTCGGGTTGATTCTCTGGCGAACTATGATGTTTTCATTTCGCACCAATCTCTGTCTGGTTGGTGGCATACGCTCAAACATTTCTACGGTGCGACGAATTGCCTGCACACTGAAGCCATGGCGAAATTCACGTTGCGTATTTACAACTGACACGGAATTTCTATAATAGTTTTTATTTTCTGTACGTTTTTCAATCGTAAAATGATGCATGATGAATGGCGAACCTTTCTGAATATTTTGAACGATGGATGTCATTGGTAATTGACAGCTGATGGAACATAAGAGGTTTGTTCCTTTACTTTTAAATTCTACGAATTTTTATTAACTTTTACGAGTTCTTCCGAATTTTTACTCAATGCCGTTCCTCAACTCGAAAAATTCGTAAAAGAGAAGGTCATCGAGAGAGCAAGGTAATTATTACCCCTCCACTGAGAATCTTACGAATTTTAACTCAACAAAAATATCTTGGTGCAAAGATTTGAAAAAGCTGTCAGTCACCTGATTGTTGACAGATGATTTAAAATTTGTTGTTCTATTTGACAAACGCGTGCATATGTTTTCATTTTTTGCGTATTAAAATGGTACCAACAGGCAGGAAAATAAAATTGAATGTTCTCCTCGAGATTCTTTCGACGAAATTCTTCCTCGCTAATAGAAAAGATAATCTCCTCCACGTAATTTTGTGCCGGTTTCTCCTATTCTCGAATGATAGCAGTGCAATCAGAAGAAACTCTTCTATACTCGGATTCATCAAAAGGAAGTTCTATTAATTCCGAATTACTGTCATAGATCAATCAACTAATATTGTTAGGTTAGGTAAGGTGGCTGTCTGGAAAGACACACTTAGACCAAAACTAATGAAGGTCCTTTGTGGTACCACATGAGGGGTGTGGGCCTTTCTTTGCGAGCCTTACTATACTTTTAGTAAGGTTGGTCATGGAGTAGGTAACCGGTCGACAGTTAGTCTTCGGATAGGCGGGTGGTAACCGTAACGGTTGGACCCTCGCCTGTATGTATCCTCTGGTAACTTATCGGAATATGGCAGATAGGGCGAGGCGTAGTAGTATTAGTGATTGGATCAATCGTCACGTAAATTGTGAGGTGTCTCAAATTGGCAAAAGGTGGGTTTGACCGAGTGACGGGATTGTTTCGGATAAGAACGAAGGGTAACCGAAGCAGTTTCCCCTCTGTTGCCATCCATGAACAATCTGTCTAAATAGTAGCAGATGGGATCAGCTGCTAATGCTGAAAATATGTAGGTGAACATTGCAGCCATTTGGTCTTGCTAATAATATTTGCTGATGCTTCGTGAATCTGTGAGAGACAAGTCACTGAGATCTACGAAGAAGTAATTACCTAAAATCGTTTTGCGCAAATTTGCAAGAGCTGAGCAGGTGCACAGAAGATGAAAATATTGTTAATAAATTATCAAATTCTTCGAGTTTATCACACATTTTAACGACTTTTCGAACCACTTTTTTGATTTTTTTAATTATTTATGTGTCATTTTTCATGGAAAGCGTTCCCTAACTTTTTCGTAAGTGTACTCGAAATTAAATGAATGCCTTGAAACTGGTTTTAAGATATTCATTGCAGACTTCTACTGTGTTCTATGAGTTTTAATCACAAAGAAACCTTTTTCCATTGTTTGAAGTTAAATTAACCACGAACATGAGTAGCCGATATTATTTCCGACAGTTTTTTTTAAACAATAGCCAATCAAATCGAGGAAAAACGAAAACTAAACACAGTAACCAAACATTTACATTACCTCATTTGGATTCGCCTCTTTCTTCTTCTCTTTTTATCCATCAAATCGTTCAAAGTTCTTTACAAGATAATAATATAAACGAATTAGATTCGATTGTGAAAAATGTTAAAGTAAACGAAAACATTCAAATAAAACGGGCAACCTTGCATCGTGCATAATATCGAATTTCACTCACACCTATACAGCACATTCATATTTATGGAAAATCGTTGACACTTACCCAGAATTCGACCAGGCTGCGTGTTCTCCATAGCTCATGTTAATAACGTCGACCTTTCTGCCAGATTCACACAATTCCATAATTTTTATCATGGCTCGCACCAGAGCGGTACCCGTTTCCATTGACCCCAATCGTCCGTCGCCAATTGTCAGTGAGACGATTTTAGCATTCGGTGCAATGCCATTGACGTCCTTCGAATCGTGATTACCGCTAGCAATCGAAGCTACATGTGTGCCATGGGAAGCTGCAATGAAAGCAAATTTTATACATAAATTTGATATCTATACTGTGGGGACGCTTGTTTAATGTTGGATTCCAGTTTTTGGACAAACTGCATGTCCAAGTGTCACAAAGCTGTAGTAATATGTAAATAAGGACGGGCAGATTGCGATAGATGGGTACAGTTGAATGATAAAGTCAATTTGAAAAAGCTAACAGTGCCGCATAAGCTTAGGATTTCCGAAAATCCGTTTCCAACGAAAAAGCCGATTACCTAAACTGAATGTTAAAAAACATAAATGATGGGTACTTGACGTGAAGTCAATCAGTTTCTAGTGTGGAACCTTCCTTATCGACAAAATGGCTAGTTGAGTTTACGATTTCGATTTGAATTTTTTGTGGTTATATAAATAATTTAACATGGTACAAAAGCGAGCTGGTTTGCATCTGAAAACGTCGGCATTATGCAGGCCTTCGTGTCATTCTGGGATAAGATCATTCGGATATGCATGTGAGGACCTTTTATATGGCACATGTCACATGACGGTAGTTTCCTAGCCCTTCACAGTTGACATCAATGCCATTAAGGAGATGCGATGGAATAGACCTAGTAGGTAACAGAAAAATGCTTATATTTTACATATTTAGCCCCTTGCTTATATAATTTACATATTATATAAGCAAGGGGCTTGCGACAGTTGGCCGAATATGAATTCATGTGACGACGAAAGCAAAATACGACAGTACTAAAAAATGCTTTCATGAGCTGATCAAGAGGACTTATACGTCCTCTGTCCTAAGAACGACATTAAAATCATACTTGGCGATTCCACGAAAAATTATTGGGTGGAAGTTTGATGTTTACCGCAAGAGACTACCAGCCTTTTCCGACCACGTTTCTACTAAGAAGAAATATGTCGTTCGATGGCGAATGCCGATTAGCTCATGCGACTAAGAAGGAGATACATCTAGCACAACAATGGACACAAGGACCAGGAACAAGAGGAGGAAATCTCAACAAACTTCTCTGGAACGGAGATCCTTTGATCTGTTCCAACAACAGAGGCATCAGTATCTGCAACAGAACCATAATTTTAGTCCGATCAGCAACGAGTTAGGTGGGTAATTATCAGTGCGGTTTCGGTGATAAATGTTTTCGCGATCACTCGAGTCCGTCGATAACACTGAAACAATTGAAAGAACTCGAGGAGACGTCAATGTTGCACTTGGATTGATGCAAAAATGGCAACGAAGTTACGAGCCGTAAATGAAAACACAAAACAATATATATTTTGTCTACAAGAAAGGATATCGAAGAGGTTTGCTCGAGTTTTTACAGTAATATACCCCTAGAAGTGCAACAAATTGAAAACAATCTTCTCCTGGCAACATCGGTAGTAAAAACCTGAACACGCCATGTTTGACCGAATACATTCTTTCATCTGATTATTTAATGTGCTTGCAATAGTGCATACAAAAAAGTAATTTGAGAAAAGTGTTTTCTACTTGGAGTACAATAAGACCCGGATTGGTCTGAGTGCTACAAGATTTTGAAATCCCTTTTCTTTAAAAAGGAACAAAAAAAATGAGGAAAACTTTTGGCGAATCTGGACGTTATTGTGAAATCGAGGTTATAAAAGCCATTTGGTATTTTATAACATGAGGATTAAATTTATCATAACTCGTAGGTACGAGGATTTTTTTTACCAAATTATTATGAACGACATTTTGAAATTCTGAATTTATTGTGGGAAATTCGTGATTTTCTCGCAACATGGAGTAAAAATAAATCTACCAGACAACAACAAATATTATTATTACTAAGCTAGCTGACAACTCTTTGGCAGAGTCAAGCCTCAAGCCAATAAAAAAAATGATTTGTTATCACTTAAAAGGGGTAGTCCATTTGCATTTGGAAAGTAAAGAAGCGGTGGAAATTACGAAGAATATTAGATCTGATTATTTAAGTGGGCATCTTTATAAGTCTTTATCTCCTTTTGTTATGTTTGAGAGTACATAAGGGTACTATTGCGTGTAAGATTAGACTTTTCAAATTCTGTTTGCAAATTTCAGATTTAGTGTGTACCTACGGTCGAACAATAAACACGACTTGCTCTCTTTTTTGTTGATATTCGTAAAATTGGAATATACGCGTGTCGCCCTCGCCACTTATCTACTTGTATTGGTAAATTTCAAGCAATTCCCAGGAATATATCGAGATTCGCAAAGCGCAAGTGCCCTGAAATAGGTAAAAGATTGCTTTTTCTATACGAATCTTACATAAAGGGTGAACTAGAGCCCAATACAATACATCTACGACCTAATAAACTGCGTATGCGCTGAATAAGAGTCACCAATTTCTATCCCTCACATAACATGCGTTGCCAAAATTCCGATTATTACTCCCGGGACGATACATTCTGCGCATGGACAGTCCAAACGGCCATGTTAGGCTTCAAAAATGTCGTTCTTTTTCCCAGTATCTCTTGCTCTAATTCGTTTTCTAATAAAACGAAAGCTTTTGAAAACCCGAGTCATGAAAAGTAAATACAAATATGATAATTTATGATTTTTCTCATGGGAACAGATAATAGATTAAATTTTTCATGGCAACTATAAAACGTCTATTATCATAATGAAACGTAATAGTCCGCAAAAAATAATTAGTGCAATAAATATTAATAGCAACCACTTACAGCACATCCCAACAATTTCGATTACTTCGCCTCCGTCGTGAATGTTCATCGAAACCGAAAGATAATCATCCAGGTTCTTTATTTCATGAGTTTTGCTATACTCGCCAATGTGAACTGCTTTCTCCAAATCACCCTAAAATCGGTGAAAAACATTAACAAACTTAAAGTCAGAAAAAATACTGCTAAAACCTTCATCGTGGTATCGATAACGGCCTGCCATCCGCTCTCAGTTACATAGGCAACAACATCGTAGGCAGTCTTCAAATCCAGATACAATTTCTCGTAGTTGTTTAGAAACTCTAGCGCGTTATCCAAATTCTCCTTCTCCAATTTCTTATCCCACGATAGCTTGGTGGCATCTAGTAAATTAACAAAATTTTAATTGATCCATCCACTGTAAAATCGTGCACCAATTGGTATTGGTATATACACAAACCTGCATTTTGGGCCTCGAATTCGCTGAGTTGACGAACTACATCCGCTGTTGCAGTTTTATGGGGTTTGTCCCACGTCTTCAACTTTTGATTACTGACAGCTGTTTCACGGATTTTTGATGGGTATAAATCCGCAGTTCCTTTTAGTCCAACACGGTATTCTCCATTTGCCGTATTCGCAGCTACCATTTGTGGTGTTAACTGTTAACACATAGTGGTAGATAGAGCGAGAGGCAAACAAAAGTATAAATAAAATTCAATAAAATAACACAAAAAGCTATAGTAAACTGATACATTACCTTTAGCTGGCGACCTGATAATCCAGTGATATACCCCTTTGCATCGGCGTTGACCTTCTTCGAGATGTCAGTGTCGCCACAACCCGAACAATCGAAACGTTCAATGACCTTTACTGAACCATCACATATGGTCTGCAACAAAAATAAATTTATTATTATTTCTGTACGAAGCTGATTGGTTATTTGATTTTCCAATAAGAGTTGGAAAACAAAAGATTTTTCCAAACACCAAGAAGTCGTCTGAAGATTTATGAGAGTACTTACCTCGAGTCCACAGGCTCTGGGATCCACACCAGAATCGAAAATTGCGATTGTTGCACCACGTCCATCGTATTCCGGATACTTTTGAAGGAAGTTTAACACTCCTGTTTCAATTTTTGGGACCAGGGAAACCGCTGGAAAAGCCGTATCAACAATAGCGCCACTTGCCATTTTCCTTGAATGTTCTTCTTGAACTGACAGCAGCGGCGATGGCAGGTTCTTTTTCTTTCCTTTTCGGTATGAGTGGGGGAGTTTACAAAAACAAAATCAGCACAAAAGAAAATGAAAAGTCATCAATATGGTTTTAGTTTATGGTACCTATTGGCCTCGAGAGGGTGCTGGTGAATCTTTTAGTACTGAATCTCATTTCAGTTACCTATTTTTCTGCCTGTTTTTGAACAAAAATTTTTAGAAAAATATTTTTGTATTTTATATAGATTGCTTGATTATAAGCAAGGTCGACTTATAAAGTTCCTGAGTACTTATTACTACGTGGGTTTCTAGTCACTTTAGGGTTTAATTTTATTACATCGCAGCTTTCTAAAGACAGCAAATTTTAAAATAAATAACATTATGTCTCAAAACAATGTATTTTAAAAAGTCAGAGAACAAAAAAGAAGTATATTTATTATGCTGATGTTGCCCAGCCTACTGTTCCTTAATTTTGCAGTTTAACTTCGAATAGCTATCCCCTCACTATCTGATAATTGTTGAAAAAGTAAAAAATAAAAAGATAATACAATCAAGCGCCTATTTTTATAAAAAAAAATAGATACTTATGTTTCTAGCCGAGGAACAATTATTCAAAATTATGAAGCATTGCAATCCCATATTAAATAAGTAAAAGTGCGTTTTTAAACATCGACAACTATCAAGTCGTTAACTATGAACACAGTCCTAAAAATTTAGTACTGAATTGTTATTAGCTGAACGTTTTCATATATATTCTTTTTTTGTGTCAACAGACAAATGACACCTGTCAGCTGTCACATTTTGGTTGGCTTTTGAGAAAATTTCCGACCATAGAAGAAAACAAAACCCGAAATTAAGAATTTCCAAAATTTCTCAAAATGTGGTTCGAAGTCTTACCATCAGCAATCATCATCACTGTTGTTATGTCTATCCCGACATACGCCATGTACGGGATACATAAATTAGCCCTTGGAAATGTGAGTAGATCGTTGGAATACGTTGTACGATGGCATCTGAGACTCCACTTACATAATCGCAAAGATTTGCCACCGAAAAACATACTTTATTCACTGGATTTGCGTTTAATTTTATCAATTCTATCACTGTACTTGGCACCACCGCATTAAATTAGTTTTAATCAATTATTTCCACTTTTAGGCATACCGCAGAAACATGGACGAACGTTTTGCTCGAGTGATGTATCAGCGCGATTTCCGACTGACAGACAATCCGTATATAATGAACGTGAGTTGACAAAACAGATGATCTTGTTTAAAGGTCTGAAGAAGTTTTTGCTGTGGGTGATATCAGATTTCTTTAATTCTTTTGTTACACCGTGGAGTGTACATTTAAAGAGATTCCGTTAGAATTTTGTTTATACTAATATGATTTAATCATTCAAAATTGTTATTTAAAGAAGCAAGCTACCGACCACGAAGAGTAATCAAAAGGTAGCAGATATAGTCGTGGTCTTGGGACTGTCATTCTTGATGTACACTTCTTGTGGTATGATAAACAAAGTTCCATTAATGACGATCGTTTATTAAAGGGTTCTATTTTGTAATCCACCATTGAAGGCTCTAAATTAATATTAACCACAACTTGATATAAACATTCTTTTGGCGATCTGGCATTAGTACTGACCATATTTTTATACACTGTCGGCGATGTGCATTATTGTCATCTAAAGCGCTTACCGAATGTTGCCACTAGTGATTCCATGACTATTTTAATATCGGCTCACTAGACACTTTTGTCAGCAGTGAAATCCTAAAATGCATTAAAAGATCTTTGGTTTATATTCAATAGTGGCACAAAAACTTGTTGGAGGAAAATGTTCTTTTCCCATTTTATTAAATTTGTAAAAAAGAAATTGGTATTGGTTTCAGTCAGGTGTTTAAAGTAAAAACGATAGCCACCCTTTCTTTTCAGACTCTAACATTGGCCATCGAAATTTAAAAATATTTTAAAATTATATACATAGTTTCACACTTAATCTGTTAATACCTTTTTGTTCCAGGGACTAAATTCTATTCCAGATGAGAAGAAATGAAACCTTACTTCGAGGGGCGTGTAATTATATTATAATTCAATAAAGCTAAATGAAAATAAAGATGGATGTTTATTTGTGTACCTTACATTTAAGTCTCTCCAAAGCTGTTTGGCACAATAACTGGACTATATTTGATTCAGTATGGCACGTTGACAACAACAACTTAGAAAACCGGATGTACAGAATCGGAGATCGCATAAATCAAAAAATCGAATCAGTTCATTGAATTGGTTAACCAGCAAGCAACTCAAAAAGTATTAAAAGCCCAACAAATGTAAACAATTTACTTGACTTGATGGCGTTATAGGCAATGATGAGCGAAGTCCGCAGATGTCTTTCAAATCAGGCTAGTCCACACCTTTTTTTAAGAAGTGTTATCAATACCATTATTCCGCAGCTTCTGCAGTGCCTAATATCATTTTTATGCAAACATACAGAGCAAAAGTTTTAACTTTTGTACCCGCAGTGGCGCAGTGCATGTAGAGGAAGTAGTAGTATTCTCCGGGACGTTATCCATTATGCATTTATGTAGATTTGAATCTCTTCTTTTACTACTATTAAAAGCAGATTATTTTGCAAACCCTTTCGATAATCGACACAAAGAGGACATAACGTATTTTAAACGTTTGTCCCTAAAAGCAAAGTTTGTTGCCTCATATGTGTTGTTACTAAAGCCCGAAGATATAAAGTCTGTTGAGACTTGAATTCAACCAGCGCTTTCCATAATTCTCTTTTATGACGACTCATCATTTCGTTGTGTTTATTTATGTGAGGCAATACTGACAACTTTTGAATTGAAACGCCAGTATCTGTCACTCTTTATTTTTATTCTTTTCTTTCGCTACTTATATTGTTCACTCTTTTTCAATAAATACTTTTCATGCGTTAAATTATCTTTTAATAAAGCTTAATAGGTACCTAATATCAACTTGCGAACAACATTTCAAAAGAACACCAACGCACAAAGTTTATATATTCTTTTGCAAATATAGGTGTAAATTTCGAAAATTACAAAACAAACAGTTCGAACCTCACAGCTTACTGCCATATCTGCACTGTTGACCGTCGGAAGGCGTCGTCTCCGCAAAGTGTCATAAAAATATCAGAAAAAAACATTTGCACAATTTCTAAATAAGTTTTCTCACTACCATTGTTCACGTTTATTTATTTAAACATTTATTATCGTTTCATTAACTATTTGCCTTACTGCATACCATTAAAAATGTATTAATTTCATTCAAAATAGTAGTGAAAAGTCATCGGCAAAAATGCATCGAATATTTATTGTGCTTTGTATGCTTTTGTTTACAACCGGAATCGATAGTAGTTCCATGAAAAATATCGACCAATTCGATGGAGCATCACATCATAAAGAAAAGGGCTATTGTGCCCCGTATAATGGAAAGATTTGTAAATCCTTTATACGCGGACAAGTATGGTACAGTCGAGAAGATCCGAACGGTGGCTGGGTGAATGAACAAATTACCACTGCATTGTGGGAGGAGTTGATTTCCGATTTGACCGGGTTATGTCGGTCGGCGGCTGAAGTTAGTTTACAAACAATTGTTCAATTTGGCAATAAATATCATGACTTTTTTTAGAAAATGCTGTGCTCATATGCATTTCCACAATGTCAGACAGAGAATGGACAACCCGTAAGGGTTCCACTTTGCTATGAGGACTGTGTTGCGACGCATTTGCAGTACTGCTACAATGATTGGGTTTTGATCGAAGAGAAAAAGGAGCGCGGAATGTTCTTCAAATCAAGGGGACACTTTCGTTTACCCAACTGTATTGGTCTGCCAAAATACAACCAAACAGCGAAGAGACCAAACTGTTCTTATATTGGACTGACGAAGATTGATGAGTCTCAAGTTACTTGTAAGTTAGAGATTTTTTTTATTGTTGGTAACAAATTGATTGGTTTTTATTTTTTAGATGATTGTCGAAACGGAAATGGACGGTACTATCTTGGACGAGCTAACATATCAAAGACTGGGATCCCATGTCAACGTTGGGATTCGCAGCATCCACATAAACATATCCAGCCGCCGCAAGTTTTTCCGCAAATCGCTGAAGGAGAAAATTATTGCCGTAACGCCGGCGGAGAGGAACCATATCCTTGGTGTTATACAACTGACGAGTCCGTCCGATGGCAGCATTGTGATATTCCGCTTTGTCGTAAGTGTTTTGCATTATACTAAAGATTACCAATTGCTGGTAATACAATTTAGCTACTTCCGACATTTGTGGCATTTTTCGTTCTTTGCTGAATTTATTTTGATGTCTTTCGTGGTTTGATCAGTACTTTCAAATCGCTTCCTTTGCTGGCCCCCAATCAATAAAATTATATACATCGGTCCTCACTTGTTTACTCCTAGTAAAGTGCTTTTTGTTTTTATCTCTTTCAGCGGACTCGATTGATGTGACCAGTAAAGACACTAGCACACCCATCAAAATGGAAACGTTCTTCACACCCTCGATGATTTTTCTTCTTGCTGGGATTGGTTTTGTAGGCATTGTTGCTTTTCACCTCATAATTTTGCTCATTCACAAAGTAGCTAAACACAAAGACTCACATCAACAGCTTCCGCAACAGCCACCATCCGACTGTAACATGTCTGCCAGTCGCGAATGTAATCTCTCGGCAAGCCATCAAACTCTGGACACATCCAGTACTCACAAATGCGGCACACTACGAAGTACAAATACCGGCACTATCCGTAGCACTGCCACCATTCATGAGCCAAAACCAAAGCTAAACACAAAATTGGAAAAACTGGAATATCCACGAAATGACATTATATATGTGCGGAGTCTGGGACAGGGCGCCTTTGGACGCGTGTTTCAAGCCAAAGCTCCCGGTCTGATTCCGGGTGACGAAGAAATGCTGGTGGCAGTGAAAATGCTTAAAGATGATGCCAGCGAAGCAATGCAGTCGGACTTTGAGCGCGAGGCCTGTCTACTGGCCGAGTTCGATCATGAAAATATCGTAAAACTTCTTGGAGTATGTGCTTTGGGTCGCCCAATGTGTCTGCTCTTTGAATTCATGTCACCCGGTGACTTGAGTGAGTTTCTTCGTTCGTGTTCTCCTTTTGCCACCCATCAAGCGAATCGTACTCGAACTGATCTAAACGATGGTGATCTCTTGCGAATCGCTGGTCAAATTACAGCGGGAATGGTCTATCTATCGGAAAGGAAATTTGTTCATCGCGATCTGGCGACTCGCAACTGTCTTATAAACGAACAAATGGTAGTGAAGATAGCAGACTTTGGCCTGTCGCATAAGATCTATCTACAGGACTATTACAAAGGTGATGAGAACGATGTGATTCCCATACGTTGGATGCCGCTGGAGAGTATCCTATATAACAAGTATACAGCTGAGTCGGATGTCTGGGCCTTTGGGGTGTGCTTGTGGGAGATATTCTCGTATGCTCTACAGCCGTACTATGGTCTGACCCATGAGGAAGTTATCAAATACGTGCAGGAAGGTAATGTGCTTAGCTGTCCGGACAATACTCCGCTCTCGGTGTACGCTTTGATGCGCCGCTGTTGGAATCGAAAACCAAGTGAGAGGCCGAGCTTTGGCGAGATAAGTCATTGCATTCAGCACAGCATCGTGGAGTTTGAGTGCAAGACCATGCTGTAAACAACTAACGTATGTGTTTATTTTAGGTTCTAACTTTATGTTCCTTATAAAATTTATTTATTTTTACATAACGATGCTTTTGCGGCAGTTAGGTTTAGGGAACAGATGTCTCGTGTTTGGGTATATGATACCAAAGAATATAGAATTACCAAGAAGTCGCATCTCATACAATTGTTTCTACTGAACTTTTTTGTATGGCGGGTTCCAATATTGCTGCCCGCTCTCCCAGCTTTTGCTTTATCAAGAACTTTTTAATCTTGCGCTCAGAGAATTTCATAAAACAGTCCAACAAGAAGTTACAATAACACACACAGCGACACAGTCATCCACAGGATAATACGACCTACGATACCTCTTTATGCCTATAGCCAGGTACACGCACATGTACCAACAGAATATTCTGGGGTCAGATTCTGTAAGAGGAAACGATCAAACGTTTTCGTGCGCGAATGATTTGCCTTATGTTACACAAGCAAATTTCTTCGTGCACACGAAAACGTTCGGACGTTTCGCCTTACAGAATGTCGACCCTGCTTTCTGCATAACCGGTTCTTAATGAACGACGAAACAATGACGAGGATTGACGAAAGGCAAACCATCCCTCTGCACAGTGCCGATTTTTTAATTCGCTTCGTTGATGCACATGCAGATTGGTAGTGGTGGCAAATTTATTTCTTGAGTTGGAAAGGATTGCTTACGATCAAGCATAAAATGCTGCATTACTGATTGTTATATTTCACGAAGGCAGAATCCAGAAGCAATCATATTTAAATTTCCGCTTCTGGATTCTCCTATGGGTCAAATTTGGAGAGAAAAATGCGGGATCTCTGAAAACAACTTTTAAAATAAATATTTATATGCGTAATTCTATATTCTTTGACGCTACTCATTCCATTTAAATTTCAATTTGTCCGAGGACTGAACTGGGAAGAAACAATCAAACCGTTGATATTATTAGAGCATCGTACAGATTGTGGCCAAAGAGGAAGCTAAACTATCCAATGCCCAAAATACTTTTTCGTTAGATTAACATGCACTGCACAGCTTAAGGAATACTTTTACATTGTGGATTTTAGTAACTCTAAGGCTAGTTATGTGATTTAGTTTATTCCAACTATTCGTAATGCAGTAAACGGTTTAAAAAAGACTGTTAACTTTTGAAAAATTAGGAATCATGCGCTCAATTTTCAAAATACAAAATAATCACTTGCCTTCAGCTCCCTTGGATCTAGACGTGCCTGCATAAATTGAATTTCCTTTTGTTTGTCTCACTCCGCATATAATGATCTATCGTATTTTTGTGATCGCAATAAGCGTCATGAAAGAAATGCTGGCTGCGATCGATATTTTTTGTTTGATAATTCTGCGAATCATTTTCGTATGGGAATTTTCGTTTTGCTAAAGCAGCGACTTAAGAAAGATCCCCAACACCAACTCACGAGAATCTGTTCAACCCACTTTTAAAAATTAAGTCCTCCGAATCTATTCAACGGATCGATCTCATCAAATATTTTTACTTTTTTGTTCAAATAAAGTACTTTTCTAGTCGTTTGTTGTTCCAATTGTATTATATACATCAATTGGATTTGCAACAGTTTACACAATATTTTCTATTTAAACCAAAAACAAAAAAAGAATATCCTCCACACGCTGTCATTCCGGTGGACCTTAATTTTAAGTCATACCAATTGTAAATTCTTAACTAAGGCTTTTGAATTTGTTCATTGTTTACATTTTACACTGTAGTATAAAAAAAATAAAACAAGTACTGTATTGTACAAATTGTAATCCACCAAAAATGAACAATAAAACGAAATTTTATTCAATAATAATAATCATCATAGTAATCAATGTCGTTGTAAACTGGAACAGGTACCGGTATTGGTAGCCCGCCAAGTAAGCCATATCCACCATATCCATAACGTCTGTATGGGCGTCGAACAATTGGGCTTACAACTGCACCGCCACCCCTAAAGCCGCCCCGACTTCCACCGAATCCGCCTATGCCAGCGAAGCCTCGTCTACCGCCACCACCAAATCCGCTTCTACCTCCGCCACTAAATCCGCCTCTTCCTCCGCCACCAAATCCACCTCTTCCTCCGCCACCAAATCCGCCTCTTCCTCCGCCACCAAATCCGGCTCTACCTCCGCCACCAAATCCGCCTCTACCTCCACCACCATGACCACCACCTCCACCATGACCACCGCCCCCGCCTCGGGCGCTCACATAGCTTATAATCGCAATGATCGCGAGGAGTAGAATTAAATTCTGAAAGAAGATCGTATTTGGATCGTAAATATTTTCAGGAAAACAACTTTTGCTCAAAACGCACCTTATTCATGGGTGTTGTAGACGTTTCACGCTTTGTTGATGATAGCTGAGAGTCTAGAATCGAACTGAGAAATTCTTGGCGAAATCTTTTCCATGTTATTTGTGAATTAGGGTGTTTACGAAAATTATTATAACTGATTAGCATTGTTATAAATTTAAATATTGGTGAATAATACGTTTGCCTTTCGGCCTAAGTACAACATCACGATCCGTAAAATGACGACTTGAAATCGCTGGTATTCTATATCAAGTATACAGGCGGTTCGGTGGGAAATCCCCCAGTGCGGTGGAACGTGGAACTTGTGTATGTCGTCTCGACTGTGATTAAAGTGACCAAAGAAAGGTTTCCTCACAAACCAAGAGCATTAAGACTTGAACTAATCAAATTGTTGATTGAACCGCACATTGTCACAGAACTCTTCCTCATTTCAGTTTTTTTGTGAACAGTTCGTTATTTCAGTCAGCGAATCAGCGTTATAAAGACGAAAGCTGTCGAATTAATTCAATGGATATTAAGTTAATAAGTTAACACCTATTAGATTTTTTTCAAAAACACAAGGTCAATAAGAGTGCAAACATTCTTGTATGTGGTCATATACAGTGATGAACGGGTTTTCAGCGATCTAACCAGAGTTTTACTGGGCTACATTCCGCGCTCTTTGGTTGTCCAGCTGCGCATTGTACGGCGTGCTTTAACCTTTCCTGACTACATTTACCGGGCTGAAATGAAGGATACTTTAAGCCAGAGGATTGATGTCCATTTGCTCTACAAATGGTAGCCATCGTAAGACTTTTTCGTTCACACATTTCTCTCCTGGTCGATGTCGCTGTACGGCTTGTAGAGTTCACTGTTAAATATCCTAGTCCAAAATATGGAAACTGGAGCGAAAATCACTAAAAGAATTTTGCGGTCAACGCAACCAAGGATAGGTATCTTGATTTTCTTCCACTAACGTCCATGATGCAGCGCCATAGAAAAGGCTTTTCTTTCGCATTCAATGTTTTGTTATAAGGATTTACATCAGAACCGAGATACGCAAAGTCCCTAAACAATCTCAAAATGTTAAATGAAGAGACAAAAGTAAAAGAAAACCAGAGAGACCGTCAAAAAATATTTTAAATAAAAGAAGGGAACAATAAAAATGTATTGTGGAACAATTGTTGGCCTAGTTTTCCTTCTTGATGGCAAATTTCAAGGTTCACTTTCTGACCAGGGGAAACAGAAATGTTTGGCGTTAAAAATTTGAGAAATTTTGATTTTGATAAATCACAGAGAGTATTACGAAAATTCAATTATTCACTTGAAGAGGTTTGATGATGAATTAGTCGTGTAGTTCAAAACAGTTATAATTCCTACCCACCATAAGTGTTTAAAGACAAAAAGTGTTTGATTTTTCAAATAACGAACCAGCCATTATAGCCTCATATTCTAGACTAATTATTCAGAGCCCTCTACATGACAACTTGCCAATATTTGTTCTGTGGAAACCCAGACATAAGAAGTAGAAAAACTAACGAGACATATTGGCACGTGATCGGTAATTATTTTCAATATTTTAAACTATGGCTTCAACTATAATTACGGTAACCGTGAAAAAGCATTTAACTCGCTTCGTTAACTATACCCACTTTGTTGATATATAAGCTCGTAGAAATCGACAATAGAAATGTTCGAATAGCAACTGTCATAAATATACAATCTTTGCAAATATGAAGTCTGTTGGACTATTAACCGTTCTGGTAGCCCTGTGTTTAGTTCTCTCGGTTATTAAGGCAGACGACTCCATTCCAGGAACATGTGAAGATCTGCTTCACTGCGGTCGTGTTCCACAACCAGGCGGCATGCCCCCACAAACGTAAGTTAACAGGAATTTTTGTCGAAAACTAGATTTCTTCTAATTAATGAACTGATTTTTAGTTACGATCCCACTGACGCTTTTCCGGGAACATGTGAAGATCTAGCGCATTGTGGCCGTGTATAAGTTGCCGAACAAATACAGTAGTTTGTCTTAAGTTGATATGCATCAATGTGAATAAAAATGATTTCACTAAATTTATTTACTAATAATATTAATGGGAAAATGGCTCAAGTTTGTACAGATTAGGGGATTACAAACGTAAGCTGTATGAGCTGTAGTCTAGCTGTATGAGCTGTAGTCCTATAACCAACCATATGTGTAAGATGTGCAGATGCACAGGGCGCCAAGTTCTAGGAAAAAAGGAAAAATTAATATTTTCTTGCGCTAACAAATACCGCCATTTGCATTTTAAAAAGCTTGTTCAAATAAGCACAAAATAACAACATAAACCAAACCTGTGCTGAATTATTTATTGCGCGTAACTCATATCACTTGCAATGTTGCAACTTCAAGGAGAATCTAACACAAAATATTGCAAAATAAAAAATCCCACTAGACCTGCGCAAGTTTAATTCTTACCTACATAATCTCAAAATATTCCAAACAAAAAATACCTCATAGCATATAGCGCAGGTATAAAAAAGGGGGGCTTTCGGTAAATCTTGCACAGTGCGCTAGTTTAGCGGGAGCCGGCACTGTCAGTAGATATAGGTACTGCCCCTATGTAAATCCATTTGTCAAACTGCGAAACTTTAAATCAAATATCAGAGTTAAAATATCCATTTACAAAAATAAATTTAAAAATAACGCACGTTAAACCTAAACGAACAAAATTGACAAGACGATTAATTCCTATTCAACTTCTATCTAGACTTAATATTTTAACACGGCAAAAACTCAAAAAACCTCTTTCGACAGATAGTTACTTTATTTATTAAGATTGGTTGAGTCTGACTGGGTAACGTATTGTTTTTTGTCTCCATTAGATTAAGGTTTTTTACACTTTTCAGGTCCACAAAAAAAAGCAAAAGATCCTATGTCAGTCGGGCTTTATTCAACAATTTTACAGATCCATTAGTGAAGGTGAGTGAACAAAAAGAAATGGTATGTGAAGAGTAAATGAGGCTTTATCTAAGCGATTTTGTTTCTTTCATGTAAGACGCATTGCAGACGTTCTTAATGGCTGAGTTCTTTATCAATATAAAATCGAACACAAACCTCTGTTGTTTGGTAAATACAACTACATTCAAGATCGAGGCTAGTGCTCCCTTTAGTGTCGGAGAGGCCTCATATGTCAACAGCTTAGAAGGCAGTGAATGTAGCTGGATAGACTTTTCTAAAGTGTATCCTGCTAAAGTTAGATCCGTACTTTCAAAAACCGAAAACTTTCATAAACGAATAGTCGCTGAGTACTTACTTACTTACTTAAGGTAGCGCTACAGTCAGGGGTAAACCTGGGCCTCAACCAACAAGCCTCTCCAGCCAGCACGATCTTTAGTCATCTGCCTCCAGTTTCGCACGCTAAGTAGGTTAAGGTCCCCTTCCACTTGCGAGCGCCACCTGAGTCGCGTTCTCCTTCTATTGCGCCGTCCCATCGGGTGTGCACTCGAAAATTTTCAAGGCCAGACCCAGCCACCTCGGTCGTTGGACCTTTACTCTTCTGACTAGGTCGATGTCGCTGCACAGCCCGTAGAGTTCGTCGTTGTATCTCCTCCCCCATGCACCGTCTATGACTCCGAGAATTATCCCCTCGAAACAACCCAGAGTAACCTCATCCGCTTTTGAAAGACTGGGATGATTAGGGTCTAATAAAGGGTCACTTTAGTTGTTCTTGCATGTCCATTATTTTTTTATAGCTTTGTTAGAAAGCTTAAAAAATCGGTTGTAAATTATTGTAAATAGCGACATTGAAAAATCTTGCGCTCTTGCTGCTTTTCTAATCATCGGTGATCGAAAATTGTATACTATACTGAAATCCTTACTGTCTTCCAATTTCAAAACAAATGTTTAATAATAATGGCAGGTATGTCAAAACAAATATTAATATATAGATTCATCTTAAACAATTTTCGATTCCTTGTACGTTGCAGTTAGCTGCAGCTCTTCGTTTTCTTGCCTAGGGAAGCTTTCAAAGATCAGCTGGAAAAGATGCAGATGTTGCTTTGGGCCGAAGCACAGTCTCAAAGATTTTGACACAAGTTCTTAGAAAACATTCCTCTGCTCGGAACGTAATTGAGAGGACAATTGTGGTTTTAAAAAACCTTTTTAGGCGCTTGGCGCGTTCTCTTATAATAAATAAATAATTAATGTTTGTTGGGCGTTGCACAACATTGGAAGGCACTTTAAGCTACGAAATGAAGAAAGTTTTGAGTTGGGGAACGACGCAAGTGAAATTGAAGAAGAAGGCGAATTTACAGAAGAAGTTGCAAATCTCAATGAAGCCATTCAAATAAGAAAACATATTGCGAATTCCTTATTTGAAAAGGTTATAAAAGTGCAGTATTCTTATGCTTGTCCCTTAAATTATATATTTTAATAAATTTATGGAAAGAAACTCTAATGTAATAATTATTATTGTAACGAAATAGAAGGAGAAGCTGGGGAGGAAAAGAGACGGCGACATCACTGGCGCTAGGGGAGAAGAAAGAAGGGATTCATGGAGGCATTCAAGCAATGAATAGAGAAGAGAGTGGACGTACGTTATATAGCATTTAAATAAAAGTAAATATTTTTGAAGAAGAAGTATTAAATCATTCTAAAGATCAGAAGTGGGATATACCCAGGTGAAAAGTGTTTATCTATAAATTCAGTTAGAATTCAGATCATAGTAACGAAATGTTTAAGTTCTCCAATAATATATTTGGGTGTTTTGATTCGGATTTGTTTCCTCATGTCGCATTTACGTTGAGAGTGTTTGCTTTTTGTTGCTGCATTTGTGAAAACGACAAGCAAATTATTAATTTATGCGTAAAATTATTATGACTGGTCTTAGATGCGATTTCGGTTTCACGGAATAGTGTCTAAAATTTCCAGGAGGTTGTTTTTTTTGTATTTGGTAAAACTGCTCAGACAGGCAGATGTTTAAGAGAGAGATAACACTCAGTTTTCGGTCTGCGAAAAAGGGGTAAACAATTGAAAATATATGAAAAGCGAAAAGATATATGTAATATGATAATGGTTGCAGATATAAATATGTGGTTAGAGAGAGATATCACTCAGTTTTCGGTCTACGAAAAAGGGGTGGACGATTGAAAAAGAAAAAGAAAATAAAAAAAAAAAGAATAAGAGAATGTACTAGAGAAAGAAAGAAACAGAAGTAAGACATAAATCGTTTTGCAAAGGATCTTCGTTTCAGTGGACGCGTACATGGGAAAGTAGATAAAATTTTTTTTTTTGAATAAAAAGATATTTGTTTTGTCTTTTTAGAGAATATACCTATGATCTGAATTTGTTACAGTTATGATTAATTATGTATTATGAACTTTCTGAGTAAACAAAAGAAGTAAAATTATCTGTCTGTTGATCCACAATCAAATTAATTTATTTTGTAGAGACCATGGAGAATATGACAGCAAAACAATTGCGGGCAGAACTGAAAAATAGAAATCTGTGTACAAGCGGGACGAAGAGGGTTCTGCTAAACCGAATACGGCAAAATGAAGAAGATCAAATTATTCCCGAACAGGCGCTTCCACATTCAAGTTCGAATGCATCAGCGGAGCTGCACAGCCTTGCTCCGAATATGGATGAGAATGCTGCTGACGTAACGATTGGTTCGTCTGCTTCTTTTAATGTAAGAATGACCGATGAAGAGGCACGTTCTCGAGAGTGGGACATCATTAGAAGAGAAAAAAATCTCATAGAACAAGAAAAGGCCTTCTTGATAAAAGAAAAAGAGTTAGGCGAAAAATTGAAGATGTTGGAGCAAAGCATATCACCAGGCGTAAATACACCGCATATTTCAAAAGTAAACTGCAGCATTAGGGAGATCGCAGATGTGTTGCCGATATTTTTGCCGGGCGATATTTCGTCGATGTCAGCCGGTTCGTGGTTAAACAGAGTTGAAATGCTGAAAAACATATATTCTTGGGACGAAAGGGCACTGCTGATGGCTGCAGCATCGAAAATGCAAGGACCTGCACGTTTCTGGTGGGACTCGGTTGAAGGGGCATTTACATCCTGGGCTGACTTGGCCAACGGATTGAGATCGAATTTCACTCACCAATACAGCGAAGTGGAAATTCACCAACAGCTATCAAAAAAGATTCGTAAACCAACCGAGACCATCGAGAATTATTGTTTCGAGATGAATATGCTTGGTAAAAAGATACAACTCTCTGACAGAACCATAATTTAATATATACTAACAGGACTTAACGACTCTTTGATGAGTTCAAGTTTAGCAGCTGGGTCAATAAGAAATATAGCTGAGTTGGTTGAAAAGATAAAATGGTTTGACAGTATACGATGTAATATGCGACAAGGTATCACAAATAACGCAAGACCTACTTACAACAATCGATACAATTATTCAGTAAGCTCTAACGCTGGTGGTCACATGAGGTCGCAACCCCGAGATGGAGAGCAACGAAACTTCAGTAAAGTCATTTGTTACAATTGCGATCAAGCAGGACACTTTGCGCGGGACTGCACACTGCCAAGGAAACGGTCATGGAATTCCTCCAATGACGATAACAAGCGTGTCACATCTAAAGAAGAGAAACCAGCAACCAAAACAAAGATCAATGCGGTTTATAATGATTGTTACCACAAATCTGTTCTAATCAATGACAATATGTATATTGCTTTACTCGATTCAGGAAGTGAACGTTCGATAATTGCCGAATCGGTTTCAAAGGATATTGGAGCTCCAGTACATAAATGTGATTTAACTCTACATGGCTTCGCTGGGGGTAGCTGTCAAACGAAGGGAATGGTTTCGGTTAACATTGAGATTGATAAGGCTGTTTTCCCAGTATGT